>OX383958.1:7558253-8758253 GCA_947532105.1 Athrips mouffetella
ACAATAATAATGTGTGTAAGTTAGTCTAAATAAGTATTTTATAAAGAAACGAGGTTTATTTAGGAGACGGACGTCCCATTTAACTAAAAGACTAAAAGTAGCGATCGCTTTAATCAACACCTAGAAAAATATCAGAAGATGTATTATATATTAGTACCTGGGCAACCGAGCTAATGCTCTGTATGAATAAAATATCATCAGGTGAGCAAGCTATGCTACTCAACAACAGATGGTGCTAGAAGTTTAAGAACGCTAAGAAATATTAAAAAAGACGGTGAAAAAGAATTTTCCCAGACATGAGACCTAACTAGATCGATTTTTTGCCCTCAAAAGCCCCTGTATACTAAATTTCATCGAAATCGTTAGAGCCGTTTTCGAGAAACTGATTACAAATATATACATATATATACAAATATTGCTCGTTTAATGGTATAGGATATCTATTATGCAGAATGAATGCTAATTACGGATATATTGGGTTGACAAAAAAAAACATATTTTATCCCCACTTTACGTGTAGGGTACCCCAAATAACATTGTTTTTTTTTTCAAGATTTTACTAAACCAATTTGTCAGCGTGACAATTTACAGCTTTATAGTACTTACAAGGGTTACTGAGCTAAGCCGCGGACAGACAGACAGACGGACATGGCGAAACTATAAGGGTTCCTTGTTGACCACGGAACCCTCAAAACCCTTCTATGAGTATAGAATTGAAAATCCGTAGCTACCTTCATTTTTTAGAGGCATCTTCTCATTTTATTTCCGCCTCCAAATCCCAAGCGTCTCTCGATTTCAAGGTTCATCCCATTATTCAAATGCTAAAAATCCTAGTACATTTATAACACCCATCAGTGGGGTGCGTTCCATATATCTCACGGGCACTCCCATCTATACAAGGTGGTTGATATAAATCTTTTTCGTTTTATTTCTCGAAAATTTTCGATAGTAATCCAGAATAATGCTTTGGTTAGTTTTTTTGTCTAGTTTCGTAGAAAATTTTAAATTTCTGCTTTTCTCGAAAGGTTGTATGAATGATTATGAGAACAATGTTTCAATTTGTTTTTGTGCACACAAAAAATAACTGATGGCATAAAATCATTTTAAATTATTTGAGCCATTAAGTAAACAATCGCACAGAGCATTAAACAATACAATATATATCAACAAAACAAGCTTTTTATGAGCAAGCTCGTTCCATCGACGACCTCATCTCTATCCTCAGGGCTAGATCGGGGTCAAGAGTAAGGAAATTGTCCACACGGCCGCACATCAGTAGAAACACTTTTGGACCTTATGGCGTGGTAATAGAGTTGAAAAAGTTTCTACCGACAAGCGGTTGACCGTCCGTAAAAAAACCGGCCAAGGGTTCCGATATAGTTCCGAAGCTATAAAGCCAATTTCTAAGACCGTGAAACTAAATTTGTTTGTAGAACTTTTTTGCAGATTTCTAAAAAACGGTGCTACTTAGAGATATTTTTTTATTTCCCCTGTAATATACACGTCTTCAGATTTTTCGTTTTGCAAACTTAGAGGATGGTATTTTTTGGACATTTCTCATCATAACTTGAAACCTAAGATAAAACCTAAGTGAAGCCTAAATTAAAAAAGTTTTTTTTGGAATGAACAAGGGAAGCCCCCTCTTTTGTATGATTCCCCATTTGACCTAATAACGACAATTTTGAATTTTGCCCCCCCTTTAAAATATTTTAAATTCTTTCGTTTGCAATTAAGTTGTGCAATCATATTCGAAAACTAGTCCAAAAAGTCCATAGCAAAAGTGGTTGCTGAGATATACAGGTGTGACAGACAGACGAAGTCGCACCATAAGGATTCCGTTTTTACCATTCTGGTTCGGGTCCCTAAAAACGTAAAATATTCAACGTATAAGAATCAAGAAGTAAAAATGCCAAAAAAGAGTTTTAACAAAAACTACGCACCTCCTTCAAAGTTTGGCAAGGTTTCTAGTAGCACTAAAAAGTATAAAATAACTTTAGCAGTTAATAATCAGTAACTTAGTGAAATAATTGAAAATAACCAAGCCAGTTTTTAATTTCAATTATAAATTTATAGGTACATTACAACTAGGGTGACCAGACGTCCCGTATTTTACGGGATGTCCCCTTTTTCAGCTTTGAATTTGACAGTGTCCGTTAATTTAGTAAAACTAATACGGGACAGAACAACGTCCCGTATTTCAGCAAATTGTACTCTTGTGCGTTGCGTCTGGTTGCGGCAGCGCCAGTTTGAAGGCCGCGAAGTCAAATCAAAAGTATATACCAACTAGCTGTGCCCGCGGCTTCGCTCCCGTGATATTCAGACAATGTGCAGTCTCTCCCTCTCCCCCTCCCTCACCCTCTCCCACTCTATCTACCTCCATCCCACTCCCTCTACTTCTCCCTCTCCCTATCCCTGCCCCTAACCCTACCCCTACTCCTATCCCTATCCTTAACGCCGTCTTAACCGCTATCCCTATCCTTATATAAACATAGAAACGACACCCACATTGATTTTTAGACATTTTAACCCTATCGCACCCGAACCCAATCCCCAGGGAATGATGGTATTTCACGTCCACCACATTGGATTTCAAAATTATTTTAGTTTTCGTAATCAGCGACCCGATAAACCATACAAATGATACCCATATTGGTTTTTAGACTTTTTCACCATTTCGCTCTTTAAGGGGTTGAATTTGGGGTGGAATTTCAATAACAGAGATGTATGTTCCACAGAACTACAACCCTAATGCCTAAATAATAAATTAAGTGGATATTACTTTGAAATGAAGGAGTTTCAACTTCATCCCCCTTTTCACCCCTTAGGGTGTAGAATTTGAAGGGTGATTTTTAAGAAATGCTTAAACACGTGTTTCTTTATTTTTTACCAGAAGCTTAAATTCAAATTTGTGTGAATCTAGCTCAAGAAACAAAGGACTTTCATACAAACTTTCATCCCTTATTTCACCCCCTTGGGAGATGAATTTTCCAAAATCCTTTCTTAATGGGTGGTTTTGACGCACATAGAACCTGTGTACAAAATTTCAGATCTGTATCTATAGCGGTTACGGCTCGGCGTTGATGAATCAGTCAGTCAGTCAGGACATGCTCTTTTATATATTTATTTAGATAAATACTAATAAATACTATTTCTTATGAAAAAATTGGTTGTCCCTTATTTTATTCGTAAATCCCGTAATTTGAACGTTGTTGCCCCGTAAAATAAAAAGTCAGATCTAGTGTCCCTAATTACAACAGTACATTTTGGAATCGGTGCCAGCCAAGAAGTTGCATTGCTGGTAACACTATCTAATCTGGTGCCTTTATTGCAGAAGACGTTGAACTTCTTTTTTATTTACCTTCGAGGGGATCCCATCTTAAATTGTCAATATTTAAGATTTGATTAAAAGTAGGCACAAGATGGAAAATGCAAAACTTGTCGTAATTTTGTAACGGCATACCTACAGCTCATGAAACGCGAGTTAGTACACTTATAAGATATTTGGCTAGTAGCATAATATAGTTGCTCAATTGAGTTTGCGACTTGGCTGACACTGACTTCAAAATGTACTGTTGTAATGTACCTATAAATTTATAATTGAAATTAAAAACTGGCTTGGTTATTTTCAATTACTCCACTAAGTTACTGATTATTAACTGCTAAAGTTATTTAATACTTTTTAGTGCTACTAGAAACCTTGCCAAACTTTGAAGGAGGTGTGTAGTTTTTGTTAATACTCTTTTTATTTTACAAGTTTTAGTGTTAAGCAAACACTTTAAGGTGCAGTCACCAGCAGGTGGTTGGTAACCCTGACTGATTCTGTTGTAAAACCATTTTCTGGTGATTACTCTTTAAGAGACTAGGACAAACGACTTAAAAGGCCTTCCGAAGTACAAAATAAGTGGTGTTGCCATATCACTACTTACAATCATGATGTCACTAAAAAGATTCGAGCATTTCACGGATGAAATCTCTAAAATCGATGGTCAGTAAAAAAATGCATACAGTGGAACATAGAACCTTCTTTTTTGAAATCGGTTAAAAAAAAGAGCTTTTGTTTTCTATTATTTTACTGAGTTCTGCTATGCTTATTTTAGTCATCTAATTGCTAATGGAAATGTTACGATATTTTGAAGGTGTGTAATTTTTGTAAAAATGTTTTTAATTTTACAAGTTTTAGTGTTAAACAAACACCGTTAGGTTGAAAGTATGTAATTTTTGTGAAAATATTTTTTATTTTACAAGTTTTAGTGCTAAGCAAACACCGTAAGGTGTAGGCATTAAGGTAACCCTGACTGATCTTGTTTTAATATCATCGCTTAATGACCAATTCTTAATAGTTGCTCGGAAAAACGAGGCTACACTATTAACAATCGTGATGTCGCTAAAAAGCCATGAACAGTAAAGCTGCATGTCGTTGAGTAGAGACTAGGGTTAATCTGGATCTCTTAAGACAAGCTTGACCCATTATCTCTTTCAAGATCTCTTAGTCGCCTTTTTTGACACCCGTAGATAGTGTGACTATAGTGTGTACTATTTTTAGCTTTAAGCTTCTTTGAGGTTAAATCACTGTTAAATCTATTGCTGACACCTTCTGTTTTGACGACTCAAAAAGTGACAGCAATATATTTGAAGGGGCTTTAACTTTGAAGCTGCTTTGTGTAACCGGCCGTAAGACCACCCACTTTTCAGTCGGTCTCTAGCGATCACCTATCCAGATTCTGACGACACCACGGCCTACTTAACTTTCGTGATCGGAAGGAAAGAGTAACTACCACTTGGTAACGAGCGCTTCAAACTATCGGTCAATACTAACCTATAATTTTAAAGAATTATCCCTCAACTCCTAACCTTTAATGAGTTGGACCTTTCATCACATATCCTCAACATGAAAAGATGATAACCAGACGCAATACCTGTATTGCTTTTAAAAACATATAAAACACGTATAAAGTGCCTACAAAATTTGAGGGTTGCCCTCGATTTCCTCAGGATCACATCATCAGATCCTGATTTGGTGACAATGGAACCACCTCAGGAGTATACCCTTTCAGATAAAAAAAGAATTTTGCAAATTGGTTCAAGACTGACGGAGTAATCGGTGAACATATATAAAAAAAAATACATACAGTGGAACATAGAACCTCCTCCTTTTTTGAAGTCGGTTAAAAAATTATGTCCCACCTCATAGCATGCGCATCATTATGCTCACTAAAGGATCTGTACAAGGCTAGACCAAATAAAATAAATAAAATAAAATAAATTAATTTCAGACATTTGCAGAGCCCATATTACATTTAAGAATAAAATATGTAAATTTACGTAGTCACTTAGGAGGTAGAAGTTTGGAGGTCCAAAATTTAAATATACTGAGACAGTAACTAACAATAGCGGTAATGAGGTTGTTGTAAGAATTATAAAATTATTTATATAATATTGGTTAAGGTGTATAAAACGGTCGGTAGGACGGCCTACAGATAATGCTATCTCCGTTGCCGAATACTGGTCTAAATAAATAGTACAGCAGCACAGCACTTACTTTCTCGCGATATATGAGAGTCATCATTTAACAGTTACCGGGATTCGAACCCTAAACCTCCGGATCTAGAACCGAAAGCTCTAACTACTAGATTATAAAGGTTGGGGATAGTAGGTTTATACTTATTCTTTATTGCACAATTAAAAGTTATAAAAGGTACAAATAACAGGAGATTTACAAAGGTAGACTTATCCCTTCAAAAGATTTCTTCCAGCCAACCCAAAAAGAGAAAACGAGAGAGAGAGTCACGTTAGTAAAGAGTAAATAAGTAACTGCAAACTTAAGTTTGTAATTCCATACAAATAGTATGAAAATACAAACTTACCTATACTTACTAGATTTATATAAATATGTTTAAATTATATATGCAGTCAGGTACGTAACCAATTCAGAATTAAAATTAAAGAACATTAAAATAAGCCAAATGTAACCGATTTTGAGTAAAAATCACATTTTCCATTTTTTCCATTTTAGTAGTAAGGGAACACACCTTATATGAACTTTCACAGACCAATGGATACTGCCAAAAGATACCTTGCATGAAGATTCTTGGTCATACAAAGTTTCATCAGGATCGTTTGAGCCGTTTTTGCGCTAATCACAAATTTTCATTTTTGTTGTATGACAGCTACCCTCAAAATGGGACCCAGCAAGAAACCACTCAAAATCCTTCGATGGATTTTCATAAAACTCTTAAATTTAAAATATGGTGTCCATCGGACTATTCGTTTAGTCGCTAGATCAAAGCGTGACTGACAGATCAACCGACCGACCGACGGACGGACCTTTTTGGGGAGACTTGCTTTTTATGATGTATAAGTGATATGGAACACATTTTTAAGAAAATTAGAAAAACTTTTTTTCACGAATACAAAACCTTTCTCGCTCCGCTCAAAAGTAAAAAGTGTGAGTGTTGCCATCATCGGCACGAAAGAAGAAGAAATAAAAAATAAACCCTGAACAAACCAGAAACATCCTGTATATATCCAAGTGCCGAGCGAATCCTAAGGTGCGGTAACCGCGTACAAATTGCCTGTAGTTCATTCTTATTTACGTGATACTGTTTTTGAACAGCCCTTCGTGGGATGTGTATACACGTGCCGTTTTTCATTATTGAGTTCCTTTTAATCACTTCGTAGGCTTGTGTTTAGTCTCTGCTTATTTTAAATTTGGATTCAGTCGCAAAACTATGTGTATGTAGACATTCTCTTTGAAAGTCCTTTCAGAACCAATAAGTAATTTTGTTTGTGTATTTCAAATTTGTACCATTTTCTTTTTTTTTAGTAGACAAACATGATAATTATATTTATACTGAATATTAGTGTTAGTTGAAGCAAAATAAATTCTTTATGGGATCCTGCCCAAATGTTACTTTCCATGAAAAATTATCGGTTGATCCGATTGGTTAGTATGGGAACAAGCTTTTTAAAAATTCTACATAGGTCCTATAGCGAAAGTTGTATCATAAACGATACTGAGTTACTTCTTTGAAGAAACTCACTGTTTACCTTAACACTCTGTATTCACTAACTGGTAAATTAGCCTGTTTACACTAAGTAGTAAGTTTTCACCCTATACACACTAATTGGAAAGTTTTCATCCTGTTTACACTAACTGGTAGATTTTCTCCCTTTATACACTAACTGGGAAACATTTACCCTAAATACACGAACTGGTAGGTTTTTACCCTGAGTACACTAACTAATGAGTTTTCACCCTGTAGGTATGCACTCACTGGTATATTTTCACCCTGTATAGACTAACTGGTAACTTTTCACCCTATTTACACTAACTGGTAAGTTTCCGCCATGTATACACTAACTGGTCAATTTTCACCATGTATACACTAACTGGTAAGTTTCCACCCTGTATCAAAGTCAAAATCGTTTATTCATCAATGTTGGATAGTATACACTAACTGGTAAGTTTTCACCCTGTATGAACAAACTGATAAGTTCTCACTACTACCCGATTTATCATAATTGTTTTCTCGTCTAAAAATTGTTTTGTAAAATATCCGTAGTATTTTTATAGCTTTTAGAAACCATTCATAGTTTTCCTAATAATTATGAATGAAGTAATCTAACAAACTAAATAGCATTTTCTGGGAACTAAAAAAACTGCACAAAGTACAATGTTGCAGCCGGTAAGCGCTGCTTTGCGTGACCTGCAAATTGGCTCAAGTTATATTGCAGTTGTAATAACTTTTTTTTAGATTTTATGACTTTATGAGATTTCTGATAGAACGTACATGAGTAAATAAGTTGTTCAATGGTGATTAATAACTTGGTTTTTGGGTAAAGGATTAATATTTTTGTAAAGTAGATACATCAAACTTCGGGTAAAATAGCATAAATAAAAGGACAAAAATTGTACATTCTTGAAACTTTCTTGAAAAGACAGGTGGACATGACTAAACAATAAACCCTAAAAAAATCATGTCTTCCCACTACACTTTTTTCAGACTCCTCAATTTCATGAACCTCATACTACAGGTGACTTATAACCATATAATGCTCACGGCTAATGAGTTCATATAACCGAAAGAGGTGCGAGCAGCGGCGTGCGGCGGGGCATTCTCATTCTCTACGCGCATCCGACCCCCGCACCTGCCCGCACGTACCCCGCGGGCGAGGACTCATTTAGGCGGTACTACTATAGCCAGTTTCTTGGAGAAAGTTAGTTTGTTTTATTGAATAGTCATTTTGACTTTGTTGTTTTTGCCAAGTTCTTAACTTAATTTTTCTTGATATAACTAACGTATTTCAACATTTACTTCTCCTCTATGCATAAACTTGCCCATAGCACTAGTCTCTCACTCACCCCTTACCTAACATACTGTAAAAATAAAAATATATTAATGTCCTTACACAAACAAATAAAGACACTAAAATGGTAACAATACACCTAAACTAAAAATAAAGTCATGATTTTTATTGTTTGTGGAGGCTGGCCCCTAAACTAGTTAAACCTGTTCTATAGGTAACCAGGCCTCCACTAATTATTTCTTGATAGCAAAAGATATGCATGTACCTACTTATGATACTGAACAACTTTTCCCAAGGAACGTAGGTCGAAAGACGAAAACCCAAATTTGACCTCCCATACAAAATGCGCTATCAACTGATGCAGTTTCTATGGGAGGTCAAAACTAGATTTTCGTATATCGGCCTATGTTCTTTGGGGAAAGTTGTTCAGTATCATAAGTCCATTCATACCTTTTTCTATAAAAGTCACCCTATATTAATATATAGGGGAGAGAAAAGTAAGCTAATACAAAGTTATTTATTTTATTTATTTTATTTTATTTTTTTTTTTTTTGTTATGACTAATGACTGTGAGAAAACTACCTATCTAAGTTATAATTAGCATGCAATAATCAAGATAATGGAACAATCTAAAAGAAGTAAGAGAGTGTGTGGTAGTGAATGTATGTGTGTGTGTCATTACACAGGTGATGAAGTTACATGTGACAGATGGTTTAATGTGTAATGTGGTCTTGCGTGTCGATTATAACACCAGATTAAGGCTCTGTACATGGTCAAAATTACCTTCTTTTCTAACAAAGAGCAGAATGCGCGTGTTAGAACGGAGCGCATTCGCGCTGTTTTACGTTTTACGCTCATTTTTGCACTTTTCCCAGCGTACACTCAACACATTAAAAAAGTAGTATGTAAAAAACTAAATGCAATAACAGCCTAACAAAGCAAATTTTGTGTCGATATTTTTAATGGTTCTCAAGCGATTTTATTTATAGTACAAAAAAGCACATTTTTCAAAAAAAATATTCTATATAGAAATTTATCAGTAATTGTGTTTTTGCGTGTATAAAAAATTAACTATTGAAGTTGTACATTTAAAAAAATCACGGTCAAGGTAATTGTACAAATATTTTATTTATGGTATCTGAAATGCTACTTTTGACTGCTACAGCGCCTTAATACGAGCAGTATATTGGAGCTATGTTGCGCTGGGATAATTTTATGAACCCAATGTTACCTATGCAGCAGCCGTTGTACCCACTTCTTTTACCCATACAACCTAGTTTTCACTTTCATAATGAAGCTCGTTTCTGACAAAATAGTTTGTTTAATTCACCACTCACCCTTGGCTACAATCGAAGTATAACTTATACGCCGTAATCCATTGACCACTCTTCGTCACGCAATGGTTCACTTAAGATATTTTTCCATTCGTTTCGTAAGGAAAGGAATTTCAACGTAGCCATTTTAGGAAATTCCTGACATGGAATCCGACCATTAGATTTTTTTGATTGCTCGTAGACTTTTGCTACGTGCGTAGTACTGTTGCTACGGTGAGCTTTCGTAGACTTTGAATTAATTAATTAAATTGAAATCTACCCCAGAGTACTTACTTACTTACAACGCTGACTCAGCGACCCAAAGTCAGTCTGGCCTCCAATACGAGATATCGCCACTTCTCCCGGTTTCGTGCGGTCTCTTGCCAGTCGCTAGCTTGGAGCTCGCGTAGGTCTGCTTCTACCGCATCTTGCCAGCGGTACCGGGGGTGCCCAACCGGTCTTTTGCCTGTTGGACATCCTAGATAGGCTCTTTTGGCACCACGATCGTCATCCATCCTAATAAGGTGGCCAAGCCAGCGCAGTCTGTGCGCCTTAAATTCGCCTATGATATTGAAGTCAGCCAGGAGGTCTTCGACTTCGGTGTTCTTGAGGAGTCTACATGTTCCATTTTCCCTCTGTCATGTGCCGAAAATTTTACGGAGAATTTTCCTTTCGGCTACCACGAGTTTATTCTCCTCTTTGAGAGTTAGTGTCCAAGCCTCACATCCGTACATGAGTATGGGTCTAATGACAGTTTTATAGACTCTGATTTTGGTGCTTTTATTGAGCTGGTAGTAAGATGAAGTAATATAAAATGGGTAACCCTAAAAGTGCAAATATGAAAAAGGAAATCACAACAACATGCAATTGACGATTACTCGTTTTGCTTCTCAGAAATAAAGTTTACGTATTTTTATTAGGGTATTTATTAATTAATAGCACCCAAAAAAGAACACAAAAACTATTAAAAAGTTAATTATATTTGTAATTAACAATCAAATAATTCTTTGTATAAAGATTGCTCATTTTAAACAATATTTATTTTAACAGTAAAATTTTGAATAATATTTTCAACACATTACGATTACGACATTTAAAGTGACATTCAATGACATTCATGTGCCCATTGATTGAGGGCTTGAATGACTGTAACTAGATTATTACAATTTTATACAAACGAGCCATATATGTTTGTAAATAATATTTGTAATCGGTTTCTCGAAAACGGCTCTAATGATTGCAATGAAATTTCCTATACGGGATTTACCTGGGGCGAAAAATCTATCTAGCTAGTTCTCATGTCTACGAAAATTCGTTTCTTCCGTTTTATAATTATTTCTTCGTGCGTTCCATAGTGCGTTCTCATCTCATGCGTTTAAGAAACCTACAGCGCCATCTATTGGTGAGTAGAAAAGCTTGCTCACCCGTTGATATTTTAATGTTAAAACGACTATTAAAGGTTTTATAATTAATACTATTGTTATTTAAGTTTTAAGAGTTTATAAGGGCTCATTTTAATTTTTACAACCCAAAAAATTAATCGGTCAAGAGATGTGGTTAAAATATGTAGTATTTTAGTATTTCAACTCCTTACTAAATGGCGGCGCTGTAGTTATTTAATTTGACTAGTTGATTTTTCGCAAAGCTAAATCGCCTAGGTGGTGATCGTGGTAATTTCAACAATATTACTTACCATAACTTTTGAGGCAAAAGTTATTATATTGTTTTGTTAATGTCGTTGAAATAACCACGATCACCCCCCAAGTACTAACTATTAAACTACACTGGGCGTCTAAAATAAGTAGTACAGTTTTAAAATAGGAATATCTCGTAAACTATAGAAGCTAAAACTTTGAAATAAAAAAAGTAAAAAAGAAAATTTAATTTTATATAATAAAAACTTCATGCATAATGTCATCTGTAACAGATTTACTGTATAAAACTGAATAATAAACTGTTGTCTTACTTTTGTTTTTATTTTGTTTTTACATTTATTGCTGACAAATCAATTGCAATTCAAAAGCAAAGGCGTCTACAGCGAGTAAACTTTACTAATCATGCCTCATTCACCTGAAGAATGTGCAAGAATATTAGCTTTTCTCAAAGTATCAGTATGCGTGGTACTGCAAGAACGGTAGGTGTAACTCTACGAACGGTCCAGCAAGTAAAGCAAAGGTACAAAAAGACTGGAAAACATCTAAGGAAACCAGGTAATGGCAGACCCAGGTGCACTAGTACTAGAGAAGACCGCTTTATTGTTTCTACTGTGTTAAGAAATTGTCACCTTATTGCAGTTGAGGTCCAAGTACCACCCACCCTTGCCATTAACAGACAAGTAAGCAAGCATTCAAGCATGCATACAGCAATCATGCATACAAGCAAGCATGCAGGCAAGCAGGCATGCATTCATGTCAACCTAACCTGAAGGGTATGGCTTCGAACCTAACCAACTGTGTCGGGGTGCCCCGAACTCTTTTGCTCGCTTCGCTCGCCTAAAATCAATTTTATTGAGACTTATCGTTTCGTTTTTACAACAATTTTAATTAAATAACCATATAACGATACAAAATTATTATAAACTAATTGATTATTATTATTTTTTGTTTTATTATCATGAATTAAATAAATAATAAGTAAATTAATAAAAAAATAATGTATCAAATGAATTTTATATGAATTAAATTTTATATGAAAAATATTTAGGTGAAATGATAGTTATGCCAAATGTTAGTATAGAAAACGTTCATTATAGTAAAGGTACGTTATGTCAAACAAAATTTTGCTAATAGTTGTTATATGAAACGTTTATTATATCAATTGAATGTTATTGAAACGTTGATATACGAAAAATATTTATATAAAGTGATGCGCACCCGGCGAAGAGTCTACAGGCGACCTAGTGAGCGATACCTTCAAGCTTACATCTCGGCAAGAGTCCGGTATGGCGGGAGCTCTGTACACGTATGGGCTGGCATCTCTTCAGAGGGTCGCACTGAGCTAGTAGTCATAGAAAATGGCACTCTGACTGGTGAAGAATATGCTTTAGAGATCCTTAACGCGTATGCAGGGCCATATTTAGTAAATATGGGTGAAGGAGCGATACTAATGCATGATAACGCCCGGCCACACACCGCTGGCCTCGTACGAGAGTACATTCAGGAGGTTGGCATTAGCTTGATGGCTTGGCCATCAAGAAGCCCAGAATTTAACCCGATCGAACACGCCTGGGATGAGCTTGGAAGGCTAGTCAGAAGGCGCACACCACCCCCCGCCACCCTCAGGGCTCTAAAACAAGCCATGATAGAAGAATGGGAAAATATTCCCCAACACCGCCTCCGAAACTTAGTGTTCAGCATGCCAAACCGGCTCCAAGCTGTTGTCAGAGCCCGAGGCGGTAACACAAGTTACTAAAGTGTGAACCAGGTCCAAAACATAAAAATTAAGTTCTTGACAGTACGTTTAAAATGAATAACTGTTTAGTTTTTTCTTAATTTTAGGCGTAACACTTGACTATTGCTAAAAAATATAATTTTTAGGAAAGTTACTTAAATGTGCTATAAAATGATTTTTATTTCAAAGCTCTAACTTCTACAGTATTTGAGTAATTGCAATTTGAAAAGTGTAATACTAAATTTTGACGCCCAGTGTATATCTTACTTAAAGCGATATGTAAGTTTTTTTGGGTATTCTAAAGAGAAATATCTTTATATTTACCCAATATCTTGCCGTGATTTTCAGGTATGTATTTATTGACCATTAAAGTGAGGGCATCACCAAGACCAAAACATGATTAGTGAAAATCGACTCGACAAAATAAAAATCCAAAGTTGCCTCTTCAATTTTCATTTATTCCTCTTCTTGTGGAATTGGAGGTATTTTAAGTAGTGAAATTAAGTATACAGAATGGTATTTGTAGTTGCTAGGGTTTGCCCAACCTAAAATTTTATTTTATTACTTAGTTTTTACAAAAAGTCGATATTTTATATCAGGCGCTTACGTCATTTAGTTTTGGTAACACGCACAGTATATCTGTCGCAATCGAATGCGTTGCGGATTGCGCACTTTATCCCTTTCTTTCAAGCGAAAAGACTGCGCGCACTGTCAAATATCTATCTTTTCCCATAGCCTCTTAACCGGCTTTCCGCTCAAGCTCTTTGATTCTTCATTCGTAGTGCGTAAGGAGTCGAATTCCCTTCTGGTCGACCTGTTCTCCGAAAATCATAATCTGAATTTTTTTGAGGCCAGAGTGAATGGACATCATTTATATGTTTAATCCCATCGACACTCATCATTAAGGTGAGATCGGAGTTAAAATTAAATGTTTTAATGTAAAAATAAAGTATAAAGTGATGTGACAATAATGTATTATGAGGATATTTTTTTCATTTCTGTATACATTCTATGAAAATATTATACACAATAGCTCAATACGTGTTTGATCAACCAAAACTTTCCAACCTCTACTCCATTTTCCAAAGCTCACTTAACTTAACCCTTTTTCCCGAGGCAAACTTATATAAAATATTCACATCTAACGTAGCCTGCGTCAATGTAACCTTGCACGCAACCCGTCCAATCACGGTCAATAAAAGAATTATTTTAGGTTAGCAACATTTTAGATGTATATTTTATCTTGCTTGTTTTTCATATTTCCGTGTAATTTTGTATTCTTCGTGATACCTGTAGGTGTAAGAGCTTTTGTGCAAAGTCCGTCTGGGGAAGTACCACCCCCTTGCCTTTTTCTGCCGTAAAGGAGCAGTGTTTGCACTGCTGTGTTTCAGTTTGAAGGGTAAGGGAGCCAGTGAAATTACATAACATTCTAGTTTTCAGGGTGAGTAACGCGTTTTGCTGTCTTATAGTGTCAAATTATTTCTCTAATAAGAGAGTGGATGTTATGGGTGGTGGTGACCTTTTACTACCAGGTGGTCCAGCTGATTGATTGCCCACTTGTAACATAAACAAAAATCTGTGACAATATTAGACATGTCAGTTCCGTGTGGTTCCTTCTAAGAATAGTGCCAATCATTCTTACCCTGGCAACTAAAGAAGGCAACTAAGGGTGGTCACCACAGTTTGTGCTATGTAGATTACCTGTGAGCCAATTTAAAGGGTTCTGTACCGGAAAGGTCAGCAGGACAGGGAGCTTTCTCCAGAATCCCAGCAAAAACGCTAGGTACAATTCAGAGGGGAGGTACCGTAGTAGTCACCACGCTTTTAACATTGCGGCTTTTGATGACTGCAGTATGTAAGATGGTACGTTACACAGGAGGACGCTGTTGCCCATCCTCCAGTTCGTAATCTCCTCTTACGACACCCACAAATGATGAGTTGGTACTATTTTAGCCGGCACTACACGGACTAAACTGTTTATCTTAGTGGCAATTATGACATTAAATTTTTTGGCCACAACAATAGAATGAAAGGGATGTATTACACGAAGAAGCCTGTGAAACTTTCAAAGTTTTTGGAAACTCACGCAAAATGTAAAATTATAAAAAATACATTAACAAAATTTACAGATGACTTGACAACACGACATGGTCCCAACCCAACAAAAACTTTAGATAGAGCAATCTAACTACAGAAAATATATTACGGAGAATACAATGAGAACTCATCAGCTGTTTCCCCTTTGTGCAAAAGGTCGTTGACCCCGTCCAAATAACCAGCACGCAAGCCTCAAACAATCATGTCTGAAAATGTACTGGGAACGGTCGTTAAGACGGAGATATAATCTAGGAACGAAGGTTCCGTGTTATATTAAAAGTGATAATATTAATGCTTTATTTCTTCAATACTTTAATTTTTTTTAGATGAAGCAAAGTTTTTTTGTTTTTATTCCTTACCCAGAAGGTGCCAACGTGAACTAAAAAATGCTATTAATAAAGCTATTAATAAGCCAACTTTGTCTGTCTATCTCTCCTTCTCTTTTAATGTCTTGAACCATAGATAATAAGAGTTAGTCGGTTTACATTTTTACACAATATTTTATATAATTACGGATACTCTCATAACTAACAAAATTAAAACAAACTTAAAAGATCAAGAATCAATATTTTTTGTTAAAAAAATATACCTTTTTGTGATAGCTCTATCGAAAAAGCGGTAAGACTGACAATCGAACAAAATGTAATAAAATCTTTAAAAAATCCAGCCAAATCCGACTTGAACTAAAAAAAAATTGGCTAAGTAGTAATCTATACCAGAAATTAAGTCCGACTCGCCCTTGACTGCTTTAAGAAATAAAATTACTGTAGAACCAGTTATTGTACAAGGTTATTTTTGTACCTGACATCCGTTTGCCCACTTATAACTAAGATCAAAAGCAACAACTTTTTTATGCACTTTTTAACATGCACAAAAATTATTCAACTTCCCATACAAAATTTATTCTTACGTTATTTTGTACGGGAAGTTGAATTTTTTTAATAGTTGTGAAAGTCGTAAAACAAAAGTTGTTGCTTAAAACCTCAATAACATGTGGCCACACATAACCAAGTGTTATTCACTAGCTGGTGCCCGTGATTTCGTCTGCGCAGGTTTATAAATTGTAGCCAATGTGTTATTCTGATGTATAAACTATATATTATTGTAAAGTTTCATTAAAATCCATCCAGTAGTTTTTATAAACTACTACATGTTTACAAACCTTCGCGGTTATAATATTAGTAGGATTTATGTTGTATGTTTGTTAATCGCCGCCATCTTACTTGTCGAATGTCGAACGACCGCCCGTCCTTGCACGCGAAACAGCGCCATCTAATACGAGATCGCAAATCAGCAACCAAATATTAATTATCCTACAATAAAAGTCTGTAAAAATCTGTATAAGGTTCAATAATTAAATGAAATTAAAAATATCATTTTTGATGTTGAATTTATTGGAAAGTAACATTCAACGCTGGGATTTCATTGATAATCAATACTTTTAAAACAATTTTAAATTACCGCCATTTCCGTTCCTGAAAAGCGTTTCGATATTGAATTTGTTGCTTTGTAAATTTTATGTATTTGTGAAAATTTATGAGCGCTCAATTATAAATTTGAAATGAAAATAAGGAAAAAGGTCAGAAATAGAAGAGATAATATAACAAGTTACCCAATAACAGAAAAAAATCTGAATTTTTCTGTAATGGGTTTACCTTCTCTTTCTAATTCTATATAGAGAAAGAGAGAGACAAATAATATATCAAAACGCAGCATACAAATTAAATTGGTGGTGAATTTACTTTGGCACAATTACTAAGGAGTGGCTGGTGGTTATTTCCTGCTATATTTCTACATAGCTTCGCTAAATAGCCGTTGCTTGAACTTTCTGCCATTGCTAAGATGAGGCGAGAAACCCTAAAACGCCAATTTTCAGCTATTTTCTCTTTGTTCAATATAATAGGTCGTCTGTATTGAACATTGGCAAAGCCTATTCTATCACCGTCTGAAGACTGATTGAAAGCCTAATTAGTTTTCGCAGAAACTAATTTGATCACAATGGATGGCACATATTTTATTAATGGTAATACAAATGGTATAAGATAAATTGATTTAGAAAATCGGTTGATTTCATTTTCTTATTTACAAGGTTTTTTATTCCCGTTAGTGCTCCATGTATATGAACTTTATTTCAAATACAAAGAAATATTAAAAAAAAAAACATCAGTTTAGTTTTCTATTACACAAAGGTATAAGTTTGTAACCCATACGAATCCCTTTGGACTTCTATATTATCTATGAATTCTATGATTTTTTTACCACTTCTATATTAAAAATCAGTCAAGTGCGAGTCGGACTCGCTAAAGTATGTTTGGAAGCAATAAAGTAAATTTTAAGGACCGCAAATCTAAGTTTCAAATAAACTAGGTTATGCGTTGTTAGCAAAGTCGTAGAACAAAAGTTGTTAGTTTTGACCTCTGTAATAAGGTGGGCATACGGATATCAGGTCCAAAAAAATAACCTTTTTGCAGATTTCTTAAAATCTATGTTCCTTATAGAGATCGTTTTGTATTTCCTTTAATATTTTAATAAACCTCAATCGGCTTAAATTAGTCAGATTTTTCTATTAGCAATCGTCGGAGGTAAGGAAGGAATTATATTTTTTAGAAAGGTTTCATCATAACTTGATATCTGAGAGACGAAAAATAATACAAAAACCTAATTTGGAATGTACTACGAGTAGTAAAGTCCATGTGATAATTGAATATTATAATAACAATTTAAAATTTTGCCCCTATTTGGGCCCTCTTACGGTGACACTTCTACAATATTATTTTATTCTTAGGTTTGCAATAAAGTGGGGTGAGCATATTTCAAGTATTCCAAATTTGATAGAGAGATAAACATGTGTGAAAGACAGACAGACAGACGAAGTCGCACCGTAAGGGTTCCGGTTCTACCATTTTGTTTCGGAACCCTATAAATGACGTTGTTTGTTTACATAACATTCGATTCTCTCGTAGAATGTGTTTTTGCATAATACCAGTATTACATTGCTCTTGACACCCGTCATTTCCAAATGTTAGAAATAACATATTTTTATACCATAAAGCCCCAAAACATTGACGTACGCGTAAGCGTGTTACGGGTTTGTTTTCCCTTAGAACGAGGTCACGAGCTAATACATTGCCGCGCATTCAATGTTCCTCTTATCGGCATAAAGATTATAATGCTAATAGACCCAAAACATTGGCCTTAGGTCAGAGCTGGTATGAAGGAACTGCTACATTGACCTAAATAATAGGTCTTTACCTATGAAATTGCCGTTTTGTATGGCGAATTTTAGGTAAACTCAATTTTCAGTACTAACATTTTTGCATTTTTCTTAGGAATTATAAATCCAATATTTTTTTTTTTTTTTCAGCATTATTGGGAAGACATTAAGCTAACAGAATCTTAAATTTAATTTTCGAAAAATATTATCTGTAAAAAAATATAACAAATCGAATGATGAATTCGGACGACATTTAAGACGAACAATTTTCGAACCTTTAATTTTATGTATCAAACTAAAAATAAAAAAAAATATTTTATGCGTAAATTGATAACCTTGAAGTCTACTTTCACGTGTAAGACAAATGAAAAAAATAGCATTAGAGTTATAGGAATTATGATCTCATTAATCTGTAAGAAAATTTCGGCAATTTCATAGGCAAAGACCTATTATTAATCGTTTACGTTGTACCAACTGGTTAATACAACGTGTACCGGTTCTGATGAAATAGTGAACATAATTTTAGTATGTTACTCAGACCATGAAACTGAACAACTTTCCCCAAGGAACATAGGTTCAAACACGAAAATAAATTTTTGACCTCCCATAGAAACTGTCTCAGCTGATAGCGCATTTTGTATGGGAGGTCAAATTTGGTTTTTCGTATTTCGTCCTATGTTACTTGGGGAAAATTGTTCAGTTTCATGGTCTGGTCATGGTAACATACTAAAATTATGTTCACTATTTAATTAGGACCTTATATTTAAGGTTGTAAAATTGTAAAGTCCGTTGAACTAAAAACCTTTCTTTATGGAACATTGGTCAAAATGCGAAGAAAACATCAACTAGAAATTGCATACCGCAGTGAGTATACTTTTAACTTTTATAATTTCAAACTATACACTAATATGTTGTTGAGTTTTATGAGCATAGCAGAAATATTAAGTGTTGGTGACAGTTTGTCCTTTAACCATAGGTTAATATATGATTTTTCTTAGACATTACGACTAAATGTGTATAATAAACAACAATCTATAACTTTTTTGAAATAACTCACTCAATGTATAGCTTAACACTTTTTGTAAAGTTCCTAGCCTGCAAAGTTGGTATAAAATTATTTCCTTAAATGACCAAAACAAGCAGAGAACACTCTTAGCCTACTCTACAAAGAAACTCTCAAAATTCCATCTTATCTCACAAGGCCAAATCGACGTCTCATATCTCTGATCTCAAACCAACCATCACTTCACATTCCCACAAGGAATCTTGACGGAAAATAAATAAATATAAATAAACCGCTATCGATCCTTGCTTTTCAAGGGCTGTTATGCAATAACCGCCTTTGAGGAAATGTGTTAAGGGCTACCCAGTACTACGTCGCGGGTCGGCTTAATCAAATTATTCAAATAAAGCCACGAGGGAAAAATCTAGTACTGAAGGAGTTCGTAAAGTTCCTCGATGACGTATAAAGAGACAAAATTGTCTGCATAAAAATTTTAAGCGGTTTAGCGGTTCGTATGAGAGTTTACTTCACCTCATAAAACAAAGGTTAAGGCCCCAGCAGTTCGTTATTGATACAATGTTTGCGCTTGTGCTTTTGATTTATATTATCCAGTAGCATACTTTATATTTTTCATTGAAATTGACATCCAGAAAATAACATCACTCTTCTTTCCCGTCGGGGCAGGCAGAGACCACAGCACTTCATCTGCTACGATACTGATATAATGGCCGAATGGTAAATCAACAATGTATCTATGTTACCTATTTAAAAAAAAATAACGATGTTTTATGTTATGTTTATGTTATTTCCCAGATGCGTGACCACTAGTGCCAAAATAGCTAAAACGTTTCCGTGCTTCAGAAGGTACGTTAAACCGTTGGTCACTAAATATTTTTGTTGAGATAAGCCATGGGCAGGCCTTGTCCAGCCTTGGACGTTTCTATAAAATAAGGACATTTTAGACTTCTTTTGCATTCTTACTCTTATGTACGTATTTCAGCCCCATGTCCAAGGCAGATTCAACTCGCCCCGCCGCGCCGGCGCCTGTGTTCACCAAACACCCGTGTTTGCTAAAAGACAACTCGTTTCAATTGCAATCCGCTCTATGTACGTAGCACTCTCTCTTCTCTTTCTTACAGTCTGTTACGTTGAGAGGAGTATTTTAGGTGAGGATTTTTATTTTCTTATTGTTTGAATTAGTTGTTTCCCATGTACCTATGATCATATAAACATCGTGGCCAGATCGTGGTATTGACCATTTCATGATTTTCCTAACATAACCGTACCCTTTCTTGAAGTAGTCATGAAAAGTCAGCCACATCATGAAGTGATAATTTCTAACGATCTCGCCACGACATAGGTAAACTCAAAAACACGATTCAAAATGCACCTGCATATTTCTCGTAGACTACTGCAGTAATATTTAATGATGTACACTCCATATACCTGGCCTTAAGTAGATGGTAGCGTAAAGAGGACGGTGAGATAAAAAGGACGAAAGTGGCCTGAAATGCACGGTAGCCTAAAGTGGACAGTAGTTTTTGAAGTGAAAACTTCTTTAGCGGCGCTTGGCACTTTTTTAGATGGGTAAAAAAAAATTAACTCACGTCAGATGTCGCGTCAGATCTCGCATCAGATGTTTAAGGCTAGGCATTCCTACTTGACCCTAAAATTGAGTAACTTTGTAACCACTTTTAGATACTAAAATTGGCAGAAAGTTTGACGAAAATAAAATCTAGTAATCTACAAGATATGACAAGTGATGTGGTTGGCCTCAAAAATTGATTTATAGAATAACTCAAGAAAAAAAAATCCGAAATGACCCTTAGTTTTTCCACTTGTAACCACTTTACTGCTGCAATTCTTATCAGAAATAAACGAAAATTTATAACCTTATTTACAAAACCACGTTCATTGATCTGGTCGGCTTATTTTTTGAAATTTTATAAAAATGTATCTAATTCCTGAAAAAAAACCGACTAAATTCCCACCCTTACCCAGCCCATGTCCCGTGTGGTGTCGGCAAAGAATAGTACCAACCCTTACATACCCGTGGGTGTCGTAAGAGGCGACTAAAGGTTATAAACTGGAGGATGGGCAGCAGCATCCTCCTTTGTATCTGACATCTTACTTACTGCGGTCACCTACAACCGCGGTCCATGGTGCCAGCCGTAACGCTAACAAGCGAGGTGACTATGGTACTTCCCCTCACATTTTTTTAAGCTTAAATTCTAGAGGGTGCTCCCTGTCCTGTAGTGGACGTTTCATGGGATGTTATGATGATCTAGCCCATTCCCCGCCCTCGTCTATGAAGTCAGTGCGGGGCGACACACCGTGTTTGACCATAGTTCTGCCAAAACCATTCAGCTGGTAACGTCCTGAAAGTGTTTTGGGAATCTATGCGCCGGTAGTAGGCGTTGTGGTGGCGTGATTGTCTACTAAATAAATTTTTATTTATTTTTTACAAAAATTTTGTTTGTTTACTTTGTTTCTTTGAATAAAATGAATAGTGCTAATATTTAAGATCATCATCATACCGTGTGGGTTTCGAGTTCGATGACCGATCTCTCACCCTAATGTCAAAGTTGTTGAGCCGCCAAAAACTTATGACATGGCTTATTTTAGACTATATTCGTAGATATTAATCGAGACCAACGACTTAACGTGCCTTCCGATGCAAGGAATAATTTAAATTTTCGGATTATCAGGTGATTCATCCTAAAATGTCCTAACCAAACTGGAGAGGTCGCACAAAGGAAAAATAAATATTTAAAATTGTAACAAATGTAGAATAGTAAATTGCTGAACATTGGTATAGAAGCACGTGAAACCAAACCAACAAAAAATTACAAAAATATACAATTTTATAGTTTATTTTTATGACTAATTACAGGTCTCCCGGCACATGAATGGTATTAAGGGCTGTCAAAAGCATTGAAATATTTTACCATTTTACTTGCCAACTTATAATTATAATGTGGTCTACCTATGTTTTAAGGAAATTCTTATTGCCTTACCAAAAGTTTTAACTTCGACTTACGTATTTTAGACCCATATACCTTAAAGTGGACTATAGCGCAACCTGGGTGCGTACTCCGAAGTTTTATCCGAGTTCCGATATTATCAGATTGACAACAAAAATTAGGGGAGACTGTTCCAAAACCGTATAGCTAAGGGTAAATGCCTATAACTCAATGATAACTAAAACAAGACATTGTTTAATCCACATTATTAATTATCAGACTTTAAAGAAACATCATGCAAATCAACATTTGCTCATATCTAATAATTAGAGAAACATATAATGAAAAAGAAAAAACATTCGAAATGCCAGTTTTGCCCCGGTGGGTGTCCAAAACCGTATATTGTATACGGTATTGCCCCGAAGAGATCAGCGCTGAGCAATGCAGGCGAGACATTCAAATGTATGAAGATCCTCTGAATCCAAGCCTGTGCAGCTTTCATGAGACCAACTTTTACATTACATGTTAAACACTGCACCCAGCCATCATCCAAATGACTTTTACCATATTCCTCTGTATAGTAAGCACAAAAATTTCAAAGTTAACTCGGGTTCGAAGAAACTCGCGCCGACCATTTTTTGTTGCTAATGACTTTTCTTTGGTTGGCGGCCGCGCGCAGAATTTGGGCGCGAAATTTGAATTAACGATAAGTCCACTATACGGTTTTAACCCTTTGGCCGGTTTTGGAACAGTCTCCCCTACGTTTGGAAATTTACTTTGTATGGGAATTTCTTTGTCAAAGGCCGAACCATAGACTAATAAATATCGGCGTGATATTATCGTAGTTTCACTTCGGAGTACGGCAGCTGTGCCCGGACACTATTATTTGTTTTTTTTTTTTATATTTCTTTTTATTATTAGATTGTTATCGGGGATCGGGGAGAAGGAAACTGCATCACGTGGTGACGCATTTTGTATCAGAAGACAGTAAGTAAATTTTGATCTATATCTTCTACTTAAGTTTTAAGGAGTTGTCTATTTGCAAGTGGACAGGCATATCCAGTTCAGAAGAATTTTTTTTGCGTGGCACATGACAGAGATGGATTAGATTAGATTAGCTAGCGGAGAGGCCCCCAAAGAAGAAGAAGAAGAAATTTATTAAAGCTCTAGAGCCTATTTTCAATGGTCGAAGAGAAACAATCCTGGGTGAAAGAGATATTTGAAACGCTCCCCGCATGATGATTTCATTGGTCGCTAGCCCGCGTGTAGGGACTACTCTTGTGGGTTGAAGACCGAGTTTTTAATCATAATCACTGAGCTGGGCAGATCAGATCAGAAAATTTGTTCCAAGACATTTTAACCAGGTTTTAAGTTATTCCTATTTTGTAAACATCGCAAAAGCTTTTCAAATAAACCTTTTTAATTTTTATACTCTAGCAAAAGACATTCAGTTACACTAGAAAATTCTATAAGTTGCTTTACAAAATGGCTTAGAATGTTAGCTAAACACAATATCGAAAACTGCATCTTCACAAAACTTTTCTTATTTGCACAGATTTCTATCTTTTCCTCTGGGGGTTAAACTGGAATGGTTATTCATAGTAATTTGGCACGTACCCCGATATTTTCGTACCGTCCCCTTGCGAACTAGCTCACTGTTACAAAGTCTTATGTTTCTTAAAGTTTGTTTTGAAAATAGTACTGCGTATGCGTGAGCCATCGATATTGCAGGGCCGTATCTTCAACAATAACATACAAAACGTTTGACCCTCCATTTATATAAATTTTATGTGAATACATCTCTGTAATCTGAGATTTGATATTGAAGACGTTTTTATTTTTGTGCAATTCTTCAGGGTTAAACTTTAGTAATGGTTTAAATTTAGTTTTTTATATTATTTATTTTATTAATAATATATGAAATATTACAATGGGGTCGTCGGTTTTTTTATTGTCGCTTCTTTTTTTCCCACTATGGCGCCAATTTGTTTGTGAAGCGATGTAGTTTAGCTGACGTCATTAAGAGATTTTAATATTCAACAATGAATAAACTATTTCAACTTTTTTTTGGTTACTTTGTGCACCCAATACTTAATACTTTCGGTAAGAACATCTAAAAAACTATAAAATTATTTTCTCAGACGTTGGTCACAATAATATTGAAACCAGACATTTTATTAACTGATTTGTTTAAAGCAGCATGAAACATTGAATTCTCTTCAAGGTTACTATACAATTAATTCATTTTAGTTTTCTCATCTTTATTTTTCTTTAACAATCAAGTTTATTTTTGTCCTTAGCTATGTCTTACTGCTGTGAGAAAGGTTTCCAGCAAGAGTTCAAATTCTTCGGGTCTTCCGTGGGTCTCCCAGTTTTTTCTCCACCAGCCTCTATACAAAGCCTCCTTTTATCAGTTCTAAACTTATAATAAAAAAAAAACCGGTCAAGTGCGAGTCGGACTCGCGCGCCGAGGGTTCCGATATACCTATAGTATTTTTGGAAGCAATAAAGTCCATTTTCAGGACCGCAAAACTAAATTTGTTTGTAAAGGTTTTTTGCAGATTTCTGATAAACTGTGCAACTTAGAAAGATCGTTTTATTTTTGCTGTAAAGTTTACATAAACCTCTGTCAACTGTAATTAATTCAGATTTTCCCTTACTCAAACTTCGGAGATAAGGGGGGGGGAATGGTATTTTTTTTGACATTTTTCATCATAACTTGAAAACTAAGAAACTTAAAAAAATACAAAAATATATTTTAAAATGTACAAGTAAAGCCCTTTCATATGATACCCCACTCGACCTAGTAGCGACAATTTGAAATTTGGCCCCCCCTATTTTGGCCCCCTTTACATTAATAATCATACTTTTTTCAAAAAATTTTCATGTGCAATTAAGTTGGGCAACTATATTCTAAAACTATTCCAAATTTCAGCTCGATAGCGTAAGTGGTTGCTGAGATATAGAGGTGTGACAGACAGACGGACAGACAGACAGACAGAGCGGCACCATAAGGGTTCCTTTTTTTTACCATTTTGGTATCGGAACCCTAAAAAAGGACGGGTTGCACTCCGGGAGTACCGGCAGAAGTGAAAACTTGCATTTTTGAATATTATGCTTTTTGTAAGGGTCAATCGTGCCATTGCTCGCGTACTTCTTTGATGTCACTGAATAAAAACCCGTATTGTAATAACAATACCGTTGACAGTTGACGCTTTTTCTATCAGGCTACGGATCTGACGCGACATCTGACGCGAGTTTAATATTTTTTACCCATCTAAAAAAAGTGCTAAGCGCCGCTGAAGAAGTTTTCACTTCAAAAGTTTTCACTTCAAAAAAAGTTTCCTCCCTTACAATTTCATCTCGTAAAAACCTTCTATTTAAAATTTCACACTCGTCTTGAAAATCACAGCAAGCAATAAGCAATTTCTTTACACACATAAAATCTTTTATAAACGCAAAAGGGTAACTTTTGTATTATGAACTCTTACCCCTACAATAAACTTGCTCTCACCCCACCCCTTGGTTTACACATAGGAAACGTTAGTGTTCATTCCATTTTATGGATGTTTATCGTTATTTTTATTGGACACGATATTTATCACTTCAGAAAAAATACTCTTAAGCACCTTTCATACTCAACTTGAAATCTCAACGGTTTTTGTACAGCGCAAATTTTCATTGGTTTTGCTCCTAAAGCCCTTTGATTCTACTTATGAAAACGAGTAGCTTTCCCGAAAACAATTTTTTTTTTACTCGAAAATAATTTTACGCCCTCTCATACAAAATGAGTCGATCACGTGACCACTTTACTATGGAGACCTCCGATGGATACAAACAAAATTTGAGTAGAAAAATGATTACTTCGGAAAACTTGTTTCTTATCATGAGAAAATCACTGGGCTTCGGAAGCAAAACCAATGAAAATTCACGTTTTATTACTGGACTTAAACAACTCAAAATTTTAATTGTTTTTGACAGTTTCAACCAAAGAGATTTTTTTTCGACCGAGCGCAGCGAGGTTAAAATCTCTTTGGTTTCAACTTTGGGGAAATTTTTTGTACAGCAGTTTATCTGTCACACTTGTTCATCTCAGCCTCAGAACAAAAACCTCCTTGCTTCGCTCGGAGAAGAAACCATGCTATTTTTTTTCAGTATGGGATGACAACTGCTAGCATGTCTCATGCCATGTCAAGTCGTCAGTGATCACATCCTACCAAATTAGATAAACGACGCGTTCATTGCCTTTACAAAGTTTATAGGATTATTGTAACTTGTTGGGATTTTAACGGTTGAAAATATTTCCTAAATTATATGTTGTAAACATTGTGTAAATTATAAAAAACATGTAGTGAATAACATGAAAATATCGTGAATTTATTCTTAAGTTGCTCTCCATATTAGTGATTGTTCTTTTTAATAATAACGTGTGTAGTTGATGGCTGTACATCTTCAAAACAACAAAACGAAAATTGCAAAGAAATTTTGTCTTTTCATCTGTAAGTTTTATTCAGTATTTTTCATGTTTGTGGATTATTATCACAAATATTGCATAAAAAAATGTCAACTTATCATTTCTACAGTCAGATAATATGGAAATTGTTACGTATTTTACTGTAATTTATCGTTTTTTGTGGGATCATGTTGGAGTTTATGAGTGATGTATTTTTTATCGATAGTAGTATTTTTACTTTCGAGCTGAGCGAGAAAGGTATTGTATTCGTGAAAAAAGTTGCACAAACTTTCTCAAAAATGTGTTCTATATCACTTAAGCAAGTCCCCTAAAAATGTCCGTCTGTCGGTTGGTCGGTCTGTCCGTCACGCTTTGGCCTAGCGGCTAAACGAATGGTCCTATTAACACCATATTTTTAATTTAAGACTTTTATTTCCGAATGGTTTTTTGCTGGCTCTCATTTTGAGGGTAGCTGTCATTCAACAAAAATGAAGAATTGATTTTTTTTTTAAAACGGTTCAAATTATTTTTATGAAACTTTGCTTGACTAAGCATCTCTATGCAAGGTATCTTGCGCCATCATCAGTTTGTCTGTGTGATTCCATATAAGGGGTGTTCCTGTACTACCAAAACGTAAACTTGTGATTTACTCATAGGGTCAGTGCACCACTAGATGACCAAGCACCAATAGCTGACCAAAACTTAAATTTGAACTGAAAGTAAGAAAATTTTAAAATACCGCGATTTTACATAGAATTATATTCTAAGTATGTTGGCGTCTTACAATAAAGTTATGGGTTTGTCTAGCTAGTACTTTAGTATGTTTATTCGAAGTGGTCATGCAATGTAACATTTGAAAAAAAAAAAAACTTTAAGAGCATATTTTGTAAAGTCCTTAACACTTATTATATCACAAGCCTAACTAATTCATAGTCGAACTTTTAGAAGTGACTCTGAAAGTAGAACTAATAATTTAGTTTTTTTATGAATTTCGTCATAAAACCGCTTAAATGGTCAACTAGTGGTACCTACATTGACCCTAATTGACTACATTAAGTTTGTATTATTTTCTATAATTTTAATTTTGTTTTGGTTATCTACCTGAATGGATATTCAATTTGATTGGATTTTGTGAAAATTTAGTACACAGGATGTACCAAAAACTTAAAGAGCTTTACAGTCGACAAAACTGAACAACTATTCATAAGAAACAGAGTTTTGAAATTTAAAAATCTGTGAAAATTCATATAAAAGGTGTTCCAGTACTACCAAAATTTGAACATGTGATTTGTTCGAAATCGTTTACGGTTGGTTTGTTTTAATATTTTACAATTCGAGTTCCGAATTCATGTGGCAGAACATTTTTCAGAACCTTAATAAACGTTTGTAATTCCATACTATGTGTAGGTATGGTATTACAAATTTAAGTTTGCGGTTGACAGTTCTAATTGCATATCGCGAGAAAGTAAGTGCAGTGCTGCTGTACCATTTATTATATTTTACAACATTCAACGCGTTTTGTTTTCATTCTGGGTTCGATTCCCGATGGGGACACTGTCAAACAAATATAACTTTGTGTGTCTTCGCCAAATTGAAATGTCTCAATCAGCATGAATCATCCTGAATCAACAAATTGTAAGAAAATTAATAAAAATACTAAATTAATCTACATAAAATTCTCTACAAAAAAGGTTTGAAAGTTTTTCGCTACAAACAATACTGACAAGCAATTCTTGTGCTCATGCAACGCTTTGGCTCACAAGCGTATGAAGATTCTGGGTCAAGCTTATCCGAAACCAGAAGACTACAGGCTCCTTGTGCTCTAAGGTCCAATAAGGAACTCAGCTCCACGTTATAAGGCAAGATAAGATACACGAAATTTCGCTTGAAAATTTATTTGAGCTACTTAGAAGAAAAACACAAACCCGTATTTCAGCATTTTTGCAAAACCATCCCAAATGGATTGAATTGAGGGACAAAAGTTTGTTTTAAAATCCTACATAATTTGTATGTAAGCTAGAGATATTCATGAAAAAAAAAAGAACCTTTACACCTCCTACCCCTCTTGCCTCCACCGCTACCGTCCATTACTTTTAGTAAGTAAGTAAGAAATTTGGTATCTTTAATATTAAAACACCTACGTAAGAAATCACCTGTAGTAAAAAATGCAAAAAGTATTTTTTTTTAATGAATTTAATCACTGCTTTTAACAGATTTGCCTTTTATTAAAGTTTAGTACTTCAACTTTTTGGTCAAAGTTTCGACATCGATTTGTCCTTGTGTAACTTATCGACTATCGATAGATGAAAGCATGCCCACATCCCTACTTGTGACGAATTATTTCTTATATATTACTTCTATATGAGGTCAAATTTCTTTGATCTCAGCAACCACTGATGCTATCGACTTGAAATTTGGAACAGTTTAAGAATATATTTGCACAACTTTATCGCTATCGTAAGAATCAAACAACTTTTTTAATTGTATAGGGGGCCCAAATAGAGGGGACAAAACTTTTAACTGTCGTCACTAGGTTGAGCGGAGTATCATATGAATGGTTAAGTTATAGTTAAAAATGTCAAATCTTAATCTCTTATCTCAATCTGAATTAATTACAGTCGATAGAAGTTTGTCAGGAAAAATAAAACCATCTTTCTTACTAGAAGAGTTTTTGGATTTCATTGCTCCTAAAAATACTATAGGTATATCGGAACTGTAGACGTGCGAGTCCGACTCGCACTTGACTGTTTCTTTGTTTTTACTTTCGAGCGGAGCGAGAAAGGTATTGTATTCGTGAAAAAAAAAGTTTTTCTAATTTTCTCAAAAATGTGTTCTATATCACTTATACATCATAAAAAGCAAGTCTCCCAAAAATGTCCGTCCGTCGGTCGGTCGGTCGGTCGGTCGGTCGGTCGGTCCGTCGGTCGGTCTGTCCGTCACGCTTTGGCCTAGCGGCTAAACGAATAGTCCGATTGACACCATATTTTGAATTTAATATTTTCTTGTAAATTCATCGAAGAATACTGAGTGGTTTCTTGCTGACTCTCTTTTTGAGGGTAGCTGTCATATAATGGAAATAAAAAATTGCGATTTGTTCAAAAACGGCTCAAACAATCTTGATGAAA
Source organism: Athrips mouffetella (assembly GCA_947532105.1). Taxonomy (NCBI): domain Eukaryota; kingdom Metazoa; phylum Arthropoda; class Insecta; order Lepidoptera; family Gelechiidae; genus Athrips; species Athrips mouffetella. The sequence goes on from OX383958.1 coordinate 7,588,119, forward strand.
TTTTGCATGACCAAGAATCTTCATGCAAGGTATCTTTCGGCAGTATCCATTAGTCTGTAGAAGTTCATATAAGGGGTGTTCCCTTACTACTAAAATTTAAAAATGTGATTTATTCAAAATCGGTTCCAATGAGCTTATTTTAATGCTTCAAATTGGAATTCTAAAAAGGTTATGTACCGGGACTGCATATTTCATTTAAACATTTTATATAAATCTAGTATAGGTAAGTTTGTATTTTCATATTATTTGTATGGAATTACAAACTTAATTTTGCACTTGGTCCTTTTTTACTCTTTACTATCCGCAGCCCTTAATAATCTAGTAGCTAGAGCATTCGGCTCTTGATTCGGAAGTTCTGGGTTCGATTCCTGGTGGGGACACTGTCAAATGATTACTCTCGTATATCGCGAGAAAGTAAGTGCAGTGCTGCTGTACCATTTATTGTAAAACCATCGAAAGATTCTTAGTGGTTTTTCGCTGGCTCTCATTTTAAAGGTTAGCTGTCATACAACGGAAATGACAAAAATTGCAATTTGCTCAAAAACGGCTCAATAGATTTTGATTAAACTTTGCATGACCAAGAATCACCATGCAAGGTATCTTACGGCAGTATCTTCTTGTCTGTGGAAGTTCATATAAGGGGTGTTCCATTACTACTAAAATGAAAAAATGTGATTTACTCAAAATTGGTTTCATTGATCTTGTTTTAATGTTTTACAATTTTGATTCGGAATCTACCTGACCGGATATTCTATTAGATTTTTTTTGCTAAAATCTAGTATACAGGGTGTACTAAAAACTCAAAGGGCTTGCTCAGTAGACTAAACTGAACATATTTTCCTAAAAAATATGCCTTGGGAAATTCTATGCAAGTATCTTACGGTAGTATCCATTGATGTGTAAAAATTCATATGAAGGCTGTTCCAGTTCTGCCAAAATTTAAGCATGCAATTTTTCCGAAATAGTTTACTGTTTGTTTGTCTCAATGTTTGACAATTTAAATTCTGAATTTGATCTGTATATTTCATGAGAATATTTTTTTGATAAACTTAAATTTAAGTTTGCAATTGATACTTTTTAATTGCCAATCGCGAGAAAGTAAGTGCAGTGCAGCTGTACCATTTATTTATCTACAATTAAAAGTTTCGAAAAGTTGTTCTAGTCCAGGCCCTGGCTAAGGCTCTGTAGGGAAATGAGTTTACATAATTTTTTTTGGGTCAGGTGTCCTAGTTAGTATTTTACACTCGGGTCACCCGGTCCATTTTAATTTTCTTTTCGTGTGGGTTTGTGGGTGGGCTTTGGTAGTTGGTAGGGCTTTTAAACAAAGTCCGTCTGGGGAAGTACCACCCCCTGGCCTGTTTCTGTCGTGAAGCAACAGGGTTTTCACTGCTGTGTTTCAGTTTGAAGGGTAAAGGAGCCAGTAAAACTATCGGCACAAGTGTTAACGTAATTTATAAACATTCATTTGTAATCCTTTAATAAGTTGCTATTTTGACCTCGGTAGTTCTTTATTCGAAGTTGTAAGTTGCTATATTGACTAATTTAGTTTCTTTGTTGCTTGTGATTGGTCGTATGTTGCTGTTTTGACTAGTGCCGTTGTTTACTTGAATGTGACTGGTTGATACAGCCCCCACTAAACGAGTATTTCCCACTCTCCCTACCACTAAGACACTGTCGATGGGGGGCTGGATCAACCAGGGAGAAGGGCAGTATATTGTTAGCAACGATCGAGTGCAGTCGTAATAAAAGTGTGCATAGAAATATCGGAGTTTCACTGCAATACAAGAGATAAACGCTTAGCTGTCATATTAGTTTCAAATTATGGCACAAATAAGACATTAGGTGCTTTGAGCGGAGCGGTTTTACCTAACCACTTACCATCAGTTGACCCACCTATTCGTTTGCCCAATTGTGACATAATAATAATGAAAAAACAGCAGTCGGATCCTAAATTTAATAATTTGCAAACTTAACGTCCAATGTCAATATAATCCTCATGTCAAACATCATAAAAGCGACTTTGAAAATTTTTGTGTAGGACCATTTTTTATTGAAAACCTTATCTTTATTGAAACCGTTTCGGTTTCAATATTTTCCAAATTCTTTCATAGAATTTATTAATGAGGATATAACGAGTCATTATACGTATACATTACAAAATGTTATTTTTTCATTTGTTCTCTGGAGGGGCTCAAACTTGGTGTCTTTTTCAAATATTTCTATGATATTAAGATAACCAGATGCTCAAATGTAACAATGTAGAATCAGCTCCTAAAGCCGTTTCATTTGATATACTTCACAATGAGATTAAGAAAAAAAAAACCCATATAAAATTGATGACGTCATAGCTGTAATATGGACCGGATTACGGATTAATTATCACCCGAGTGTAAAATACTTACTAGGGCACCTGCTAAACATTTTTGTTTTTTAGTTGTACACTCACTTTCCTACAGAACCTAAGCCAGGGCCTTCACTCAAGTCGTCCGTTTTCATCGTTAGATTTATTATATTTAGCCACTGTAAGCTTAATGACTTGACTTTCTACCTGTATTCATACTTTTTCTTTTATAATTTTTTTTACTACAGAAAATAGAGCCTAAAAGTCTTCATGCAAAATGCCGATTCCATTGGTAAGGACGATATCAAAAACCACAATCACGTTATAGTTTGAGCAACTATAGACAACAATCTCGATTGATCCTGCTTGATTGTTGGAGCGCTCATCAGAAACCCTCTGCTTTGGAAACTTTGCCAAAGTTCAGGATCAGAACTTGTAAACTAATCCTGACCCAATTCCTGTTCACTAAGGATATATTGTTTACGGTGTATTATTGCACCATCACTGATGGTTCAAATAGGTGTTGTCTTGCAGTTGGCTTCTTCTTATTCTTTTGTGGCTTCTTCTTTCTTCTTTAGCTTCTTATTAGTTCAGAGGACCCGAACTATCCTTTGAACTTGCGGCAATGAATAATGATGCGATCGGAAGCAGGCTTCCAATGCAATGTTTTTTTGCATTATGGCTCAATAAAAGGCACAAAAAGGGTAAATATTTTGTACATAAAATTTAATAAATAAATAAATAAGTCTTAGTCTATAATATTATCTTCTGTTTGCTTCTACGTTTTCCTTCCCATTGTACAGCAGAATTGTGATCCAAAATTGGTCTGTGTTTTGACGAAACCATTCCATTTTCTTTGATTAATCCATGGTTTTGAATGAAAAAATGAAAATGAAAATTTATTCTATAACAATTGTTATAAGTCAATATAAAATTTGAGATATACAAAATAATAATGATAATTGGTAAAATACAATTATTTATAATAAGAATAAGCGTTTAAGACTCATCTACTTTAAAAAAGTCATGATATTCGTAAAATTGTCTATCTAGTAGCCATTTTTTAAGGCTGTTCTTAAAAGCCGGCATGGAAGTTGCATTTCGCACTTTGTCCGGCAGCCTGATGATGAATGATGTTGTTCCTCATGACTTAAGAAATTTGTAGCAACCTTTTAGATTTAGTCGGGGTTCGAACATTTCAGCTTCCAATACGTTCCCGTATTTTTGCGCCAAAAATAAAAATAGCAAAGAACTATGGTATTATAGAACTATGGTTGCAGCTAGCAACTTCGTTGATTGGTAGATGATCGCGGCAGTGTATCGTGGAACGATAAGTAGAAGGTACGCATCTTCTGGATCAAGACTCTTTACTTTCTATTATACGGATTGTACAAACAAGATCACTTCGAACGTGATATATTAGACTGTGTGTTGTACCGTGTGCGTGTGTGTGCGTGTGTGTTGTGTGTGAATTCCTTTAAATATATGTAAGAGCTAAAGTCAAGTGCTCCTGACTGTGCTTCGGTGAGTGTGTTCGAGAATTCCACGACCTCCACCATCATCTTTCCATCAGTAGTCTAGACATCCCGAAGGTATCAACCTCACTTGGTAAGTAAGGTCCATTGGCAGCTTCATCTCGCGAGGACTTAATTAAATTTGACGGCAAGCAAAACAATATGAAAATGAAAGCACAAGCTCTATATATATTTTGTTCAAATGATATTGTGCTGGTTGGTCTGCATCAAAAATTTGTATTTTTGTTAACTCCAGTATATGTTTAGCAAATGTTTTCATTTACAGCCTACAAAGAGACTTCCAATTACAATAAAGAAATTCACCCTTCCATGGAACACTTATTCAAATAACAAACAATTTTACAATGAACAAATAAAAGTTAATACAAATGAAATGATAACGAGTTCAAGCATGTTCTCTCAATAAAGCAATCGTTCTATCTTTGCCCCACATACTCAAAGCAAAGTACACCTACCCACGCGGCCGTATAATGCCCTGGGGAGGCCGGGGCAAACTGTACTTACGTCAGCACAGATAAAGCCTTATACGTTTCAGTTTGGGGGAAGCGGGACAAACAAAATTATATATAGATGGCGCCGCTATCGAGATTCGAGGAATATCATCTTACAAAGTTGTTGGTACAAAGTTACGGTTTTATATTTGGTTTCTGCATACGTTTTATTATGACTGTTACTGCAGAGTAAGAATAATTCCACTCAGTCTAGCTTAATGTAACCAAAGAGACCTCAGAGAAACAGTATCGATTTATAAGTATTTTTAGCTCTATTAGTATAGTAAAAAGAAGTTTAAGAAAGACAATAAATAAATTATGGTTTGCGTTAGAATGACCGATTTTAAAGAATGGCTTGGGATTTTTAGAAGAAAGACATTTGTTAATTATGGTCTGAAAGATATAGAAATACCAAGGAAACTTTATTAATTAATACACTAATACACCCACAGCACGACACTTTGGACTTTATCGCAAGGTAAGTGAGTAACAAATGTTTCCACTGACGTGCGGTAGACTGTACATATCGGATTTCCGGAGTAATCTTAAAATTACTACGATAAGATTACATAAAAATACTCCCAAGGAGTACAACCTAATGGAAACTGACAATAAAAAACTTCGGTTATAACATAAACAGAACTATACTGGGTCTTTCAAAAACAATAACTGTGTTACTTCACATACAAATGGATAACCGGCAATATTTTCAGTACGTCCCACGCATTCCTACAAAGCACTTTGAAATATCATTTTTAATGCGTACAGCCAAAGAGTGGAATTATCTGCCTGCGTCTGTGTTCCCGAATTCATATCACCCGAATCTATTCAAGTCGCGAGTAAATAATCTTCTTTTGGGCAAGCTTGTCCCATCGTCGACCTCATCTCTGTCCTCAAGACTAGATTGAGGTCAAGAGTAATCCCATTGACGATAAAGAAGGACCTATCGGAAAAGTAGACCGATCGCTCTGGAGGGCGAAAATGGATGACAGACACAGTGACATCCGTTTAGACCGTAAGGGCACTGCATGTTATCCTACGTCATCTAGTACATGAAATTTGCAACTTTGTAGCGATAGTAGTGGCCTAATAGGTCCACAAAACGTTGGTCTGCCAATCCGAAACCTGGCAGGTTTTGTACAGTTGGAGAGAAAAGTGGTTAAATGACAGATTACACGAATGAAATCTATTCGTAGAAATAGAAGGTACCTGTATAAGTAAAAAACAACAGGTCTGCCTTGCATCCTCTTGGCAGTTTCGCTAGTCGGACCACAAATGTGGTCGGATGTGATTGGACCACAAATTTGGTCGGACTGGCGAAACTGCCAAGAGGATGCAAGGCAGACCTGTTGTTTTTTACTTATACAGGTACCTTCTATTTCTACGAATAGATTTCATTCGTGTAATCTGTCATTTAACCACTTTTCTCTCCAACTGTACAAAACCTGCCAGGTTTCGGATTGGCAGACCAACGTTTTGTGGACCTAGTAGGCCACTACTATCGCTACAAATATGCAAATTTCGTGTACTAGATGACGTAGGATAACATGCATTGCCCTTACGGTCTACAAGGACCAGTGGTAGATTCTCATTTTGGAAGCCAATACTCTTTTGGTATCGTTGCGCCAATGGAGTTAATAGTATAGTACGCGACAGCTCAGGAGTGCGGGGGCTGTACATTTCGGTGCGCGATGAGCTGTCGCAAACATTTAGCAGTAATGTTCCAATTAAAATAAAACACGATATACACTGCAAACACCCTTTATAGAAGGGTGTATGAGAAGAATTATGTACAGCTATTTTCGGTAGTATTGAAGAGCTGAAAACATTGACGCAAGGAGCTTCCAGGCTGATGGAAAGTAAACATCCAACTCTTATGTTTAAAAGTATGCTTTTCTTAGAACAAAGTGGATTATTTAGTCAATAATTCGACCTTCAAATTACCAACCTTCAATAAAATTAAATGATTTATTGGAACGATCAGAAATCAATATCAACCTCTTAATACTTTACTGAATTCGGAAACACTTCTATGGCTAAACCGCTTAATTGATTTTGGTAAAATTTTAAAAAAGGTTAAACTTTAGTAAGAAACACACACATACATTCATATTATTTTATTTCGGTAACTAACTAACAGGCAATTGCCCAAAACATTTTGAAAACACTGTGTTAAAAATCTGTCTCTTTCTTCGTCACCAAAAATGGAAGTGAAAGCAATAGAATTAAATTTCGTATGTCGCTGCAACTAGCCATCTTCTTTTACGAACTGTTAATAAAGTTATTTTGGCATGACTTTGCACATATTTTTAATGCGAGATAGTACTAAATAAAGAATAACTTTTGTCACAGGTAGAGCGAGACTTAGGTACAGTCAACGACAGGTCAAGCTTGACACTCGCAATGCGACTCTAACCCTTGCGTCTGTAGAAATAAGAACGGTACAAAATCCAATGTGTCAAGCTTGATGTGCTCTTGACTGTACCATCTTACCCTGGCAACAAAAGATTTGTCTCTATCCTTTTGTTCCGCTGTTGCTTTGCTGTCATCGGCAATTTTTTTGAAATCTTCATGTCTTCGCGTACAACTTTTTTGTCTTTCTTAAAGAAGTTTAAACGAGTCTCGTAAATCTATATACTTTCGAAATACGGCTAAGAAAAAACCTTAGCATCCCGAAAACTGTTTAGTTTGTGGGCTGTAACACTTTTATCGTAAAAATAGATTCAAATTCAGCACAAATGCAAATAAACAAGCTGCAAAGGTCAAATTGAGATTGGCAGCAGTAATAACCAGACGGAAACGATCCATCTGCCGCGCAAATAAATTGACGGTTTAATTTGCGTTGTTAAAGCCTCGCGGGCTAGGAGGGAAATATTACGGAGGTGGAAAAACTACTTTGAAAATAGGACGCGGTAGTAAATAGAAGTTTAAGATACAAGGTCCGTAAGAAGGTTTTTGCAAACTTTACGTTTTGTGAGCCCGAGACTTGCCCTCGTGATACTAAACTAAAGGGACTGGTTTCTGCACAACTTTTCCCAAAAATCATAAAAAGGTATCGACTTCTATATCCAATTCGTAGGCAAGAGGCACGTGTTTGGAAAAGTTATGTTGTTCCATGTTCAAAGTCCTCCAAACTTCATCGTACATTTTTCACAAGTAATTTTATTTACGAAGAATGAACAAAAAGTGTTTTAAAAGTTCAAGTTTGTAATAAATAGGCTCAATTCTTTTGGTTTTTAATCAGAATTTTCATGGTAAGTTTAAGTATTTTATGATATCCTGAAGGTCTATGATTAAGATGATTTTGTCTATTTGAGTTTGATTAAATTACTATTGGTGTGGTTTTTCAGGGTCTTTTTTAGCTTTCTTATGTTATTCAACTAGTGAAGAAAAAACAAAAATCAAATACGGTACAAAAGCAGTTGAAAAAGTTTAGTGTAGTCGAATTTAAACCCATATTATTATAATATACTAAAGTAACCTAACGTATCCACTTTATTTGTTTTTAAAGACCCGCGCTGTCCCTACATTTTCTACACAAACTGTAGGATGTAACGGATCGGCCGTCAGCGATTCCGAAATATTCATGAAACACCTTAAGTTCAGGTTAATGTTAACTAATATTCTCTTTGAACTTGGCTATGACACGCTACCGCGTGTCTAAATAAATTATTGATCAAACACATTTCCGAAATTGATGTTAAAAATACCCAAATAACTTGTTGTAAAGCCAACTATGATTAGGCATTCTATTGAAAAAATGAAATATTCGTCTTAGAGCTTGGGAGCAGCTGGATGAATTAGAATCTTAGTTTACATAAACCTGAACTTAAGATGTTTCATGAATATTTCGGAATCGCTGACGGCCAATCCGTCACAGGGACTTTACGACGAATACATATTGTAAACACTTACGCGAAGTCCTGTGTTTTCCTTGTGACTTAAAACAAATCGAGAGACTTCGTAAACCTATCGTGTTTAAACATGCTAGTCACGTCTGAAAGGTTCGACGTACCACCAAAGCTTTTATTATTGTTTTTTCCACCGCCCTTTAATTAGTGAAGGGTGGTTGTTGGAATAATAAACAACAATAGCTATGTGGGAATAAAATGTTGTTGGAAATAGTTTTCGTTTGAAAAAGTTAATTAAGATAAAAGTGTGAGAAAAGTAATACGAAACTTGATTATGGAATTGGTCGCTAAAGTTAAATCCTTTCAAGGTGACCTAAGATTTGATTCTAAGTGTATACTGACAGAATCTTAAAAATAATTTTCTCAAACTTATTACTTACTTTCGCTGGCTCAGGGACCCAAACAGGATCTTGGCCTCCGACACCAAAAGCTGCACTTCCTCACGCCAATCGGGTCTTTGGAGGGCGCTCAAGTTCTTTTGCACTTCGTCACTCCAGCGGTCGTCCCAAGTACGCTCTTTCGACTGCAAGATCTTCCTCAATCCTCTCTACGTGGCCAAGCCAGCGAAGTCGATCTGAATTTCTACCTCCACTAGAAACCAGGTATCGATAGACTCAGTTATGTGGGCCTCGGCTTCGCCTCTGCCCACATTGTCACGTTCGTCCCTCATTACCCGTTTTTTCGACCGCTGCAATAATGTACTTTTAAATACATCCTAAACTATTAAACCAGCAATATTTCTATGATTTGTAATCGGTTTCTCGAAAACGGCTCTAAGGATTTCGATAAAATTTACCATACGGGGGTTTTCGGGGGCGAAAAATCAATCTAGGTTAGGAGCATTTAAGCATTTTTTTGAAAACATCTACAGTGCCATCTGATATTTTAATAATAATTAAGGAGGCTATTATAGAGCGAAGCTCGGTCGCCCAGGTACTATCTACATAATTGTACAAACTATTGGAGACTATTGAAGAGTTTTAGTCGTTGGTGCCAAAATGTTAAATTCAATTATCTTTTCATAGTTGTCGAAAAAGGCGATAAACATCTTTCATGCAACGACTATTAATGGAGCATCCCCCCAAAATAAATATACAGAATCGGAATCAGACGTATTTATTATATTCGACTATACTAAGGAGGTTCCTAGAAGACGTTCTTAAACAGTAGTGCTGTGTAGTAGGGCTGTGATGATCATTGGTGGTCAAGGTTAATTACCCAAAAATTCGTAGGCGACCAATAAGAAACCTTTTTAAACTCCCCGGGATATAATTCCCATGCGGGTCAAACAGACTGCAAAGCAGAAACCAGGGCAATGAGAGTTGAGACATTCTTAACATGAGTAGGTATAACTTGATTAACCCGGGAAAGAACGGGTCTTACTCCTGTTATGACTATTTCCCCAGAGACAATTTTATTAGCTGAAGTAAAAGCGAAGCAGATTACACGAGATTTATTTTTGAAATTGAGAAATTTATATCTTTAGAGTGGATACGTCTCTAGGGAAAGATTTTTATTAAGTCGGGTTTCCAGTTCTGTAAATGGGTTATGTCTTTTTAATATAAGGCATCCGTTGCATTGCGCGTGATCAATTAGTGGTTATAACTAAAATTTTTTAGCATGGCAAAACATTTTACCAACTTAAAATCAAATCAAAATCAAAAATTTATTTATTTGCAGCTGTACTACTACAAACTAAACATATAGTAGGTAGGTGCTTACTAATATTTATGGGATTCCTGGTCCCCAAACTAGGATACCCTGTACTATGGGTGACCAGGTCTTCAGTCCATGCGAGGTTTTAATACCAATTCTTTAGGTTCATTGTCTTTTTTCACCTTTTATTAATTGGTAAAAGCTACAACCTGTTCTAAACATTGCACTGTGAAGGTAACTTTGAATAGTACAACAAGTTCATAAACAGAAATAAACACACTACTTACTAACACATTTTGCAGCTATATTAAGACTATTGTGCTCCATGATTATTAGTAATCAGCTAAAGCTATCAGAAAAACAAGTTTGTAAAACAATGTTATTTTTTCGGTCAAATATACTCTGATTCGTGGTAGTTTGTCTGGTTCTATGGCTGCAAAATGTCTTGGTAAGCATTTGCCATGCTAAAAATTTTAGGTATAGTAATATGGTTATCTAAACGCTTTGGCGTTTGACATGTAGTAGAATACGTCTGATACAGCGGACATGAAAATTAGAACATGAGAAACACTTTAATAAACAGATTTTGAGTTTTTGTCTTACTATTGAGATCTTCTGGATGTAGGTTCTGCATACCTCTAAGGGAAAGAAACTTGATAATTGTGTATATAGATAAAAAAAACCGGCCAATTGCGAGTTGGACTCGCACACCGAGGGTTCCACACAAACCTGTAGGTTATGGTATTTTTATTGCAAAAAAAAATTATTACGTGCTGTAACTAAAAATTTAAGGTTTTCGGAATTTTTCCTTTAAGTGCTTCATGCCAAATTTCTAGGTCGACTGGAAGTATCCTTTAGGTTTTAAATTTTTTTATTGCTAGGGAAAAAATTACAATCATTAATAGTAACAAAGTATCGAACTTTATACTAAGAGATTTAATGAAAATTTGAAGTTACTTACAATCTCACTTCTTTTAGGCTGCAATTCATAAAATTTTAGTGTAAGTTTGCCTTAAGTCAAGTCAAAGTCAAGTCAAAATTGTTTATTCATTGTTGGATATTAAAATTTCTTAATGACGTCAGCTAAACTACATCGCTTCACAAACAATGTGGCGCCATAGTGGGAAAAAAAGAAGCGACAATAAAAACCCACGCGCTATTTTAAATATGTTTTGACAAATATGTTTTCGGTTTAACAAATCAAGTTCATCTTAAGTGTAAAGCATTTACAAATTCTAACTTTTCCTTTGTTGGACCTTTCGCAGACGATGTTTTTAGAATAAACTTTTTAAGACCAGCAACTTCTTAACTCAATAATGCCTAAGTAAGCTAAGCTGATAAGCGAAAAGCCGCTGAAAGCTGGTAGCACAGAAACGGTCTGTAGTAAATATTATTTTCCAACATCGGGCGTATTTAGGACAGCCTTAACAAGTTATTAATTATGAATGATGTTAGAGCAAAAAATAACCAAAATAATATTAAAAAGACGTCAATTTTGTTAAAATAACGTTCACTAAAAGAACGCCTCATGGTCTTGTGATGCTTCAAGAATCCAATTTGTTGTCTATAAAGCTATGGACTGGTTGGTAATGCAATGAAAATAGCGATATCTCTACGATGACACAGATAAGCTAGTTAGCAAATGCTTGGTAGGTGGCAGCATGAACATAACGTTGAATGCGTAAAGGTCGCAAACACATCATCTGACATGAGTACGGTCACTGGTATGTATGGAGAAGATACAATTTCGAATCCTGACTGTGGTTGTTAACTTTGACATTTTCAAACTGACATCTCTACGACTCATTATTCAGAAGCACATGTCTATATGTTTTTATGGTATCAGTAGGTACGAATAGGAGTAATCCGAATCGACGTACATTACCATAATGCCAACTGATGTCGGCTGAACGGAAGGACGTATTTACATACAATTTGAATTTCCTTCCAGCCATAGTAATGGTGAAATTCTTTATTTTATCCACTCGAATAGAATGACGATTCAGAATTTCATGAAGTATTTTGTTTATATTTGGTTTAGTTATAATGCTAATAGATAAATTAGTGCTGAATAATTATTAGCAACAACCGTAGTAATGTAGATTACAGATAAAAGTTATAAATTGAAACTACAGTTTGAATTTTTAATGGTTTCTATATAAAGTGGTCACGTGATAGATTTTGTATAGAAAACCGGATATTTTTCTTCGAATATTTTTAGGGTTCCGTACCTCAAAAGATATATAGGATCACTTTGTTGTCCGTCTGTCTGTCAAGACCCTTTATCTCACGAATGGGTAGAGGTATCAGGTTGAAATTAATACCATATATTAAAGTCTATGAACCACACAAGATCTGAAAATTTCAATTTTTTACAACGACGCAATCAAAAGATATGGCTTTTTATGTCCTCATCTCCATACATTTATGCAAAAAAGCAAAACCTACAGGGTACTTCCCGTTGACCTAAAATTATGAAATTTGGCGAGAAGCTAGGTCCCACAGTACAAATAAAGGGAAAAGTCTGAAATCATTCAATATTACAACTTTTCTCACAACTAATAATAACCAATTGTGGTGAGCTCCCGTTTCAAGAACATTCATATAAGAGAGGGGTCAAGTTGGATGGTCGCGGAGGCGATTTTTGTTTTAGTTCTATTTTAAAAACGGGAACACTTACAAACTTGAAAATTGGTATGTTTATAGTGCATAAGTTATAAAATAACAACAAATAATAAAATTTGATCAAGCGCGTGTCGGACTCAAAAAATCTAGCACATTAACTTACTTAAATTTCAACTAATACAATTATGATTATGTGGCCGGTTTTTCTTTTTTGGGAGCAAAACGAATAATTCACATTTTACAAGCAGCCTTCCAAATCTTGAAAGGGCATGGTCAGTCAACGTAACTGACAAATATCAGCGATTAAAACTTTCAGGAAATAAAAGAAAAATATCGACCTCCCCATACATACTGCCTAATCAAGTTTGAGAGGCCATTTTTTTTCATTTATTTACAGTTTTATTCACTGCAATATTTTCAAGTTCGTTGACTAATCGATCATGCCCTTTAAGTTTTCAAAAAGCTGTCCCTTACACCCCGTATAGTATTCTGGGTATGAAAAGACTTAATTACTTTCTCTACAATTTTTTTTACATTTATTGTTTATACAAAAGACCATAGCAAACTAGAAAGATCAAATGGCAACATTAATTCAACCTTTTTTGAAAGGACAACCTATTTTCAATAGAAATACCGCAATACGCAACCACAGCTATTTGGTCGAATACACATTGAATAGTTGAACATTTCGATAACTCCCAATTGGGTGTTAAATATTCACTAAACGCTGTAGAGGTTTTTCAATTTAAACGTTTCCAATGATTACCCCAGTTAGTTCAATTCCCCTAGTGATGTTAGAAATTCAATATCGAAACTTCGATAAGCTTTAACTTTACTAACGAGATATATTGTCCATATTTAGCCGACTGCGGCAAAAAGGAGGGTTATGATTTTGACCGGTGGGTATATCTGTATGTGTTCATCTATTCCCTCATAACTTCTAAACTACTTATCGTAATTTCGTTAGAAGCTCACTCTACAGGAGATTTAGTTATGAACCACAAAACCATTTTAATTTTTTTTTATTTGACATCATTGCAATTATATATCACTAGCTGTTGCCCGCGACTTCGTCCGCGAGGGATTCTATCTAACTATCTATCTGACCATCCATCCATCCTCCCTTTCGTCTATCTGTCGTCCGTCCGTCCGTCCAACCATCTCCCTGCCCCTCTCCCTCTCCCTCTTCCCCTCCCCCTCCCTCTCCCTTCTCCTCCCCTTCCCTTTCCCTGTCCATCTCCCACTCCCTGTCCCTCTCCCTCTCCCTACCCCTACCCCTATCCCCTATCCCTACCCGTAAGGCCGTCTTAACCGGTATCCCTATCCTTATATAAACATAGAAAGGACACCCATATTGATTTTAAGACATTTCAACCCTATCTCCCCACCCCAACCCCATCCCCAGGGGATGATGGTATTTCACTTCCACCACGTTGGATTTCAAAATGGTTGTAGTTTTCACTAGCGGTCCGCCCCGGCTTTGCACGGGTAGATATAGGTTTTTATTGCGTCGGGGGTAACTAAAAAGGAGTACATTATACAAACAATTTGGATATTATTTTTAATTACATGTGCAGGCCGCGTCCCCATAAGGCTCAATATAAACCATACAAACGATACCCATATTGGTTTTTAGAATTTTTCACCACGTTTCCCTCGTTAAGGGGTTGAATTTTGGATATAATTTGGGGTGGAATTTCAATAACAATGATGTTTGTTCCACAAAATTACAACCCTAATGCCTAAATAATAAATTTAAATAATAAATAAAAATAAAAATAAAATAAAATTCTTTTATTTCAGGCAATAGGACCCTAATAGGATTTAGTGGATTTTACTTTGAAAATTAAGGATTTTCAACTTCATCCCCCTTTTCACCCCTTAGGATGTAGAATTTTAAAAAACCCTGAGACACGTAAAACTTAATTTTTAGTCGTCAGCCTAAATACAAATTTTGAAGATCCTAACTTCAAAACTGACGGACTTTCATACAAATTTTCATCCCTTATTTTACCCCCTTAGGGGTAGAATTTGTTTATCCCTTTCTTAATGCAACCCTAGACCTCATAAGGAACCTACATCCCAAATTTGGAATCTCTAGACCGGTTTTAGCTTTGCGTTGATATGTCAGTGAGTGAGTCAGTCACCTTCTTCTTTTATATATATAGAGATGGTTGGTGCCCGCGACTTCATCTGCGCCGGTATATAAATTGTAGCCTATGTGTTATTCTGATGTATAAGCTATATTACGAGTATTGTAAAGTTTCATTAAAATCCATTCAGTAGTTTTAACGTGAAAGAGTAACAAACATCCATCCATCCATACATCCATCCATCCATCCATACATACATCCATCCATCCATCCATACTTACAAACTTTCGCGTTTATAATATTAGTAGGATTATAAACAATCATAATAATACCGTGTTGGGTGTCATATGAAAGGCCTTAATGAGGAAATTTCCAAAAAATAAACATATATTTTCGATTTATTACGTATGATGATGTAACCCAAAAATAATTTAAATAAAATTTTGTTCAAAAAACTAAAAACCGGCTAGTGGCAAATCTTGGTCTAAGAAGTAAGAATAAAACAAGAAAGTATTGTCATCCGAAATTTCTATATACAAACAATGGTATTTAATACGAGTTTTCTTTTGGTGGGGGTTTTACCATAGTCGCCACGCTTGGCAGATGGGTTAGCGCCCGCAGTGAGATGAAATAATACACAGAAGGACGCTGCTGCGCATTCTCTGGATTTCATTCCCTTAGTTGCCTCTTACGAAACCCACGGGAAGAGATGGGTCGGTACTATTCTTTTTAGGCCGGCACCGCACAGCACGTGGCGACCACGTACCGGAAGACGATGCGATGGCAGGCCCCCCACAAGGTGGACCGACGATCTGGTCAAGGTCGCGGGAAGCCGCTGGATGCGAGCAGCGCAGGACCGGTCGTCATGGAGATCTTTAGGGGAGGCCTATGTCCAGCAGTGGACGTCTTTCGGCTGATATGATGATGATGAATGATGTTCAGATAATAACTTATGCTACCTACCCTAAAAAGCGATCATAAGCTGTAGGGCAAAGTGACATAATACTATGACCACGGCTATTATCTGAACATCACTATGAATATAAACATAAAAAATTCAGAAGGCAATATTTTCTACAAATTATTTATTTACACGTGTAAGTTAATGCTATTATTTATTTTTATATACCATAGTCACCTTAAACAAATAACTTATAATTAAAATACAATAATGTTTTCTTGTTTCATACTTTTTAGAGCAAGATTTGCCAGTAGTCGGGTTTTTCTTTTTTGCGAGTAAAGTTACTATGTACAGTCAAGAGCACGACAAGCTTGATTCATTGGACACTGTCCGCTCTTATTTCATTTTTCTTTGGGGTTAGAGTCGCGCTGCAAGTGTCAAGCTTGACTTGCATTTGATTGTATAATCAACCAAGAAAGTGGTTTGTCTGTTTGATAAATAATTATTTGTAACAAAAATAATTATGTCTAAGTGTTGGGATGTATTTTCAAGAGAAACTGTACTTACCTCATTGTTTTATGAAGTGCATACTGTGGGGCGGTAGCATACAGAATAGAGTCCGCCATAAACATAGTCTGTATTAGTGAAGTGTAAAACATCTCCTAGTCGAGTATACTAGTCGGTCAAAAAATCTGAAAAATCAAGAAATCTTTAAAAATCTTATGTTTTAGTTAAACTTTATATGCGAAAGTGAAAAAATATCTTTTTCTAGTTGTGAATTGGTCATTAATAATAAGAACTGAAGCGTATAAATGATCCATAATAGCAATTTTATGCGTGATCTTTGGCACCGTTGTTTTCCTGAATGGTAAGTATTTTTACCAGAAAAACTATGGTAATAACATTAATTAGTCCCAAGTCACATATTTCTCAGAGAGATAGATAACAATTTTACGTTTTTGGGATTTGATAAAAGTCTATACATTTTAGTTTAATTTAATTTTAACATACCCTTGGATACGCGTATGACTCTCTCCTTAGCAGAAACTTCAACCTCCTTGGGCGGTAGACATCATTTTTAGACGACTTTACAGGTATAGTTACGTGGACTGAGGCTAAGTAGCATATTTAAATATAAATAACGACGAAAATTCCAAATTAACCTTCTTCACTTTTTTAAATTTATTTAAGATTTATTTTTTTTTAATTTTAATTTCAAATTCTAAATTTTTGCTTTCATTTTAATGTAATAATAATGTATTAATGTTATGTAGTCTCCATGGTATGAACACTGTCTCCCAAGTCACAGGGTTTTTCTTAGTTTGGGAGTCAGGGTTTCAATACATTGTTTGTTTTCTATCCAGTTGAGTGCCTATATTAAGTTCTTTTGTGAAACGTTTTGCATAAATAAACTATTTATTTATTTTTTATTTTATTTTATTCTTGTGGTGAGCATAATTATGACTAACTCCTTGGATGCTGCACAAGCGAGTCGGATATAATCCATTTTTCTACACAAAAGCAAATCTGGGATATTAATGCAAATTTCTTCCTCTTTCCTTGTAAAAAAAACATTCGACTACCTATAGTAGAAGAAAAGAAAACTTGCCTATCTCTTTTATAAATCTGTTGTCACTGTTTAATAATAATTAAAACCTCGAATCATTCTCATACAGAAAGTTGGCCATCGCTACTAACTCTACTTATTTATCGTCATACTATGGGCTTGGTATAGGAACATAAAATGAAATGAGCCATGCTGATAGTACGACTGGCTCATTAGGTTTAAGCAGGACAAACGCTGTGTGGTAAAACAGGGTTTATTTGGAATCAAATGGTTTTGGTAACTGTTAAAGGTCACTACTTTATAACCAACTAGCTTTCTGCCTGCGGTTTTGCCCGCGTTAAATGCGTTTTCCCGTGGGAATGAAGTGTTTTCCCGCGGTAAAAAGTAGCCTATATGCTATTCCAGGACCTAACCTATATGTGTGCCATGTTTTATTAAAATCCATTCAGTAGTTTTTACGTGAAAGAATAACAAACATCCATCCATCCATCCGTCCATACTTACTCGTACAAACTTTCGCGTTTATAATATAAGTAGGAAGTAGGATAGGAAGTAAGAAGTAGGAAGGAAGTAGGATGTCTTGGAACGCCTGAAAAAAAATATTTAATTATGTACTTGTTTAAAAATCTCGAGACGAAAACGCAGATATTATTTAAAGGACATGGGCGACCAAGCTTTGCTCTGCATAATCCTAACCAAAACACCACAGCGCTCTAGGGATTTTGAAACGTGTTAGTTTCAAAAACATGGTCATAAAGCGAAGGAAATTATTTTTCCAGACATGAGACCTAGCGCGATCGATTTTCCGAAATCGTTAAAATTGTTTTTGAGAAACCGATTACAAGCAAATACATTTATACATAAGCAAATGTTGCTCGTTTAATAGTATAGTACCTGGGAGACCGAGCTATGCTCTGTATGATTAAAATATAATCGGGTGAGCAAGCTATGCTACTCAACAACAGATGGCGCTGTAAGTTTCTTGAACGCACTAAAACGCGCTAAGAAATAAGCGACATGGATTGCCGCGATACAGGTTTTACCTAGTGCGGAATCTATCAGGAATCCTTTATAATTGTAATTTTTTTCTGGCAATAAAAGATTTATTTATTTATTTATTAAATATTAAAACAGACAATGAAAACTAATTTTCCTTGACATGGTGCCCCCAAAAACCCCTGTATACCAAATTTCATCGAAATCGTTAGAGCCGTTTTCGAGAAACCGATTACATATATATATATATTGCTCGTTTAATAGTTTAAGATGATGTTTCCTTTCCCAGTATTGAAACTCCTTCTTATAAGGAGAATCTCATATTTGTATGAGATTAGTTACTTTTTACTAAAATTATATTTTTTAACCCAAAAGTGGAAGAAGAAAAATTTGCTAATTACTTAAATTTAATGGCGAGGTCCTTTAAGATAGTCATCATTCATTTCTTTTACATTTTGTTGCAAGTTACGGTTGTAAAGAATCTAGATAAAGGGAAAAATTTAGTTCAGGCTCCATAAATGTTTGTCACAAATATTATTATAATTATTCAGTACCTAAAAAAAAATTATCATTATTCTTTTAAATCAGCGGGAGATAAAATATCACTTTTGAGACTTTAAAAAATCACATTTGCCCTGATAAACTGCTCAAAGTTAAATCAGAATACATGAAAATTAACAATCAAAGCTTTATATTTTACGAATATCAATCTTCATTATTGAAAAGAAAAATCTATGATTTTGAATTTTTTGAGTGATATTTTATCACCCAGTTATATTCAAGAATTGGCTCCCTGGGCGATCGAGCTATGCTCTGTTTGATTAAAATATCATTAGGTGAGCAAGCTATGCTACTCAACAACAGATGGCGCTGTAAGTTTCTTAAACGCTCTAAGAGATTATTAAAAAAACGGTGAAAACGAATTTTCCCAGACATGAGACAGATAATATTGCTCATTTAATAGTATAGGATCTACGTTAGGTACTTTAAAAAAAATAATAAGAAATATTTTCATCAAAAGCTTAGTTGAGTTTCAACATAAGGTCATCCCCCATTAACCTCTCATCAATTCTCGTATTGTCCTGATGGACAGACCGAATGATGTCGATGCGAGCGTTCACGCTGTGTCGGTCTTCATTAGGTACGTCTTTGGATTTCCGCTCAATTTCTGCTTTCAACTATACTTTCCCTCAGCGTCCGATAGATAGGCTACGAAAAACTGAAAGTGCAAGATAGTCTAGGCAACGAAGCGGATCGTTGTATGAAGACCCCCGCATTAAATCCTCAGTCGATGAAACTTTGCTGGGGTATTACACTATATGAGACAAACCTTCTATAAAAAAATCCAAAAAAAAAAACGGTGCTTTTAATTTTTCCATACAAAAATTACAAAAAATGTATTAAAAAAAATTGCAATTTTTTTTTGGTATTATGAATTTACATTTAATTCTTTTGTCATCCTGTCAAATAAAATCTGCCTGAGAGAATTATGTTGGGGTCAACAGCTGCTTCTAGACTAAAGATCGGACGACACAATCAAAATCTCTCCGTGCAACCTGTTTTTCTATTTATAATACAGGATGTAAGGGATAGCGTTCCTCAAAACTGAGAGGTCATGATCGTTCATCGAAACTGAACAACTTTTAGTGATTAAAACTTTCAGGAAATTAAAAAAATATATCAGCATCGCCATACAAAATTGTGAAATTGAGTGGACGGTTTGAAAGTTTCATTAACTAAAAGTTGTTCAGTTGCGCTGACTGACCATGCCCTTTCAGTTTTTAGAAAGTTGTCCCCTACACCCCATAAAGATTCATATGACGAGCCAAATTTTTACTTTATTTCCGGATCTAATCTATAAATATTTGATGGAAAAGTTGTTCATCTCCTGCATCCTGGCTTTCTTCCAAGGTCTGATCAGCTGCAAGCTTGTCTTAGGAACCTTATTGTAAAGAGTTTTTAAGCGTCCAAATGGCCTCCGGCATGGCTTGATGACCTGTATCGAAAATAGTGGCTGCTTTTTGTAGCACGAAAAACTAAGGCTTTTTACTTCTCATCTTATTCTTCTTCCTCGCGACCACATAAGGTTTCCTTCCACAGGCTGCGATTGTATGATGTGTGGACTGCACACTGCATGTTGCCGCCGACTGCCCTCTTTATTGTTTCTGACCATCTCGTAGGTGTCCTACCTTGAGCACATCTGCCTTCTATTTGGCCCAAACCTTATAATCCTATACCATTAAACGAGCAAGTACCTGGTCGACCGAGCTTCGCTCTATAATAGCCGCCTCAACATTAAAATATCATCGGGTGAGCAAGCTATGCTACTCAACAACAGATGGCGCTGTAAGTTTCTTGAACGCACTAAAACGCGCTAAGAAATATAAAAAAGAAGGTGAAAACGAATTTTTCCAGACATGAGACCTAGCTAGATCGATTTTTTGCCCCAAAATACCCCTGTATACTAAATTTCATCGAAATCGTTAGAGCCGTTTTCGAGAAAACGATTAGAAATATATGTTACATATATTACAAATATACGATTTCGATGAAATTTAGTATACAGGGGTTTTTGGGGGCAAAAAATCGATCTAGCTTGGTCTCATGTCTAGGAAAATTCGTTTTCACCGTCTTTTTTAATATTTCTTAACACGTTTTAGTGTGTTCAAGAAACTAACAGCGCCATCTGTTGTTGAGTAGCATAGCTTGCTCACCTGATAATATTTTAATCATACAGAGCATAGCTCGGTCGCCCAGGTACTTCTCATAATTACTCTAATTTATTTAATTAAAAAGTATAAAAGTAAAGATAAGAGTGACTTTATTTAATTTGAATGAACGGCTTAAAGTTTTAAAAGATTATAAAATCTTACAAGTGTAATACCCACGTTTTCAATTCTTTACTCCAAATCACCTTACTTTTCATACTTCAGTTAATATTTTGTTAGATCGAATACGACTTAATTTTAGATACCCTTAATTTTTTTAAGAAAAAAATATTTTACAAATGGTATCCTTGTCCCGTGTGGTGCCGGCAAAGAATAGTACCATCCCGTACATACCCGTGGGTGTCGTAAGGGGCGACTAAGGGTTATAAACTGGAGGATGGGCCGCAGCATCCTCCTTTGTATCATACCATCTTACTTACTGCGGTCACCTACAGCCGTGGTCCATGGTTCCAGCCGTAACACTGACAAGCGAGGTGACTATGGTACTTCCCCTCCACATTTTTCCGGCAAAAGCTAGAATTCTGGAGGGAGCTCCCTGTCCTGTAGTAGACATTTCATAGGATGTTATGATGATTCTTAATCTCATACTACTCGAAACCTTACCTTTAAATTCTATTATTCTTTTCGAAAAAAGCTACTTCGTTCTACGTTATCATTATCATTTGAATCGGTTGTTCCGTAGGTTGTTCCTCGTAGTAGGTATCACTCGCTACGCTCTGGATTAAAAAAACGCTCTCACCCTTAAATAGTTCTTTGCTCCTTGGTAAACAATCTACTATTTTCAACGTGGCCCTTCAACTCTTTCAGATAAAACTATCTACTTTATTCTACGTAAGAAGATAACACGGCTAAGTCTTTAAAAGGTCTTAGAACTTAGTGTAATCAATGGATCCTGATGTAGATCCGGCAGCGATAGGAAGTTGTAGTGAGTCCAAGTGGATTTACTCTATTAGGGATGTGATGTGCTTTAGTGAAGTTAAGATGTTCGTATATCTCCGAACAGAATTTTTTTTTAAACAAAATTACATTTGTCCCCTTTTTTAGTAAATTTCAGTCCGTTTGGTCCAACGTGGACCAAACCTACCTGTTTATCCACACCAATCCTATCCTAACTGAGCTATCCACTCCAGATCCGCTTCGGATCCGCTTCGCAGCACATTGAACGGACTATACAGGTTGTAAGGGAAAGGTTTTCGAAAACTGAAAGGGCGTTATCAAACAAGGTAACTAAACAACTTTCAGTGAACAAAACTTTCAGAAAATGAAAAATAAAAATACCCTCTCCATTCCTCCTCCTTATTCCTTGATTGGATAGTTTGCACAGAGAAGTAAAAAAAATGGAACTAGTAATAAACTTCACGCAATACCTTTTGCTTGATTCGAAATTACCTATAAAATGCGTGTTCACTAAATCAAGATGATACCAATTCGCTAAGCTAAATAAATTAAAATGATTGTAATATCTGAAAGAAATATCTCAGCAAGCTCTAGTTCTACTATGTACATGCAGCCTGATTGGCTTACGAGGGTTCACGCGAATTCGGCTAATCGCACTGGCAGTGAACAGTGAGTGATAAAACCCGCGTTCACTCGCTTAAGGTGATACCTACTATTTATTATCCGAAAGAAATACCACAGCCAGCTCTACTTCTACTAAGTACGTGCAGCCTGATTGGCTTACGAAGGTTCGCGCAAATTTGGCTAATTGAACTGGCAGTAAGCAGTGACCGATAAAACGCGCGTTCACTCGCTTAAGGTGATACC
Organism: Athrips mouffetella; assembly: GCA_947532105.1. Classification (NCBI taxonomy): domain Eukaryota; kingdom Metazoa; phylum Arthropoda; class Insecta; order Lepidoptera; family Gelechiidae; genus Athrips; species Athrips mouffetella. Next base: position 7,610,728 of record OX383958.1, read on the forward strand.
TACTATTTATTATCCGAAAGAAATACCACGGCCAGCTCTATTTCTACCAAGTACATAAAGCCTGATTGGCTTACGAGGGTTCGCGCGATTTGGCTAATCGCACTGGCAGTGAACAGTGAGTGATAAAACGCGCGTTCACTCGCTTAAGGTGCTTCCTATTTATTATCCGAAAGAATTACCACAGCCAGCTCTACTTCTACTAATACAGCCTGATTGGCTTACGAGGGTTCGCGCGAATTTGGCTAATCGCACTGGCAATGAACAGTGAGTGATAAAACGCGCGTCCCCTCGCTTAAAGTGCTACCTACTATTTATTATCCTATAGAAATACCACAGCCAGCTCTATTTCTTCTAAGTACGTGCAGCCTGATTGGCTTACGAGGGTTCGCTCGAATTTGGCTAATCTCACTGGCAGTGAACAGTGAGTGATAAAACGCGCAGTCTCTCGCTTATGGTGATACCTACTATTTATTATCCGAAAGAAATACCACAGCCAGCTCTATTTCTACAAAGTACGTGCAGCCTGATTGGCTTACGAGGGTTCGCGCGATTTGGCTAATCGGGTTGGTAATCAAACTGCGGACGCTATACTACTTGTTCGCACTTAATCCCTACGGATTTTATTTCTTACTCTTTCGGTTCCGAAATCAGTAAAAGTACAGTTGCTAGCTCAGAGAATTTACCCTTATTAAAACGTTTTACTATGTATGAGGTATACTGTATGAGGTGTGTGTCCCGTGTGGTGCCGGCAAAGAATAGTACCAACCCTTACATGCCCGTGGGTGTCGTAAGAGGCGACTAAGGGTTATACACTGGAGGATGGGCAGCAGCATCCTCCTTTGTATCTTACATCTTCAACAACCGCGGTCCGTGGTGCCAGCCGTAACGCTAACAAGCGAGGTGACTATGGTACTTCCCCTCTACATTTTAGCTAGAATTCTAGAGGAAGTTCCCTGTCGTGTAGTGGACGTTTCATGGGATGTTATGATGAGGTGTACTAGACAGAATCTGTGATATGTAGAGAAATTGAAGTGTTAATCTTTACGTTTATAAAATTGTAAATCTATTTTGCCTCTACGTTGAAGATATACGAGTACATACATAATGTCACGCCTTGTTCCCGTCGGTGTAGGCAGAGACCACAGTTCTCCACCTGCTACGTTCTTGACATACTGCCCTTGCTTGAAGATATTATAAATAAAATATCATGTTATGCCACTGTTTTGATGCTCCTGAATCCAAATCACAATTTTTTTGACTTTTGTCTTTTGTTTGTTCAAGCATCACGCAAAAACTACTGAACATTTTTGGTTTGATAGTTTAAGTTAAACACTCGCGTATGAGCATTTTATTTTACTCTAATAATGAGAACCAGAGAGAGATTTTTCTCAACGAAGTATAAGGGAGTGTAACCACTATGGGGTAATAGTTGGGAAATACTGAAATTTTAGTATGTTACTCAGACCCTGAATCTGACCATCTTTCACAAAAGAACTTAGGTCGAAATATGAAAGAAATAGAATCCTCCATACAAAATGCCTTATCAGCTGGTGAAATTTCTATGGGAACATGAAATTTTTTCGTATATCGTCCTATTGTGCTTCCTTGAAAAAATTGTTGAGTTTTTTGGTCTGAGTAACATACTAAGATTTGTGCTCTGACTTAAAAAATTCCCAATTTCAAGTAAGTACATAGGGTCGCAAGTGGGGGGAAACTGGTGTGTATCTGCGCATATGCTCCGCGCCCCGCCCTGCTTTAGTAATAAACCAGCTGTCAAGAGTACCGGTTGTTTCCTTTCGCATCGCATACACGTTAATGGCGACGAGGACTTTGACCTTGAGCAGGTCTATGGTTCAAGGCGTTTGTAGCGTATCGCTGATAAAGCTTATACTGGCTATGTTTCTTCGTGCTTGCTGCCTTGCGTACATTCACAGTATAGGGAGGTCAACTTTAAATACTTCTTGCACAAAATTTTACGCGAGTGGAGCACTACAAAGTAAGGTAGACTGTTAGATAATGCCTTTAGGCGTTAAGTCCGCCTATGTACCTTTGTGCATGAAGTTAAATAAAAAAAAAAAGTACGTGCTGTCTCAGGCAAAAACTAGTAGCTCCTTAAACTCTATGATCAATTTTCCAACGCTTACCAACACATTTTGTCAACCAAGCTGTCAGAAAAAAAAAGAACGGGTAGCACCCGGTTATGCTTGGACGATAATAAAACAGGTTATCGTCCTTGACAGGGTCTAAGGGTCAATCGCGCCATTGCTCGCGTACTTCTTTGATGTCACTGAATAAAAACCCGTATTATAAAAACAATACGGTTGACAGTTGACGATTTTTCGATCAGGCTACGGATCTGACGCGACATCTGACGCGAGTTTAACATTTTTTACCTATCTAAAAAAGTGCCAAGCGCCGCTTAAGAAGTTTTCACTTCAACAAGTTTATAAGATAAGATAATAATTTATTCGCATAAAACATTTGTTTGTAACACAATGTTATTCTTTCTGACAAATATAATCTAGTTTGGCTGCAAAATTGATTGTTAAGCGTTGGAATGGTACTTTCCTTCCACATTTTTCCAGCAAAAGCTAGAATTATGGAGGGAGCTCCCTGTCCTGTAGTGGACATTTCAAGGTTTTTCGCTCAAATTCGGAGAGGTGGTCTCTTTTCAAAAGCTGTGGACATTATGATGACGACATAGTGTGAACCATACCAATGAATTTGAACTGGAAACGAACAACAAACCAACAAAATGAACAATAACAAAACAACCAAATAGAAACATTACCATTTGTTGTTAAAATGTAATTACCATTGTAACAATGAGCAACTTTGCTTTTAACTAATTGTTGTTTAACCGCCCTCACGACAATAACGATTTCATGCCCATTTAATTATTACCCTCATTTTTGGAGACACGAAAGTTAACCCTGGGGATCCCTTATTTGAATGCGTTTCTATTCGATTCATGAACTACGTAACTTATTACTCTACTCGTTGGAAATAATTGTGTGTTACTTGTCGACGACGGAGGTTGCCTGCTAGCCTGATGCTGGCAGGCTTCTGTAAATATGTCAGATTCAGATTCAGATAATTTTATTCAATGTAGATTCTTTACAGAATACTTATTGAATGTCATGCAGAATACAATGCAAATAGAGCGAGTCTACGTATACTCGTATTTAAACTTAGACGTAAGCAAATTCCAAATTACGACATTGATTAGTTTGGCAGTCTCTACTTGGTTTGCTTGTAAATACTGTGTGTTTTACTGTTTTTAATTATATTTTATTAACCTGAGGAGCCGTCTTCTAATTTCGCAGCCAAACAGCGCAAATCAGTAATATTCCTTGTTGGAAGTAACATGCTTTCTATACTTTTTGAAATTATTTCTTTCTTATCTTGCTGTTTTCCTGTTACGGGTTTAAATAAGCCAGCAACTTGTACCTACTAAACAGGAGGTCCAGAGTTTTGATGAGTGAGTGAATAATATCATAACATCCCATGAAACGTCCACTGTAGGACAGGGAGCTCCCTCCAAAACACCAGAAAAAGTGCATGGTCGTGGTCGTGGCAGAAGGGGATTTACCATAGTCACCAGTCACTACGCTTGTAAGCGTTGCAGCAGGCGACTGCTGTTGAATTATTAGTAGCATAATTGACACTAAAAAGACAGCAAAGCGCGTTGCTCACTCTGAGAACTAATATGGTGTGTCTCATGTGCCAGTAATTTCCCTGTCTCCCTTGCCCTTCAAACGGAAACACAGCAGTGCAAACACTGCTGCTTCACGGTAGAAAAAAGCAAGGGGGTGGCACTTCCCTAGACGGACTTTGCACAAAAGCCCTTCCTTCAAAACTGGTGACCGCAGTAAAGATGCTGCTGCCAACTATCCAGATCATAAACCTTAGTTGCCTCTTACGACACCCACGGGTAAAGACGGGTTGGTACTAATTTTTGCCGGCACCACACGGACGAGTGAGTGAGCTAATTATTACTTTTTTTAGTTTCCAAGAATGGAAAATGAAATTTGGTATTCGACGTAGAGGTCAACTTACTAATATGCAAAATAACAAGTCTGTTGGTCCAATATTGTTTAAGTTGTGGTGGTGCCAATGGTGCCCCAAAAAGCCCTTTTCTATGCCGGACTTGACTGTTAAGGGCAATACACACCAAAGCCGCCGACCCGCCGGCGCTCAGTTGCCCGGAGACACTCGAACTGTAGTGACGTGCTAGTATCGCCAAATAAGTTCCTCATGTCGAGCCCCCGCCATGTCGCCGACAAAGTTTTCCGCCTTGCAATGACTGAAGTCGCCAACAAAGCCCGCCGACAAAATGTTGCCGACATATGTCGGCGATTTTGGTGTGTAGTGCCCTTTACGCTGTCATGTCATATCGTTGATAATATGGTAGATTAATTAACTGAATTAGAACCAAATACTGACGAAATATTAGGTGCGCATGGTTTCACAATAGTCGATTATTACATTCATCAATGTAATTTGCTCTGCATTATGATTATATCTATGTATATATTTTATCATCCGTTAAGTTCAATACAGCAGGATTAGTTGGACTACAAAAGGCGTGCTTGATTTTATGCTCCATTTTTTTTTGTTATGTAGTCATTTAAAAAAAATATTTATGAAAAAATTAATGTTAAACCTTTTAAGCCCCCTCCCCCCCTGTCAGGTACTATACTTATATAATACGAATTAGCACGTAAAGGCAAAAAAAAATTATGTTATGACATGCTTGATCGATCAACCAGCGTTTTAATTTAATTTTAAACACATGGTTAACCTCATAATATACTTTGCTACCTAAATGTTGTTGACTGTACAAAACTATTTGGACAAGTTCCTTGTTGTCTGACAAAGTATTAATCCAAATAATTTAAATTAATAATTTGGGTGTTTCTAGCGTAGAATTTATCCAAATAATTTGTTATGTACAGCTGCACAAAACTTATTAAAATCTATTTGTGGTGCAGTAGTGCAGCTGCCTCCAGCGCCGAAAGTTTCAAGTTCGATTTCAAGCTGAAGCGGATGAAAAAATGATGAGGTCGAGTATTTTTTCTTGGGGTCTGAGTATGTTTGTGCACGTATATGTAAGTTTTTGATACCTAGGAGACAGGATTTTCCTGGAATGTCAGGAGTGTCTTGTCTTTGAAATTTTTCAACACTACATAAATTGTCAAAGAAAATATTGTGTAACTGACGGTACATATTCAAATCAATATTATTGGCATTAGGTAGATGTGAACCGCAAACAAAGGTGGTATACTTGGTACTTAGATATTTGTAAGACGTAATTTGAAACCCGATCGGAAGGGGACGTGTGCAAAGAATATCGATCTAAAGCCGTACAAAATTGCATTGACAATATGTTTTACTTAGTCTGATAGCTTTTTCTGTCTTCGTAAATCTTCTTGTTTATAACTTAGTGGATGAACACGAGACAATGGTCAAAATATTTCTTCTGTATAACAAGCGCTCATTGCAGACGATAAACTTGCTTAATTTTTCGCTTTATTTTTACTTTTGACATTTCTTTATGACTTTGTTTTTTACATGAAATCCATAGTAATTTTTATTACTGTCAGAATCCTTTCGTTAATTTTTTTTCTTGTGACACGGTGACTGAGTATTTGATCAGGAATAAATTATTATGTTCTTCATATAAGAATCATCATATAAGAATAGTACCAACTCAACTTTACCCGTGGATGTCGAAAGAGGTGACTAAGAGATTATGAATCGAAGGATGGACAGTAGCGTTAAGCCCATCTCTTTACTGTGGTAGCGTCTTTATTTGAATCGTACTATCTGACATACTGCGGTTACTAGCAACCGCAGTCCATGGTGCCAGCCGCTATGCTAACAAGCATGGTGACTATGGTACTTCCCCTCTAAATTATTCTACGTGTTTTTGCTGGCTCGTTTACCTTGGGGCTTTAACCTCAAACAACGGCGGCTACGTAGATGAAGTAAAGAGACGTATGGCCATAACCAGAACTGCGATGGAGAAGTTGAAAAAAGTATGGAAGAATAAGAAGAAAACATAACCAAAGCCACCAAAATCAGGCTCGTGCGAACACTCGTATTTCCCATCTTTCTTTACGCGGCAGAGACGTGGACAGTGCGCGAGTTGAAAAGAGGGAAGATAGATGCTCTGGAAATGTGGTGCTGGAGGAAGATGCTAGGGATATCGTGGACGGAGTTCCGCACTAACAAATCCATACTCCATGAGCTCGGTACCACGCAGCTTCTTTCAGCCATAATACAATCGCGCATACTGCAGTATTTTGGACACATCTCTAGGCGAAATAACGACTCCATAGAGCGGCTGGTCGTGCAGGAAAAAGTGGAGGGAACCAGATCACGCGGAAGGTCACCTATGCGCTGGACTGACTAAGTAAAATCCGCAGTAGAAAGCCGCGTATCTGACTGCACCAGACAGTCTGCAAACAGGGAGAGATGGCGGGGGATCTAGCGGAGAGCTGTATCCGCCTCTACCACCGATGCCTCGACGTGACCACGACCGTTCTGCCAAGAGCGATACGACAAAGAAGAAGATGCATACTTATTGTCCGGGATGGACAGAAGGAACATATTTCTCACATAAACTAAGGCGATGTGGGAGCTCTATTCCTATTGCTCATACCATATAAAAATTTTGGGACTTTTTATATTTTTCACCGAGGCCCGCAAAATGTAAAATGAAAAATAAAATCACCCTCTCCATTCCTCCACCTTACTCTTTGATTGGATAGTTTGTACAGAGAAGTAAAACAAATGAAACTAGTAATAAACTTCACGCAATACCTTTTGCTTGATTGGAAATTACCGATAAAATGCGTGTTCACTGAATCAAGATGATACCAATTCGCTAAGCTAAATAAATTAAAATGATTGTAATATCTGAAAGAAATACCTCAGCCAGCTATAGTTCTACTATGTACATGAAGCCTGATTGGCTTACGAGGGTTCGTGCGATTTGGCTAATTGCACTGGCAGTGAACAGTGAGTGATAAAACGCGCGTTCACTCGCTTAAGGTGCTTCCTATTTATTATCCGAAAGAAATACCACAGCCAGCTCTACTTCTACTATGTACATGAAGCCTGATTGGCTTACGAGGGTTCGTGCGATTTGGCTAATCGCACTGGTAGTGAACAATGAGTGATAAAACGCGCGTCCCCTCACTTAAGGTGCTACCTACTAGGCAGTGAACAGTGAGTGATAAAACGCGCGTTCACTCGCTTAAGGTGCTTCCTATTTATTATACGATAGAAATACCACAGCCAGCTCTACTTCTACTACGAGTAATACAGCCTGATTGGCTTACGAGGGTTCGCGCGAATTTGGCTAATCGCACTGGCAGTGAACAGTGAATGATAAAACGCGCGTCCCCTCGCTTAAGGTGCTACCTACTATTTATGAATCTAAAGAAATACCACAGCCAGCTCTATTTCTTCTAAGTACGTGCAGCCTGATTGGCTTACGAGGGTTCGCGCGAATTTGGCTAATCTCACTGGCAGTGAACAGTGAGTGATAAAACGCGCAGTCTCTCGCTTATGGTGATACCTACTATTTATTATCCGAAAAAAATACCACAGCCAGCTCTATTTCTACTAAGTACGTGCAGCCTGGGTGTCTACTCTTAAAGTCCGATATATCGAAACGATACAACTCGAGACATGCAAATGCAAAACTTCGTCCTTTGACAATAGAGTAGAATATTGGTTGGATGAATTTTCAAACTGCATCTAACAAATATTCTACTCTATTGTCAAGGGACGAAGTTTTGCATTTGCATGTTTCGAGTAGTATCGTTTCGATATATCGGACTTTGAGAGTAGACACCCTGATTGGCTTACGAGGGTTCGTGCGAATTTGGCTAATCACACTGCCAGTAAACAGTCACAGATAAAACGAGCGTTCACTCGCTTAAGGTGAAACCTACTATTTATTATCCGAAAGAAATACCACAGCCAGCTCTATTTCTACAAAGTACGTGCAGCCTGATTGGCTTACGAGGGTTCGCGCGATTTGGCTAATCGGGTTGGTAATCAAACTGCGGACGCTATACTACTTGTTCGCACTTAATCCCTACGGATTTTATTTCTTACTCTTTCGGTTCCGAAATCAGTAAAAGTACAGTTGCTAGCTCAGAGAATTTACCCTTATTAAAACGTTTTACTATGTATGAGGTATACTGTATGAGGTGTGTGTCCCGTGTGGTGCCGGCAAAGAATAGTACCAACCCTTACATGCCCGTGGGTGTCGTAAGAGGCGACTAAGGGTTATACACTGGAGGATGGGCAGCAGCATCCTCCTTTGTATCTTACATCTTCAACAACCGCGGTCCGTGGTGCCAGCCGTAACGCTAACAAGCGAGGTGACTATGGTACTTCCCCTCTACATTTTAGCTAGAATTCTAGAGGAAGTTCCCTGTCGTGTAGTGGACGTTTCATGGGATGTTATGATGAGGTGTACTAGACAGAATCTGTGATATGTAGAGAAATTGAAGTGTTAATCTTTACGTTTATAAAATTGTAAATCTATTTTGCCTCTACGTTGAAGATATACGAGTACATACATAATGTCACGCCTTGTTCCCGTCGGTGTAGGCAGAGACCACAGTTCTCCACCTGCTACGTTCTTGACATACTGCCCTTGCTTGAAGATATTATAAATAAAATATCATGTTATGCCACTGTTTTGATGCTCCTGAATCCAAATCACAATTTTTTTGACTTTTGTCTTTTGTTTGTTCAAGCATCACGCAAAAACTACTGAACATTTTTGGTTTGATAGTTTAAGTTAAACACTCGCGTATGAGCATTTTATTTTACTCTAATAATGAGAACCAGAGAGAGATTTTTCTCAACGAAGTATAAGGGAGTGTAACCACTATGGGGTAATAGTTGGGAAATACTGAAATTTTAGTATGTTACTCAGACCCTGAATCTGACCATCTTTCACAAAAGAACTTAGGTCGAAATATGAAAGAAATAGAATCCTCCATACAAAATGCCTTATCAGCTGGTGAAATTTCTATGGGAACATGAAATTTTTTCGTATATCGTCCTATTGTGCTTCCTTGAAAAAATTGTTGAGTTTTTTGGTCTGAGTAACATACTAAGATTTGTGCTCTGACTTAAAAAATTCCCAATTTCAAGTAAGTACATAAGGTCGCAAGTGGGGGGAAACTGGTGTGTATCTGCGCATATGCTCCGCGCCCCGCCCTGCTTTAGTAATAAACCAGCTGTCAAGAGTACCGGTTGTTTCCTTTCGCATCGCATACACGTTAATGGCGACGAGGACTTTGACCTTGAGCAGGTCTATGGTTCAAGGCGTTTGTAGCGTATCGCTGATAAAGCTTATACTGGCTATGTTTCTTCGTGCTTGCTGCCTTGCGTACATTCACAGTATAGGGAGGTCAACTTTAAATACTTCTTGCACAAAATTTTACGCGAGTGGAGCACTACAAAGTAAGGTAGACTGTTAGATAATGCCTTTAGGCGTTAAGTCCGCCTATGTACCTTTGTGCATGAAGTTAAATAAAAAAAAAAAGTACGTGCTGTCTCAGGCAAAAACTAGTAGCTCCTTAAACTCTATGATCAATTTTCCAACGCTTACCAACACATTTTGTCAACCAAGCTGTCAGAAAAAAAAAGAACGGGTAGCACCCGGTTATGCTTGGACGATAATAAAACAGGTTATCGTCCTTGACAGGGTCTAAGGGTCAATCGCGCCATTGCTCGCGTACTTCTTTGATGTCACTGAATAAAAACCCGTATTATAAAAACAATACGGTTGACAGTTGACGATTTTTCGATCAGGCTACGGATCTGACGCGACATCTGACGCGAGTTTAACATTTTTTACCTATCTAAAAAAGTGCCAAGCGCCGCTTAAGAAGTTTTCACTTCAACAAGTTTATAAGATAAGATAATAATTTATTCGCATAAAACATTTGTTTGTAACACAATGTTATTCTTTCTGACAAATATAATCTAGTTTGGCTGCAAAATTGATTGTTAAGCGTTGGAATGGTACTTTCCTTCCACATTTTTCCAGCAAAAGCTAGAATTATGGAGGGAGCTCCCTGTCCTGTAGTGGACATTTCAAGGTTTTTCGCTCAAATTCGGAGAGGTGGTCTCTTTTCAAAAGCTGTGGACATTATGATGACGACATAGTGTGAACCATACCAATGAATTTGAACTGGAAACGAACAACAAACCAACAAAATGAACAATAACAAAACAACCAAATAGAAACATTACCATTTGTTGTTAAAATGTAATTACCATTGTAACAATGAGCAACTTTGCTTTTAACTAATTGTTGTTTAACCGCCCTCACGACAATAACGATTTCATGCCCATTTAATTATTACCCTCATTTTTGGAGACACGAAAGTTAACCCTGGGGATCCCTTATTTGAATGCGTTTCTATTCGATTCATGAACTACGTAACTTATTACTCTACTCGTTGGAAATAATTGTGTGTTACTTGTCGACGACGGAGGTTGCCTGCTAGCCTGATGCTGGCAGGCTTCTGTAAATATGTCAGATTCAGATTCAGATAATTTTATTCAATGTAGATTCTTTACAGAATACTTATTGAATGTCATGCAGAATACAATGCAAATAGAGCGAGTCTACGTATACTCGTATTTAAACTTAGACGTAAGCAAATTCCAAATTACGACATTGATTAGTTTGGCAGTCTCTACTTGGTTTGCTTGTAAATACTGTGTGTTTTACTGTTTTTAATTATATTTTATTAACCTGAGGAGCCGTCTTCTAATTTCGCAGCCAAACAGCGCAAATCAGTAATATTCCTTGTTGGAAGTAACATGCTTTCTATACTTTTTGAAATTATTTCTTTCTTATCTTGCTGTTTTCCTGTTACGGGTTTAAATAAGCCAGCAACTTGTACCTACTAAACAGGAGGTCCAGAGTTTTGATGAGTGAGTGAATAATATCATAACATCCCATGAAACGTCCACTGTAGGACAGGGAGCTCCCTCCAAAACACCAGAAAAAGTGCATGGTCGTGGTCGTGGCAGAAGGGGATTTACCATAGTCACCAGTCACTACGCTTGTAAGCGTTGCAGCAGGCGACTGCTGTTGAATTATTAGTAGCATAATTGACACTAAAAAGACAGCAAAGCGCGTTGCTCACTCTGAGAACTAATATGGTGTGTCTCATGTGCCAGTAATTTCCCTGTCTCCCTTGCCCTTCAAACGGAAACACAGCAGTGCAAACACTGCTGCTTCACGGTAGAAAAAAGCAAGGGGGTGGCACTTCCCTAGACGGACTTTGCACAAAAGCCCTTCCTTCAAAACTGGTGACCGCAGTAAAGATGCTGCTGCCAACTATCCAGATCATAAACCTTAGTTGCCTCTTACGACACCCACGGGTAAAGACGGGTTGGTACTAATTTTTGCCGGCACCACACGGACGAGTGAGTGAGCTAATTATTACTTTTTTTAGTTTCCAAGAATGGAAAATGAAATTTGGTATTCGACGTAGAGGTCAACTTACTAATATGCAAAATAACAAGTCTGTTGGTCCAATATTGTTTAAGTTGTGGTGGTGCCAATGGTGCCCCAAAAAGCCCTTTTCTATGCCGGACTTGACTGTTAAGGGCAATACACACCAAAGCCGCCGACCCGCCGGCGCTCAGTTGCCCGGAGACACTCGAACTGTAGTGACGTGCTAGTATCGCCAAATAAGTTCCTCATGTCGAGCCCCCGCCATGTCGCCGACAAAGTTTTCCGCCTTGCAATGACTGAAGTCGCCAACAAAGCCCGCCGACAAAATGTTGCCGACATATGTCGGCGATTTTGGTGTGTAGTGCCCTTTACGCTGTCATGTCATATCGTTGATAATATGGTAGATTAATTAACTGAATTAGAACCAAATACTGACGAAATATTAGGTGCGCATGGTTTCACAATAGTCGATTATTACATTCATCAATGTAATTTGCTCTGCATTATGATTATATCTATGTATATATTTTATCATCCGTTAAGTTCAATACAGCAGGATTAGTTGGACTACAAAAGGCGTGCTTGATTTTATGCTCCATTTTTTTTTGTTATGTAGTCATTTAAAAAAAATATTTATGAAAAAATTAATGTTAAACCTTTTAAGCCCCCTCCCCCCCTGTCAGGTACTATACTTATATAATACGAATTAGCACGTAAAGGCAAAAAAAAATTATGTTATGACATGCTTGATCGATCAACCAGCGTTTTAATTTAATTTTAAACACATGGTTAACCTCATAATATACTTTGCTACCTAAATGTTGTTGACTGTACAAAACTATTTGGACAAGTTCCTTGTTGTCTGACAAAGTATTAATCCAAATAATTTAAATTAATAATTTGGGTGTTTCTAGCGTAGAATTTATCCAAATAATTTGTTATGTACAGCTGCACAAAACTTATTAAAATCTATTTGTGGTGCAGTAGTGCAGCTGCCTCCAGCGCCGAAAGTTTCAAGTTCGATTTCAAGCTGAAGCGGATGAAAAAATGATGAGGTCGAGTATTTTTTCTTGGGGTCTGAGTATGTTTGTGCACGTATATGTAAGTTTTTGATACCTAGGAGACAGGATTTTCCTGGAATGTCAGGAGTGTCTTGTCTTTGAAATTTTTCAACACTACATAAATTGTCAAAGAAAATATTGTGTAACTGACGGTACATATTCAAATCAATATTATTGGCATTAGGTAGATGTGAACCGCAAACAAAGGTGGTATACTTGGTACTTAGATATTTGTAAGACGTAATTTGAAACCCGATCGGAAGGGGACGTGTGCAAAGAATATCGATCTAAAGCCGTACAAAATTGCATTGACAATATGTTTTACTTAGTCTGATAGCTTTTTCTGTCTTCGTAAATCTTCTTGTTTATAACTTAGTGGATGAACACGAGACAATGGTCAAAATATTTCTTCTGTATAACAAGCGCTCATTGCAGACGATAAACTTGCTTAATTTTTCGCTTTATTTTTACTTTTGACATTTCTTTATGACTTTGTTTTTTACATGAAATCCATAGTAATTTTTATTACTGTCAGAATCCTTTCGTTAATTTTTTTTCTTGTGACACGGTGACTGAGTATTTGATCAGGAATAAATTATTATGTTCTTCATATAAGAATCATCATATAAGAATAGTACCAACTCAACTTTACCCGTGGATGTCGAAAGAGGTGACTAAGAGATTATGAATCGAAGGATGGACAGTAGCGTTAAGCCCATCTCTTTACTGTGGTAGCGTCTTTATTTGAATCGTACTATCTGACATACTGCGGTTACTAGCAACCGCAGTCCATGGTGCCAGCCGCTATGCTAACAAGCATGGTGACTATGGTACTTCCCCTCTAAATTATTCTACGTGTTTTTGCTGGCTCGTTTACCTTGGGGCTTTAACCTCAAACAACGGCGGCTACGTAGATGAAGTAAAGAGACGTATGGCCATAACCAGAACTGCGATGGAGAAGTTGAAAAAAGTATGGAAGAATAAGAAGAAAACATAACCAAAGCCACCAAAATCAGGCTCGTGCGAACACTCGTATTTCCCATCTTTCTTTACGCGGCAGAGACGTGGACAGTGCGCGAGTTGAAAAGAGGGAAGATAGATGCTCTGGAAATGTGGTGCTGGAGGAAGATGCTAGGGATATCGTGGACGGAGTTCCGCACTAACAAATCCATACTCCATGAGCTCGGTACCACGCAGCTTCTTTCAGCCATAATACAATCGCGCATACTGCAGTATTTTGGACACATCTCTAGGCGAAATAACGACTCCATAGAGCGGCTGGTCGTGCAGGAAAAAGTGGAGGGAACCAGATCACGCGGAAGGTCACCTATGCGCTGGACTGACTAAGTAAAATCCGCAGTAGAAAGCCGCGTATCTGACTGCACCAGACAGTCTGCAAACAGGGAGAGATGGCGGGGGATCTAGCGGAGAGCTGTATCCGCCTCTACCACCGATGCCTCGACGTGACCACGACCGTTCTGCCAAGAGCGATACGACAAAGAAGAAGATGCATACTTATTGTCCGGGATGGACAGAAGGAACATATTTCTCACATAAACTAAGGCGATGTGGGAGCTCTATTCCTATTGCTCATACCATATAAAAATTTTGGGACTTTTTATATTTTTCACCGAGGCCCGCAAAATGTAAAATGAAAAATAAAATCACCCTCTCCATTCCTCCACCTTACTCTTTGATTGGATAGTTTGTACAGAGAAGTAAAACAAATGGAACTAGTAATAAACTTCACGCAATACCTTTTGCTTGATTGGAAATTACCGATAAAATGCGTGTTCACTGAATCAAGATGATACCAATTCGCTAAGCTAAATAAATTAAAATGATTGTAATATCTGAAAGAAATACCTCAGCCAGCTATAGTTCTACTATGTACATGAAGCCTGATTGGCTTACGAGGGTTCGTGCGATTTGGCTAATTGCACTGGCAGTGAACAGTGAGTGATAAAACGCGCGTTCACTCGCTTAAGGTGCTTCCTATTTATTATCCGAAAGAAATACCACAGCCAGCTCTACTTCTACTATGTACATGAAGCCTGATTGGCTTACGAGGGTTCGTGCGATTTGGCTAATCGCACTGGTAGTGAACAATGAGTGATAAAACGCGCGTCCCCTCACTTAAGGTGCTACCTACTAGGCAGTGAACAGTGAGTGATAAAACGCGCGTTCACTCGCTTAAGGTGCTTCCTATTTATTATACGATAGAAATACCACAGCCAGCTCTACTTCTACTACGAGTAATACAGCCTGATTGGCTTACGAGGGTTCGCGCGAATTTGGCTAATCGCACTGGCAGTGAACAGTGAATGATAAAACGCGCGTCCCCTCGCTTAAGGTGCTACCTACTATTTATTAATCTAAAGAAATACCACAGCCAGCTCTATTTCTTCTAAGTACGTGCAGCCTGATTGGCTTACGAGGGTTCGCGCGAATTTGGCTAATCTCACTGGCAGTGAACAGTGAGTGATAAAACGCGCAGTCTCTCGCTTATGGTGATACCTACTATTTATTATCCGAAAAAAATACCACAGCCAGCTCTATTTCTACTAAGTACGTGCAGCCTGGGTGTCTACTCTTAAAGTCCGATATATCGAAACGATACAACTCGAGACATGCAAATGCAAAACTTCGTCCTTTGACAATAGAGTAGAATATTGGTTGGATGAATTTTCAAACTGCATCTAACAAATATTCTACTCTATTGTCAAGGGACGAAGTTTTGCATTTGCATGTTTCGAGTAGTATCGTTTCGATATATCGGACTTTGAGAGTAGACACCCTGATTGGCTTACGAGGGTTCGTGCGAATTTGGCTAATCACACTGCCAGTAAACAGTCACAGATAAAACGAGCGTTCACTCGCTTAAGGTGAAACCTTCTATTTATTATCCGAAAGAAATACCACAGCCAGCTCTACTTCTACTAAGTACGTGCAGCCTGATTGGCTTACGAGGGTTCGCGCGATTTGGCTAATCGGGTTGGTAATCAAACTGCGGACGCTATACTACTTGTTCGCACTTAATCCCTACGGATTTTATTTCTTACTCTTTCGATTCCGAAATCAGTAAAAGTACAGTTGCTAGCTCAGAGAATTTACCCTTATTAAAACGTTTTACCATGTATGAGGTATACTGTATGAGGTGTGTGTCCCGTGTGGTGCCGGCAAAGAATAGTACCAACCCTGACATGCCCGTGGGTGTCGTAAGAGGCGACTAAGGGTTATACACTGGAGGATGGGCAGCAGCATCCTCCTTTGTATCTTACATATTACTTACTGCGGTCACCAACAACCGCGGTCCGTGGTGCCAGCCGTAACGCTAACAAGAGAGGTGACTATGGTACTTCCCCTCTACATTTTAGCTAGAATTCTAGAGGAAGCTCCCTGTCCTGTAGTGGACGTTTCATGGGATGTTATGATGAGGTGTACTAGACAGAATCTGTGATATGTAGAGAAATTGAAGTGTTAATCTTTACGTTTATAAAATTGTAAATCTATTTTGTCTCTACGTTGAAGATATTATAAATAAAATATCATGTTATACCATATACTATGCCATATATATATTATATTATATGTTTTATATTATATATATTATGTCATATGCTATTTTAATGCCCCTGAATCCAAATCACAATTTTTTTGTCTGTTTGTTTGGTCAAGCATCACGCAAAAACTACTAAACATTTTTGGTTTGATATTTGTAGTCATAGAATACATGAAGTTGTAGTTAAACACTCGCGTATGAGTATTTTATTTTACTTTAATAATGAGAACCAGAGAGAGATTTTTCTGAACGAAGTATAAGGGAGTGTAACCACTATGGGGTAATATTTGGGAAGTACTGAAATTTTTGTAGGTTACTCAGACCGTGAATCTGACCATCTTTCCCAAAAGAACTTAGGTCGAAATATAAAAGAAATATAATTCCTCATACAAAATGCCTTATCAGCTGGTGAAATTTCTATGGGAACATGAAATTTTTTCGTATATCGTCCTATTGTGCTTCCTTGGAAAAGTTGTTGAGTTTTATGGTCTGAGAAACATACTAAGATTTGCGCATTTCCCAATTTCAAGTAAGTACATAAGGTCGCAAGTGGGGGGAAACTGGTGTGTATCTGCGCATATGCTCCGCGCCCCGCCCTGCTTTAGTAATAAACCAGCTGTCAAGAGTACCGGTTGTTTCCTTTCGCATCGCATACACGTTAATGGCGACGAGGACTTTGACCTTGAGCAGGTCTATGGTTCACGGCGTTTGTAGCGTATCGCTGGTTAAGCTTATACTGACTATGTTTCTTCGTGCTTGCTGCCTTGTGTACATTCACAGTATAGGGAGGTCAACTTTAAATAGTTCTTGCACAAAATTTTACGCGAGTGGAGCACTACAAAGTACGTGCTGTCTCAGGCAAAAACTAGTAGCTCCTTAAACTCTATGATCAATTTTCCAACGCTTACCAACACATTTTGTTAACCAAGCTGTCAGAAAAAAAAAGAACGGGTAGCACCCGGTTATGCTTGGACGATAATAAAACAGGTTATCGTCCTTGACAGGGTCTAAGGGTCAATCGCACCATTGCTCGCGTACTTCTTTTATGTCACTGAATAAAAACCCGTATTATAATAACAGTACGGTTGACAGTTGACGCTTTTTCGATAAGGCTACGGATCTGACGCGAGTTTAACATTTTTTACCGATCTAAAAAAGTGCCAAGCGCCGCTAAAGCAGTTTTCACTTTAACAAGTTTGTAACACAATGTTATTCTTTCTGACAAATATGATCTAGTTTGGCTGCAAAATAGATTGGTAAGCGTTGGAATGGTACTTCCCCTCCACATTTTTCCAGCAAAAGCTTGAATTATGGAGAGTTCCCTGTCGTGTAGTGGACATTTCAAAGTTTTTCTCTCAAATTCGGAGAGGAGGTCTCTTTTCATGAGCTGTGGACATTATGATGACGTCATAGTGTGAACCATACCAATGAATTTGAACTGGAAACGATCAACAAACCAACAAAATGAACAACAACAAAACAACTAAATAGAAATATTACCATTTGTTCTTAAAATGTAATTACCATTGTAACAATGAGCAACTTTGCTTTTAACTAATTGTTGTTTAACCGCCCTCACGACAATAACGATTTCATGCCCATTTAATTATTACCCTCATTTTTGGAGACACGAAAGTTAACCCTGGGGATCCCTTATTTGAATGCGTTTCTATTAGATTCATGAACTACGTAACTTATTACTCAACTCGTTGGAACTAATTTTGTGTTCCTTGTTGGAAGTAACATGCTGTCTATACTTTTTGAAATTATTTCTTATTTCTTTCTTATCTTTCTGTTTTCCTGTTACGGGTTTAGATAAGCCAGCAACTTGTACCTACTAAACAGGAGGTCCAGAGATTTGATGAGTGAGTGAATCATATCATACATCCCATGAAACGTCCATTGCTGGACAGGGAGCTCCCTCCAGAACTCCAGAAAAAAATGTGTGGTCGTTGTCATGGCAGAAGGGGATTTACCATAGTCACCAGTCACTACGCTTGTAAGCAGGCAACTGCTGTTGACTTATAAGTAGCATAATTGACACTAAAAAGACAGCAAAACGCGTTGCTTACTCTGAGAACTAATATGGTGTATCTCATATGCCAGTAATTTCCCTGGCTCCCTTGCCCTTCAAGCGGAAACACAGCAGTGCAAACACAGCTGCTTCACGGTAGAAAATAGGAAGGCGGTGGTTCTTCCCCAGACGGACTTTGCACAAAAGCCCCACTTCCTTCAAAACTGGTGACCGCAGTTAAGATGCTGCTGCCATCTATCCAGTTCATAAACCTTAGTTGCCTCTTACGACACCCACGGGTAAAGACGGGTTGGTACTAATTTTTGCCGGCACCACACGGACGAGTGAGTGAGCTAATTATTATTAGGGTTCCGTACCTCAAAAGAAAAAAACGGAACCCTTATAGGATCACTTTGTTGTCCGTCTGTCTGTCTGTCTGTCTGTCTGTCTGTCTGTCTGTCTGTCTGTCTGTCTGTCTGTCTGTCTGTCTGTCTGTCAAGACCCTTTATCTCACGAACGGGTAAAGGTATCAGGCTGAAATTAATACCACATATTAGGATCCATGAACCACACAAGATCTGAAAATTTCAATTTTTTACAACGACGCAATATAAAGATATGGCATTTTATGTCCTCACCTCCATACATTTATTCAAAAATGAAAAACCTACAGGGTACTTCCCGTTGGCCTAAAATTATGAAATTTGGCAAGAAGCTAGGTCTCACAGTACAAATAATGGGAAAAGTCTGAAATCATTAAATATTACAACTTTTCTCACAACTAATGATAACCAATTGTGGTGAGCTCCCGTTTCAAGAACATTCATATAAGAGAGGGGTCAAGTTGGATGGTCGCTGAGGCGATTTTTGTTTTAGTTCTATTTAAAAACGGGAACACTTACAAACTTGAAAATTGGTATGTTTATAGTGCATAAGCTATAAAATAACAACAAATAATAAAATTTGGTCAAGCGCGTGTCGGACTAAAAAAATCTAGCACATTAACTTACTGAAATTTCAACGAATACAATTATGTTTATGTGGTGGTACGGAACCCTCAGTGCGCGAGTCCGACTCGCACTTGGCCGGTTTTTTTTTAGTTTCCAAGAATGGAAAATGAAATTTGGTATTCGACGTAGACGGCAACTTACTAATATGCAAAATAACAAGTCTGTTGGTCCAATATTTTTTAAGTTATGGTGGTGCCAATGGTGCCCCAAAAAGCCCTTTTCTATGCCGAACTTGACTGTTAAGAGCAATACACACCAAAGCCGCCGACCCGCCGGCGCTCAGTTCACGGACACACTCGAACTGTAGTGACTTACTAGTAATACTAGTATCGCCAAATAAGTTCCTCATGTCGAGCCCCCGCCATGTCGCCGACAAAGTTTTCCGCCTTGCAATGACTGAAGTCGCCAACAAAGCCCGCCGACAAAATGTTGCCAACATATGTCGGCGATTTTGGTGTGTAGTGCCCTTTACGCTGTCATGTCATATCGTTGATAATGGATTAATTAACTGAGTTAGAACCAAATACTGACGAAATATTAGGTGCGCATGGTTTCACAATAGTCGATTATTACATTCATCAATGTAATTTGCTCTGCATTATGATTATATCTATGTATATATTTTATCATCCGTTAAGTTCAATACAGCAGGATTAGTTGGACTACTAAAGGCGTGCTTGATTTTATGCTCAGTTTTTTTTTGTTATGTAGTCTATTAAAAAAAATATTTATGAAAAAATTTATGTTAAACCTTTTAAGCCCCCCCCCCCGGCAGGTACTATACTTATATAATACGAATTAGCATTTAAAGGAAAAAAAAATATGTTATGACATGCCTGATCGATCACCCAGCGTTTTAATTTAATTTTAAACACATGGTTAATCTCATAATATACTTTGCTACCTAAATGTTGTTGACTGTACAAAACTATTTGGACAAGTTCCTTGTTGTCTGACAAAGTATTAATCCAAATAATTTAAATTAATAATTTGGGCGTTTTTAGCGTAGAATTTATCCAAATAATTTATTATGTACAGCTGCACAAAACTTATTAAAATCTATTTGTGGTGCAGTAGTGCAGCTGCCTCCAGCGCCGAAAGTTTCAAGTTCGATTTCAAGCTGAAGCGGATGAAAAAATGATGAGGTCGAGTATTTTTTCTTGGGGTCTGAGTATGTTTGTGCACGTATATGTAAGTTTTTGATACCTAGGAGACAGGATCTTCCTGGAATGTCAGGAGTGTCTTGTCTTTGTAATTTTTCAACACTACATAAATTGTCAAAGAAAATATTGTGTAACTGAGGGTACATATTCAAATCAATATTATTGGCATTAGGTAGATGTGAACCGCAAACAAAGGTGGTATACTTGGTACTTAGATATTTGTAAGACGTAATTTGAAACCCGATCGGAAGGGGACGTGTGCAAAGAATATCGATCTAAAGCCGTACAAAATTGCATTGACAATATGTTTTACTTAGTCTGATAGCTTTTTCTGTCTTCGTAAATCTTCTTGTTTATAACTTAGTGGATGAACACGAGACAATGGTCAGAATATTTCTTCTGTATATCAAGCGCTCATTGCAGACGATAAACTTTATTTTTACTTTTGACATTTCTTTATGATTTTGTTTTTTACATGAAATCCATAGTAATTTTTATTACTGTCAGAATCCTTTCGTTAATTTTTTTTCTTGTGACATGGTGACTGAGTATTTGATCAGGAATAAATTATTATGTTCTTCATATAAGAATCATCATATAAGAATAGTACCAACTCAACTCTACCCGTGGATGTCGAAAGAGGTGACTAAGAGATTATGAATCGGAGGATGGACAGTAGCGTTAAGACCATCTCTTTACTGTGGTAGCGTCTTTATTTGAATCGTACTATCTGACATAGTACGATTGTACGATTCAAATAAAGACGCTATATCTAACTAACTACTCTGTAGTTTGGCGAAGAAGAAAAAATTGTAAAATAGATTAAGCTTTTGTTAATAAAAAAAAAAAAAAAAAAAACATACTGCGGTTACTAGCAACCGCAGTCCATGGTGCCAGCCGCTATGCTAACAAGCATGGTGACTATGGTACTTCCCCTCTAAATTATACTACGTGTTTTTGCTGGCTCGTTTACCTTGGGGCTTTAATCCCAAACAACGGCGGCTACGTAGATGAAGTAAAGAGACGTATGGCCATAACCAGAACTGCGATGGAGAAATTGAAAAAAGTATGGAAGAATAAGAAGAAAACATAACCAAAGCCACCAAAATCAGGCTCGTGCGAACACTCGTATTTCCCATCTTTCTTTACGCGGCAGAGACGTGGACAGTGCGCGAGTTGAAAAGAGGGAAGATAGATGCTCTGGAAATGTGGTGCTGGAGGAAGATGCTAGGGATATCGTGGATGGAGTTCTGCACTAACAAATCCATACTCCATGAGCTCGGTACCACGCAGCTTCTTTCAGCCATAGTACAATCGCGCATACTGCAGTATTTTGGACACATCTCTAGGCGAAATAACGACTCCATAGAGCGGCTGGTCGTGCAGGGAAAAGTGCGCTGGACTGACCAAGTAAAATCCGCAGTAGGAAGCCGCGTATCTGACTGCACCAGACAGTCTGCAAACAGGGAGAGATGGCGGGAGATCTAGCGGAGAGCTGTATCCGCCTCTACCACCGATGCCTCGACGTGACCACGACCGTTCTGCCAAGAGCGATACGACAAAGAAGAAGATGCATACTTATTGTCCGGGATGGACAGAAGGAACATATTTCTCACATAAACTAAGGCGATGTGGGAGCTCTATTCCTATTGCTCATACCATATAAAAATTTGGGGAATTTTGTATTTTTCACCGAGGCCCGCAAAATGTAAAATGCTGGGTGGGAAATATATTCCTTTTACCCAATTAAGGGTAAGATGTCTACTGCATACCACCCTGTATACGTGTTAGGCGTAGTCGAAGTCGTAGGCGTAGTCTTCTAAGGATGTCTACTGATATTGGAGTAGAAAGCCCGGTATCACCACCTATACGGGCTGTCATCATCATCATAACGTGTGAATTGCAAGGTCAATTACCGACCACACAAACCCTGTTGTCAGAGTTATTGAGCTGCAAAAGCCTTTGATAAGTGGTTAGTAGTCGGGACCAACGGCTTAACGTGCCTTCCAAAGCACTTAATCATCTAACTTTTCGGACAATCAGGTGATTCATCCTGCAATGTCCTAACCAAGCTAAGGAGATCTCACAAAGAGATTTTCGTTTGACAGTGTCCCCACTGGGTATCAAACCCAGAACCTCCGGATCGAGAGCCGAGCGTTCCAACCATTAGACTAAGGGGCCGTACAAAAATAATAAGTCAATAACGTTCATGTAAGGTTCCTTGCAACGTGGCTGTTACGACTAACGGTGACCCTGAAATTCACAAAAACGAGATAATGTAATTTAAAAAATATCAAAAAAGTAAAACGTCTGTAAAATTTAAAAATTGCAAAAAAAAAAATTACAAAATAGGTCATTCTAGATTTCGTTCTTCAGTTATAAAAATATAATTAAAATTCTATCTCGACCACACCACTTCTCTTATTTTGTTTGTTACTACGTTACAGACCGATTTAGACAGACCGAGAGAAAGAAAACCGCTCTACTGAAGTGGGACTATGTCTACCGAATATGCTCTAAAACGTGGGCAAAGAAAGTCACCCATTTTATAACTCATGACATCCAGACGCTGACGTAGACCAAGAAAGAGATGGCGTGACGACCTTGAAGCCTTCTTAAAGAATTGAAAGCGGCAGGGGAGGCCTTTGCCCAGCAGTGAGAACTAGACGCTACGAAAAAAAAAACATATGCAGGAGTCCAGAGTGTGTGCATTACAGATGGATCCTAGTTAACAAACAATCAGTACTTCTAAAAATGTAATGGGAAAAATTGCTTTTAAATGTATTTGGATCACGCTCATTTAGTTTTAAATAAAATAACGAACGGTCACTTAGCGGCTGGAGCCAGATTACCTGACCTGTGCAATCGATAGCCTACCTATAAGCTAACGTCTATTAATAAGTTAGTTTTCAAACTGGGTTACGCACCCCACCTACTCAAGAAATCAGATCGGCTTTCGTATTTAAACCACCCTAATTTATCTTCAATCTATTTTTGACGAGGTTTTAATATTCGATACGATTTAGGAAGTTTTTGCTTGATTTCGTTTAATATTTAAGTAAGTACCAGAAAAATGTTTGAAGTAAAGGTTTTAGCAATAGATTTAACAAGGGAATATTAATAAACCTTTTGCCTGGATGTTTATCACCTTCGTAAACAAAATTTTCTTTGGTAAATAAAGTGAAAATCAAATAGGCTCTGTTCCGTGTTGTACCGGCAAAAAATAGTACCGACCCATCTCTACCGAACTGTAAGAGGCGACTAAGGGTGTATAAACCGGAAGATGGGTAGAAGCATCCTTCCCGTATCCTTCCTTCGTGATACTCGTACCTTCGTGTATAGTACCGTATCGTATCTTAAATACTGCGGTCACCAACAACCGCGGTCCATTGTGCCAGCCGTAACGCTAACAAGCGGGGTGACTAAGGTACTTCCCCTCCTCATACTTCTAGCAAGAGCTGGAGTTCTGGAGAGAGCTCCCTGTCCTGTAGTGGACATATTATGGGATGTTATGATGATAATGATGTTGATGATGAGGCTCTAACTAGCTTTGGCTTATTTGATTCACGTAGAGAAAAAATATTTCAAAACAAAATACCCGACTGTGTAGAAAAATATGAACTGAAAAGAGAAAAAACAAGTTCTAAAAATTGCATAAGGTATTGCAGGCGGAGACAAACAAAAACTGTAAAATATATTTGATGTTGAGAAACCACTTCCAAACACATAATTTTAGTCCGCACCGGCCTGCAATACCTCATTAAAGTTTTAGAACTTGTTTTTTCTCTTTCAGTTCATATTTTTCTACACAGTCGGGTATCTCGTTTTATGAAATATTTTTTTATGTAGTACTTTTTGGTTATAAAACTGAATTTTTTTATTATTTTTTTATACCCCACAATGAATATAAATCTAACGACACCTCACATGTTGAAATCTATCAAGCCGTTAAGGCTACAGGGCGCGACAAAGAAATCGACATACATACACTTGAAAAACAAAACCACCAATCGTGGCTACCACTTCTTATACTTACGTGCCTGTTTTGGGGCAGTCAGGTAAAAAACATAAACTCGTCAATACCAAAACTTTTGGACTCGTACAGTCAGACGAACAAGCTTGACACTTGCAACGTGACTGTAGCTCATACGACGATAGAGATAGTGCCACCGGAAACGGCTCAGCGGCAGACAGTAGTTGAGGGTCCTCACAGGGTCGTGGTCGAAGGGGTTAGGCAAAAACCAACGTAAAGGAAACGAGTTTATTGTGACAATGTACAAATCTCGGGTACAAATAAGTACAAGGCGGTGGTCGTGCTGCGTGCGAGCACGTCCGAGCACGACCAGAATCAAAGGTAAACTAAATGTAGTGATTTACCTCCTCTCTGGGTAAACTGACTATTTTTGACACGAGTGACACCGAAAGACAGATATAGAAGACATTTGAAATAGGAATTTGGAATTTTGGGCCAGGACGATACAGCCAGGATCACGAAAGGAGGCAGCATGTGAGGCATGCAGCCCCGCTCTGTGACAATAGGAGTAATACAAAGACCTTGAGCGTGCGTTAAAAATAGTTAATTTACGTTCCAGTATCTACTAGAAAGACGCAAAATTGCATCGCGTTGTAGTCTATTGACTTACGAAACCTGTGAATTTATCACAGCATCGCAGCTTTGTGTATTGATTTATGTACACACGGCCGCACGTTGATGGAAACACTTTGACCTTGAAGGGGTCTCTGGTTTCGGGCGCTTGTAGCGTAGCGCTGGTTCAGCTTGTACTGGCTTGTTTCCACTTTTTTGCTGCAGTGCGTACACCGTACACTAATAGCATTTCGTCGGTTTCGCCCTGCAGTGTCCCATTTTTAGTGTAGCCAACGAAGCAGTTGACCCCAACATAATTTTCTCAGGCAGATTTTATGCGACAATATGATAAAGTATCATGAATGAAATGTAAATTCAAAATATCCAAAAAAATATTACAAAAAAAAATTCATACATATTTTGTAATTTTTGTATGAAAAAATCAAAAGTACCGATTTTTTTTTGGATTTTTTTATAGAAGGTTTGTCTCATATAGTGTAATACCCCAGTAAAGTTTCATCGACTGAGGATTTAATACGGGGGTCTTCATACAACGATCCAGACTAGACTATTTTGTGTAAAAGTCGTGTTGATTGTTCCATTACTGCGTAAGAGAAGGATAATAAGAGAATTACAAATAGATATTTAGGTATTGTAAAATTTTTGGCCAAAACAAACCAGCAACTTTTACAATAGTTACCCTATAACTTTGAAGCACCTCCTATCGTCCGAAATATCTATGGTACCTCCCATTTTCCCTGACCTAATATTAAAACAAAACGTACCAAATGCCGTTAGCGTGTTGTTACTTTGGTGATTGTTCGAAAATAATATTGTAAACTTTCACCCATTCATCACATTAAAATAAGCTTCACAAGGGTAAATACGAAATTGAAAATTTGTAGAACCTCCCAAAAAAAAATGTATGAAAATAATTGTTTTAGCTACCACTAAGCCTGTGAGTGTCTAACTAATCAAAGCTGATATTTTTATATCATGTGTCCAGTGACCGACTGCACAAACTTAAACAGTAATTCAGTAATTTCGTGTGCAATAAAGAATATTGTATTGTGGATTCTAACCATGAAACTAAACAACTTTTCCCAAGGAACATAGGTCGAAATAAGTAAAAAGAATTCGACCTGCTATACAAAATGTGCTATCAAATGATGCAGTTTGTATGGAAAGCCGAATTTTTGTTTTCGTATTTCAACCTATGTTCCTTGGGAAAAGTTGGTCGAAATAATTAATAAGAATAGATTTTTTTTTTCATTTATTTTTCAAAAAAGTTTTTTACACGCAAATTATCTAAAACTAGCCTAAATACTAAACAAAACCCTATATCGGGTTTATGTGTAGGGGCTTGAGTCGCCATATCTTACAGCTTTTTAATTATTTAACAATAAAATAAATAAAAAATAGGTACAGTCCAGAGCAGATCATGCCTGCCACTCGTAGCTTAACTTTCGCCTCTATGGCTTTTGAAGTAAGAACAATATAAAAAGTCCCGTGTGTCAAGCTTTACGTGCTCTTGACTGTACGTATAATGCTCCAATCTACTTGTTAGTGTTGGAAATGAAGTGTTGCTTTAAACACTTTTTACACTGCCTAGGATTCTTACACTCCGTTAATTTCGTAACTATTTTGTTAGATAAGTTATTTAGTATAAAAGGGAGCATGTATTCTCTCTTTCTTTGCCCGTATACATTTTTACATTTGGGTAAATCATAGGTTGGTAAGTATGACAAATTGCGCAAGTTACTAGGTCTAGTTTTCTTTTGTAGCGTACTCATTTTATCAAATTCTTCGCAAATAATTACAAGCTTAGTTTTCTTAAAATTAGTTGTAATTAGTAGTAATTAGTTGTTTTAAAATTGTTTTCAAATTCTCGTAACACTTAGTTGAGAATTAAAATCTGATTGAAGTCTGATTTACTTGTAATTTAAGAGTTACTTACTGCGTTACATATTCTTTTTCAGTAAGTGGTTAAAATACTGACTGGCACCGTAATACGGATTATTTTTGAAAGGATCAAATTAGGGTAAGGAAAGGTTTTAAGGAATGTTTTTGGGAGCCTTTTATTTGTTTTTATAGGTAAAGTTTTTGTTATGTTTATATAGAGATTGACACGGAAGAGAAAATATGATTTATTTCACCTATAAACTAAACGTAGTAAGTATGACAAGTAATCCTTTTCAGTCCATGATAAATAATGTTCTAGAAACCTGCATTAACTGATAGCTCGTTTTCAATTAGAATCTTAAATGTCAGATGTTTTCGTCTATATAGGGTGACTTTTAATTAGTTCTTGATAGCAAAATATATGCATGTACTCATGATACTTAACAACTTTTCCCAAGGAACATAGGTCGAAATATGAAAAACCAAATTTGACCTCCCATTCAAAATGCGTTATCAGCTGATGCAATTTCTATGGGAGGTCAAAACTTGATTTTCGTATTTCGACCTATGTTCCTTGGAGAAAGTTGTTCAGTATCATGAGTACATTCATACCTTTTTCTATCAAGAACTAATTAAAAGTCACCCTATAGATCCGTTCTATCAAGGTTATTTTTTGGACCTGATATGAGTATTCCTGTGAGGTCAAAAGCAACAACTTCTGTTCTACGACTTTGCTAACAACGGTAAAAAAAAATCTAATTCCCATACACAGTAACGGAAGTGGCCAACAAACACATTTTGTATGGGAAGTTTTATGTGCGTTGTTAGAAGAATCGTAGAACAAAAGTCGTTGCTTTTCACCTCACTAAGAAGATAGGCATACTCATGTCAAAATAACCTTGTATAAAATGTTTTAATTTCATGGGCAGATTTGTAACGTTACCCTTTTTCGTTCCTTGTACTCCATGCCATAAAAACACCGTACTGAATGAACTCCGTGGATTGCCAGCACGGATATAATGAGCCATCGGTTTCGCTAGGCCTTATTTCCTTCCAGAGCGTTCAGCCAAATTGGCCGCGTGACTTGCTACGCTAGGCGATTGGTAAGTACTGGGGTACACTGGGTGTTTCCAATAGAATAAAAAGAAAAAGTAAATTATGCTCAATAGAGGGGTTGTCCAATATTGTCCATGTCCAACAGTGGGACACTTTACTGGCAACATGCGTCGTGAATTTTCATTGCTTTTGCTTCTTGAGCTCAGTGTTCTTACCCACAAGCAATATTTTTTTAATTCAAAAATAATTTTTCGACTCTCCGTAATAGTGTGGTCACTTAATCGACTGATTTTGTATAGGCAGGCGAAACATTTTAATCAAGCAAACATTTTTTTCGGGAAAGTTGATTTTTTTGAGTAGAATCACTAAGCTTCAGGAGCAAAACCATTGAAAAATCACGCTGTATAAGAAATGTTTTTCGTTTTAACGCTTGTAAAGGGTAATCTAATTTCATGAATAGAAAGCTACATTATACCAATCGATATAGGCTACGAGTACTACCACTCAATCCCATGGGAAAATATTTAATTCTACATACACACAGGTCAAACACATAACCCTCTTTTTGGGCTTCGCCACCGTTCAGTAAAAATACACATACGTGCCACTTTTTACCACAAGGAAACATTGCATTCCATCGGGTAAAATGCTTGTGATAAAGTAAGTCGCGGGTAAAAGAAAGTTAAAGGTGTTATATCGTGATCTTGATTAGTGCTGGTATGAATACAAAAATTATTTTCAGTCGCAGTGAACTTCGAAAAACATTGTAGATTCGTCTGACTTTAATCATTACATGTAATTAAAATCAAATTTAATAAAATAAAAATTTTAATTTTAAATTTCAAATTTAATTAATATATTTATTTAAAAAAATTAATTTAAGATTGGTATAAAATTATAATTTAAATTAAAAAAATTATATAAATTAATTTAAAAGAATACGGCAAAAAAATTTTTAAGGCAGGAAAATCTTATCCTAATGATGCTTTTGTCTTTTTTAGGGTTCCGTTCCTCAAAAGAAAAAAAACGGAACCCTTATAGGATCACTTTGTTGTCCGTCTGTCTGTCTGTCAAGACCCTTTATCTCACGAACGGGTAAAGGTATCAGGTTGAAATTAATACCATATATTAAGATTTATGAACCACACAAGATCTGAAAATTTAAATTTTTTACAACGACGCAATCAAAAGATAATGCATTTTATGTCCTCATCTCCATACATTTATGCAAAAAAGCAAAACCTACAGGGTATTTCCCGTTGACCTAAAATTATGAAATTTGGCAAGAAGCTAGGTCTCACAGTACAAATAATGGGAAAAGTCTAAAATCATTAAATATTACAACTTTTCTCACAACTAATGATAACCAATTGTGGTGAGCTCCCGTTTCAAGAACATTCATATAAGAGAGGGGTCAAGTTGGATGGTCGCGGAGGCGATTTTTGTTTTAGTTCTATTTTAAAAACGGGAACATTTGCAAACTTGAAAATTGGTATGTTTATAGTGTATAAGCTATAAAATAACAACAAATAATAAAATTTGGTCAAGCGCGTGTCGGACTCAAAAAATCTAGCACATTAACTTACTGAAATTCCAACTAATACAATTATGATTATGTGGTGGTACGGAACCCTCGTTGCGCGAGTCCGACTCACACTTGGCCGGTTTTTTTTACAATATATGGGCTTACTCTTGACCTCGATCTAGCCTTGAGGACAGAGATGAGGTCGACGATGGAACGAGCTTGCCCAGAAGAAGCCTATTCACTGGCGACTTAAATAGGTACAGGTTGACGATCAAACTAACCAAAAGATTAACTCTTCCAACATTTTTTTCAGAACAGTAAACATTCTTCACACTCTGAGCTCTCAGTGTGTCTCAAGCTTAACAGAATCGATTCGAGGTCAATGCGATAACATGAACGGGTAAATATCCGGCCTGGAAGAAAAGTTGTTAGTTTTAAACTTGGTTATATCGCTAGTGTATGATCCACTTTTTTCGTTCATTCTAACGCTTGCCAGCACATTTTGTAGCTATATCATAAACAATCGGCCAAACCTGTCAGAAAAAACTAGTTTTTCAAACAATTTTTTAACACATAATTATGCTCATAAAACAGCTCTTTTTGCACTGTACTAAGTTCCATAATCCAGCTTATTAAACACGTGTGTTTCTGTAATATATTGCCGCACTGGTGTTTAGTAAGGAGTTTTATGGTTATTATGTTAGTAACATTTTCATAATAATAAGCTGTATTCGAGAAAATAGTATAAATAAATATTCATTAAATGAAATTATTTATATTATTTTACGAAACAAGATATTCAAAGCAAATTGAATTATTTTTACTTGCAAATATGTTGAAAAAAGTCATAAGACGCACGTACGTACGCATTTTCATTACACTCTCGGCTCCAATACTCGTCTGCGGCTCTGGCTGTGATTCCTGAGCCTCGTGTGTAATGAGCAGGTAGCACACTTGCGTCTTAATGTACTATTAATCTCTCCGTCAAATATACTCTGATTTTAGTGTCATGGCTGCAAAATAGACTGGTAACCGTTGGAATAAACTAAAAGATGAATCATAACAAACACACATAATATACTTACGTGCTCCCCTACCGGTAATGAGAATATTTCACTGCAATTTGATCGTATGATGTTGATGTTTAACAATTGTTTATAACAGAGTTTTAAATAATGGCGTAACAAGCCAAAATAAACCACCAATCGAATAAAAATTGAAAACTGATTCTAGATCTATTTAATAATACAATTTCTGATGTCATAAGCCTGACCTAAACATGCAAGATGTCAATGGACTAAAAGAAAAATAACTTCTGCAAACATTATATTATGTAAAACGTGCCAAGCATTATTGTTTCTTTTTTGTTTGTTTCTTTAATATTAAAGTTGAACTCTTTGTTCTTACATTAGCACAGTTCTGTGTGTAAACAAAAAGTTATCAACAGACAAAATGAATCTGTTATTCAATGTACCTTTTTTGCTCGGGGATTACAAAAGAAACGTCTTTCCTCTTCACGGGAAAAAAGTTGTAAGTGAGACGAACTGGTAACTTCTTAAACATCTTAGGGATGCAAACATAATCGTACTATGTCGTTATATTAAAAAAAATAGGTAGATTATAGTAATTCGTTTCGTTATTTAGGCTTAGTTCCTAATTTAAAATAGCCTTCTTTGAGGAATACAAAGTAATAAATTATTAAACAGTATCTTGTTCTGTTTTATTCACAGAACAACGATAGGGCACCCACCCATAGAAGCGAATATAGTAAAAAAAAAAACCGGTCAAGTGCGAGTCGGACTCGCGCGCCGAGGGTTCCGATATACCTATAGTATTTTTGGAAGCAATAAAGTCCATTTTCAGGACCGCAAAACTAAATTTGTTTGTAAAGGTTTTTTGCAGATTTCTGAAAAACTGTGCAACTTAGAAAGATCGTTTTATTTTTGCTGTAAAGTTTATATAAACTTCTGTCAACTGTAATTAATTCAGATTTTTCCTTACTCAAACTTCGGAGATAAGGGGGGGGGAATGGTATTTTTCTTGACATTTTTCATCATAACTTTAAAACTAAGAAATTTAAAAAAATACAAAAATATATTTTAAAATGTACAAGTAAAGCCCTTTCATATGATACCCCACTCGACCTAGTAGCGACAATTTGAAATTTGGCCCCCCCTATTTTGGCCCCCTTTATATTAATAATCATACTTTTTTCAAAATTTTTTCTTGTGCAATTAAGTTGGGCAACTATATTCTAAAACTATTCCAAATTTCAGGTTAATAGCATAAGTGGTTGCTGAGATATAGAGGTGTGACAGACAGACGGACAGACAGAGCGGCACCATAAGGGTTCCTTTTTTTACCATTTTGGTATCGGAACCCTAAAAAGGTTCCTTATTGAAGAGGTATACTATCCAATTTATGTAGGCGCTTATTTTGAATGCACATCATAAACACATTCGTTGCCATAGATACGCTGTCACTGGTTTTTTGTATCTTACTCTCTCGCAATAATAGTACTATGTTTATCGCACTCAAATGACGCTAGTAGTGTGGGTGCGGAAAACGTGTTAGTTTTAGTAAATGGTGACACTGATTTGTATTGAATGAAATAAAGAATTCGTCTCTAGATGCAGAGCAAGACGCATGCGCTTCAGAGCTCTGTGGTTTTATTTGTCAAAAAAGAAACTAAATATTTTTATTCATTATAGGACATTGCCAATTTCTTCTCAATTCAATTATTTCTATGACTCTACATAGAGTTTTTGCAGCGATGCTGATAAAATATGCTAAAAAAATAAGTCTTAAACACTTATTTAAGAAACATAAAAATGGATAAACATATCTGTATACAGTTCAAACAGATAACATTTCTTTTAGGCTCTGTTGTAGGTTAAAATAATAAAAATGTTTTATCGCTCAGTGATTTTTAAGAATACTGAGCTTTGATCGTTGTGCATTAATAGTTATTTGTCTACCCTATGGGAGACATTTTTAATAGGAAAAATTGCACTAGTTATTTATTCTTAATGACTTCTACCCCATATTCTATCCCATTTCTTATGGAAGTACTCTGGCCTTCTATCTTTAGAATTCTGCTCAAGCGACCGTCAGCTCTTCGGAAGAATTATGCGTAGCTCGGTGATGTTACTTGAAAAAAAAAATCTCGATGTAGGAAAAATTCTATGTTTATTATAATTAGAAAGAACAAAGAAAGAAGGCTACAAAGAAAACACAGTTATTTTTTTAAAACTTTATTGTTTCTTTATAATGTTTATTACACATGTAATTTTATACCGTGCTTACCGCACCGTTTGTTACATACAACAAGTTTTTTTTAACTATTGTTACTGTATACAATAATAAACTTTTGACATAATCGTAACTGGTTATAATAATCAAGATTCTGTTGATACTCGTACCCTATCAAGAAAACACTTAAATGAAATTTCTTGTTTCATAGTTTTCATTTACGAAGAGAGCTGAGCGAAATTTGTTGACAGCACGAAATTTTTATGTACATTTTTGTAGTCTTACTTAGGACGACGTAAAATTGTTTTACTGCTTGCTCAAGGTCTCAGAATGTAGAAAAATTACAGCCGCTAATAAAGTTTAAAGAAAAATTTTAGGTTATTTTGTTAATTGAGTTGTGACATAGGGTTGAAACTCAAGACTCAAGTTATGAGATGGATCTACATTGGTACGTACATGTAATTCTTCTACAAAATATTTTACATCATCGAAAGCAAGGCTGTGAAAGTTTAACAAAGAATTTATAAATTTTATTAAGATTTTTTAACGACAGCATCTGTCTTAAAAGCACTTGAGTATTATGTCTTTAAATATTTGAAATAGATCGTTTTAGTCAAACATATTGGGACGGGAAAATGAGTTTAATTTTTACACTGTAAATAAATAAACCCTTAATTTTTACACATTTTAAAAATATGACTAGATGATATTTTAGAGTGAACCAATGACAAACAATTTAATTTTGTTTTTGTTAATTACGAAATAAATAATTTAAGATTAGCAAATCATTTTGTCAATACAGGTTTTGTCGTATTGAGCTCATTTCTACATGCATCAATCAAACGATGATACAACACTAATATTTTAAATGTTTTATTTGACACTATTTTACTAGTTATTTCACGTCATTTGTGATAAATCACTTTATGATAAAAATAATATATTAGGTAACAGAATTTAAAAATCGGTTTAAGAGGAAGAACGTTTAAAAATATACCGTATATCATTAAAATCAGAATTCTTTTCTAACTATTCTGTAAAATTTATATTCTTTCGATTCTAAATATTTTATACTTACTGATTACGCTACCTTAATATTTATTAATATATTTTTAGTTACATACAACGAGGACTTATTTAATTACATTATATTTTTAGATTCAACACATTTTATATATAAACAAAAGTGAAATATCTACTTGTGTAATAAGTCCTCTACTATGGCTATGTACAAGTATATTTACAGGGTGTAAATAAATGCAAAACCTTAATGATAAAAATTATAACATCTTTCGGTTTGTAAACTTTATGAAATACTTATTAATTAGTCAACTCAACAGTAAGGTACAGTTTTTTTTTATTTATACTACATAACTTTTTGCATTTAGCGTGATAAAATTATTATAATAGTTTTGCATTTATCGTGTCACCCTTTAGATATAGCCTATAGGTACCACAAATATTTACTGACAACTTACTTACAATATTTTACAATTGTTAATCTAAAGATAAAATGACTCATACATGTAGTTTTAACCGTACAACTATTTACAAGGTTTTTAAATGTATTTTCTAAACTTTGTTCTGATTTAACATAGTATTGTCTGTTGTTTATACATTCCTGTGTCACTTATCTCTTTTTTGCAACGGGCTTGTATGTAATTTTGTTTATATATTCCAACGATGGCAAATGATTGGTTAAAATCTACTTCGTTAGTATCTAATGTGATTTTTCATTAATCAAAGTTTCCTATTGTTTGTAACCTCTAAGAATTACTTTCTTAAATATCTTTTAAAATGGTTAGTATATTTGAAATATTTTGAAACTGATCAACTGATAATGCAAACAAGAAAAGAATTTTTTAAATAAATAAAAACCCATGATAATTAATATTATTAATAATTGTACTCCAAATGATCATACTTATACTTATCCGCAAACAGTATTAATTTAATTTTTATTATAATATCCAACAATGAATAAACGATTTTTACTTTTGACTTTTAACGCATTTTGCATTTATCTTTTGCAATATCTTGTTAGCAAGTTCTACTTAAGATTTTTTATGTCTTTTTGTCAAATGAAAAATCACACTTTAGATAATGTTAATAATTTATCCACTGAATTCTACATCGGGAACGTCAACAGGTCGTCATAAGAAAATAACATTGATAAGAAACTTTACAGTGACTGGATTAGCTTAAATAAAGAATTTGCCTTATTTTAAGTACAATATTTACAATTCTATATGAAACAAGCGTTACCTACTTGCTCAGGGAATTACTCAGATAAATTTATATTGTACAAAACACAACCCTCACTATAAAATAGCGAATATTTTGTTGACTGTTTGCATTAGCATCTGTAACAGGTATTATATGATTGTGAACTTATTGGCCAATTATGTATATATTATAATGATGGCTGACTGTATTAACCAATCGCAATCCTTTCCAATGACTGAGTTAACATTGTAGTTAAATGATCAAATATTTATTTTGTATGATATTTTGAAGCACTAAAATAAAATAAAATAAAATAAATATAATATGTGTGATTAAATCTTAAAATTAATTTAATTTGTGTGATTAAATCTAAACTAGTTTTGAATTAAATCAAGTTGAAAGCGATTGTGATTAATATGAGATGGTTATTTTTAACATTAAGAACACAAACTATTAAGTACAGCTGCAGATTTCCCAAACCACAAATCACAATCCTAACATTTACAAAATGTTAATGCAAATAGTTGAATCATTACCTCTCTATTTACAGTCCATCGGCGGTCGTATGTCAAGACATGGTGAGAAAGAGACAGGTACCTAGCACGAGGCAATGCGTAAGAGTGGATGGCGCGAAAGCCTGCCCGCCGCGCTGCATTGCCGCCGGGTATTCTCCTGACAAAGGGAAAATAGAATTTGCTTCTTTGGCAAACATTAAAACTGCCTCGAAAAAGAACACTTTGGAATCATTTAACATTAGGTACAGCGCGTTCAGGACAAGTCTGTCTATGACGGTTATTTTCTGCGCATAGGTGACAGGCGGAGAGCCAATGAACGATTCGCTCGCCTTGTGGGGGGATGCCGCTCTCACCCCCGCTCTCACTCATTTCTCACTCATTATTTGACTTCTACGCATTAACTGTCACAGACAGACTTGTTTTGCATGCAATTTAATTATCAATAACTAGTTTTCAAACTCAAAATGCATAGAATTGAGGTGATTATTTTGTTACGAACAGTTTCATAATGTGACTGACGCTGCGGGCTCTTTCAATATTTTTTTCTAAAATATTCAAACGTCTAAAGGCATAGTAAGGATTATTCTCTTTGCCTTAACCTTAACCAAGTTGGCTATTCAACCTATATTAAGTAAAAGGGTACAGGGTTAAGGGGGTGGATTGCGGACTACCAAACAAATAATAAAACAATTAAAAGTAAAAAGGATATTTTTTGTTGTAGCTCTGGCGTAAAAACGGTAATAATAGCAAGCTTCAAACTGGGTAAGATTGTAAAACAAAAGCTATGTTAATAAAAAATGTGTCAATTAAGAGTCACACATAATTTTTTTAGTGTAACAGGAGTACACTACAAAAAGCAAAATTAGGCTATTAATTGGCTTTCACAATTTCACCGGACCGTTGGGAAGCATATTATTATTGGTAGGCCAGCGAACTACAACATGGAACTCTAACTCAGAACAAATTCCACACAAAAAGTGGCCCTACGTGAAACCAAAAGGACGTATATTCAAAATACGAATCAATTGGTTCAAATTCAGAACGAGAGCAGGGATTGGTTCGCGCGCGTGCTGCAATGTCAGCTAGTGGGTAGTTGAGAGGTAACTATTTTAGCTCTGCCTACTTAGGTAACTATTTCGTGGGGTCAAGTTTGAAGCGTAGCTATCGTTCTATAGTATTGTAGTTCGCTGAGGTAGGCAACAAGCCCAAGGGCGCCTCGCGGGGCTCCGATCATGGCCAGCCGGGATGATCAAAAATTGGCCTGGAATGTACCGATAGTTTCCAAAGTATGGAACTGACTAAATTGGGGCGACCAAGACCATAGGTTGCCCGTGGCACGTTTGCAATCATGATCTCCAAGCGGACTTGGGCCTGCCGTCCATCAAAAATTGTCATAAATTTTTAACTACTTATGAACTAACTAGGCGTTTTTAGACTTGGCTTTGTATCAACCAAATTCGCTGGTTATATAAGCAGAGGAATATTTCCCCCATCACACAACCCAAAAGACGTTTTAGACACGTCCTGATTTAATAACGCCATCACGGTATACATCGAATTAGTCAACAACAGTAGGCCACAACCGCAAAAACAAACCCGTCCCCGCCGGCCGTATGAAGCAGTTTTGAATGATTTGCTAATATTAGTGCGAGCACGAAGGAGGCTCGGTTCGGTATGGTTTTGAAATTGAGCATACGTTGAAAGTGAGCATTCTCTCCAGATGGACTTCTAGATATTTGATCGATTTGTCCCATGGAATGGGACAATCTAAAAGACAGATGGAATCGGGGTCTCCTCATTCGCGAAGCGCGAAAAAAGACAGATAAAACTAAATAAGGCACAATAGTTTACAGAGTTTTCCTAGACTTTTGTCAACTACGTTTTTAAGTATCGATGGGTGGTACGCTGATCAGTGTTGGTAATTTTTTTTTCTTGATTTTTTTTTAAATCTTTTTGCAAGAAAAAGTATTAAAGGCATTTGACAGCTACAATTAAATTGAATCAACGCCATACAGTTAAATTTTCAAGAGGTGTTTGAGAACACCCTATACCCCAAGATAATTAGATTTTGGCCTAGACAAAAATCGGAACCAAAATTTTCTTTTTGTGGTTTATGAAGTCTTGGAAGTAATTACATAATTACTTAAAATTAAGCATATCACCAAATGGGACAAGGCGGCAGATTAAAAAAAACCCTATTATATAAATAGTTACTGCGGCAAAAATGCCAACTAAACGAAATGTTTTCTGGGCTCGTTCAATGATAAACTTTTAGTATTTTACAAACTAATTAAGCACCTTAGTTCTTAGGTAAAGCCTAAAATTAAAAAAATCCCACTTAAAATTATATTTCTTGTTGTCTGCTCGGGCAAAATACATAACTATCTCGTGACTTTTTGTACTTCAAAATTTTGTTGTACTTGATCAAACAGTCATAAAAGTGAACACAATATGTTAAAGCTTTACAGTGGTATAATTATTGAGGGATTTCTCTTTGGCTAAAATAGTTAACTGAATGAAAAGTGTTTGATTATACTCTAAAACTGTACTTACGTTGATTACTTTGAAAATTAAACATTTCAGGCAATAGCGTATCTTTTTATATAAAAATTACATTATGTAGCGCTTTATATCGACCCTAAAGAAGTTGAAATAAAGTTCATAATTGACATTAACATAGTACACGGCTCGTGATTGCACGGTACGGCAACGTCGCATTGCTTCGCTGTTTTTTTCGGTACGCGCTTCGGAATTTAAAGTTAAACATGAAAGATGAAAATTTACATCGGTTGTAGTAAGCTAAAAATACTTTTGATCTTCTGATCCAAATCTAAATATATAAAACAGCATGCCCTGACCGACTGACTGACTCATTCATCAACGCCTAGCCGTAACCGATAAAGCTACAGATGTGAAATTTTGTAAGTAGTTTTTTTGTACGTCAAGACTACACATTAAGAAAGGATTTTCCGAAATTCATCCCCTGAGGGGTTGAAAAATGGGGTGGAAGTTTTTATGAATATTCTACAGGTTTGACATGAGACTCAAAATAATTGTGTATTTGATCTAATGAAAGGGAAAAATCAGCCAAGTGCGAGTCGGACTTGCGCACCGAGGGTTCCGTACCACCACATGATATAAATTGTATTAGTTGAAATGTCAGTAACTTACTGTGGTCGATTTTTGAAGTGAAAACTTCTTCAGCGACGCTTGGCACTTTTTCAGATGGGGAAAAAATTATTAACTCGCATCAGAAGTCGCGTCAGATCTCGGATGAAGTATAGAAATGGATTTGAAAATAAGCATACCAAGTTTGAGCAGGCTCAATATATACAAAACTTCTAAAGTGTGATAAAGACCAAAACAACTTTTTGTCTTTGTCATAGCAGGCCTGTCTGTGAAATAGGCAGCTTTTTCCAAGATCAAAGGAGTGCGACTCCTGTAAACTTGTTTACTATTATATATTCTGTGGTCATAGTCTCGGCTTTTTTTGTTGTGCACAACGTGATATGTGCACTACAGACTTGACGTACTGGTTTTGATCGTTATTTAATAGCGAATCCTAAATGTATGAGATCTACATTTCGGATGACAGCTGTCAAACTAAAAATCGCTATAACTCGAAAACTACTGACCCTAGACTACTTGTGTGCTGAGACAAATGATAGGTCTCGATGAGATCTTCATTTTGGATGACAGCTGTCAAACTAAAAATCGCTATATTTCGAAAACTACTGGCCCTAGACTACTCGTGTACTGAGACAAATGATAGGTCTCGATGAGATCTACATTTTGTATGACAGTTGTCAATCTAAAAACCCCATAACTTGGAAACTACTGACTCTAGAGTAGTCGTGTGCTGAGTCAAATGATAGATCTCGATGAGATCTACATTTCGGATGACAGCTGTCAAAGTAAAAATCGCTATAACCTGAAAACTACTGACCCTAGACTACTCATGTCCTGAGACAAATTATACGTCTCGATGAAGAAGCACGCGAGCAATGGCGCGATTGACTCTTACAAAAAGCATAATATTCAAAAATTCATGTTTTTACTTCTGCCGGCACTCTCGGAGTGCAACCCGTCCTTTTTTGAGTCCGGCTCGCACTTGATCAGTTTTTATATTTTATAGCTTATTCAGCATACAGCCCACTGACAGACAGTCAGACAGACATCGGAGGCATATTAGTATGGTCCCGTTTTTCACCCTATGGGTACGGAACCATAGAGTCTGAAATAATATAAGCTTTCTCACAACCAATTAACGCTAGCTTCCATTTCAAGTACATTCTTATTAAAGAGGGGTCAAGATTGGAGGGTCAAGAGCAAAAGCTTAGCACGCTAGTCCGACTCGCACTTGCCCGGTTTTTTGTAGCTAGAGTGGGCTGCAAGTGTCTGGCTGCCTGCTTGTACAAACAACAACACTTCAAACTTCAACACTTCTTCCATGGAAGAGAGAAAATATCATTGTGGGAAGATAGATATTATCTTCCCACAATGATATTTTCTCTCTTCCATGGACTGTTTGAAGTGTTGTTGTTTGTACAAGCAGGCAGCCAGACACTTGCAGCCCACTCTAGCTACTTGGACTGTTGAAATAAGAACGCTAAAAAGTCTAATATTATGTCAGGCTTGACATACTCTTGACATTAGGTACACGAAAAAAGTCTCGGGGCACACGGCATGCCATACCGGTTCCAAAGAATATATAATATTACGCCGGTTCTCGCTCGCTTGACGCGATCTATTGAATTAAAAATCAACTTTTTTAACTTTTGATAATTATGCTTAATTTTATAAATGAAGGAAAGAATACACGATGAAAACTGTAATTAAACAAAAGTTTTTCAGTTGGTATTTTTGCTTCAACATAAAATACGAAAATATTTAACTTAAGATTAATATGCTTAATTTTAGGTAATTTTCTCAAAAACTGTTCTGGAAAGTCTATCAAATTTAAAATAATTTGGTTGCCATTTTTGCCTAGACTTTTATGTAACTTGCATACAAATTTGCTAATAAAAAAATATGCGCAAATATTTTTTGCTTAGTTTTGATAAGTAGGTACCTTGGAACCCACATCAAAAGTTTACCCCATCAGATATTGACTTCACATGCATAAACAAACAAAAAAAATGATTTTCTGGAGAATCTAAAAGCCAGCCAATTCATTAAAATTTATTTTTCACATAGGTGTTCCACCATCTATTACAATACATAGCAACTTTATAGTAAATTGACGGTTTCGATTAATGTCCAGCCAATTAAAAATTACAGCTTCAGGACTCGGCCTACTAATAAAAAAGTATTTGCCGTAATTCCTGATCTACGAAAATATTAAAACCTTGCAGTTAATAAGAAATACATAAACGCAACAATCCAAGCATTATTTCACTTGATTTATTGCTATCGTTGTTTTAATGATAATGGCCTTTATCCATTTTTATTCTCGCAGGGATTTTAAAAAATGTATATTTCCTTTTTGCTATCTCACGGAGGTCGTTTATCAAGAAGATTGGGATGCTTTTTACGAATAATCCTGTCAAGGGTTTAAATGATGGCGATTTTAAATTACTTCTAAGTAATCCTCCCGTTTCGGAAGCTTCTTAGCTAATGTTTAAAATTAGAAAGTAAGATTATATTTTGCTGCAAACATTTACATAAAAAGGGAAATTTGAAGTAAGCTATTTTAGTCTGTTTTGGAGAAAACCATAAAAGTAAACCACTTATTCAAATTTCCATTTCATGAAAATTTAACGATTTTATTTTTATGTGACTACTTATAAAGGATAGGTGACCGTTTTGACATAAAAACGTGTAGCATTTAAATTCTTAAGTATGACTGCACCACTGTTTCCGTTTGTATACTGAGATACATACATACATAACATCACGCCTTGTTCCCGTTGGGGTAGGCAGAGACCACAGTTCTCCACCTGCTACGATCTTGACATACTTCCCTTGCTTCCTGAACCTTCATCAATCCTTTCATACATGCTCGTCGGTTTAGGGTACTTTTAACTATACTGAGATTGTATTGAAAAACTTTTTCTACAAACTATATACTGCGTGCAAAATAATTCTGTCTGAGACCGTTAATGTATATAATATATTCTGTGCCCACGCGCAGAAAATAACTGTCATAGACAGACTTGTCCTGAACGCGCTGTTCTATCAATTTATTCGTATCGGGTTTTAGCGAAGAAAGTTTTCACCTCCGAAACCAAGACGAGAGCAACCTGGTCGAAACTTCAGGGAGAAATTTATTAACTATGATCCATTTTTTTCTTTTTTCCCAACGCTTACCAACACATATTGCAGCTATTTCAAAAGCAATCAGCTTAAGCTGTCGGAATAAACAAGTTTGTGAAACAATGTTATTCTTTCCGTCAAATATACTCTGCTTTTCGTGTCATGGCTGCAAAATAGTCTAGGCAACGAAGCGGATCGTTGTATGAAGAACCCCGCGTTAAATCCTCAGTCGATGAAACTTTGCTGGGGTATTACAACGTTAGTTTACTATTATTTAATCTGTGGTATTACACTATATGAGACAAACCATCTATAAAAAAACCCAAAAAAAAAAATTTGGAACTTTTAATTTTTCCATACAAAATTGGATATTTTGAATTTGCATTTGATTCATGATACTTTATCATCTTGTCAAATAAAATCTGCCTGAGAGAATTATGTTGGGGTCAACTGCTTCGTTACTTAAACTAAAATAGATTGGTAAGCGTTGGAGTAAACGAAAAAAATGGATCATATATAATTTGCTTTGTCCGTCAAGTTCATGCACAACTATCCTGCTGAGAGACAGACCTTGGTCATACCCTAGATACTAACGCGAATTTGAAGCGCGAGTAGGCCTGCATATACAGTACAACTGATCCCCAGGAACATCTCGCGAATCGCGCGGGCGAGTGCGTGCGGGGTGCGGGGGTGGATTGCAAGGGTTTGTGATAGTACTATTACTTTATTATGTGTCTTCTTGGGGGCTATGTATGACGAGTACCCGCGAATTGCATGCCAATTATTTTTCTCCCATACCGCGCGCCCGCGCTGACAAAAGTTTCCCCGCACACGGTCGCATGCTTTGTCGAACCGATTTCATTAAGACTCCATAAATAACAATAACGAAGCGTGTGATGTTAATAAGGTAAAAATGTAAACAAACTTAACACAAAAACCAAAACTGAACATGATGAAGAGTTAAAACTGATGGGTATTTCAACTCACCATTAAGCACATGAACCACGATGCTCTTAGACTGGGCATTGCTCGGATTGCACTGGTAAGTGCCCGAGTCGGAAGGCCGCGCCTGTTGTATGAGCAGGAAGGAAGTGGTTGTCTCTCCTTTCTCTGTCACCACTGATACTCCTCCGCGAGGGGAGTCGTAGCTGATGATCTGGTTAAAAGAAGAATCATTGTTACATGAGCCGAAAATTTTCCACCGGAATCGTAAGATGATCAATTCCCTAGTAAGTTGCTTAAATGTCGAAAAACAATAAACTGTACCGGATTCGATTCTAGCACGCGTCGGCTGCTACGGCAGCACGCTCTCTTCGAGTTCGGTCGAAAGAGAACCTAACACGACCTAGTGGACCTATGGATCTACGAATTTCCTACAAGTTAATTATTTTCAACTTGATCAACTGACGCGGAAATGGATCAATTAACGATTCTTATTATTTTCCGGTCACATATCTTATTTCAATCGATCGATCCTATTGACTTTTTTTTTCTGTGAATTGGTCAATGTGATTGGGGTTTATTTTCACGTGACGGTTTTGTTGGCTCAATTTTAACTGAAACTACACAACTAAATGATAAGTACTCTAGCAAACATGTTGTGAACAAATTAAACTTATTTGTTACCTCCGTACATCGACAACTTCAAACAAATGTTTTAAAAATTGCCTAGCTACCTTTCATTTCATTGTTTTACAGTGTAGATAATCTTACCGCATCATTATGATTCCAGAATATATAAGCCGGTGGCTCCGGCGAGTACAGCACGACGCATGTCAGGTTGATCGTGCTCCCCCTGTCAATGTAGAGGTCTGGACCTCCTATTATCTCCGTTGTCGGTTCTGTGAACAGAAATAAGGTATATTAAAACTGAGCCTATTATGATAGTTATAATTCAGTCAACGGCAAAAAGTGCCTTCAAAATCTTAGCCCAAAATGAAGCCTTCAAAGAGGTCCTTCTGAGTGCA
Organism: Athrips mouffetella; assembly: GCA_947532105.1. Classification (NCBI taxonomy): domain Eukaryota; kingdom Metazoa; phylum Arthropoda; class Insecta; order Lepidoptera; family Gelechiidae; genus Athrips; species Athrips mouffetella. Next base: position 7,654,333 of record OX383958.1, read on the forward strand.
GAAAAAAGGAGAAGTAGGGCACGACAGCAAGTGTAACATGGATTGCAAAACGCCGCACTCACACTTGTCACTTATTCGTTACCCCACCTCTTCCTAAGTTCCCCCGCATCTGCCAACGCCCGATCGCAGTCTATTTAGAGACTTCTATATAAAACGGGCACTATTATAATATTGAATTGGTGCCTGTGGTAATAGTTAAGAATAGTACTACTCTCTTTCAGTGGTTGTTTTAAGTACTGATTGAGGGTACCTAGCCAGAAAATTAACTGGATCAACAGCAACTTCCTTCACCTTGTTCCACTCCTACGTGAAAAAGACTTGATGCCTATGTATTCTTATGTAATCTGTTATCGTCTCCTATAGCTTTTGAACCTAAGCAAAGACCTAAGTTAAACCGTGGTCTCTACTCGGAAAAACATTGACGCTTACATTTTATGAAAATATATGGCGGAAGAATAAAAAGAGCAATTTTTTTTATGCCGCGTGTAGGTATTTATCATTTGTAAGTACATCCTGCATATATAAAGGATTTGACCCTCCTGGCCAAGCGTAGTTTCAGCGTAAGGAGCCAGGTAGATGAGTTCAATACTATAGTATCTTCATTGTGTGTATCTATATCAGCAACGATACAGAAATTTTCATATAATGGTGCTGTGAGTGATCGTTTCTCATTTTACTTGCAAATTGTGCAATAAACGAACAAAAGGAGATTCTTCCTCGTTTTTCAATATCAAAACATTTCTTCGCCTTATAAAAGATGAAAATTTAATTATGTTTTATAGAAGACAATCCTAATGAAATCTTGAAGCAAGGCAGCCAGCCCTTTTAGAGCAGTTATTTCTTGGAAAAGACATTTTATTATTATTAGAGGGGAGGTCATTGCGGTTTTTATTACGTCATCATAAACGTCGCATGATAAACATCATGGCTTCATTAATTTCGTAAATTGAATTGCATGAGCCGACTTCTGTTTGATGAATAATGTTTTTATGGTATAATTATTCATTATTAAGGTCAGTGACTTACGAAAGAATTTGTCGTAGGTATTTGATTAGATTCTTTTTATTGGCAGCTTTGTATAAAATCGTAATCACTATAGTTCGTCTATCTTTTCCGCTGCTGGTAGCCAAGCCCCGTTATGAAGTCAAATGCACAATAACTAACTGAAGGCAAACCTTCGAAAGAAGCGGTAGTTTCCTTGGTATGTTACCTAAAATACTGAACCTTATAGGATTTATCTTGTGACAGGACCTGTGTGGTTAATACATACATTCAGATCGGTGTTATTGAGCAACTCACAGCAAATTTTGTGTGCCAATAGGGTGTTTTCAATACCTTCTGAAATGTCCAAGGATGGCGCTGCAAATTAGTACGAGGAAAAACCATCATAGTGCCACCATATAATCAGTATGAAAATGATTAAATCAGTGTGATCGCTTCTGTCAAATGCCTGTAAGTAACATCACGCACAATGGTCCACATAGGCACAGTAAAGAGATGGGCTTAGCGGCCTGTAGAAACGTGCGTCTGTGTGAGTGCGCTATTTTGGATGTTTGTATGAAGCTTCCATACTGCTGATAAGCCCATCCCCTTACTGTGACATAGGACTAAGTGCGGAAACCACACATTTAACTTAGAACTTAGATGTCTGTAACATTTTTTCTTGTAAAAAGATCTTAGACATTTTACTAAGTATACCAAGAAAAAAATACCAACAGAGATTAAATTAGCGTACCATCTATCGACACTTAAAAAAACGTAGTTGACAGACTTCCAGGAAACCTCCCCATTCCCATGGAGACTTTCGAAAAAGAGGCTATATCTCTGCTTTTAAAAGTCTATCTACTTTTATAATTCCATGTCTACTACATTATAAGCTCAGTTTTCAAATACTATCTCAAGAAACTGGATACTGTTTACAATTAAGTAAGTATATAAAACTTGTTTTAATTATAAAAGACGTAAACGAAACAGCTGTTTTGGACGGTAAAGGCGGCTATTACGACCAAACTTTTGTTCAACAGTTTCGCCACCTTCAGTGAGTTGGCGAAACCTTACGCCTGCTTTGTAATAATAAAAAGCGAATTTAGCACCAAAACATTATTTTATGATGAAAATGAAAGGGTCCGAGAATTGTTTTCTTTTTCCTTTCTTCTTCCCTTAACATTATAATGTGAAGTTGTTTTTTCAAATGGAGATAAAGGTACTATTTCAAAACTTAATAGAATGTAGCGTAACGTAGTGTAATTCAACATAACACAACTTTTGGCTGTCTGCTTTTATTTTTTATCCTGCAAGAAACTTCCACTACAGGATAGGCAACTCCCTCCAAAACTCCAGCTTTTGCTGAAACAATTAGGAGGGGAAGTATCATAGTCACTACGCTTGTTAGCGTTACGGCTGGCACCATGGACCGCGGTTGTTGGTGACCGAAGAATGTAAGTGATACGATACACAGATGGATGCGGCTGCCCATCCTCTGGTTCGTTAACCCTTAGTCGCCTTTCACGACACCCACGGGTAGAGATGGGTTGGTATTATTATTTGCCGGCACCACACGGGGATAAAACTAGATTTTTTAAATTTTATCAACTGGACTTAAAAATTGGTTTCTATTCATTGACTGGAATCAGAGAGCCAAGAACATTATTTTTGTTCAAGAATGCTACACGGTTGGAGCTTTATTAGCGTAATACTATAAATTCTTTGGCTGTAGGCTGTATTCTATCCTACTTTATTATAATATTATAAATGTGAAAGTTTGTAAGTATGTTTGTTCCTCTTTCACGTAAAAACTACTGAATGGATTTTAATGAAACTTAGCACACATATAGGTTAGGTCCTGGAATAACACATAGGCTACTTTTTACCGCGGGAAAATACTTCATTCCCACGGAAAAACGCATTTAATGTTAATGAAGAAAGATGGATTTTAATGAAACTTGGCACACATATAGGTTAGGTCCTGGAATAACACGTAGGCTACTTTTTACCGCGGGAAAACACTTAATTCCCACGGGAAAATGCATTTAATGTTAATGAAGAAGGATGGATTTTAATGAAACTTGGCACACATATAGGTTAGGTCCTGGAATAACACATAGGCTACTTTTTACCGCGGGAAAACACTTCATTCCCACGGGAAAACGCATTTAATGTTAATGAAGAAGGTGACTGACTCACTGACTGACATATCAACGCACAGCCCAAACCGCTGGGTCTAGAAATTCCAAATTTGGCATGTAGGTTTTTTGTGAGGTCATAGGGTGCACTAAGAAAGGGTTTTACAAAATTCCACCCCTAAGGGGGTAAAATAGGGGATTGAAGTTTGTATGAAAGTCCGTCAGTTTTGTAGTTAGGATCTTCAAATTTTGTACTTAGGCTAACGACTAAAAACTTATATTTATGTGTCTCAGGGTTTTTGCAAATTCGACAACCTAAAGGATGAAAAGGGGGATGAAGTTGAAAATAAAAGTCTAAAAACCAATATGGGTATCGTTTGTATGGTTTATTGGGTTGTTGATTACGATAACTACAACAATTTTGAAATCCAACGTGGTGAACGTGAAATACCATCATCCCCTGGGGATGGAGTTCAGTTGGGTAGGGTCTAAAAATCAACATGGGTGTTTTTTTTTTTAAATTCTTTATTTAAGGAGCTTGGTCTTTTACAGACTAAGTCGCTCCGTAAGGTATTCTACATGAAGTAACAAACAAATTAAATTATAAATTCCTTCTGCTAAGACACTTTCTCGCTAGATGCAAAAGAGCCCCGGCCTCCCCCGAAAGGGGGCAAGCCAGGACACTGTTGCATCCGCCGACATCCCGTAGCATCGGGAATCGAGAAAATACCTCCCATCTTCGTGCTTCGTTTCGGACACATTCCATTAGAATGTGGTAGACGTCCTCCACAATATCGCATTCCGAACAATTGGGGGAAGATACCTTCCTCATCATGTGACCGAATTTATTTAACGGAATGTGTCCGGTCCGAAGTCTCATTAGATGTACGCAGTCCTGTCTGTTTAGCGAACAATTGCTTATCCAAGAAGTTGTTGGATCTGTTTGAATGGTACGGTACCAAATACCCTTTTCTTTAGATCTTCGATCAAAATATTCCTTCCACAATTCGCGGCACTTATTCTTTACCAATGTAAGACAATCCGTATAAAAGGGGGAGACCTCTAATCTAATACCTTCGTATGTAGCCTGTTTCGCTAGTATGTCAACTCTCTCATTTCCGGACAGATTTATATGAGACGGAATCCATTGAATTTTAATAGTTTTCATTTCAGCCTTTAGTTTGAGTAATAATTTAATAATTTCGTAAGCTACTGGTAGACCTCGAAACGTCGAGGTACATCGAGCTAAGTGTTGAAGCGAGCTTTTTGAATCAGTCAATATCACAATTTTATCCCGATCAATAGAATCAATATAGGATAACGCTTCAACAATGGCTATTAATTCCACATGCATAATGGAAATATTAACCTCAATTTTGAATTTTGAATTAACGTTTGCTTGGGGGTCATAAAAGGCTGCACCTGTGCCGTCTATATCTTTGGAGCCGTCGGTGTAAATTTGATAGTAGCCGTGGAAATTCGAAGATAAATAGAGGTCACATAATTCGTAAAGAGCTAAGACATTATAGCTTCTTTTGGCTCGGTTTATGCCTTCTATATTTATATATAAGATCTCAGTTAAATCCACCCTGCTCATCCAGGTATCTAAGCAAAACATTTCCAATTTAGGGCTACATTTTATTGTTATGTCTTTTAAATCTTTTTGAAGTAATACTAAAAGGGGAATATTTTTTCTTGACCAACGATTAGCGGAACATTGCAATGACAAATTATGTAGTGGTTCTATTATATTATTAGAATGGGTAGCCAAGGATTTACTTTTCAACCAAAATTTACTGGCTAAGAAATGTCTTCGTATTTCTAATGGCTGTAAATGTAATTCAGATTGCATTGCATGGATCGGAGTACTCTTTATGAAACCTCCTATGATTCTCATAGCTGTATTCTGAACCCTGTCTAACTTAGTGAGGTGGGAAGCGCTACTGTCGGCGTAAAGGAAGCACCCATAGTCCAAGCGACTCCTAATAATGGCTATGTAAAGTCTTCTTAGGTGCATCGGATGTATTCCCCATCCAGATCCGGCTAAAACTTTGAATACATTTAGAAATTTAAAAGTCTTTTCTCTAACCGCTCAGTTGATTTGGCGCGCGCGCGAAACTGTGCTTGAGTGATCGAGCCGCGAGATCTAACGCTGGGCGCGCTGGCTGGACTATAAACCGGTTGTATGGCTTGTGTTTGGATAATGTAAGGCCTGAAATGAATATTTTCTTATTGTGATTGATTGTATCTGTTGATTTATGTTAAGTAAATCTTCATTTGATGAATCTTTTTTTAATTATTCAGCTGCAAAAGCAACAACAAACAACTTGCATTCAAAAAACTATATTTTGAGAAGTAAAGCGAGGACGTATATGTTTTATGATCTTAATAGATTTGTATGTTCAATTTACATAAAAGAAAAAAATATCAAAAATATAGAGTTAAAAGTTTATGTGTTACAAGCGTTTAAAAATTTGTCGAAAAACTCTAGTAGGAAGAACGACTGACTTTAATATTATTTCCTTGATGTTGGCACTGACAAAGCGCGTTCCATTTGATTGAAATTTATACAATCATTCAGTGAAAAGGGGATGGAACACTTAATCTATGGTTTAATCCTTTAGAACAACAGAGAGAGGTAGATTTGTCAGGCAGCTAGATGGACAATTCAAATGGGTCACACGCTACCCAGAGGCAGTTTGAGGCAAAAAAAATTTGGGCAGTGTGCTACCCAGTGTCATTTAAGCGGCTAACCTCATTTATGTGTTTGCCCCATCTTAACGAACGGTCTAACCATACACCTAAATATTTAACGTTTTCTACAGTTGATAATGTTTGGTTACCCATTTTAATAGCTACTTGAGTCCTATTTACTCCTTTTTTAAAAACACATATCTTACTTTTTGACGCTGATATTTCTAGACCTAAATCGGCAAATAATAAAATCAAAAGATTAATCGCTTCTTGAAATGTTATGACACACGTGGATATAGATTTATTAGTGGAATATATGAAAAAGTCGTCAGCATATTGCGAAATATACACATTGTTGAATTTACTACATATGTCATGTGTCGCTAAGTTAAAAAGAAGTGGGGATAAGGGATCCCCCTGTGCTAGGCCCTGACCTGTGCTTCGAGTTATTGGACAATCATCAGATCGAATCTTAAGGTTACGTTCTTTCAGAATTTCCCATAGATAATTACATAATTTCATTCCAACGCCTAAGTAGTCTAATTTGCCTAAAAGGGCGCAAATATCTATATTATTGTAGGCATTGTCAATATCTATGAAGCAACCCACAGTTATTTCATTTTTGGTAAAACCTGTTTGTATCCTAGTAACTAATTTACTTAAACAATCAAAGCAAGAATGACATTTTCTGAATCCTACAGATTCTTTTGAAAGAACATTATTGCGTTCAATAAACCATTCTAAACGTTTATTCAAGACTGAATGAAAAACTTTACACAAACAGGAGATAAGAGCAATAGGTCTTAGCGAAGAAGCACATGTAGGATCACGACCCGGTTTAGGTATAGGAACTATACCTACTTCTCGCCACTGGCGCGGAACGAAGGCTGATAATAATATTCTGTTATAAAGGTTAACTAAGTACTGTTTTGCTACTAATGGAAGGTTTTTAATCATAGAGAATGAGATATTATCACACCCGGGAGCTGTGTCTTTTGATTTTATTGAATTATTCAGTTCTTGTATGGTGACAGGTAAATCTAAAAAAATATTATTGGATAGAAAGATAGGTTTAGAAGGAGTAACAAAGTCTGGGCTCAATGAATTTAACAGAGCATTAGCTTTTTCAGAATCAACGTAACGACGGGGGGATTTGTAGCCTTTCATCCAACTCATACGGTGCCACATCTCGCTTGATGATGTTACTTCATCGATTGAGGAACAAAATTCGCGGTATGAATCGGATACGGCACGTCGTAGTTCTCTCTGTGAATCTGCAACCGTCTTATCTAACTCAGTTAGATTACTTGGGATGGGGTTACGTCGGAATCGACTTAGTGCCAAGCGTCGTTTCGCTACTGAATGAGATAATTTTGGGTTCCAGTAGCTTCTAGGTGTAAATTTACTTTCAGGGTTCAAGCAATATTTAATATAAGGGATATGTATTTCAGCCGCCTTATTAATGTTGTTGATGAAATCATCGTACGCCTTCTGAATATCGTCTTCAGGGAAGTCGAATTCTGAAAATAGTTTTTCAATTTCTGCGCTGTAACGGTCCCATCTGGCCAACTTGAAATTTCTTTTTTTGTGTATCCTGAAGTTACAAATATAAGTAGTACTGAGTTTAATAACTAAATGATCGCTGCCTAAGAGTTCATTCGTAACCATCCACCTAAAACGCAGTGCTACGTCAGCTGAGATAATAGTTATATCAGGTGATGACGTTCGTATAAGGTTATTGACTAGCTGGACACGGGTGATAGATCCATCATTAAGCAAGACGAAATCACTTTCGCTTAAAGAATCAAATAATTGCGCTCCTCTATTGTCGGTTTTACATGACCACATAGAATGGTGACCATTGAAATCCCCGAGTATGACGGACTTAACTTCAGCAATGGCGAATATATTATCCCAGTCGCTTTTTGTTGTTCTCACATCCGATGGGCAATAGACACTAATAATGTTCTCAATCTGGTCACAATTGCTTACTTTAACAGGGATTCATCCCTGTCGCAACGAAAAATGTTGTAATCCCTTACCTTGATAAAAATTTCACTAGAAAGCCAAGTTTCGCTAAGTGCCGCAATGTGTACTTTTTCTTGAATAAGCAATTGTTCGAAAGATCTTAATTTAGGCCGAATACTGCGTGCATTCCACTGCAGAATGTTTAGATTTATAGTTTTTCTAGCATGCTGTTCCATATTGAGATACTAAGGGAAGTAAATCTTTAACTACAGGAATTTTGGTAACAACATCACAAAGTACACATTTAGCCCACTGCACAAATGTATCAAAACCTCTCTTAAATAAACTCTGCCATGATTCTTCATTGCGTCTCTCCAGTAATACTGTTTTAAGTTTTTGAATAAGCTCTTTCAAGTACTTTTGCCAGGTTGGGTCTTGCGTTTCTTCTTTTTTCGATCGTGATTCGGGTCCTGATTCCCTTTCTGATGCAGATTCTGACTCCGACTCAGACATTGACCAATCTATTACTTCATCATCCAGTTTCACTTTTATAGTTTTTTTCCCTTTCTTCTTTTCTTTATTCAAATTAGGTTGAATAGGTCTAGTTCCACTGTCTTGAGAGAAATTGGCTGCAATTTTTGCGTATGATGACGAGGATGACTGTTGAACGACATTGTATGTTTTTATTGTTTGTGGTTCAGAGTTTATTACAGGTTGATGAGGTGGCGAAGGAGGCACGTACAGAGACAGAGCCTTTTGATATGAGCAGTTAAAATCCGACATAAGTTGTCGTATTTTCCTTTCTTTTATGTATATCGGGCAGGACTTTGACAAACTCAAATGGTTCCCTCCACAGTTGCAGCATTTAAATGAAGTGCGGTCACAGTTAGGATGGTTTTCTGCACATTTAGGACATTTGACCTTGTTTGAAGGGCACATTTTGACAAGGTGCCCATATCTCCAACACTTGGAACATTGAGTCACGGGAAATACGAAAGGCTCGACCCTAGTGCGTAAGTGGTGCAAATATATATATAGCGGAAGTCTTGAACCAACAAAACCAATTCTAACCTTTTCACTGGGGGTCCAAGTTCCATCTTCAGATCTACGGTTAAGTCTCTTGACTGAAGCAACTTCTACGTCACATTCGATGTGTTCCAGTAGCTGCGTGTCGGTTAAGTCTATGTCAATATCCTGTAACAAGCCGTAGGAGACGCCAACTTCCCAAGTTTTTTGGATTCTCCAACCTAATTTTTTAATTTCTTCATGAAAAAGTAGCTTTTCCGCGTCAGATTCTTTTTCAAATTCCAATAGGATCTTGAACGGATTCACGTATTTAACGCGAGAGATTCCCGCGATCTCGTTGGATCTTAAACATTTTGCTAATGCGAATTGTTTGGGCAACTTTTCTTTATGAGTGATACAAACTTGGGTCTTCACCTTGTTAGAGTTGCGAATAGATAATATACTCCTTTGTTTCTTTTTGGCATTTTTAGATAACACTGATTGAAATTCTTCGTCTTCTATTTCATCACTCGACCTCTTGTTTTTAGGCCCAGATTGTGTTAAGTCCTCTATATAGGTAGTATCTTCACTCGATTTCTCCTCATATTCCATTTCTACCGCTACCTGATCCTCAACAGATCTGCTCGACTCCCCCATCGTCCGACATTCATAAAGAATGCGGAATACCTACGCGCGCAGGTAAACGCTCGGCGGCCAGTAGGCCAACCCACTGATAACAATGTATAGCGGAGGTAAATAATACGCGCACGTGAGACTCGGACGAAGTACGGCTTCGAACTGAACATGGGTGTTGTTTCTATGATTATATGAGGATAGGGATAGCGGTTAAGATGGCGTTAGGGGTAGGGATAGGGAGAGGGACAGGGAGAGGGAGGGGGAGGAGGGAGGAGAGGGAGGGGGAAATGGAGAGGGAGGGTGAGGGGGAGGAGAGGGGCAGGGACAGGGATGGTGTGACGGACGGTTGGACAGATGGTTGGACGGACGGACGGACGACAGATAGACGGAAGGGTGGATGGATGGATGGTCAATTAGATAGAATCCCACGCGGACGAATTCGCGGGTAACAGCTAGTAGGCCATATGGGCATAAAGTTGCGTACAAAAGCTATGTGTAAGGGACGATGCACCGAAAACTGAGAGGGCGACGCAACTGAACAACTTTCCCAAACAAACATCTTTGGGAAATGAAAATAAATTTTGACCTCTCCATACAAACTGTTCGACCAGAGTGAATATGGAGAGGTCAAACATTTTTTTAATTTCCCGGAAACGTTTCTTTGGAAACGTTGTTCAGTTTCGTTGAATGAGCACGCCCTTTCAGTTTTTGGTACAACATCCCTTACACGGTGTATAAATAATGAGCACAACGTGAATTTTATTTCCTTTTAATCCTAAATCCCAGTAATTTTCCTCATAAAAACAAGCCCTATTACTACAAAAGACACTACTACTACGTGTTTAACAGAAACAAATGATCGCAAGACGCTGTTTTGTAGTAACACTTTTTTTGATCAAGTCTTCAATAAATGACTAACTTTTTGTAGTAAGACGGATGGAATTTAATAAGAATAAAATACAATAAATTTTTGTGTTTCCAAAATATGTAATCATGATCACTAATGAGTTGTCGAAACTTTTGCTTCAAGAAAATTACTTTTGCGAGACAATTCTTTTCGACTAAATTACAAGAATCACTGGCGTACGAATGAAGATACACATTGCATATTAGTGATACTCGTAGACTTTCATATTTTAGATTCATTAAAATTCTTCATCGCTTCATCTAAGTTTAACATTATTGTTTAACTATCGGTTGCAAGGTCGATAACCGACCTCACTATCCCTAGTGTCAGAATTGCTGAGCCGCCGAAGGCCTCTAACATGGCTCATTAACAACTACATCCGTAGATAGAAGTCGGGACCAACGGCTTAACGTGCCTTCCGAACCACGGAGTCATCGAACTTTTCTGACAATCAAGTGATTCATGCTTCAAATTTTGAAGGTGGTAGGGCTTTTGTGCAAAGTCCGTCTGGGTAAGTACCACCCCCTTGCTTTTTTCTGCCGTGAAGCAGCAGTGTTTGCACTGCTGTGTTTCGGTGTGAAGGGCATGGGAGCCAGCGAAATTACCGGCACATGAGAGATACCATCTTAGTTCTCAAAGTGAGAAACGCGCTTTGCTGTCTTATTAGTGTCAAAATATGCCATTAATAAGACAGTGGGTGTTATAGGCGGTGGTGGCCACTTACCATCAGGTAGCCCACCTGCTCGTTTGCTCACTTGTAACATAAAAAAATAACTGGATAGGTCGCACAAAGGGATTTTTGTTTTACAGTGGGAATCGAACCAAGAACCTCCGGATCGAGAGCCGAGCGCTCTAACCACTGGACGTAGAAGATAATGTAGAAGTTTAAAAAAACATAAATAATTTCAGGAAAGTAGGTCTCTTGCGTGTTCAATATTAAGGAAGGATAAGAAATACTTTGAAATAAGGTCGATGGTAATTGTTGAAAATAGGAAAATGTAGATATGTTATGATATTTTTATTCCCTTGAGCATCGATGTAATTGGATTACATGTAACCGAGTCACGTATAAATTTGAACGCCGACTAATCAAGAAAGTAAATGCCCATTTATGTCATCGATAAAATAATACCTATTCAGATGACCAACATAATTAATAATTATATCTATGTAGGCTAAATTGTTGAAGACAAATCTATTTAAGTAACAAAATAAAAAAGGTTCAGTAGAGCAAGAGGCAGGTATTGTTTGAGTAATAACTAGTATAATATTTGGGCTGGTTTTGTTGATTTTAAGACTAAACTAAAAGAGCGCGTGGGTTTTTTATTGTTGCTTCTTTTTATTTCCACTTGGCGCCACTTTGTTAGTAAAGCGACGTAAATGTAACTGGCTGTAGATTTTTAATAACCTATAATACACAGAACAAAATATTTAGATTTTTTTATTTTGAACTGAAGCTTTTTTAATCTATAACAAAAATTCAATGAACTACGATTTGACCAGAGCCACCTGCCTGCCACTTCAAAATATATTTTTTTAAACAAATACGTGCACCTAATAACCACTTTGTTTTGTTCACTTGCGTGTATTCAACTTGTGTGCATTGCTGTCAAGAAAAGGCTTTTTTACTCGTGAGTCAAAAGTCACTGACCGTTTCCAAATAACCTCACACATCCACCATTTTGAATAATTACGTATGCTTTTCACCCACTGTTTTTCTTCTAACTGGCGCGCGTGCCTTTAATATGCCTTGGTTAATTAAGCGAGTTGCCTAAACACGACTAAAGTAAACGTTTACTAAGCTGACGAACTTGGGTCGTTATAATGGGTTTTAGTTTAACACTTGATGGTTAACTTTCCGTCATCATATCATTACAGTGTGGGCTGTAAGAACTATAAACTCTGGTGTCAATATTATTAAGATGCTAGAGGCCTCTAAAATGGCTCACTTTAATTACTTCTTCCTTCAATTGTATCCGGAACCAACGGCTTAACGTGCCTTCTGTGGCACAGAATAACCTTAATTTTCGGACTGATACTGAGAGTCAGATAAAGTGAATTTCGATTGACGATATCCCCATAATATTCGATAACAGATCCTACGTGAGCCAAACAACGGTCCAATCACAAGACCACAAAGGCTTTAAAGTAAGTTTTGATTCAATCCTGTTCATAACAGATTGAAATCACCTGATTGCCCGAAAAGTTAGATGATTCCGTACTTCGGAAGGCACGTAAAGCCGTTGGTCCCGACTACTATCTACGGATGTAGTCGTTAATGAGCCATGTCAGAGGCCTTTGGCGGCTCAACAACTCTGACACCAGGGTTTGTGAGGTCGGTCATCGACCTTGCAACCCACACGATATGATGATGATAACAGTATAAAAATCCTACAAATAATACTTGTCACACCGGTTAAGTACAGTGAGACATGGGTAATATGGGTATTCTGGCAGGTGGATGACGTTTTCAGAAGAACGCTGCAGTATACAAGCTGTTAATTTAATTGCGTGCCTTAGCTTAGAGGGTGTTTCAGTTACTATGAAGGAAAGGAACACAAAAAAATATAAAAAAATCGTACTTATTTTTTTTTTATATATTTTTTTTTTATAATTTATCAGGTATTACATTTTGACGGACCTAAGCCCGTTAAAGTATGAAGGGAAAATTGGAGTCCCACACTAAAAATAAAGGATTTCTTGATACTCTCGCGCTGGCTCGGTAATAGCGCGGTGGCCCTCCGCGTTAGTTTAGTTTCAATGGGGTTTAAATTATTTTAAGTAGGATTCTTTGTGTGTTCCTTCATCGTTACTGAAACACCCCCTAAGCTATCGCACGCGATTTAATTAACACCCTGTATATTTTCATTTTGCTCGTGAAACATCAAAATCCCTGTGCAGTAGCTTTTGTTCCAATTTTATCCACCTCCCCATATTACCGTGTCGCACTGTAGTCAGCTAAAGGAGTGATCACACCTAGCTGAATTCAAAGACTAATTCGGCATACATTGCTGGGAGGCTTGATCATGTTAATTGCAATATCATTACTTTAACGAGCAATGTATGCCGAATAAGTCTTTGGATTCAGCTAGGTGTGATCACTCTTTAAGGTAGTCACCGTTAAACCAATGTTCCAAAGGCATGCTGAAAGCTGAAATAAGATGGGAAAGCTAAAAAAATCCATAACCACACAAGCATGACAGACCGCTTAAACTGAACAATTTTTATACAGCGAGCATTTGAACAACTGTTGCCAAAAGACATTAGTCGAAAAATGAGAAAATGTTTTCGTCACACCATACAAATTTGACTTTAACTGGCACTAGATGTTTTAGCAAAAATAAACAAATTCGATGTATGTTTCCTCAAAAATGTTGTCCAGATTTTGTTTTAAATAAACACGAAAATTTTCCTTATATTATCTCAGGTATTATTTCAATTAGTTGAACTGAAACAATGTCTTACCAAAACAAAAAAAATACACTTTCTCATTTTAGAATAACACGCCCAGTAGTTTTTTTTTCTATTTAAAGTTACCTAGGAGTTCGTTGGCTCTAACATCTTGTACAAAAACTGTTCTAACGTTTAGACGAAGGTTGAGAGCGCTATCAACTGAAATGTTAATTTTATGTGTTTGTAAATGTTTAATGCTTTTGTCTTTAGCTATAGGTGCGTCACTAAAGGTACTGTGTTTCAGGTTTCGAGCAACATTTTATGAAATGAAGATCCTTGTAACAATAAGCCAGTGAAATTTTGCATAATACTCTATTGTCATGTTTTAAAATTATACGGGGTCATTGGTATGTTTCTGCAAAACTCTCGGGCTATTGCTCTACCCATGTAATTGAACTATATGTTTTGACTTTTGTATTAAATTTCAAAAGAAACTGCAAAATTTTTGTTTGCTTTTCCTTATAAAATGACAAGTGGATCGGGTAAATTTTGTGTGAAGTACTAAAAGTTTTATTTTTGCTTATATTGAAAAGTTATAGATCAAACGTGGATCAATTCATGAGTAGAGCCTTGGAGTAGAGCATCCATCCAAGAAGTTTGCAGATACAATGCGACGAGTGCGACACGTTTCATTTTGACAGATGGATGACGTTAACAGGAAGGCGCCCGGCCATCATATTATTTATCTAGTTAAATCTAAATATACTCGTATTAAGGAGCTTGTCCTGACTGACTGACTGATTCATCAAGGCCGAGCCGTAACCGCTATAGATGTAGATCTAAAATTTTGTACACAGGTTCTATGCACGGCAAAACTACCCACTAAGAAAGGATTTTGGAAAATTCATCTCCCAAGGGGGTGAAATAAGGGATGAAAGTTTGTATGAAAGTCCTTTGTTTCTTGAGCTAGATTCACACAAATTTGAATTTAAGCTTCTGGTATAAAATAAAGAAACACGTGTTTAAGCATTTCAAGGGGTTGAAAAAGGGGATGATTTTTTCCCGTATGTTGGTCTATATGTCTTTAATTTTTAAAGGTAGAATTATAGAAATTTGGTTCTGAGCTCTTGGTAAAAAGTTAAAAAGTACGTTTAGAATTTTTCAATGTTCATCCCCTAAGGGGGTGAAATAAGGGATGAAAGTTTGTATGAAAACCCTACAGTTTTGACATGCGGAACTTGAAAATTTTGGATTTTAGTTATGAATAAGAAACAGAGAAACATGTGTTTTAGCAATTTTGAGATATAGAGGGAGTAGGAGAGGGAGAGACTGCACATTGTCTGAATTCCACGCGGGCGAAGCCGTGGGCACAGCTAGTGTTAGAATATAGTTTCTGTTACTTACGTCAATATCTAGTACCCAAATATCAAAATAAGTTTGGCGACATGAAAGCAACGCGCAATCGGTTAATCATTTAAAATGCAGCATATCCGTTAAGTGTTTAACAAATAAAAAAGTCAGCCAATTTTCTAACAAAATAAAAATTGCCAGCAATGTACAGCAAAATTATTGATTGTCTCACCAGTTTACGCCCGTACCACGGCATGCCTTGTACCAAGTGCATCAGCGATATGAATAACGATAATTACGTAGCTACATGAAAAGTGCGGATTTAGAAAATTCAATTTAACATACTTATGATTATGACTCGAAAATATATGCAAACGATTGTTAATGAAACATATATTAGGTATTAAATTGTTATCACAATGTACTCGTATATGTTTACTTCCCGTGTAGTGCCGGCAAAGAATAGTATCAACCCATACATACCCGTGGGTGTCGTAAGAGGCGACTAAGGGTTATAAACTGGAGGATGGGCAGCAGCATCCTCCTTTGTATCTTATATCTTACTTAATGCGGTCACCTACAACCGCGGTCCATGGTGCCAGCCGTAACGCTAACAAGCGAGGTGACTATGGTTCTTCCCCTCTTCATTTTTCCAGAAAAAGCTAGAATTCTGGAGGGAGCTCCCTGTCCTATAGTGGACGTTTCATGGGATGTTATGATGATATGTTTACTTTAACTATGAAAAAACATTAAATATTCCTCGGACATTTACCTGTCATATCTAAACGTAAATTATGCCTTTGGCTAGACATACGCGTTACTAACTGAAATGAGAATAAATAACGGGAAGCTTTTTATTATTCCTAGCCTATTGTGTCCCACTGCTGGGCAAAGGCCTCCCCCTCCTTCTTCCACTTATCACGGTCTTGTGCAAGCTCCCACCAGTCCCGGCGGAAGGCGTTTAGATCGGCACTCCATCTTTTGCGGGGTCGTCCTCTGCGACGTTGTCCGTCCTGGGGTAACCATTGAGTGACGATCCTCGCCCACCGTTCAGGGTGCATGCGGCTTACATGGCCTGCCCAGTCCCACTTTCTTTGGGAAGCTTATCTTTTGAAAATATAATCACGTGTTTTTTAACATTTTGCTTCTTATTCCATACTGTAGACAAAATGTGAAACTATGCTTGAAATATTTGGTAATACTAAAGTTGTCAAAGCTAAGAACAAACGTCACGTCGCTATATGAAAAGCGCTAAGTTTCAAACGTTTTGCAAATGGGTAACAGTTTACCCAATTTGCCAAAGTTCCAAACGTTTACCAAGATGTTGACTTTAGTTCAGAACTGTTTAATTAGGTAGGCAGCACCATAATGGAACACTGGCTGTAGGTAGGTACAATAATGTGAAAAACATAGTTTGAAAACAATTTTTGTTGCCACGCTGGGTAGTTATTGATGCTTATTTTCAACGCAGGGGTGATTCTGTTCTTATAATTTTTAAACTATGATCCAGTTTTTTCACACAACAAATTTTACAACTACGTCAAAAGCAATCGGCTAAAGCTGACAGAAAAAACAAGTTTCTAAAACAATGTTATTCTTTCCGTCAAATATGCTCTGGTTTTAGTGTCATAGCTGCAAAATGTGTTGGTAGGTGTCGGAATAAAATAAAATAAAATAAAATATATTTTTTTTCTAGTTCGACACAAAACAGGACATAGGCAATGGAAAGACTACTTGAAGACTAAAGGGGAAAAATAAAGAATATAAAAAAAAAATTAAGTAATAATGTCATTTAGCAGCGTTTTTGTGAATGTATGTACAGGTGCAACAACCGCATCAATGTCATGTTCTATGGCCTATCATTCAATTGTTTTTACTTAGCTAGAACTTATACGTTAGTATTATATAGTCTAAGGCTAGAACTATAAGTGTCAATTTTTATTTGCTAAAACAAGAAATGTAAAAATAGTAGATTACTAGCCAAGGGCTGTAAGGCATCAATTGCAGCCAGGGTGCAATTGATGCTTACACCCGAGCTAACTACTCTGCTTTACATCTCGATTGTGAAGTAAGTAAGGTCCTTCTTACTACTAAATTGTAGGTGACCAATTAGCGCTATAGGGTAATAATGTAGCTGGAAAGCCCTAGGGCGGTAAGTAATTAAAACGCCCGCCGCCCCGCTGCTGGAGGCGGCCATCAAGGCGGACGTTTCAATTATTTACCGCCCTAGGGCTTTTCTAGCTACATTATTACCCTAGAGCGCTAAGTCACCTACAAGCCCCATTTGGGGGTAATAAGTACTCACCGAATATGAGAGATGTAAAAGAATTTTTTTACTAAATAGTAGCGTAATTGATAATTTACATTTACAGATTCAAAATTTAAAAACCATTTTCTATGGCCCGTTATTTAATTGTTTTCACTCAGCTTATTTTGTGAGCTTTCAACTGACATTCCCTGTTTTTTTTCCCTGTAGTCTTCACTTGGAAAAGCGTAAGGATAGACTGTAGACAAGGGCACCAACCATAGAATACATGAATACATACATAGAATACATTCTATGGCGCCAACGGACCAAGTAGAGCGAGGATTGCCAGATGGTCTGATGGTATAGTCTCTGTCGCACGGTAGTGCTGGTTGACAGCACGTGACAAAAACTTTTATAACAGCCTACAAATTCTTCTTAGTGCATGACTAAAGCTTTCCCTCCTGGTGTCATTGTCATTGGTGTCATTTTAAATTTTTAAGTTTGCTACGTGACGATGAGTCACCTACATATAAATCCGATAAGGGATTACAGTAGGTTAAGTTAGATTAAAAATATTATGGGACGTTCCGCTAGCAAGACCCAGGTCTAACCTTGTTCCAACTCATTTCGCTAGCACGGTAGTAAGTTAGCACTTCAGTGGCAGGCACTACACACATACTGCATTACATTTATTCTTATCTATGCCCGTGATAAGAAAAATGTCATGTTAAATGATAACTAATTATGACCGGTGACAGAGCTAGACCAAGGTTAGTTCTGGGTTTTGCTGGCCCCGTGCTAGCGAAACATCATTGATTGACATACTTAAGGTTCAGATTAAGGTTGTCCTGTCATCGCCTATGACATCCACCACCGTCAACAAGTGTCCTCGCTTGGTGACTACTTTCGCCCGTTCACCGAAGTGTTTAAATTTTTTAATGAACTGTATTCTAACTTACCACTATTGACACTTTCCCTAGAGTTATTCACGAAAACTAGTCTTGATCCTGCGATACCTGCCTCCAGCAACTCTCGATAACCTGGACCGATCCTCGGTATTGAGATGAATAAGATAAACTGGACGATTTTTGGATAATAATGAAGATTTACTCACCAACAACGTTTAAATGTATAAAATGGCTCATGTGAGGCGTTGTTGAAATCTGGCACTCGTATATCCCGGAGTCTCGGTGCTGCGGGTATTTTATCTGTAACAATAATATTTGTTTTTACTCCATAGCCTTTGTGGTGCTCTTTTTATCTGGCATGAAAAATATTTTAACAAGTATTTTTAAAATGTATTAATATGCTTTTGGAGTAAAGCTGGATGAAAATAGTTGAAAGATTTAACTTAAATAAAGGAGATACTGAAAGCGAAAAATATTGTTTTCCATCGGATAGCTAGTACAACAAAGCAGCTAACCTAACTAAACTTACTAACCTTACTATAACTATAAATCTAAAATATATGCCTACCTATTTATATTATGAAAATGCTTTATTTACTTTAGTTGGTACAACAAAGCAGCTAACCTAACTAAACTTACTAACCTTACTATAACTATAAATCTAAAATATATGCCTACCTATTTATATTATGAAAATGCTTTATTTACTTTAGTTGAACTAGATACTTTTTATTTAGTAGTAAAACTTTCGTCAGATAGATATTAGTTAATTATATAGAACTAACAATATTTTTCAAGCCACCAAATGACCTCTGATATGTTTATATAATAGCTGAAACCAACGACACACGTGCTTTTCGAAGCAATAGAAGACAATGACCCTACCTACAATAGCTTCAAACGTTATCAGTCGAACTTTTCTCCTTCTCCGAAGCTTTTGCAACAACATGGCCGCACAAAATTTTATTTATTCACAAGCCTAAATTCATTACACCAACACAACTCAATTTTATGGGCTGCTGAATATGAGATAAGTATAATTTTTCCATCTTGTTTTAGGACAATGTAATAAAGGATAAAAAATATATTCCACCCACATAAAACTCACAAAAAGGAGAAAATTCTAAAAATACAAAGATAGGTTGTGTAAGTGAGGTTCTTGAAATATAACCTAGGATGGATATGTTATTTTTTCACAAAATATGCTTTGTTCAGATCACAGAGAGTTTTTTGTTTCCTTTGACATCGACCTGCGGCAAATGACATTCATAGATTTTTTTATCTATGACACGCCTTTATAGTTAAGGTGCTTACTGCCATTTTGGTATACGATTTGTCCATGATTCGTATCTATAGGGATGATAGTCCTGATAATTTTTGTTACATACTGCAATAGTAAAATTTGGCTAGGGGTCCATAAAATAACCCAGAATTTTAAGAAATATTTTTTTATTAAAAAATTAAAATAATACGTAAATTCTTAAAATCACGTAGAAACTAAGTGCATATTACTATTCTGTGGTAGTAAAAGCAGAATTAGCTGTACCAGCACCACGCAAATTGTAATCGACCGACAAAATGTATGACTGACTGTACATCCCCCTAAAACACACCATTTTTGGTGTGACATTCTTTGGGGGAGCTTTAGATGAAGGTCCACTTCAGCAGAGTATTGACTAGATTAAGTTACTTTAAAAAGGGGGTTCGAATTTTGTATAAATACATTTTAATTTGGGCATATACCTAGTTATGAATACACACAAAAATATTTTAAAATATATTATACTTGTTAAACTATACGAGTAATAAAAACTTTGCGAATTCGTTCCCATTGATATTCCTATCAGTGTAAAACACCCACTTCAATATCGGATTCATATTCATATTAGTGTTACGAAATGATAAATGGCAATAAAAGGGTTGCGTAGGCCGTTATTATTAAGCTTTGAATAATATTAAGTCTTTTGTACAAAACCTATTAATGTTAATGTCTTTTTCTGTGGAAAAAGTACTTATAAGACTTTTATTTCTCAGTAAGAGTTGTTATTATTCAGATTTTTGTATCAACGAGATTTCTTGTCATTCTGTTCTCGATGCCGATCTCAATAATAAGAACAAGAATACATTCTGGAAAATAGTGGCTAACTACACTTTTCAGATTTTACAAACTAGTCTTTATTTATTACAGTCAAATTAGAATTTTTAGAAATCTTATCGTTTGTAAGAGGTAAATTAATTAAGGTACTCACATTAATTTTGCTGAACTAATAAGTTTTTTGGAAATTAGTTTTTGGAAGTTACTGCTAAAGCTGTCGAATCAGGTCCTACTAAATAAAAATTCTTATAAATTCTTATAAAAAAAAAGGTCGTACTATCTACGGGAAAATAATAGTGATCATAAGGGTTATAAAATCCTTTCTGCAATAGACTTGCAATTTCCACATCTTCAGAATCTACTACAAATATTAAGTACCTATCAGAATGAATAGCGTATAGAAAATAAATTGTTATTACAGGACGCCTATTAGTGCTTTTATTTACCTGTTTCAAATGTTTTGAAATGGAAAACAAAACCTTTGAAAGGAAAATGGGGAGAGTCTGCAGTAGATCATTTAGGGCTATCAATTATATGTTTATAAAAATGTTTATATAAAACGAATAGACCACGATTATTAAGCACCTCAAAGCAGGGCTTAGGGCTATCCAACTGCTGCGTAGTAAAATCGCTTTCATGTTATTGGATTACATTTTTGTTTTCTGAGCACAGAAAGTTAAACTCCACAGTAACTAAAAACATAAAAGCAATAATGAAGCATTGTATATAACAAAATTTTTATGCTTCATTTTTTATAATGAAGCATAAAAATTTGGTTATATACAAACTCAAGCTAAGTACCTGTAGTGTCCAGTCCTCTGAATGTGGTAGGTGTATCGCCCGAAACCTCTGGTCGCTTGTGTAGGTGTATCGGCCGACAGTCAGCAAGTGGATATCCCTGTGTCGCACCCATGACACTTGCATGTTTATCTGCAACAAAGAAAAGAATTATGTGAGTGACCAATTTAATTTTTTTTTCTTCCTTCAGATTACGAAAGTAGAATACTAGCTTAGACAGGGAATCAGATTGGATAGTTACGAAAGGTTTAAGTTTTATTGAGAGCCGATTGAATTCATAAAAATAACGCACGACAACAAAGAAATGGAAACAAAACCAGTATAAGCTGAACCAGCGCTACTCTACAAATGGCCGAAACCAGAGACCTGCTCAAGGTCAAAGTACTACCAATGACGTGCAGCCGTATGTACCTATAAGTTATAATATCAAATAAAAATGTTGCTCGTCTTTACCTTAGTCATTCGTTTAGCATGACATGTTAAAGATAACAAAACATGTAAAAGTAAACTTATATTAGAATTTTTGATATGAAAAGCTATTTAATTTAAGTCTAGACAAGACACGGTCAAATACCCCGTAAAATGTACGCGACTCCATTTTGTTTTTTGTTTTTGACCGTTCATAATTTTATTTAGTGGACAAGTGGAGCCCTTGAACAAACTTTTAAGGTCGGAGAACGTTTGTGTATAAAATAATAATCAGCTTGATGGCTATAACTAGTATGGGAGTTTTATTCGCATATTCAGGGTCTGTCTGTCTAGACCATTTGTCTCACTAACGACTAAAATAATCAAGTAAAAATTTATAAGCTTGATATTTTGTGTGTTCGCTGTATTCATATTGGGTCCTACCTATGTCCGAAGTGGTCTCTTAAGATTTCCGCAACGATGACCGTATCAAGTTATTTGTCCACAGGGTCTACCTTGTGGGGTATGTCCACACTCTTCAATAGTAAGTCTTACGTTTTATGAACGCTACTCTAGAACCATTCTGCTCCATCGGCTGTCACAGATTCAGATTATTTTAGTCAATGTTAATTCTTTATTAATGTCATATACATGTCGTTGGCCAATCGTTGAACTGGACCGATCGAGATCTGCCTGGGCACATCACGATGTGCCGGCATTTCGTGATCTGGCCTATTATTTCATGATATGCCTTATATAAAATTGGGCAGATCGATGAGAGCAACCTATTTTTCGATTTGCCCTACTAGTCACTTGGCCACATCGAGATATGGCTGATCACATCGAGATATAGCTAAGGCGCATCGTAATGTACTTCCGTTTCGCGATGCTTGTCGCGCTCTCATAGCTGTGTATTAGGTTAGGTTAAGTTTTATTATCTAGAAAAATTGTAGCGCTTCTTGCTCTCTGTTAGCTGTGAGTTAGGTTACGTTTCATAAAATAATTGTTATCTAAACTTTATTTTATTTGTTTGTATTTTGGTCACCCTACAGAATCGACTTGCCCGAGTATGGCCGGTCAAATCGTCAAACGTTAGGCTTTGAACGATCTGGCGGGTATTAGATAGGAAAATCAAGAAATGCTGGCGTATCGTGATGTGCCCAGGCAGATCTCGATCGGCCCAATTCTACGATCGGCCTACGACATACGTACCTACTCATCATTAATTAAAGTACTGTACAGAATAAAATGTTGATAGAGCCTACTTCTGCTTCGGATCGTGCTATGGCAGCGCTGTACAATGTTCACATTTCTAAGCGATGTGCCTTGCCATTTGCATTTGGCGATTCTCAAGCTTTTTTTTCTGCAGATCTCTATGACAAGACTCATCTTCTTATAATCCCATATTATTGGAATTATAAGTAAATATTTCTTATTACAGTTCCGTAAACAAACATTGGCAAAATATAATTTCGTTGCAAAATTTATTACTCGAAATTCAATCAGAACTCCGTGGATTACGAGTATCTCTTTGGATTTATAACCGTTACAGTTCTGCTAACTTTGAACTTATCGCGCCGAAATTAATGAGACCGGGATTTCACAGAGTATTCTATATTCTATAACAAGTTGGAGTAAGATCTGAAGGAGTGGATAAATACTGTTAAATTAATCACGCGGTTCACAGTGTGCACTAATTTACTAGAATGCGCACGGACTCACTCAAGGTCAAAATGTTACCAGTTACTTGCGGCAGTCAGTACATGTTCAATCGGCACAATAATGATTTTATTTGACTAAAGACTTACGTACGTATTGTTATGTGTTTGTGTGTGACAGTAAAGAATTTATCTATGGTGTAAAAAAGTATGATGATCCTTCTAAGTGGTAATTCTACATCAGTAATAGATCGTATAAAAAATATAAGAAAAAAAAAATATTAAAAAAAGTAGTTTTAGCTCAAGAAGTAGTGAAGCGCTTGGAGGGTTCAATCATCATCATCATATCGTGTGGGTTGCAAGGTCGATGACCGACCTCACAAATCCTGGTGTCAGAGTTGTTGAGCCGCCAAAGGCCTCTGACATGGCTCATTAACGACTACATCCGTAGATAGTAGTCGGGACCAACGGCTTTACGTGCCTTCCGAAGCACGGAATCATCTAACTTTTCGGGCAATCAGGTGATTCATCCTGCAATGCCCTAACCAAACTGGGGAGGTCGCACAAAGAGATTTTTGTTTGACAGTGTCCCCACTGGGAATCGAACCCAGAACTTCCGGATCGAGAGCCGAACCCTCTAACCACTAGACCACAGAGGCTGTTGTTCAATGACTTCTATGATCAGCTGGTGATGCAGACAAACATGTTTTTTTTTAAACTATCCAGTCACTAGCATATTTTTTTTTTTTTCTTTTTTTTTTACAACCTATTGGTGATATAGAATCACCCCTTAGAAGGAAAGTCGCACTTTTTTTAACACTGTATATTTATGTATTCTTATGTAGTCAAAGTTCTTAAACCGTTTATCTGACGTTGATAGGCAGTTGCTAAACTTCAGGTTATTAAACCAACAAAAGGGCTACTTCCGTGATTATACTCGTACTGGCAAGTATTTTCTTGACCACATTCTGCAAAGTCCTTGAAACGAAACTACTACTTGACTTTACTAAGGTATATAAGCTTAGGGTTGTAAGAACTCCACGTTCCTTATTAAGCTTATTTTTAAAGTATGTTTGTTCGATACTTATAATAACAAGAACCTTATCAACTTTAAAAGCATTAATTTATTCGAAATAAAACATTTGTTCCAGTATTATTGAAGCAAAAAGAATGACATTTAATTTAACAATTTTCTGAGCTATTAAACGGATTTAAAAGGTTCATTTGAAGTGTAAAAGGATTTTGACACCATTTAAGCTTTGAATGTAAATTCAAGTAAAGTACTTTGTGAACTAAAATCATAGACATAGGCATTAGGGCGCATGTTCATTGGTCTATAACTCGGTCACTAACCCGCATGCGGGGAACTGTTCGTAAGCGGGCTTATCTCTAATGAAATTTGTCGATAAAAATAATTCGAAAATTATTTGCATACTGGCTAATGAGGAATGAAATCTATTTTATTTGAAAAAGCTACCTTATGGCGACCTTTATAACAAGATGACATTGTAGAGTTTGTTAACGGCAAATTAGAATTTTTTTAAAGTAGAGTATGACATCAATTTAATTCATTATAACATTCCCCATGAAATGTCTACTACAGAACAGGGAGCTTCCGAAGCAGATTTCTAGCTTTTTCTGTAAAAATGGGGAAGTACCATAGTCACCTCGATTGTCAGCGTTACGGCTGGCACCATGGACCGCAGTTGTAGGTGACCGCAGTAAGTAAGATGGTACGATACACAGGAGGATGCTGCTGCCCATACTCCAGGTTATAACCCTCAGTCGCCTCTTACGACACCCACAGGTATGTATGCGATGGTACTATTCTTTGCCGGCACCACACGGGACTTTAATTAATAAACTGTATGCCTACCCCGACGGGAACAAGGCGTGATGTTATGTATGTATGTTATGTATGGGGTGGTGCTGCTAAATCGCGTTTTCTCGAACTGGAGCGAGTCCAGAGAGCTCTAATGTATTTTAAAAAGAGAAGATTTCCCACCGTAACATTATATAAAGAAAGAAATCTACTTACGGTCAGACAACTGTATATTTTAAACTGTGTCATGAGAATACACAAATCACTCAATTTTGATCCACAAATTCACATGCGAAGAAGGAACGATATTGCTGTATATGTACCACCTGCTAAAACTAACTTTGCCAGTATGCAATTTTATATTAGATCGCCTTACCTGTATAATAAAATCAATAAAGAAGTATACATATATGATAAAATAATTTATGAATGCAAGTCACTAATCACTAAGTGGTTAAAGACTAAGAATTACTATGAGACTGAAGAGTTTTTGAAATGTATTACATAAAAAAACATACGCACATACTTACACATGCACACAGTCATAGAAGCACATACACATACTCTCACACACACACACACACACGTACTCTCACATTCACACGCCCACACACATAGATTAGATTAGTTAGAACTAGCACTAAGAAAAGGGTAAATTGTAAAGTTACGTATTACTCATTCGTTTACTCTGTGCCTTTGGAAGAGAGGTGTCTCCTAGCACAGGCACTGTATGCTTAAAAGGAGACATCATGTTACTTACCTTTGTGAACAAAATGATGAATAAAGATATGTGTTAAGATATATGTTAAATACCATTCCCCCCCCCCCCTTATCACCGAAGTTTGTGACAGGAAAAATCTGAATTAATTACAGTTGACAGAAGTTTATGTAAACATTACAGCAAAAATAAAACAATCTTTCTAAAACGATCTTTCTAAACTTTAATTGGGATTTCATGAATTTTACAGCTAAGTGACTGATTGTCTCAACTTTTTGCCGTCCACGGCATGCTGCTGATTATGGAAATTCAATTGTACAGTTAATGCACATAATTATGATTTGCATACAACAATACGTGTAAATTGTTAATAAATGCCCACGTACCAGTAGTAACATACTGTATGTAGGTATAAGGCAGACTATACGCACAAATTGAACAATACGAAATTTTTTATGTTCTTGCTAATACTTATACAGAATAAGCATGTTATCTTAAATAATCATAAATCTTTCTTGCTTACACATATGAAAAACAAAATGATTAACAAAAATTTCACTATAATCTATATAATCAGTCATTATAATTAAAGGGTGACAGTACTAAAGAATCCACCAGCGTTTCTCTAACTTCGACTTTCAAATATTTTCTTATGGTATAAAGGGATTTTAGTTTATAAAAAGAATTTCTAATTTTCATGTTTAGGTGTGTAACGTACCTTAGCTCACTATCTATAATTAGGCCAAGATTCTTTGCCTCGTTTACTTTGGGAATAGTTTGACCATGAACAGATATTTTCGCATCATCACTGTCTACAATCTGCCTCTTTGTTCCTATAATTAAGTATTTTGATTTCAAAGGATTTAAAACCAAAGAATTACTATGTGCCCAGTTAAAAATCCTTTCTAAATCGCTATTAATATCTTGAACTGCTGTTTTGTCATCCCCAGGTGTAAAAGAATGATATACCTGAGTATCATCGGCGTACAAATGATATTTGAATGTTAATATATGCCTCGGCAAGTCAGCAGTATAAATAGAAAACAGAATGGGACTAAGAATCGACCCATGTGGCACTCCACGACCAATCAGACGAATCTCTGATGCTTTGGGTTCCCCATTGGGCTGATCTACCGTAACCAATTGTTTTCTACCCATTAAAAATGAACCAAACCACTTACAGGCAGGTTGCGAAATACCATAATATTTTAACATCGTCAGTAAAAGTGATGTGTTGACGCAGATCGTAGGTCTGTATCAAACTATTCGACTCACACAACAATCGTGTTATTTTATTTTTTGATGTCGGTTTTCACAGAAAATACATTTTAAACAAAATTTTTTTTTTTCAAAGGCATTGCTATTGACTCTAAAAAGCTTTGTCCTTTCCCGTTTTAACCAACCAACAATTACTGTCCAATAAAATGCTTATAAATCCTTGTTACCTTATAGTAGCTTTAAAACTTTAATGAGACTAGTAGTGCCGTAAATGTGCAATTTTTAGCTGTTAGCTCTTGGGTTGAGATTATCGTAGCACTTAGCTCCTGGTTTAGCATTAGCATACCGTTAAAAAGCGTTGAATTCTAGTTTCGGTGGCGGGGTAATGACTACTTGAGTGCACAAAAATAAAGGGAAACGCACGTTGTAATTGCGTGATGATGGTTCTGTGGCTTAAAAAAGTTAAAAATAGTTATTTTTGATACAAGTGCGGAAAGGAAGTAAATCCTGAAGAGTTGTCGCGATATAGAACACGAGCTTTAGAGAGTGTTCTACGCGAAATAGTCAGGATTTACTCTTGAGCACGTGTATCGAACAACGTTTTACAATGCATTCACTAGAACTTATCATTTTAATCAAAAAAATAGATAAAAACTTTCAACAACTACTAGAACTTTACAAGAAATTTTTTGTAGAAAATGGCGGGAATATCAGCAACTGCGCGCACACGAACAAAAAGTTTCTGAACAGGTAAGACAAAGGCAAGTCATACAAACTGCCTAGTGCTTTGTAAAAGAAAAATATGACGTATTTAATATCTTTGTATATAATAAAATCTGTATTGACTAAAAATTGATAAAATTTTAAAGACTTTATATTTATTTGTTGAAAATTTATCTTTTTACTTAGATTTTTAGCTATTAATCAACAATATTTCTGAACACTAAAGACTCCTTGCTCTGAACTTTTTATCTCTTGTACATTTTAATTATAAAGTTACTTTCCTGCACGGGCTGGCAGATCATGCTGGAATTGTCTACTTTCCGCACGGTTTGCTACTATGCAATTGACGCCTATTCGATCAAATGCATTGTAAATACTTTTTTCATCTCATCTATTCGAAAATCGCTGATCGGTTCGTCAATAAAGGCGAACAAAATAGCTGTTTTCTCCAAGAGACTTTCGTAGCGGGTAAAAATGGGATTTAAAATTCGAACATGAACTTAGGTCCACCATAGGAACCATTCAATATTTTAGGTCAACCATAGAGGTCAAACAAAAATATTGTATGACAAATGATACTGGCCTGTTGTATTTTTAATATTATTATGAAAATAAAAAAAAGAAATACGCTCGAAATTTAAACAAGACTACTAACCAAAGAGGTTCTGTTCCTAATTGATACAAAAATGTCAATAACATTTTTAGTTATTACAAATAATACTTAATATGATTTTTAGTATTGTTTCATCAAGTAATAATATTGTAATGGTATTTTATGTTTAAAATTAATGGTGAGCGTGTATTTCTATGAGCCCCTTATTCTTTTCTCATAGAGGGAGATGAAAAGTAGAGTGTATTACGCAGCTAAAAAAATATTTTTACCTTGGGCGACCTATTGAATCCCTCGCTACATTCAGGATTCTAATTTAGAATCCCTCGCCATACTCGGGATTTTACTCAAGAATCCTTCATTTCGCTCTGGATTCAAAATAGCGCCCTCGCCTTAAAATATTATTTTACAGCCTTGTGATACAATCTACTATTGTTTGCTTTGTTTCGTATCTTGCAATATTATTGCTCTAGGAAACTTTGCCAGTACAACAGCTTTACATTCAGTGTACGCCCCGTTTAAACTGACGCATGCATTGAAATCTTTTTAGAGAGATACTCGTATTTTTAGTGCTTGAAATAGATGACCACCACCACCTTTTTCAAATCCACGAACGCGCAGTAGACTTTTTGGTTTTTGACAAAAAAACTTTCTAATCTGTTACATCACATTCGCTTTCTAAATCCAGCTCCCATATTTACGTCAGTATTTTCCATCACTCTTTCAATCAAACCGGACAATCACGGCACAATCACAACCTTGCACCAGTTACCTGGTTTTTAGCCGTTCGTCCAACACAGGTTGAAAAGGTGGTAAAGCTGACTTGCCACAATGCCTCGCCCATTCTTCAACATCTCAACCGATACTTTATCATACCCAGCTGCTTTACCTGATTTCATACTTTTCATTGCTTTCATAATCTCATCCGAGGTTAGAAGCTTAAAATAGCTGCAAAATTTCATTAAAGGGAGCCGTGTAGTAAAATTTCTCTAATCTAGTTTAGCACTTGCGGCTCTGTAGTGAAAACCGCGAACATGATCCGACCGATTGTAAAATTAAAGTGTGAATTGGCAAGCAGGATCTCATTTAGTGCTAACTTTGATTTGAACTGCTAGATTAGCTAATCATATTATCAGTAAGTCTATGTAATGATTTAATTGTTACAAGTGAATTTAGGTTGTGAAAAGGCAGTTAAGTTTTAAGTTTTTAGTGAGCATAAAAGTGTGTAACTTCTCGATGCAAAACAAACGATTGTTAACCTTGTTTTATTTTTTGTTCTCATGTAAGTGACGTAAATGTCTTTAATGAGAAATAAAGTATCTTTAAACCTAAATTAGAAGGTATTTAAATAAAAAAAAAACCTTTTAACTTTGTCCGAAAAATGTTAATTACGAAATAGGGTAGAATAATATAGCCGGTGATTGCGTTCTGTAATGAAAACCTCAATTCTAGACTAGCAAGTACCTCATCTCATAATTTTACAAATGCGAAAGTATGGATGTTTGTTTATTTGTTTGTTCGTTCCACTATGACTCTTTTTATTCGAAGTTAGATTGTTCTACAATTACTAGAAGGAGGTAGAATAGGGACGACTGGCGGCTTTTGGTGTCGGAGGCCAAGATCCTCTTTGGGTCCCTGAACCAGCGAAAGTAAGGAGGACGATAGACCAAGCACTGGACTAACACATAGGGTACAATGTGGTTTCTGTAGGAGATACTAGGATGTCACAAAGACTATATAACGCAAGCGAAACCGCGGGTAAAAGCAAATTTATCATAAGTCTTAAAAAAAACAAGAGCTTATGAAAAACAACAGATGTGTTTATAGCCATTTTAACTATGTGTTATTTACTTTACAAATCTCTTACACTTATGATAATAACTACTTGACTGACTAACATAAAACGCGAAGTATAAAATGCAAAAGAGAAGTCCTCTTGGCCAAGTGGTAGTTACTCTTTCTCACCGATCACGAATGTAAAGCAACGTTGACCGCGGTCAGAACTCGGATGTGGCACAACAACTAGAGCGTTTCCATGCTTCGGATATTGGTCTGGTTTGGTAAGAGCCACCGCACACTAGCGATTTTTTAGTTGGCCGATAATTTGATCGTTCTGGGAATCAGTATGTACTCCTATGGTAGTGCGCGCATTTGTCGATTTAAAGTTGACGATTTGTCGATTGAAAGCACGATTGCGACTGAACTGTCGGCCAACTACAAATCGCTAGTGCGCGGTGGCTCTAAAAGTGCCCTCGTCGAGTCCCCTAGTTTAGGAAACCGATTAGGTAAAAAAACATTGGTCAAAAACGGAATAAGGCAGGGGGATGATGATGATGATCCCCTGTTGATAAAATCATGGTACGAAAGTTTGAAAGGGCCTGAACCTTCTACCTTCAGCTTGACTTCCATGACTCATCAACATCACATCATGTGGGTTGGAAGGTCGATGACCGATCTCACAAACCCTGGTGCCGCAGAGTTGTTGAGCCGTCAAAGGCTTCTATGGCTCATTAACGACTACATCCGTAGGTTGAGGCTAACGCCGTAACGCGCCTTCTGAAGCACGGAGTCATCTTACTTTTCGCACAGCAGGTCATACATCCTGCAATGTCCTAACCAAACTGGTGAGGTCGCACAAAGGGATTTTCGTTTGACAATGTCCCCACCGGGAATCGAACCCGGATCCTCCGGATCGAGAGCCGAGCGCTTTAACCACCAGACAAAGGAAGCTGCGATTCCATGAAAGACAATACTCAAGTAAAATTAAGGTCACATCGTATTTCTTTCACAATTCTTAGGAATCGGTGCTCCAAAGACCACGAAAGAAAATTAGTTCAATCTTCGCTACGAAATACTCCAACGTTATCGATTTAACGAGCTAGGGATGTAACTTTTATAAAATACTAAGTATTATACCTAAAAAATTTTTAGCTTGGCAAAAGCTTACCAATATA
Organism: Athrips mouffetella; assembly: GCA_947532105.1. NCBI lineage: Eukaryota > Metazoa > Arthropoda > Insecta > Lepidoptera > Gelechiidae > Athrips > Athrips mouffetella. The sequence goes on from OX383958.1 coordinate 7,685,568, forward strand.
TTTTACAGCTATATCAAGGCTAATTAATAGTAATCATCTAAAGCTGTCAGATAAAGCAAGTTTGTAAAACAATGTTATTTTTTCGGTCAAATATACTCTGGTTCGTCTGGTTCGTGGTAGTTTGTCTGGTTCTATGGCTGCAAAATGTGTTTTGGTAAGCGTTTGCTATGCTTAAATTTTTTAGGTATAGCAAATGTTACATGTTACAAAACAATTTCATATACTAACAAACAAGCATTATTTGTATGTGTATTTGTAATCGGTTTCTCGAAAACTTCTCAAACGATTTCAATGAAATTTATCATACGGAGGTTTTTGAGGGCAAAACATCGATCTAGACAGGTCTTGGAAAATTTTGTTCCTCCGTGTTTTTAAGCATTTCTTGAAAATAGCGCGTTTCAGAAATCAACAGCGCCATCTATCAGTGGCATTTGGTTTTGATTATACAGTGCGAAGCTCGGTCACCTGGTACTGTTCCTTAACGAACTATCACAACTGAGAAGGCAGGCCTTCCCTCTGTTACGTTATTCGTTTGCCGTTTGCTGTAATAAAATAAAGAATCATCATAACATCCCGTGAAAACGACCACTGTAGGACAGGGAGCTCCCTACAAAATTCAAGCGAAAGCGCGTGGTGCAATTGGAAGGGCAAGTGCAGTCAACCACACGTCAGTGGAAACATTTTCAACTCTATTACCATGCCATAAAGTCCAAAGTGTTTCTACTAATGTGCTGTCGGGTGTACCATTTAGTCACCACGCTGCTTGTTAGCGTTTCGGCCGCGGCATGGACCGCGGTTGTTGGTGACCGCAGCATGTAAGATGGTACGATATAAATTAAGACGCTGCTGCCCGTCTTCCGGTTCATAAACCCTTAGTCACCACTTACGAAACCCACAGGAAAGTAAAGAATGATGTGGAACAAATAAAAAAAGATTGCAATGTATTAATTACAGCATTTCCTATTCATCAGCGTGTACTTAAAAAAAATATTTATAAAATTTGATTTGTGTTACTAATGTGGAGTGAAAGAAGAGCCAAAAAAGTATGTGTGACAAAACATTAAAAAAATCTATTAGTATAATAGAATGACACAACTAGTTGACCGTAGCAGAATGGGAAGGACCGGTACATAACAGAGCCAAATATTTTAAATGTGAACTTGGAAAAAAGAATTGATAGGAAATCAAAAGATACATTATTTATATTATTTATATTGTGTATTTTTTGTAAGTTAAGAAAATTGTTCCACCATGCTTTCAAACAGGTATTTTTTATCACAATTCTTGAAACTAGATTTTCTCAGTTATTTTCTTATATGTAGCACATCTCTAAGGCAGTCGTTTGGTCCCTTAGAGAATCGGTCCAAAGCAGATGGCTTATATCTTTCTAAGTATAGCTCTCTTTGAAGAGATATCTCTTTATCTTTTCTAGAAAACGTCTGTGGGAGTACAGACTAAGCATCGATTCTATCGACGTATCGGATTAAGAGGTATTCTCATCTTGTTTGTTTAAAAATATTTATTTAAATTTGATAATGTGGAATTTGTTTTAAAAGAGTTTTTAGGCCTTTGACGGCTCTATCCTAACACCAGAGTTTGTGAGGTCGGTCATGAACCTAACAGCCCATATGATGGTGATTAAATAGCTAGACTATTTATTTAAAAGTTTGTTTTTACCAATATTCAATTAATTTAGTTTTGCTAAGTACTAAGTCTATTTAAAATATTTGAAACGTTTTGTGATTATCATGAATTATGTTAGATGCTAGCTAAGAATGCTCAAATTACTTTAAAAATACATCAGACTGTGCTGTTGTATTGTTATAGTAAATAATAAATCCATTTGCCTATTATTCATTTTCCTAAAACATTGAAAAGGAAATTGTAAAACTGTTTATTGAGCACTGCCAAAACACTGCTTGATTCAACTACCCACAACTTTACATAACGAAACTGTTCAGCCAGCTAACTACCCGACATACACTTCATACAGGGTATTTTAAAAATTGTAACTTAACTTTAAATAAAAACTCTTGATTTCCAGGGTTCATTAATAACTTGCTTGGCCCTGTTGGCATTTCTTCTGGACTTCCAGGCTCGCCAATCTCCGGCGAGCTTTCACACGCTAGTCACAACTTGATAACATTTCTCTGCCTTTGGACCTGTTCTTCGAGTGGCTTTTGATGGTGATTCAGACAAAAAAAACTATGCTAATCACAATATTTCAAATGTCAACAATTTAAGTTAATTCTGAGAAAAGAAATTGAAATGGATGGATTTCCTATTACCTCGTCTTTGATTGCCGCCGGTGACTAATGGAACAGAAAATTTCCATTTGCCTGTAGAAGCGACTAGGAATCATTCGGGAGAAAAGATATTATCTAAATGGTTACACAAACGACTGCAACGCGACTTACTTACAAATACGCTCAAAATTTATTTTTAAAAACTTTACGAAATACTCTTTATATTCCCACAACCCACGTTTTGTACATTCCCGCACTAATAAGTGCAATTTGCATCGTACGCTCCAAAACTACTGCACACAATTCGAATGTGAGCTTGGATTCTAGAGGTTTTCAGCTTTGTAAAATCGTTTGTTTTTTACGCTAGACCAGCCAACATTTTATGTTTTTAAAAGTAGTGACTTTATACCTATAATAGACATACTAGGAACAAGAGAACATTTACAAAATAATTATCTTTAAAAATCAAGTATATTATCTCTCGAACGAACAGGTATGGTTTACACAAACGAGCATTTTCATGAATGCTTCGGTATTTACGAATTTGAAATTTTGAGGTACAGAACAATGGGTCTTGAAATAATCTATAAAGATTTAATTTTTAACTAAGAACTACTAAAAAAATGGCAAGGCGATCTACCAAGTCTTTAGAAAGAAAAATGATTCGGTTTTGCCTTAAACAACATTCAAACTTTTAAGTCTTTAACTGACTCAAAATTTATGAATAAGTACTCCTACTTTGAAAACATCTTATATTCTCCTACAGCCCTAAAAATACATACTCCATGTAAGCTTAATTCCGTTAGTTTTGGATCGATATAACACACAGTAAAACCAATTTTATCCTTAGAAGAAGAAAATTGCTTCGTTGTTTGTAGTACTCGTATCTTACTCCAATTAATGAGACCAATTTATACGTAGATCTTGACACTATTACTCTGTTGTTGCTCTTTTGGCTGAGTGTATGGCTAAATGATAAAAACAAAAAAAACAAACGAAATTCCTCTACATTATCCAAAAAATCCAAAAAATGTTAATTAGTAGATTGTATCACAAGGCTATAAAATAATCGCTATTTTGAATCCAGAGCGAAATGAAGGATTCTTCAGTAGAATCCCGAGCATGGCGAGGGATTCTAAAGTAGAATCCTGAACGTAGCGAGGGATTCAATAGGTCGCCCAAGGTAAAAATATTTTTGCCTTGGGCGACCTACTTTTCATCTTCCTCTATGAGAAAAGAATAAGAGGCTCATTTCTTTATTCTTCACACACTCGTCATTAATTTTAAATATTAAATACCATTACAATATTATTACTTGATGAAACAATACTAAAAATCACATTAAGTATTATTTGTAACAACTGCTTTGCTACGATGAATGTCAGAGGTGGAATGAATGGCAAAATAGATGAAGTATGTCAGATGATGGATGAAAGGCGAATAGACGTACTGTGTGTGAATGAGACTAAACGGAAAGGTTGTGACACCACAGAACATGGCCCTTACACAGCGTAATGGTCTGGTGTTCCCAGTACCAGCAGAGGCTGTCAGGGAGTCGGTGTCATACTTTCCGAAAGAATGGTAGAGTGCGTGAAAGAAGTCGAGTGTGTGAGCCCAAGACTCATCTGGGTCAGGCTAAAAGTCGGACTGACTCGAATCTTTGTTCTGGGTGCATATGCACCTACGGATGTGGGTTCGCGAAGGTCTCCAAAAGCCCAAAAAGAGATAGATGAGTTTTGGGAAAATATGAGAGATACATTAGAGAAATGTGAACAGAATGAACGAGTTATCATGCTAGGTGATTTTAATGGATGGGTAGGAAGAAAGCGTGACGGTTATGAAAGTGTTGTTGGTAAGTTTGGTGGTGAACGTGTGAATGAAAATGGTGTAAGTCTGCTTGAGATATGTTTGGAATGGAATCATTTGTGGCAAACACTAAAGGATCATAAAACACAAAAGGATCCATATGTTTACAAGAGAGGAGGGTGATGCGAGAAGTATGATCGATTTTGTAGTTGTGGATGAAAGATTGAGGAAAAGGGTTCTGGACGCTCGCGCATATCGCGGAGTCGACATCGACACAGACCACCACCTGGTTGTAACCCGAATTGGTGGTCTATTTAATCGGTGGCGGCATAAAGCACAAGAGCAGACGAGCGTTTTGGAACGAATTAAAGTGGAGAGATTGCAAGAGGAGGATGTCAGAAGTGAATACTTGAAAAACTTGAGTGAAAGATTTGAGAACCTAGATAAAGTGAATGATATTGAATGCTTGTGGAATGAATTTAAAGATGGATTAGTAGGAGTAGCTGTCAATGTTTGTGGGGTGACGAAAAGGAGAAATGGTGGAAAGAAGAAGAATGTAAGGATGGATAAAAGTGTACAGGCAGCTGTTTGTGAGAAGAAAAAAGCATGGTTAGATTGGTTAGCTGTAAAAGCTAATCAAAGAATGCAGAAGGCCACAAGTGATGATGTTAGTGTAGCACGAAAGGAATATAAAAGAGTGAAAGGTATTGTTGACCTAAAATATTGTATGGTCCCTATGGCAGACCTAAATTCTAATTTTAAATCCCATTTTTACATGCTACGAAAGTCTCTTGGAGAAAACAGCAATTTTGTTCGCCTTTATTGACGAACCGGTCAGTGCTTTTAGAATACATGGGATGAAATAGTACATTACTCAAGAGGGAAGAAAGTGACAGTTCCATACCGAGATCATGGCATTTGCGCCACGAGCTTGCGAGGGGCGCAAACCATTCGAGGTATGGAACTGTACTTTATCCCGAAAGATGTATAGTGCTTTTTATTACACCTACGAGGAAAACAATTGACATAAATGCGGAATGCGATCAATTTCGAATACTCCTTTATGTTGATGTTATTTCTTTTTAAAATGGTGTCCCTAATGAATAATACCAATAAGAGAAATAATCGAAACCAAAACAAATTTGTAACACCATATACAAAATTGACATTAGTATCAAATAGCCCCCATCACATGTTAATAAAAATATACAACAACAATACTAATGATCTGAAAAATATTGAAAAACCAAATCTATCTAATAAAAATGTAAAAAAAATCCTTCTCAATAAATGCTATTACAATATTTCTGAATTTTTTGATGATAAAATTAACAAGTAAGATGCTTCAATGGCTCATTTAATCTAATTTATTTTGACATGTAATGACTTTAAAAATTTTATCATTGATTAATTAGTTCAATATAGATAACACTAACTAACATAACACTAACATAATATAGGTAGGACTTGTATTATTACTAATAATTACTAACTTACAAAATTTAAATGTCATTTTTTAAGTAATTATGGCATCTAGAGCCTCTCTTATTTGCTGTGCCCTTGCAGGGCGTCACTTGTACTTTTCTTTTATGTAACACCTTTCAACTTGTGACTTTGCAATAAAATATGAATATGGTGCTTCTTAATATAGAGTGCATACTGCATAGCCTATATCGTGCTTGGCTTATTTATTTCTGCCTTCTCACTAAAATATGGGAGTATTACATTTTCAGAAAATGAAGACGTTTTATTTACCTTTTGCCAACGTATGAAATTTTCATAAGTATTGTTGTATCTGTATTTAGATTTTTCCGGCAACAGGCCGCCTCTAATAGTTCTGGCAGTGTGTTAGGGATAGCATAATCACTATCACTAGAGGTATCAATATTTAGCAAAAAACACAAAGACAAACGCTAAACCAATCGAAGTTTTTGTGAAAATGCGCGGGCGTTTTTATTTTTATTCGCTCGTTTCTGGAGTAGGCTAAGCTCATATGCAACCACTTCTTCCGTGAATGCGCGCGTTTTATACAGAAATCATTTTGTTTTTAATTTTCGGCATGCACCAAGGAGATTGGTGACCGATAAAAAAATAAAAATGGATGTGGCCAGTAATAATTTATTTATAATTTTATTTTTAGACCATTAAAATCTCTTTGCTGTATGACTGCTGAAGAATTAAAAAAAATCGGATCAGTAATGGATTTTCATACCTTTTTCCCACCCTTGGGATGGAAGGATTTCCTTACAAACTTCCATCCCTTGGGATCGAAGGATTTGAAGTGCGGGACATACGCGTTCCCTCTCTTTAATTGCAATAATTAAAGTGTATTTTCAGAGCAGGTGCGATAAAAAAGATTTTAAATCACATTTGGAGTTATTTTGCTTCAGTTTCCTACATATTTATTTTCTCTGGTATTATCACACTGAATTTTTTCAGCGATGATGCCATTATTGTTGCCATTTTCTTTGGTCCGGCTATCATGCGGCGGATTCGTAGCTCTTGAATAACATTAGCTTTTGTGCTAAACTGAAAAGAAAGTGACCCGTTCTTTTTTTTTTTCGTTTATTCCAACGATTACTAATCTATTTTGCAGCCATGGCACTAAGACCAGAGTATATTTTTATGGAAAGAATAACATTGTTTTACTAACTTGTATTTTCTGACAGCTTTTTGAAAACACAGAAATATAAGGGTAATAGAAGGAGGATTAAGGAAATAATATGTCACGAGGTAGCAAAGGCGTCGTTCTATGAATTTGACGGGTTATTTTGAATATTTCATAGTGATCATTGATGATGTGACATTTAAATTTGGGACTTGTTGGCAGATGTCATCCCATAGTAAAATAAATTAGCACGGTATCTATACCGAGCGAAGCAAGGAGGTCCAAAATCTTTGGTTGGATGGAATAATAAAAAATACAAAAAATCATAATATTTAGTTTTAGCCAAGAGTCGGTGGTTTTAGCATTTAACCACAGAGGTTTTAACCCACGCTTCGCTTTATTACATGTGACTAACAAAAATCTATCTGCGGCATTGTACCAGTCTAGACATCATAATTATCTTAATAAGTGTTAGATTATTAGACATTTTGCCCCCATAAACCCATTTCATTTCAAATTCCATCGAAATTGTTAAGGCTGTTTCAGGAATCGTAACTACAAACACACATGATAAGAAATACCTGGAACTCCTTCCTTACAGATTTGTTCCCCGAATAATACAGTCTGGATACTCTGGATCTTTACAAGGCCTTATAAAACAGTATGTATGTATGTATGTATGTATATTCGTTATTGATCACAAATAAAAGAGACAAATTACAAACAAGAATAGTATGCAAAGGTGGACTAATCCTTAAATGGAATTTCTTCCAGCCAACCTTAGAGTCGCTAAAGGAAAGTTAATCTTGTTGAGCAGTAAGACCACATCGTCACTTACCACCAAGTTAGATTGGAGTTAAATGCAAATCTTTCTTTAAAACCATAAAAACTTCTTTCATCATAACTTGAAAAGTAGGAGTCGTAAATAAATACAAAAACATAATTTAGAATTTACAGGCAAAGCCCTTTTATATGATACCGCACTCGATCTAGTAACGACAATTTAAAATTTTGTCCTTTCTATTTGGGCCCCCTTTACATTAATAATCATAATATTTTTTAAATTATTTCTTATGCGATTAAGCTGGGCAACCATATTCTAAAACTATTTCAAATCAATAACATGAGTGGTTGCTGAGATATACAGGTGTGACAGACAGACAGACAAAGTCGCACCATAAGGGTTCCTTTTTTCACCATTTTGGTATCGGAACCCTGGAAAGGACAATTTCATATGCTCAAAAATGATTATCTTCCAAGAATACTGAAAACATTTGATCTATCTACTCTTGAACTTTTCAGAAAAGGTTCGCCTTTGATATTTTAACATGAACTTAAACGTAAATAAAGTATCTATGCTCGTCGTCAAAAATATATTCACATTTTAATAGATTGTGAACCTATTCATTTCAGAACGAGAACCTTTAACAACATCCAAATATTATGATTATGAACCTTCTTAGTTCCGCATCCATAGGGTGCCCCAAAGGCAGCGAACTACAATACTATAGAACGATAACTACGCTTCAAACTTGACCCCACGAAATAGTTACCTAAGTAGGCGGAGCTAAAATAGTTACCTCTCAACTACCCACTAGCTGACATTGCAGCACGCGCGCGAACCAATCCCTGCTCTCGTTTTGAATTTGAATCAATTGATTCGTATTTTGAATATACGTCCTTTTGGTTTCACGTAGGGCCACTTTGTGTGGAATTTGTTCTGAGTTAGAGTTCCATAGTATTGTAGTTCGCTGCCCAAACGTCACTTTGCCTGTCTATCTGGGCATATAATTCGGACTCCTTGCTCCGCTCGGAATAGAAGGAGTACTAATTTATTTTACTATGGGATGACATCTGCCATTGCATCCAAGTGAAATGTCAAATCATCTAACGTGATTTGACATCCTCAAACAAAATTTACAGAACGGTGCCTATACCGTATTTACAATGACAGAATGAATGTCAGAATACCTTGTGACACATATCGACGGTAGGAATCTCAATTGACGTATGGGACAAAATATACATACATACATACATAACATCACGCCTCCCTCCCGTCGGGTTAGGCAGAGACCACAGTCCTCCACCTGCTACGATCTTGACATACTTCCCTTGCTTCCTGTACTTTCATCAATCCTTTCATACATGCTCGTCAGTTTAGGGTACTTTTAACCTGGCCTTTGTTCAGAACGTCCTGAATTTTGGTCCTGGTACGTTCGCCTAGGCCTTCCCCTTCCAACGTTTCCATTCACTCTCGCCTGGTAGATCTCTTTCGTCAGTCTTCGTTCATTCATCCTCTCTACATGACCAACCATCTCAGCATCCCTTTCTCGATTTTGGTCACTACGTCTTCTTTTACGCCACACCGTTCTCTTATCACACTATTTCTAATTCTGTCACTCAATTTAACACCAATCATACTCCTTAGCGCTCTCATTTCCACTGCATTAATTCTACTTTCATGCTTCTTCTGCCATACCCAGCTTTCACTGCCATACATCAGTGTTGGTACTAAAACACCCCTATGAACAGCCAAACGAGCCTTGTGAGACACCTTCTGACTCCTCATACTTCAAAGATTTTCAGCATGCAAGTAAATAAACGAAACTAAATTAAATTAAATTACTATTAATTCATTTAGTTATCATTGACTAGTTATTTGTCTCTCCTTAAAGTTCGTACCGAAATAAAACTATGTATGATAACTGACATCACCTGAGAACTGACAAGGATAAATAAATTTGTAACAGATAACCGTTGCAGACCATGCGAATGATTCCATTATTGACATATAATACAAGGGACAAACGACAAAAGGTCATCAACGTAAAGACGTATTCTTTATGCACAAAACTGAAGCAAAGTATAAAAATGGCTCGTTAAAAAACTACATTTTTCAGCTCGTTATAATAAAATAACATTATACGTTCAAAAGAATTCTGGGTGCACCGGTCTGGGTTAAAATGAGACACAACTGTGTTCACAACAATGGCTGCGTACAATGAAACTTTAAACCATTGTGGAAGTTTATAATATAACTCTCATTAGGCCACATCTTCTTTGTGACTTATACGGACGTACGTACGTACTTAGAACGTAATTGTCCCTGAACTTTTGGCTAGCTTTGAAAAAATGTCTCGTATTCAAAGGAATGTTTTCAAAAGATTCGAAAATAGAGAAGAAAATACGGTATAAGCTTAAGCTGCAACGTAAAGAAGTATTTTTATTCACAAGGCAGGAGTGATAAATATGGTTGTGAAGTCACATGCATAACATTATGCCTTTTTCCCGTCAGGGTAGGCAGAGACCACAGTCCTCCACCTGCTACAAGATCTTGACTTACTTCTTTTTCTTCCTTTACTTTCCTTACATCAATCTTCTCATACATGCTCGTCGGTTAAGGGTGCTTTATACCTGGCCTTTATTTAGAATGTCCTAAATTTACTCCTGGGACGCCTGGCCTAACCCCTCCAACGTTTCCATTTACTCTCCCTTGGTAGATCTCTTTCGATAAACTTTGTTCATTTATTCTCTCTACATGAGCAAACCATCTCAGCACCCCTTTTTCAATTTTAGTCACTGCGTCTTCTTTAACGCCACAACGTTCTCTGATCACACTTCATATTTCAAATCCTGTCACTCAATTTCACACCAATCATTCTCTTCAACGCTTTTATTTCTACAGCAATAAATCTACTTTCATGCTTCTTCTACTTTTTCACAGTGTAAAAAAGAAAGAAGTAAGAACATGCGAGTATATGACAGTAGTTTCATTTCAAATGCTGCCTTCTGACTTTAAGAGTAACTTCTAGCTTTATTACCAATTCTTAGATTATAAACTTAGTAAACACAAAGGCTTGAAACCTGACTTTAACATAACACCCCTTACAAACGTTGCCAAAACAAACCTTTTCAACTTATATAACAAACCAAAACGTAACAAACGCAATGCAACTTTCAACCATTCTGGGACTAAAATAAAACTCGCATTAGGCCAGAGGGACGCACATCTTCTTTATTACATAACAAGGGTTAGAGAGATATCTCTGTTTGTACGTATGTACAATGCAGCACACAGAGTAATTCACAGGAATAAGCTTTATTATAAAGGCAAAGAGTGCTACTAAGTATGCGTTCACCTGAGGCGGATCGTTTTTACTTTACATATTCGGGTTTTGGGAAAGGTAAAAAGCTGTAACTTAAAGTTAGACGCAATTCGCTTGCGGAATTTTGCTAATCTCTTGGTCACGGAAGAGTTAAGGATTTAATTTAAATTCGTGGAACCTCGACCAAAACAAGAGGAACAAGTTATTCAATGTTTTTTTATTTTTTTGATCGGGAATATCGTTGTTTTAAAATCTATCTACACGAGATTATAAACTATCGGAGAATTGGAAACTGTACCGAATCCGCTTTTTTGTGTCGTAAAAGAACGTAACATTAACTACCCGCCTGTGTTGGCGTTACTTATCGGACCTAAGACCTACAAGCTTCAAGATTTTTGATACTTAATATGCGAGACGTACATAAATTTTATTTTTACTGTGGCAACTAGTCCTCTCATGTTTGCTGTGCCCTTGCAGGGTGTCACCTGTACTTATTTTATATTTTTAACATCTTTTATACTTGTGACTGCATTAAATAAATATGAATATGATATATTATAAACTAACGATGCTCATGATAAGCAATGTAACTTCATTCATACAGTTCGTTATGTAAAAGCACAATTGAATCTGTTTCATTGAGAGCCTCACAAATCATGTAAGTAACACGAACAAGTGGAGAAGTTGTCAGATTCCTATACTCAGGCCACTGACCGAACCTCAGCTTGCATATTCAGTACATCTAGACTCGGCTGCAAATGAGGAGAATCGCGCGGGGGGGTCACGGGAGGGTAAGGTAGTGTACTCGTATGGTCTGGCAGGCGCGGACAGTAACCGTTCTGTTTGATTAGTACTAGGCATATACATATTGCTTTTGCTTAGACAATAGGATGGTGTACCCAAAACTAAAAGAGCGTTCACAGACAACGAAATGGAACAACTTTCCCAAAAAGCATTTTTGGGAAATGAAAAAAAAAATGTCCTCTTCATACAAACTTTTTTGATCAGAGTGAGCAATTTATATGGAGAGGTCAAAATATTTTTCATTTCCCAAAAATTTTGCTTTGGCAAAGTTGTTCAATTTCCTTGTCTAACGCCCTTTCAGCTTTCGGTACACCATCCCTTACTCCCTATACAAGGTTATATTTTTGGACCTCATATGCGTATGCCCACCTTATTGCAGAGGTCAAAAGCAACAACTTTTGTTCTACGACTTTGCTAACAACGCACAAAAATTTTCAAGTTCCTGTACAAAATGGGTCGGTCATGTGACTACTTTAGAATGGGCAGTCGAAATTTTTTTGTGCGTTGTTAGAAAAGTCGTAGAACAAAGGTTGTTGCTTTTGACCTCTGTTATAAGGTGGGCATACGCATATCAGGTCCAAAAAAAAAATCTAGTATATCATTGAGTCGAGCGTGTCACCGACGGGACAGAAAATATTCCTGTGTAAGGTAGTTTTACATTCAGTCATATTATGAGTTATGCATGTGTCATAAAGGCGGCACCTAAAAAGGGAAAATTGTAGTTTTTATTCTTTTTTTATTTCACAAACAATTCAGCTATTTTCTCCACTTAACATTGTGTTACAGCTGTTACAGTGTATTAGCATGGATATTAAGCAAAACAAAATAATACATCATTCCATTTCCTGGAAACAAACACCTTTTTCTATTTCCCTTTGTACCGGAGTCAATCCTTTTACCACTCGTCTCAAAGGCTTTCATGTCTGCTATTGACATGATGAACGGAACAATGCAATGAGGCGTACATTTACATGATCCCTTATGAAACATTGTTGTTTGAACATAAACTATGCTTGTTTATACTATTACCGCATTTGAAAGAGGTATTTTATAGTATTTATTGTCATTGTAATTGTCATTAAGTAATCTTGTAAATTTGGTTTTGCTTTGTTCGAAGTCCCTGTGACACAAGCTTTGCTTAGTGCAGGGTTCGCTAAGTAATTCTATATCCTAACACTTCTTGTATAATCAATCACTGTAATTGTAAGTATTGTAATGCTATTGTCTCTGCCTACCCCGACGGGAAAGAGGCGTGATGTTATGTATGTAAGATAGGCGGACCTTGTGGACTCCGGAACCCTAAAAAATTACAATTTAATATAGCTAAGTAACTCTGAGACCATTATTTTGCATTGCAACTTGCTAAAATGATCCATCTTTCGACAAAGCGATTTCTTATGGCGCAAAGGCAACAGAAAATTGTAAACGATTACTTACCGTTTTATTTCCTAAATTCTTGACCCGGCAGTTGAGATACGCGGTCTTTCCTAGTAAAGCTGTGACGTTCTTGGACGCGGCCAGGTCAAAGTAGGGGCCGGTTCTAGGCGTCGGTCGGGGGTCGACAGGGCCGGCTTGTCGGATGGCGTTATCGGCCGACCCAGCTGGAGGGGCCGTGGCGCTTGTGTTGAGTGGGAGGCCCTTGCCCAGCTCGCGTTGCGCTGAGGAGACTGTGGACAAAAACAGAAATATAAATTAAAAAAAAAAGTGGCATCATGATACCATAACATACCATGAAATGTCAGGACAGGGAGCTCCCTCCAGAATTCTAGGTTTTGCAAGAAAGGGAAATCGGAGTTCCCTGGAGGAGCTCAAACTTGGTGTGTTTCGAAAATATTTCTTTGATTTTAAGATAACCAGGTGCTCAAATGTGACAATGTAGTATATTTCTTTTGATATACTACACAATAGAATTAGGTAAAAAAAAAACATACAAAAATTTTATGACGTCATAGCTGGAAAATGGACCAGATGACGGATTATCATATCACCCAAGTGAAAAATACTTACTAGGACACCTGCAAAATATTCCTGAAAAAAAAAAAATGTACATACATTTCCCTACAGAACCTTAGCCAGGGCCTGGTCTAATAGTGGTCAGCCTACGAAAGATAATACCGCATTTCGATGTACAGGATTGCCGTTTGGTACACAGGTACTTTAGATTACAACAATCATTTTTTCCGGCAGCTCTTAAAAATACTCCCGGGGTGGGGGCAGCTATGACGTCATAAATTTTTGTATGGGTTATGAATTTTTTTTTTTAGAAACTTATCGTGTGTGATATCAAATGAAAGGGCTTCATATGCTGGTTCCAAATATATACTACACCATTACTTTTCAGCCACCTGTTTTGTAAAAACCTTAGAAATATTTTCAAAACATACCAAGTTTGGGCTCCTCCAGGCAGGAAACGGTTTAGTAAGTTTTTGTAGAATGTACGCCTAATGTCTCGTAATATACTCATGTCTAACGGCATGGCTTTCTATTAATATAAGCTTTGTACATTGTCCACTACAAATATTTATTAAGATGTGGTCGTTTTACATTTTTGTTATTTTTGAAATAACAGAAAAAAATACTTTTCTCTCACATTTGTGAATTTCGGGGTCACCGTTGGTGGTAACAGCCACGTTGCAAAGCGTTAATTGATGTGTAAATGAGGTCAAAATCAACATTGACGATCGTGTAGCTGCTAATTTTAGGGAAGGTATTACCACAGTAAATATATAAGCTAAAGCAGTATGGAAACTCGGGCCTATTTTTGAAAAAAGAACTATTCTGCGACGGAGCGGCAGGGTTGTAACCCAGAATTTTTGTAATAAGAATAGTATGATGAACTCAAATATTGGGTGCTTCTGTCAACTGTGTTCCTTTCAGCATGTTTTCGGACCGAAACTAAACAATTTTCCGTAAGAAGTCAAAACATGAATAAAAAAGACACTTAGTCGCCTTTTATGACACAAGGGCAGATTAAGATACTTAGTCGCCTTTTATCGCACAAGGACAGGGACATACTTATAGGGACCCTATGTGTACCTAACCTACCTATTTGTTTGTATTATGGTTTTGGCACCCAGGACTTACTTCAGCGCGAAAACTGCTTATTTTCCTGTAGCGGTGTGCGCATCTGTGAGTGCGCCAGTTTTGGACGTTTGTTAGGAGTTTCCATACTGCTTTAGCTTATATATTTACTGTGGTATTACCTTAACCCTTAATCGACGAGCGTGTGTGAAAGTGTTGATGGAAGTAGTGGAAGCGGCAGAAGTACATATATCAAGATCATAACAGGTGGAGCGCTGTGGTCTCTGCCTGCCCTTGCAGGACAGAGACGTGATTGTGTGTATGTATGTCCTGCGATAACCGTCCAAGACTTACACTTGGGAGATTAATTTAGTTGTTGTTTGTTCTGTGTCAAAGTATTAATAATATTTATTCATGTGGCTTTGCCTTATTACAGAACAGATGGTCTTTCATGAAAATGTCCTTTGTATTTATTTTATTTATATAAGCAATTTCAGCCTGTCAAACCCAAGTTCATTTACGAGAAAAAACTTGGCACCACAGGTGGTCTGTTTTACCTTGATAGCTTGATAGTTCAAGATTTATGTTAAGAGTACCTATATCAAAATAGACATTTTACTTCTCAACCAACCGAGAAATCAAAGTCTAAAACCGGTCAAGTGCGAGTCGGACTCGCGCGCCGAGGGTTCCGATATACCTATAGTATTTTCGGAAGCAATAATGTCCATTTTCTGGAATTTGTTTGTAAAGGCAGATTTCTGAAAAACTGTGCAACTTAGAAAGATCGTTTTATTTTTGCTTTAAAGTTTACATAAACTTCTGTCAACTGTAATTAATTCAGATTTTTCCTTACACAAACTTCGGAGATAAGGGGGAAAACGGTATTTTTTTGACATTTTTCATCATAACTTGGAAACTAAGAAACGTAAAAAAATACAAACATATATTTTAAAATGCACAAGTAAAGCCCTTTCATATAATATCCCACTTGACCTAGAAGCAACAATTTGGAATTTGGCCCCCTTTACATTAATAATCATAATTTTTTCAAAATTCTTACATGTGCAATTAAGTTGGGCAACTATATCCTAAAACCATTCCAAATTACAAGTCGATAGCATAAGTGGTTGCTGAGATATAGAGGTGTGACAGACTGACAGACAGACGGACAGACAAACAAAGTCGCACCATAAGGGTTCCTTTTTTACCATTTTGGTATTGGAACCCTAAAAATCACAGGTTGGACTGAAAGTGTTAAAATTAAAACGATTTTTAAATGAACAATTGTTTAAGGCACAGTCTCGAAACAGCGGTGGAGGTGGTAGGGCTTTTGTGCAAAATCCGTCTGGGGAAGTGCCTTTTTCTTCGGTAAAGCAGCAGTGTTTGCACTCCTTTCTTGGGAGCCAGTAAAAATACCGGCATATGAGACATACCATCTAAGTTCTCGGGGTGGGTAACGCACTTTGCCGTCTTATAAGTGTCTAATTATTTCTTTAATAAGACAGTGGGTGTCATAGGCGGTGGTGACCACTTACCTACAGGTGGCCCACCTGCTCGTTTGCCCATTTGTAACAAAAAAAAACAATTTATGCTTCTTGGTTCCCATTGCCTTGCTTGTGCTCTGTTATTTAAGAAACCCATAAATCTACATTTCAAAAAATCACGTCAGTACTTCACAACAAAATTACTTATTTCCAACAATGTCACTAATACAGTGAACGTTCACATAAATACCCTTTACCCCCTATACGTAATATGTGCGATAGTGCGTACAAATTTACCTCTGTGAGGAGGCAATGGAGCGAGAAATCGTTTGTCTGGGTCAGAAAGGAAAATCCGACAGGAACGTGACATTGATAAGACTTGCTGAAACAATTTTAGCATTATTTTTTCATATTATGGTTGTGCCCACAACTTAATTTTAGTGTGGTTTGGGTTCGAATGTAAAAAGGATACTTGACACGGTTTGGTTTTTTAAAACTTTTTACGTTTAAACGGATTGAGAATGAATAAAACTGATACTGAAAACCCTGTTTGAGTCACAGATTTTAGTCGCCCAAAACTTTTACATACTTAGGCATACATAAAATCGGCCGATATTTCACTGGTACACCATGGCGGCGCAACCAGTCGCGCCACCGTGGTGTCCGTAACAAGACACCAGAGTCGCCACACCCTGCGGCCACAGTATTAAGGGCTATATTTCACTGGGAGTGGTAGGGCGACCAGCATCCGAGCTGGTCGCGCCGCCAAATTGGTTGCGCAACCAAACGGAAAAGGTGAGTAACTCTTAATAGAGCTGAATACATTTTGTTGGTAGCGGCGACTGGTTGCGCGGCCATGGTGTCCCAGTGAAATATCGGCCTTACCCGTCGGGGTAGGCAGAGACCACAGCCCTGGTACGACTTACCTACTTCCCTCGCTTCCTCTACTTTCATCAACCCTTTCATACACGCTCGTCGATTACGGTACTTTTAACCTGAATTTTTTTTTTCCAAATTTGGTCTTGGACGGTCGCCGAGGCCTTTCCCTTGTAAAGTTTCCATTTACTCTCGCCTGGTGGACCTCTATTTACTCTTGCGAACGAAATGATTCTCCTATATCTTTATTAATTAGGTTATAAAAAGGATTTACATATGCGTAACTTTAATAAATTTAAAGAGAAATATGAAATGAAAAATAAAGGGAAATGTAGACATGTGTAATTTTAGGTTTGTACACAAAAATACTCGTACAATAACAATGCCACGCAAAGCCTTATTATCTACAAAAACCTGCGGAGTGTATACCCCAAGGTCGAGGTCATTATTACTTGACTTAACTTTTACTTCCTACCCTAAAATTCCAAGGGCATAATCCACACCCTTTCTATAAAACCCTTTGGGCCTAACTCCAAACACTTTTAGCCCAAAGTCAAGGTCGTCACGGCTAAGCTAGTAGTCCCAAGAGCGTCATAATCCAAGCAGTCATTATGGTAAACAACCTTAATGCAAGGAAGTTCCGTACTTGTTCAGTACTTGTACGCATGGCAGCAAGCGCGTAGAAATAAAACCAGTGTAAGCTGAACCGGCGCTACGCATCAAACGCCCGATACCGCTAAAGGTTAAAGTGTTTACGCCGACGAGCGGCCGTGTGCACACGGAGAGTCTTTTAACTTTTATGTGGGCATCAAATATTTTAGTGTAATATTTTTTTATTAGCCGTTGTTTTGTAAGCAGGCTGCTACGGTTAATTAGCTATTACCCGCTTCTTCGTTAGCGAGGACTTTGTATCTACGTTACTTTGACTTTTTTTCAGAATATACATCAAAACCGGTTTATACATGCAATGCAGAAATAGCCTATAAAATGTATGGAAGTATTGAATTACTATGTCACCTGATTTTACCTATACATTCATTGCCAAATTCTCAATCTAAGTGTTTTTGTCGATAAATAGCTAGAATCAGCCACCTAATTTGTCTTCCTGAATGTGACAAATTCTCTAACTTACCTCAATCTATAATCATTAGTTCCATTACCCAACTTTTACCAGTTTTACATAGCCCCTATTTTGGCTGCTCTTTTGGCGTGTTTCGTAGTTGCTAGCTATCGTTAGAAATAAGTGTGTGAATTAGGAATTGGTTTTTTTGCAACTATAAACGGACAAAATTGTACCTATGTACCTCATACTTAAGTATTATGGATACCAGGGCGACCGAGCTTTGCTCTTAATAATAATTTTGACCTAAACCCTGCAATAGGTGGCGCTGTAGGGTTTCTGGATTGCTTTATTTTCAAGAAATCCTCAAAAAGCAGTAAGAACGAATTTTCACATAGCTAGATCGAAGTTTCGCCTCAAAAAAGCCTGTTGAGAAAAAACGTTGAGCCATTTTCATGAAATCGATTACAAATAAACACATGTATTTATTTACAAATATTGCTTGTGTACCAAAAAAGAAAAGTCACGAGCCTAAATTAAACGTTCTTTACAAAAATTTCATCGTAAATGTACCTATAACTTAGTCTCAAAATCCGGTATGTCTATAAACATAATCATAAAACAAGGGCAGTAAAGGAAGTTTCGTCTAGAGTATACTGGGACAGTAAGCTCTTTGAAGTAAGTACTGTTATACCCAGAGCGAAGCGAGGTTCAAAACTCCTATACCGGAGTTGTCTAATGTTTCCTTGTCCCAACTCGATACTATAGTACTCGTAATGTAGTTCCAGATATGACTTCTGATGTTTTAGCTAAGAAACAAAATTATATTAAAGAATATGATTACTTTCTCTTTGTTTTTTTATCTCTTTGTGTTTTCATTATGTATTGAAGTTAGAATTGGTCGATCTACAACCAAAATATACAATGTGTAATTCTAAATATGCAAAACCTCTCTCAAACTGAACAACTTTTGCACTACAACTTGTGGAAATTAAAATTTGATAAAAATCGAATCTTCATAGTTACAAAATGAAACTGTGATCCGGTCAATTTCTATATGATAGTACTATTCCTTTCCTAAGTATACAGACGAACTTAATTCTAAAAATATGCTTCTAGGGTACTGAAATTGTACAGAAAACTGGAATTAAAATCTCGTCTCATAAAATATTTTATCTATCTGTTTCGCGGCGTGACATGATATCACCGACGTGACGTCACAGGACATGGCGCTTTGAAGTGTAAACTTACGCGTGATTGGTTACACAGAGTTTACGCGCGAACAAACTCTGACAGTATAGGTATATTCTGCTAGCATTAGTTAGTTAGTTTATCGATTTTGAGCGCTATGACGGTAGCGGGAACTTGTAAGCTCTTTGGCGGGAACGTGTCTGCCATACGCGGACCATTTCCTTTGCATTACAAAATCCGTAACAAAGCCAGGAAGAGAGTAGCCAAAGTCAAAAATGTCAGAGCTATTTACTTTCAGGTTACCACGGGAAGTTTAGCAAGTGTCAATACGTGACCACTTCGGCCTTCACCGATAGATGGCGGTATTTAATTAACTGAAACGCGCTGCTGTTTTGGGAAAGCTGCCAAGCTGAGCTTTGGTTCCGTTTACAAGTATTTGAATTTGGAACTCAAAACCACAGGACATTGGACATTGGTTCATAATCATACCCCGGACA
Organism: Athrips mouffetella; assembly: GCA_947532105.1. Taxonomy (NCBI): domain Eukaryota; kingdom Metazoa; phylum Arthropoda; class Insecta; order Lepidoptera; family Gelechiidae; genus Athrips; species Athrips mouffetella. Next base: position 7,705,270 of record OX383958.1, read on the forward strand.
TAACATAACATTTTTCATGACGTCCACTACAGGACAGGGAACCCCCTCCAGAATTCCAACTTTTGCTGAAACAATGTGGAGGGGAAGTACCATAATCACCACGCTTGTTAGCGTTACGGCTAGCACCATGGACCGCGGTTGTTGGTGACCACATAAGATGGTATGATACACAGGAGGACGCTACTGCCCATCCTCCAGCTTATAACCCTTAGTCGCCTCTTACGACACCCACGGGTATGTATGGGTTGGTACTATTCTTTTCCGGCACTACACTACATGAAATTTGAAAGAAAAAATTAAAAGGTCGCGTAGGCCCAAATGTTCAATACAAAAGACCCTCAGGAGCACCAAGCGAATCTCGCGGGCGGGTACGCATGGGGGTGCGGGGTGGATTGCAAGGGGGGTGGAGAGTGTCCGTTCTGAAGATAGTATTATTACTTTATTCTGTGTCATAGTGTTTATTAAATATGAAGCAATATTTAACTGACGTCCGCCTCATTTCCTAGAACGTTCATTGCAATTTCATTGAAAAAGAAATTAAGCGGGTCGTATGGTATGGGCTACCGATCAATCTTTCGATTATGTAACATCTTGAGGCGCTTAATTTTGTAAACGTTAATCGCATTATAAGGCTCATTTCAGCGTTCTAAGCCTGAAGGATTAAATTTGATATTATTATAATGGTTCACCGGCGACACTTTCTTTACCTTTTATTATAACTTGCTGGCTAAGTAGCAATAAAAAGGACTAAAAATCAATGGCGTGCAAAGTACGAGTCTAGGTCCAGTCAACGACAGATCAAGCTTGACACTCACAGCGCGACTCTAGTCCATACGAATATTGAAATAAGAACGGTAAAAAATCAAACGTATCAAATTTGATGTGCTCTTGATTGTACACGGCCGCACATCGGTAGAAACACTTTTGGACCTTATGGCGTGGTAATAGAGTTGAAAAAGTTTCTACCGACAAGCAGTTGACCGTACAAGTAGGTACGCAGAAAGTGTGAGGAGTCGTTATCCAACCCAACATTCGAAGAATCAGCTGCAAGGACAGTTGATTTTTGCGGCCATTGCTTCAACAAATACACTTTGATCATTATTGCCAGTCAAAAAAACAAAAAATGTTTCCCAAGAAACATAAAAAATCGGCCACGTCATGCAAAATAATTGACTTGATCGGACTGTAATGTTTGATGAAGCAGCAAAATATTTCAATGCCGGTTATATTGCCAAATATTGTCTCTTAAGGGGCTGATAAGAGCTCCCTTTCTAACGAAGGGCAGAATGCGCGTGCTAGAACGGAGCGGATTCGCACTGTTTTACGTTTTTCGCTCCTTTTTGCATTTTTCTCAAAATCTGTACCCATAATATTAATTATCAAATAGCTATATTATTATGCATAATGAATCAAATAATGTGTAAAAGTTTTGGCATAATTGATTAATGGGTAATAAGAAAAACGGTTTAAAAGCAAAAAGCAGAGGTAACTTTGGATTTTCTTATGGCGTACAAAATATATTTAATCGTGTTTTGGAGTCGGCCATATTCTTGGAAAGATGCTTAATTATCACATAATTTATTTTCACCGCCATATATTCATCACTTTTCGTTAAAAACCTGCTCAAGTGAAGCGTATTTAGTTCTTGTCAGCCCCTTAACGAAAATTGTGTAGTATCCAATCTGAATATAACGTCCTCAATAATTCTGAAAACATGTGAGAATAATTTGTAATACCCGTGCTTTTGTTTTTGTTAAACCAGCAATAAAATAAAAACTGTCGCTGTCGCTAGAGAACCCTACTAGCTTTGAATAAGTTGTACGGTACTAAATCTTTATTTAAGCCGCTTATGGTAATGAAGGCGCCCGAAACACATTATTCCTTTGGTCAGTTGAAATAAGAACAGTTTTAAAGCATCTACCTAAATAACAAGGAAATTTATACGATATTTTCACACGAACTTCTTCAGCGCGTTTTATTATACGTAATGTGCCATCTGTTGTTAAGTGGTGGTACTTGGTTTAGATCACAGCCAATATCTCAGTGTGTAACGAAGCCTATGAATTATTTATGTGGCCTACTAGAGTGTTTTGGCGTCCCTTTGATTGGATTATGTTAAAGCCCCCTTGGGACGAATAACATTAATTTTGAGAACAACCTTATTTTATCCTTTAAAAGATAAGTTTTTGGACATGGGATTGAAAAAGGAAACTTAATATTTAATTTAATAATTTTTTTACTTCTCCACATAACATTTTCCATACTAGGTAAGTATAATGCTAGTAGTAAAAATTTAAAGTCAAATGTTGTGGGAGACTGGAGCCTGAGCTAGGTCATGTTATACTTATTAGTATTTCAATATTTGAAAACACTGAAAAACTGTTTAAAAGGTATGTTTTGTTTTGTATGAGTTTAGTTTAAAAATAAGTAAGTGGAATATACATTTAATCAATAAAATATTAAAAAGAAGAATATGAGGAATATAAACATGAGTATGTGAGTATCTGTGTGTGTGTGTGTGAATGAGTGTGTTAGTGTTTGTATGTGTCTGTGTGTGTGTTTGTGTAAGTGAATTTATGTTTGAGTGTCACTATATGAGTGTTTGGTGACAGATTATACATACTCGTACATGTGTGATCATTATATATTTTTAGTTTAGTTTGTTTTTATTTTCATGATATAACAGCAAGGAAAGTCTCGGTTTCGTCATAAGTCAACTTTTGCAGCCACATAGTAAACTTTAATAATATAACTTGGTTAAGATAAATAAATAAATATTGGGGGACATTTCACACAAGGCCAAACTAGGCGAAGCCTATACTTACTATGGGTATCAGAGACTGACTTATAGTTTACTAGTTAGTATTATACGGGGTGTAAGGGACGGTGTACCGAAAACTAAAAGGGCATGTTCAGTTAACGAAACTGAACAATTTTCCCAAAGAAAAATTTCTGGGAAATGAAAAAAAATTTTGATCTCTCCATACAAACTGTTCGACCAGAGTGAGCAATTTGTATGGGAAGGTCAAAATTTTTTTTCATTTCCCAGAAATGTTTCTTTGGGAAGGTTGTTCAGTTTCATCGACTTAACACGTCCTTTCAGTTTTCGGTACACCGTCCCTTGCACCCTGTATGATCTGAGCTTACATACATCTATATATATAAAAGAAGAAGGTGACTGACTGACTGACTGACTGACTGACTGACATATCAACGCACAGCCCAAACCACTGGGTCTAGAGATTCCAAATTTGGCAAGTAGGTTCCTTATGAGGCCTAGGGGTGCACTAAGAAAGGGTTTTACAAAATTCCACCCCTAAGGGGGTAAAATAGGGGATGAAAGTTTGTATGAAAGTCCGTCAGTTTTGAAGTTAGGATCTTCAAAATTTGTATTTAGGCTGACGACTAAAAATTAATAATTACGTGTCTCAGGGTTTTTGAAAATTCGACACCCTTAAGGGTGAAAAGGGGGATGAAGTTGAAAATTCTTTATTCTTAAAGTAAAATCCAAATAATTTATTATTTAGGCATTAATGATGTAATTCTTTGCAACGTTCATCACTGTTATTGAAATTCCACCCCAAATTCAACCCCTAAAAAAGGGAAATGGGGTGAAAATGTCTAAAAACCAATATGGGTATCGTTTGTATGGTTTATCGGGTTGCTGATTACGAAAACTACAACAATTTTGAAATCAAACGTGGTGGACGTGAAATACTATCATCCCCCTGGGGATGGAGTTGGGGTGCGATAGTTTTGAAATGTCTAAAAATCAATATGGGTGTCGTTTGTATGGTTTATCGGGTCGCTGATTACGAAAACTACAACAATTTTGAAATCCAACGTGGTGAACGTGAAATACCATCATCCCCCTGGGGATGGAGTTGGGGTGCGATAGGTTTGAAATATCTAAAAATCAATATGGGTGTCGTTTGTATGGTTTATCGGGTCGCTGATTACGAAAGCAACAACAACTTTGAAATCCAACGTGGTGGACGTGAAATACCATCGTCCCCTGGGGATGGGGTTGGGGTGCGATAGGTTTGAAATGTCTAAAAATAAATATGGGTGTCATTTCTATGTTAGGGATAGCGGTTAAATTGGCGTAAGGGGTAGGGATAGGGACAGGTACAGGTACAGGTACAGGTAGAGGTAGAGAGGTAGAGAGGTAGAGTTGTAGAGAGGTAGAGAGGTAGAGAGGTAGAGAGGTAGAGAGGTAGAGAGGTAGAGAGGTAAAGAGGTAGAGAGGTAGAGAGGTAGAGAGGTAGAGAGGTAGAGAGGTAGAGAGGTAGAGAGGTAGAGAGGTAGAGAGGTAGAGAGGTAGAGAGGTAGAGAGGTAGAGAGGTAGAGAGGTAGAGAGGTAGAGAGGTAGAGAGGTAGAGATGTAGAGATGTAGAGATGTAGAGAGGTAGAGAGGTAGAGAGGTAGAGAGGTAGAGAGGTAGAGAGGTAGAGAGGTAGAGAGGTAGAGAGGTAGAGATGTAGAGGTAGAGACGTAGAGAGGTAGAGAGGTAGAGGGGTACAGGTACAGGTAGAGGTAGTGGGAGAGGGAGAAGGAGGGGAAGGGGGAGAGGGAGGGAGTGAGGGAGGGGGAGGGGGTTATGAAAAGGGAGAGGGAGGGGGAGAGGGAGGGGCAGGGGGAGAGGGAGGAGGGGGAGGGGGAGAGACAGTGTGAGGGGGAGGGGGAGAGACAGAGGGAGGGGGAGAGGGAGAGAGAGGGAGAGGGTTTTAGTTTTTCTCAATTACTTCTGCGAATTGGCTCTGTTTTGAAATCCATATCCATACTAATATTATAAATGCGAAAGTAACTCTGTCTGTCTGTCTGTCTGTTTGTTTGTTGCTCTTTCACGCCTAGACGGCTGAACGGATTTTGATGAAATTTGGTATGGTGATAGATGGTAACTTGGAGACGGACATAGGCTACTTTTTACCCCGGGAAAATATCTCATTCCCGTGGGAATCTACACATACAATAATACTCTAGCGGGGTTGTACATATCTGCTACAGCACACCGAAACTACTTAACCGATTTTGATGGGACTTTTTTTATTCAACTAAGTATCGCTGATTACGAAAACTACTACAATTTTGAAATCCAACGTGGTAGACGTAAACTACCATTATCCCCTGGGGATAAGGTTGAGGTGCGATAGGGTTGAAATGTCTAAAAATCAATATGGGTGTCGTTTGTAAGGTTTATCGAGCCGCTGATTACAAAAACTACAACAATTTTGAAATCCAACATGGTGGACGTGAAATGCTATCATCCCTTGGGGATGAGGTTGGGGTGCGATAGAGTTGATATGTCTAAAAATCAATATGGGTGTCGTTCGTATGGTTTATCGGGTCGCTGATTACGAAAACTACAATGATTTTGAAATCCAACGTGGTGGACGTGAAATACCACCACCCCTGGGATGGGGTTGGGATTCGATAGGTTTGAAATGTCTAAAAATCAATATGAGTGTCAGTTGTATGTTTATATAAGGATAGGGATAGCGGTTAAGATGGCGTTAGGGGTAGAAGCAGGGATAGGGGTAGGGTCAGGGATAGGGAGAGGGAGAGGGGGAGGGATAGGGAGAGAGTGTAAGGGAGGGGAAAATGAGGGGAGAGAAAGGGGGAGGGAGGGGGTAGAGGGAGGGGGGGTAGAGGGAGGGAGAGGGGGAATGGGAGGATGAGTGAGGGGAAGGGGTAAAGGGAGGGGAATGGGAGGAGGGCGAGGGGGGAAAGGGAGGGTGATGGGGAGAGGGGAAGGGGGGAAATGGAGGGGGAAGGAAGGGTGAGGGGGGGGAAGAGGGAGGGGCGAGGGAGAGAAAGAGAGAGTGGGAGAGGGTGAGGAAGGGGGAGTGGGAATGTAGGGGGATACAAAAGGATAGATAGGGAGGAATAGGGACCTTTTTTACTTTTATGAATACCTCCTCGCTACCCATTCACTTCACTCCCTTTATTGCCTTCTTTTTTAAGTTCGCCTGTAACGGTTGACACTGAAAATTCCGCACTACCTACCAGTTAAATAAAATCAAAAGATAATTAAGTTTGTAGTAAGATGCATTTATTCAACTTGGATAAGTACAAATGCATCTTTAACGTAGGGATCAAGAAGGATAAGCGCTCCGTAAAATATGTTTCAATTAAGTTCGAGTTCTGTTTTTTTATAAAATCTACGCGGACGAAGTCGCGGGTAACAGCTAGTATTACATAAAGGTGTCTCTCATCACTCTCTTTACATTTGTTAGGATACTGCTGCTAAGTTCCTCTGTTCTGAGTAATTTATGAGTAACGTCTGTATATTATATAAAATTCAGCTGGATCTTGAATTATACTCATTGATTTGCGCAGGGTTAGTCCTGTTTTTCCTTAGTTTAAAATTACCCCGAAATGACGGGAAAATATCTCATTGCTTCGGAAAACCGGTAACAACATAAATACGAAATCCACGCGAGCGAAGCCGCGGGCAACAGCTAGTAAATATATAAATAACACCCAGACAAAACAAAAACTTGTGTTCATCTCACAAATAATAGGTCTTTACCTATGAAATTGTCGAAATCTTCTTACAGATTAATGAGATCATAATTCCTATAATTCTAATGCAATTTTTTTTATTGGTCTTATTATTTAAAAGTTGATATCTAGGTTATCAATTTACGCAAAAAAATAATTTTTGTTTGATATATAAAATTAAAGGTTCTAAAATTGTTCGTCTTAAATGTCGTCCGATTTCATCATTAGATTTGTTATATTTTTTACAGATAATATTTATCGAAAATTAAATTTAAGCTTCTGTTTGCTTAATGTCTTCCCAATAATGCTAAAAAAAAATAAAAAAAGGATTTATAATTCCTAAGAAAAATGCAAAAATGTTAGTACTGAAAATTGAGTTTACCTAAAATGCACCATACAAAACGGCAATTTCAAGGTAAAGACCTAATATTTGCTCTTGGCAGGAGCAGCAGCCCACTAAACTCGCAGCCCTCGGAGTGAAAGGCAGGCTCACTACCAACCAAACCAATGGGCTTGTCAATATCAAGGGTGCTTTCCTTTACCAAAAAAACACTTTTATTCATTTTATTTAATTTTGAAGAACGGAATAAAACTTACCAGAACAGGAAATGATAAAAAAAGCTTATGAACCAAAATCCTCTTATTAACAATGGAAGATATTTTGTTTGTTTGACAAAGAAATTCAACATCATTAGCTTTCCTTGTATTTTTAGGGTTCCGATACCAAAATGGTAAAAAAAGGAACCCTTATGGTGCGACTTTGTCTGTCTGTCTGTCCGTCTGTCTGTCAAACCTTTATATCTCAGCAACCATTCATGCTATCGACCTGAAATTTGGAATTAGTTTAGAATATAGTTGCCAAACTCAATTACACATGAAAGAATAAAAAAAAAATTATGATTATTAATGTAAAGGGGGCCAAAATAGGGGGGGGGGGGCTAATTTAAAATTGTCGCTACTAGGTCGAGTGGCATATCATATGAAAGAACTTTACTTGTACATTCTAAAATATATTTTTATATTTTTTTACTTCTCTTAGTTTTCAAGTTATGATGAAAAAAAAAATACCATTCCCCCTCCCCTTATCTCCGAAGTTTGTGAAAGGAAAAATCTGAATTAATTCCAGTTGACAGAAGTTTATGTAAACATAACAGCAAAAATAAAACGATCTTTACAAACATATTTACAAACATATTTAGTTTTGCGGTCCTAAAAATGAACTTTATTGCTTCCAAAAATACAAAAAGTATATCGGAACCCTCGCCGCGTGAGTCCAACTCGCACTTGACCGGTTCTTGGGTTCCGTACCTCGAAATAAAAAAAACGGAACCCTTATAGGATCACTTTGTTGTCTGTCTGTCAGTCTGTCTGTCAAGACCCTTTTTCTCCCGAACGAGAAGAGGTATCAGGTTGAAAATTATAACGAATATTAAGGTCTATAAACCACACAAGATCTGAAAATTTCAATTTCTTACGACGACGCAATCAAAAGATATGGCTTTTTATGTTCTCATCTCCATACATTTTTGCAAAATAGCAAAACCTACAGGGTACTCCCGTAGACCTAAAATTATAAAATTTGGCAAGAAGCTAGATCTCATAGTACAAACAAAGGGAAAAGTCTAAAATCATTAAATATTTAAATTTTTGTCACAACTAATAGTAATCAATTAAGGTGAGGTCCCATTTCAAGAACTTTTCTATAAAAGAGGGGTCAAGTTGTATGGTCGCGGAGTTTTTAAAATCAAAGAGCAAAAGATTTTAGTATATCATATGGTAGATAGGTACGGAACCCTTAGGGCGCGAGTCTGATTCGAACTTGGCCGGTTTTTTTTTACAAGCTTTTATTTAACTTGCCCTGTTAGTTAGTTATATATTGTGGGACAAATCTAGTAACTGAATTCAAAACAGTTATCCTTATTCGATCGGGCTGAAATTTGAAATACTTATGTGAGTTTGGTGACAATACAATATTATGGTATCATCGAGCTGGTCTGCTGATGGAGACGGAAGCTGGCCATAAGAACTTCTAAACGGAACAACGTAACCCCGTCGAGTGTGCGTGCGTTGGATTTGTCTTTTCAAGTACCTACTCTGGTCCCAGGTGATCACCAGGATCCTGATGATGAAGTCGGAAGATGGCCATAGGAACTAATAAACTAAACAAGATAGAGCTGTCGAGTTTGGGTTCGTTAGGCTTGTATTCCTAAGCACTTTAGATTCAGATGGTAATTAGGGTCCAGATGATGAATAAAAAAGCGCAAATAAAAAAAGAGACATTGAAACTAAACAAACTTTATGCGCGCTACAAGCTTTTATTATAAAGTTTTATCCATGATTTCAATCGATCTGTTTTATTTATTATGCTGTTAGAAAAATCAGACAACTTACTGATGTAGCTACTGCAAGGCTGGTTTACTTTAGCTACTTCCATAGCATTATGTCTTATGGCATACTGCTTTGGGGCCTAGCAGCTGATATACATTCAATATTCGTTTTACAAAAGAGGGCTATAAGAGCAATTTATTGCCTGAAGACTCGTGATTCCCTGAGAGAACTGTTCAAGGAAATCAACATTATGACAGTGCCATGCCAGTATATCTATAAAAATATAATGTATGCTAGAAAGAACATTCATCAATTACCTAAAATCTGTGACAGGCATCATTTGAATACTAGAAATAAGCATAAAATTGAACAACCATATACTAGATTAACTAAAGTCAATACATCTTTCGTTGGTCTGTGTATACGATACTACAACAAAATACCTGACAATATAGTGCAATTACCTGAGAGAAAGTTTAAATAATGTGTAAAGCAAACGTTATGTAAAAAAGCTTACTATAGATTGGATGACTATATGAATGACAAAGAGGTATGGTGCTCTGATATTCCAGCGAAACACAAGAAACACATTGTAAAAAGCCGACTCTTAAAATAGGCCGTGCTGCAGTGGTTTCTTGCCGTTTCTTTTACGCTGCCATAGCACGATCAGAAACGGCGTAGACTCGCTCTATTTGCATTGTATTCTGCATGACATTCAATAAGTATTCTGTAAAGAATCTACATTGAAAAAAATTATCTGAATCTGAATATTAAACTAACATTTATCAGCACGACTCTTACATAAAATTATTTTTTTCATTTTAGTACAATTTTTTGTAAAATTTTATTTTCCGAATACGTTCAAGAAAGAACACTCTTTAATCTCTTACCTTTAAATATTAAAAGCAATCTCCCTTTCCTTTCAAAGTAGCTTACAGTCCGATACGTCAATACTTACAACCAATAAGTTTAACAAACATTGATGTTGACCAACCTATTCAAATACGATCGAGGCTCAGGATCGAGGTAAATCGAAGCTTGACGTGTATAGGTCAGTTTATTCAATTCGTTTATTCACTGCCTTACCCACTAATATAGATGTTGAAGATGGAATTGGAAAAGTAGCGAATAGCTATTGGGTATTTAGTCAAGGATTGTTGTTAAATGTGGACTGGACATTCAGTTATAGTTGAATTAGATTTATACGACGTGTTAACGGAATAAGCGAAACTGAGAAAATTGTTTGTTCAGAATCGAGAGTAGAATCAATTTCACGGGTTATTGATAGGGGTAATTTTTTTTTTTATTATTTAAATTTTTTGTTTTAAAAGAAGAAGGTGACTGACTGACTGACTGACTGACTGACATATCAACGCACAGCCCAAACCGCTAGGTCTAGAGATTTCAAATTTGGCATGTAGGTTCTTTATGAGGCCTAGGGGTGCACTAAGAAAGGGTTTCACAAAATTCCACCCCTAAGGGGGTAAAATAGGGGATGAAAGTTTGTATGAAAGTCCGTCAGTTTTGAAGTTAGGATCTTCAAAATTTGTATTTAGGCTAACGACTAAAAACTAAGTTTTACGTGTCTCAGGGTTTTTGAAAATTCTACACCCTAAGGGGTGAAAAGGGGGATGAAGTTGAAAATCCTTCATTTTCAAAGTAAAATCCACAAAATTTTTGTATTTAGGCATTAGGGTTGTAATTCTGTGGAACGCAAATCACTGTTATTGAAATTCCACCCCAAATTCAACCCCAAAAAAAGGGAAATGGGGTAAAAAGGTTTAAAAACCAATATGGGTATCGTTTGTATGGTTTATCGGGTCGCTGATTACGAAAACTACAACAATTTTGAAATCCAACGTGGTGGATGTTAAATACCATCATTCCCTTGGGATAGGGTTGAGGTGCGATAGGGTTGAAATGTGAATATGGGTGTCGTTTGTATGGTTTATCGGGTCGCTGATTACGAAAACTACAACAATTTTGAAATCCAACGTGGTGGACGTGAAATACCATCATCCCCTGGGGATGGGGTTGGGGTGCGATAGGTTTGAAATGTCTAAAAATAAATATGAGTGTCGCTTCTATGTTAGGGATAGCGGTTAAATTGGCGTTAGGGGTAGGGATAGGGGCAGGGATAGGGAGAGGTAGAGGTAGAGGTTGAGGTAGAGAGGTTGAGAGGTAGAGAGGTAGAGAAGTAGAGAGGTAGAGAGGTAGAGCCGGAGAGGGAGAAGGAGGGGAAGGGGGAGAGGGAGGGCGAGAGGGAGGGGTTGAGGGAGAGGGAGGCGGAGAGACAGAGGGACGAGGAGGGGGAGAGGAAGGGGGGAGTGGGAGAGAGAGGGAGAGGGTTTCAGTTTTTCTCAATTACTTTTGCGAATTGGCTGTGTTTTGAAATATTACATAAAGGTGTCTCTCATCTCTCTCTTTACATTTGTTAGGATACTGCTGCTAAGTTCCTCTGTTCTGAGTAATTTATGAGTAACGTATATTATATAAAATTCAGCTAGATCTTGAATTATACTCTTAGATTTGCGCAGGGTTAGTCCTGTTTTTCCTTAGTTTAAAATTACCCCGAAATGACAGGAAAATATCTCATTGCTTCGGAAAACCGGTAACAACATAAATACGAAATCCACGCGAGCGAAGCCGCGGGAAACAGCTATCTATATATATAAAAGAAGAAGGTGACTGACTGACTGACTGACTGACATATCAACGAACAGCCCAAACCACTGGGTCTAGAGATTCCAAATTTGGCATGTAGGTTCCTTATGAGGCCTAGGGGTGCACTAAGAAAGGGTTTTACAAAATTCCACCCCTAAGGGGGTAAAATAGGGGATGAAAGTTTGTATGAAAGTCCGTCAGTTTTGAAGTTAGGATCTTCAAAATTTGTATTTAGGCTGACGACTAAAAATTAATAATTACGTGTCTCAGGGTTTTTGAAAATTTGACACCCTTAAAGGGTGAAAAGGGGGATGAAGTTGAAAATTCTTTATTATTAAAGTAAAATCCACATAATTTATTATTTAGCATTAATGATGTAATTCTATGCAACGTTCATCACTGTTATTGGAATTCCACCCCAAATTCAACCCCTAAAAGAGGGAAATGGGGTGAAAAAGTCTAAAAACCAATATGGGTATCGTTTGTATGGTTTATGAGGTCGCTGATTACGAAAACTACAACAATTTTGAAATCAAACGTGGTGGACGTGAAATACCATCATCCCCCTGGTGATGGAGTTGGGGTGCGATAGGTTTGAAATGTCTAAAAATCAATATGGGTGTCGTTTGTATGGTTTATCGGGTCGCTGATTACGAAAACTACAACAATTTTGAAATGCAACGTGGTGGACGTGAAATACCATCATCCCCCTGGGGATGGAGTTGGGGTGCGATAGGTTTGAAATGTCTAAAAATCAATATGGGTGTCGTTTGTATGGTTTATCGGGTCGCTGATTACGAAAGCTACAACAACTTTGAAATCCAACGTGGTGACGAGACGTGAGGGAGGAGGGGGAGGGGGAGGGGGAGAGACAGGGGAGGGGGAGGGGGAGAGACAGAGGGAGGGGGAGAGACAGAGGGAGGGGGAGAGACAGAGGGAGGGGGAGAGGAAGGGGGGAGAGGGAGAGAGAGGGAGAGGGTTTTAGTTTTTCTCATTTACTTCTGCGAATTGGCTCTGTTTTGAAATATTACTTAAAGGTGTCTCTCATCTCTCTCTTTACATTTGTTAGGATACTGCTGCTAAGTTCCTCTGTTCTGAGTAATTTATGAGTAACGTCTGTATATTATATAAAATTCAGCTGGATCTTGAATTATACTCATTGATTTGCGCAGGGTTAGTCCTGTTTTTCCTTAGTTTAAAATTACCCCGAAATGACGGGAAAATATCTCATTGCTTCGGAAAACCGGTAACAACATAAATACGAAATCCACGCGAGCGAAGCCGCGGGCAACAGCTAGTTCTAAATATTTCTGTGGATACGCGCGCGGATGGCGCGAGGCGCGCGGTTCAGGAGCGGTGAGGAGGGGAGGGAAGTGAACGCGGAGCGCGCGGACTAGAACAACGAAGAAACTACGATTTTTTACGGGAATGGATTTGTTTTAAGAAAAATCTGTCGGGGTGTATGAGGGTTTCGCTTATTCCATTAAAACGTTGTATATTGACATGAATTAGATTTCTAATTTACAAGCTTTTATTCAAGAACCAGTACTTGTAGTTTTTTAAACCTGAGCTGTTTGCATTTACAATGAATTTCATGGTTTGCCTGATGCTGATTCCTCTAGTCTAGCTAAACGTTAGTTCACTATTATTTAATCTGTGGCCTAGCGGTGTATTAGGTTAGGGGCATGAATATCCATACATAGGCAATACAACATTCATCATCATCATAACATCCCATGAAACCTCCACTACAGGACAGGGAGCTCCCTCCAGAATACTAGCTTTTGCTGGAAAAATGTGGAGGGGAAGTACCATAGTCACCTCGCTTGTTAGCGTTACGGCTGGCACCATAGACCGCGGTTGTAGATGACCGTAGTATATAAGATGTAAGATACAAAGGAGGATGCTGCTGCCCATTCTCCAGTTAACTCTTAGACGCCTCTTACGACACCCACGGGTATGTATGGGTATACAACATTATGATTATACAATTTGAATTTTCATTGGTTTCGCTCCCGAAGCCCATTCCATTCATAAAAATAAGCAATTTTCCCGAAAAAAAAAATCCACTTTCCATACGAAATATGTCAAGCACGTGACGACTTTTCATTTTCTCATATATCAACTGAGTTAGAACTCGTTTAATTTGGCTTTAATAAATAAACGTTGTGTTTCCAAAGTCTAATGATAAAGACAGGCCAAAAGGAACATGAGGCTAACGCTGACTTTGACATTGTTCAAAAATCTGACTTGCAAATCTAAATTTAAAAAAATCAATAAAAGAAAAAATCAATAAAAAATATCAGCAAGATACGTAGATATGATAACCCAGTCAAACTTTCAAAACATATTTATAACTGTTTCTACCGGAGCGAGGTTCAATATTCCTTGCTATCTACTGTCTACTAAAAAAAGGCTTCATTCTAACAAATGGTCAAAAGTCTGATGAACGACTGACTGCATCGAAAATCGTGAAAAACTGCCTTTTATCTCTAAAACTCAATAGCGAAGCGAACGATTTATTAGAAAAAACCCGTGTAAACTCGATCCCTCGAACCCAATTTTTCAAACCAATAAAAACTTCGAGCAAAAGTAATTGGTCCGTATACCACAGATTCAATATCACTGCGTATATTTATGTTCTGTACTTTTGCAGTTTGGCGAAAGCCCAAGCCTTTTAGTAGACCACTTACATCTCTTAGGTCGCACTTACGTTTTACTTGCTTTTATACGGCAGTTTTTATGGGATTTCGGCGTATTTCAGACTAGACTTCCACCCTGTGCCTTCGTTTTTCTCTCCTGATAATTTTAAAAGCATATTTTTAGTGCATCCGTGTAGTGCCGACAAAGAATAGTACCAACTCATCTCTACCCGTGGGTTTCGTAAGAGACGACTAAGGGTTAATAAACCAGAGGATCTTTCTGTGTGTCATGCCATCTTACATACTGCGGTCACCAACAACAGCGGTTGCCTGCCGTAACGCTTAAAAGCATGGTGACTTTGGTAATTCCCCTCTAAAAAGGAAGGAATTGTGGAGGGAGCTCCCTGTCCTGCAGTTGTTATGACGATGATGATTTTAAGTGAAAATTTCCTACGTTGAAGAGCGAGTCAGCAGGCGGTGCCATGGTCACAAATTTGTGTTTGTTAACACAGAACAAGAAGGCGCGGGGGCGGCATTAAACGTCCCAACTGGTTGATCTTCTTTGAAGCCGAGAGTAGATCACGCGCTCCGTAGTTCGACGTGAACACACACAAACAACTTCACTCGTTTAATATTACCGCATGCAAGCGCGTCGCACGCGCCAGCCGCCAGCTTACCCAACAACTACACCTGCGTTTTGTAAGTGGACACTTGCATTTTGATATTTCGTGATCGCCCCGCCACCACCGCACCCGCGAGTTAACGTGAACAAGCACTAGCTAGTTATGTCGGTGAACCATGTCGTGCAGACCGCGCAAGTTGTAGGTATTATATGAAGGGTCGTGAAGTTTGTGGTCTACATAGACTTCAAGTCACAGTTAGACATTACGTCCAACTGTAAAATAAATCTAATCGTGTCCTATGCAAAAGTTTCTACTCCAAGAGTATTATAGAAGAAAGTTAAATTTTGTACTTTTACATCCAGTTAAATATAGTAATAGGCGATGAGTTTTTTGTTTCAGTTTTGACTTTTGTTTTACCGCGCTCTATACTTACCAAACTGCGCCAAAAGAGTAACTAAATTACGTAAACTTGACTACAACTTTAAATGCGTCTGATTTAATTTATTCTTGAGTTTATATTGTAGTTAGAGTATACCTTGATGTTTCTATTGGCTAAATTTATAACAGTCACACGCGATTGTTAGAAAATTTATGTTGTAATTTAAAAATGGATTTAAAGTTTGTTATATTTGCATGTAATTTTGGTATTGTTTCATCTTATCATTTATACCAGAAAAGGTATGTAGTACAAGAAATTAACCAGGGTACCAGCCTGTTTAAAAATCACTTTAGGAACATACTTACTGAAATTTAACAAAATAGAAATAATATTAGACATGCATTATATTTAAAAAAAGGGTGTCATTCAGAGACGTTTTGCTAGCACGAGGCCAGCAATAGCTAGATCTTACCTTTGTCCAGGCCTTTGTCTAACTCATTTCTCTAGCACGGTAATAAGTTAGCACTGAAGTAGGGCCAACGTAAGGAGTTCGTTTTGGAGTTTTAACATCAACACACAGGGTTCAGTTTTCTTTGCAAGTCGTAATTTTTCATACTTTTGACAGTTGTCAGAATAGACCAATTACGATAGCCTTACATACATTAATTACATCACATCACATCACACAAGAAAAATTACATGTTGAAAAACAGGTGCTGTCGACTGGTGACAGAGCTAGATCAAGGTTAGGCATGGGATTTGCTGGCCCCGTGCTAGCGAAACGTCTCTGAATGACATCCAAAATGCACACAAAAAGCCAATAGCCATCTACAATAAATAAAAATAACATATCAATAATAAAATAACAATAATAAAACTGTATGTCTACAATATTTTCCTAAAGAGCATAAATTCTAGGATCGACACACGAAAAAAAAATTACCTTCCATACGCAATGCGCAATCAGATGATGCAGTTTCTATGGGAAGTTGATTCTTTTTTCGTATTTCAGGCAAAGTAACACACTAAAACAGTGCTTACTAATTATTTACACCTTATAAAATTGCTATCTACATACTCGTAAGAGATAAAATTTAATTTTGAGTCCATTGAATGGTTAATTCAATTATAATGTTGTAAGAGATATTCATTTCAAAGGTGAACAAAAAGGCTGTCTTCAACAGATGGTAAATCATTTAATTATATTACCCATTTTAAATGAAAAAACTCTTAACGAAAGAAAAAAGTAACTATATTGACGAAAATGTCAGATTTTTCCCGTTCAAAGCGAAATAATTGATAATTTAAAAACTACCACTTTTTGTAATTTTTTGTTTTAATTTGTATTTGTTTTTTTTTTAGTGTGCAATAAAGTGTTCATCTATCTATCTATCTACCCAACAATCTAAGTAAAAACGAAAAAACTTTGAAGTTGTTCCATACAAAATCAGTTTTCGGCGAAGCATGGTTTCTTTTATTTTTTGTTTCTTAAGGATTTCAATCCTTTCCAAAATTTTGCACTATTCAAAATTAACTTTTACGTTAGCAACTTTCTGTTCTAAATCTGAACGTGTATGTATGTACCTAGCATTTCACTTAAAAGCTAATGGTGCGAAAAAAATTATCACATAGAAACCACCATATAAAAACATGTGGCTTCGTTTACGATACCGAATGAAATAAACGATCAGGCTGGACGGATATTCGCAATAAAACTGACCATTACCGAAGTAAACAATATTAGGGAAAGAGTCGTAGCGATAAATCCTAGGCGGAATGCCTCGGTGGCGATAGCGAGCCAAATTGTGGTTTTAATAGGGAGGGGAAAAAGAAGTTCAAATGAATCAAGTAATTCATCATCATCACCATTGCGTGAAAAGTACGATTGAGTCAATGAGCTTCCTCGAAAATTATGCAGCAATTCTATGGTCACCTCGCTAGTTGAGGTTGCGGCCGGCAAAATAAGAGGTGGTTAGTAATCGCAAAACTGGTGCAATAAGTAGTAGAACGCTACTGCTAATTTTCCGGTTCAATGTCCCTCGCCTTTTACGATAATCACGAAAGAAGATGGGATGGGATACTATTCTTGGCCGGCACCAAACGGACCAATTCAAAAAATAAACCGAGCGAAGCGTTTCGTTGGTCATTCATGACGGGCACCTTTGATCGAAATCGAACCCATCTGTTAATGGTTAGAAATTCAGAAAATTATAAGCTGGTGCGATGTAAGTCTGAAAATTCAAAAAAATACAACTCGAGACAGACAATGACAGTAATCCGAATTCAGTATAATTTTACGTGAGTCAAGTCACTTTGATTTGAACAAGTTCTAACACAGAAAACTTCCGAACCTACAACTAAGCCTTTCAGAGACAATATACTTACGTAAGTTACGTAAGTAATATTGTGTTCGTAGATTTTTCTTTCCGTGAGATGGCGTTTGTTTTCGTAAGACCTTCATTGATAGACAATAAAACAACATTTATTAATAACAGAAACAAATAAACTAAGATAACTTTAACTGAGCAGTAAAATGCTGAAATATTTTTTTAATTATATTTAAAATAAAATTTCATAGTCATATACAAAGATAGAGAAAGATTAGAAGCGTTTGATATGTGGTGTTGGAGGAGAATGGAAGGGATCAGTTGGACACAAAAAAAGACAAACGAGGACGTTCTAGATTTAGCTAAAGAGAAGGTAAATTGGCTGAGCACCATCGAAAAGAGAAGAGGGACGGTGGTCAGACACCTGACAAGACGTGACAATTTCATAAGGAATATTATTGAAGGAAAAGTAGAGGGCAGGAGAGGAAGAAGAAGACCAAGACGCACTTATTTTGACCAGGTAAACGAGAGGGTAAACGTCGAGTCTTATCAGGATGTCAAATCACAGGCAGAGAGAAATGGAGATTGCTCCACCGACAAGAGCGCGGCTCTTAAATATGAGAAGATACAAATAAAGAAAAAGATCTACCCAACTATGAAAATAATGACTTCAAAACAAATTTCACCTCCGAGCAGCTGAGCTCAGTTATACTGCCGCAGGCTACCGTAATCTAATTTGCTTAACTGAAAACTATCAGGATGAAAAAGTATGTTTGAAAAAGATTTTTAACTTTCTATTATTATTCGTCCATGCTTTCTACATGAATAAAAACTTAGTAACTACAGTGTACACCATGGTTTGTAAGTTTTATTGCATATCAATGGGCGGAAATCATTACCATTGCGTGTAATCATTCATTCTCTTTACGCCGTGTTTCATTCGTAGTGGGATTTGGTAGAGGAATTATGAAGAGAGTGGGACGTTGGAGCAAAATGACCTTATTTAAGGTAGAAGCTTTGACCTTGGTTTGTTCATAAAATGTGTAGGCAGTTATTCGGGCTTATCCATATTATGACTAAAACCTTGGGCTGAGTAGTGACTTTGTTAACTTTTTGCGTCCTATACCGGTTGGTAGAGCAGTTATTTATCTACAAATTTTGATAACTTTTTAGGATACCTGGTTAAAAAACGTATCCTTTATATAACTTTCATCGTCCGTCTGTCTGTCTATCCGTCGGTCTGTCTGTCTGTCAAGGCCCTTTTCTCACGATTGAGTAAAGGTATCAAATTTAAATGTCTAATAGACCACTGAAGGTTTGAAAGAATATGAAGGAATATGAAAATTTCATAAAAAAAATCATAAAAACCACAGCTGCAGTAAATTAAATGAAATATAAATATGTTTTCCTCCAAATTAGTATAAGTTTAATATGTTATAACAAAGCGAGCCTTTTTTGTGTTTCCGCTGAGACCGGAAAATTGATACACAAAGCCATTCAAGGTAAAGAATAACAAGGAAATCCCATTATTATTATTATCTCCGGTAATGAAGGTATTACAACCGTACTTCGGATTTTCCTATAATATTTCCCAAAGAAAGAAACAATTGGTCAAGCAAAATTGCATTTTTTAAGGTTCCGTACGTCAAAAGTAATAAAAAACGGAACGCATATAGGATCACTTTGTTGTCCTAAATTATTATTATTCTTGGAACTATTATGCTTATGTTTGTAACTCTACTTGTTATGCTTATGTTTGCGACTACTATGTTAGTTTATTTCTTTGTATAAGATTGTTATTATTAGGTCAACCAACAACCCTCCCTGGGCCAACCCGCCAAAGCCAACTTTAGTGTCAGAATACAGTATAAAAATCCTCAGAGTACATAAACGTCTTGAAGGTCTTTAGGTATTTTCCTCACCTACTAAACTACACAAAGGGACCTAATGAATAGAGGAATTTAGCTCCAGGTTGAAAGGTCATTAACCTTGAAAGTCGTTGCCGGAAGTCCTATTTACTTGGTACTTAGCCTATATCAGCACCCGTCACCACCTTTCTGTTTGCCTTTTGGTTGGCCGGTAGAAAATGCCGCGTAGAATTAGGCCCGCCTTTTGTACTGTAGTGTCAGCCGTAACGCTAACAAGCGAGGTGACTATGGTACTTCCCCTCCACAGTTTTCCAGCAAAAGCTAGAATTCTGGAGGGAGCTCCCTGTCCTGTAGTGGACGTTTCATGGGATGTTATGATGAACTAAAAATACGGCAACACTCACTGTCCCATCTCGGAAAATCTTATATCGTTAGTACTGGATACACAAACCAATAACTTAAAGTCAACTCTGTAAGAGATTGAATCCTAGAACCTTTGATGCAGCTGGTCTATTACGACATCAAAAAATCCCATGAAACGTTCATAGCAGTACCAAGAACTATCCCTCCAGAACTTCAGAAAAAACGCGTGATACTTAATAGGGGATTTACCATAGTCACCACGCTTGTAAGCGCTGCGGCTGGCGACCGCTGATGTTGGTGACTGCAGTAAGTAAGACAGAAATATGCTGCTGCCCATCCTTCAGTTCTAGCCTCTTACGACACGGGTTGGTACTATTTTTTGACGGCACCACAAGGGCAGACACGACGACACCGCAACTTACACTACAACAAAGATGTTCATTAACCACTAATTCTATAAATAGTTGCCAGGACCAAACTATTACAAACATATTTTTCTCTTTGACTGTATTTAAATAAACTATAAAATCTCGATAACAAAAATAGAGCCAAGCTTTTGATCAAATATTCTCTATCCAAACACTTTTAGTACAGAAAATAGAACAATAAACCAAAATAGAACTGGCTTCGTCAGAAATTGCTGATGAACGATAAGTTGTCTGATCAGAAATATTGTTAACAAGGACGTTAACCGCCCCTCGTTCTGTTTATCATCAAATCTTTCCCCTTTTACGCCCTTTCCATCCGTCATGAAAAACTGTCTGTTGGGGAAAAATAAAACGGAAGTTTTTCTTAATGTACGGTTAGTCAAATTGATTTAGCCTTCACCGTTCTCTTCCATCAGAGTATAACAGTGGGGTTAAATTAATTTCTGATAATATTCGTATTTTGCAGAAATTAATATGATTGAATTTCATGCTACTATGCGTTCTGTCAATATCTTTCCTACATAAGGATCTTATGATATTGGGATTCTTTGTAATTTTGTAAAAAAAAGAACTTTAAATGGCCATTCCGTATTAAATGTGCTTGTTCTCGACCTTAATCTTGCTCTAGGGGCACAGAGATATATAATACCTATAACAGTATAGGTAATACCGCGTCTATTGAGTCATTATCAGAGTAACATACATACAGTGGTCAGATGGCAGTCGCTCTGTGTAAAAACCAGTGTCTTTGTAAAATCTCTTGGGTTAGGTAGCTGAATCCGGAAAAAACATTAGTAAAAACGGAATAGGGCTATGGCAATAATACAAACATAAAATCACGCATCAATCCCGTCGAAGTAGACAGAGACCACATCCCTCCACCTTGGATCTTGATATACTTCCCTCACTTTATCTACTTTCATCAACCCTTTCATACACGTGTATCATCAGAGTTGACTATTACATTAACACGGTCTTTGGTATTGCTAAACTTTACTGTGTTTTCATTGGCTTCGTCACAAATGTAGCACTCAACATCTACCCACAGAATGCCGTGTTTTGGCGTAGGCGGCATTCATTCAACCCAAGATTTATGGAGGTGAACGCTAACTACGCTATAATTATGTGAAGATTTTACATTAATTAATCATGGGCTTGCTTGTGGTATTGATCGCGTGGGATTAACATAGACTAGGTTATGTGTAGCCGCGAGGGTGACACTGGTCGCGTTCCCAAGGAGATCCCAGAGCTACCCGTCATGCGTCGAGCTTGGTCATAAGGGGGTTTTAGTCAGTGGAGTCTGACATAACCCGATCGCTTCCCCCATAATGGATTTCCCCTCGAAAAAAAAAATGTGAAGCCAAACCTATAAGAATTGTATTTATAGAGCGTCTTTCTATTAACGACGATTCTTTCGTTGAGGATATCGTCACTTTCGTTTGTTTTGAAGAAAGCTTATCAAAAGTTTATGCATTTGACAAATAACAGCATGAAATAAAACTAGTTCCGCCTTTTATAGGACATTGTTGGATCCCATATCATGGTAGGAATCTGTCAAACGGTCTTTCCACGAGAGCTATGCTAGGTAGCTGACCTGTGATCTAGAAAAAAATGAATCAATTGTGAAGAGCATCATCATCATCATGACATCCCATGAAACGTCCACTTCAGGACAGGGAACTACCTCCAAAATTCCAGCTTTTGCTGTAGAGGGGAAGTACCATAGTTACCACACTTGTAAGCGTTACGGCTGGCAACACGGATCGCGGCTGTTGGTGACCGCAGAATGTATGATGATACGATACACAGAAGGATGTTGTTGCCAGCCTCTGGTTCATTAATCCTTAGTCGCCTCTTACGACACCCGCGTGTAGAGATGGGTTGGTACTATTCTTTGCGGGCACCACACGGAGTATCATCATCATAACATCCCGTAAAACGACCACGGAGTATACAATAAAGAAATTATAGATGTAGTTATCTGAATAAAAGTAACTGACATAATTTACATTTAATTCACATAGCTTGTACTATGGGTATCTGAGATTGATATACATACATGAATAGATATATAGCACCCAGATACAGAACAAACATTTGTGTTCATCAAACAAATGTTTGCCCTGGACGGGGAACAAACCGAAGGCCTACGGCGTAGAAGGCACGCTCATTACCAACAACATTAATAGGCTTGGCATACAGCCTTTTCGGCCGTAAAGAAAACGAAATACAAATCTGAATATTTAGTAGTCTGTGTTTGAAGCTTACGATGACCTAGAAATCGTAAGTCACGCAGCTCCCGTCTGTACAACTATGTTATCTATTAATGTTAACAGATAATCTACTGATGTAAACACTAATGTGTTTTCCAAAGGCAATTAAGTACTTAGACTTTGTTATCACTCTCCTGAGAATAGAATGATTACAGTTCGAAGAGGATCCTTTATAATTGTGAACATTATTTTGGCATGTTACTGGGTCCATTGACTGAACAAATTTTTCCAAAGAACATACTATAAGTTGAAATAAGAAAACAATGTTTTGACATCCCATACAAAATACGCTACTGACGCACTCTCTAAGGGAAGTTGAAATATTTTTAGGCAAAGTAGTTCAGTTTCACGGTCTGAGTAACATCCTAAAATTTTGTTCATGATTTCATTAGGACCCTTTATAGAAAGTTATGTCAAGTTTTTAAAGGTAATATACAAAAAATTACAAATTTACTAGTTTTATGTTAGCTGATAATCTTCTGATAAAACACTAATGTATTTTCCAAATTTTAGGAAATTAAGTAGTTAGACTATTATTGATCCCTTAGGATAGAACGATTACAGTTAGAAACTTTTTTATACGACTGCGGCAAAAAGGTCTATTTATTTATTTTATTTGGAAGATTAACAGATAAATGAAGTTATATAAATTGTTCTGTTATGATTTTGACCGGTATGTTTGTATGTATCTATGTATTTATGTTCATCTGTTCCCTCGTGAATTCTAAACTACTTACCTACTTATTGCATTTTGACAAATGAGGTATCGGAGTAAGCGTCTTGATCATCCGCTGGTTATAGGATATACGACCGAAAAAAAATTAGTTTAATGATACCGTTTAGGTATCAAATGGAAGGGTTTAATGAGCGCATTTCAAATTTAAAAAAATACATATATTTGTTAGTTTTTTTACGTATTTATAACCGCAAAATAAATTAAATAAAAAAAATATTCAAAAACTAGAACCCGACTACTGACAAATCTTGCTTTTGAAAGTATGAAACAAAAAAATACAGTCATCTAAAATTGTTAGGAACAAACTATAAAAATATTTAAAGTGACATTCAAATATGTTTGTATATCCGACTCTGATACCCATAGTACAGGTTTTGCCTAGTTTGGAATCAGATGTAACTACGAAAGGGAGTAAAAATGTCCTCCAATATATAAAAAGAAATTAACTTGTCATCTACTCATGAAGACAAACATATAATATCAAAAAAACTCACATTGGAAATTCATAACTTTTCTTTATCTATCAGTTGCATAAATAAACATCAAATGATCACCCAGTTTTAAAGTCACTCAAAAATATTGTCGAGGAATTTATGATGATAGTTTTAATAAGAATTTTCATTACACTTGAACTGCCAAGCATCGTGAATTACTTATTTCATAAAACATAATTTCATTAGTTACCTACCGGGCTAGAATAAAATAAAAAACTAAATTGAAATCAGACATTCAGACAACCTTGATAAACTTCCGAAATATTTCTTCTCCAACAACTTTGAAGCCTAAAAACTCAAACAAAACAATCTTAATTTCAAACCATCTGTTCGTACGACCTAATTTAACGACTTAAAGAAAGTCATTAAATCTAGACGATCAATAAAGTAGGCCGTCAACAAACACTTGTTTGATGGGAACCTGCCTTGGTCACACGAAGGTCAAACCTATATTCTTATCAGGTTACTACACCAGGTGGATCCGTGAAGAGACGTCATGCTGATCAACTCAGACCACGGATTGCAGAAGATATTCCACTTGCTCCCACACTCTGCTCCCGTGAATTCAATATGATCTTCTTTACAAAAGGGAGCAACACAGAAACCGCCAACTGCATCACCTATTCCTTGGACAACTCTGATGTCAGATCAACACCCTGTTTCTACACCTTATCACGAAGCACTTTCAGAACCGGTGCTACCGTCCACCTCCTCTTCGCCGATGAGTGGTTTCAGTACATTACAATCAACAACCACTAGCAGAAACACTACTCCACCTACGACCCAGAGCGATATTCTTCCTCCATCATCTTCAAATGCTGAGCAAGCACAGATGCTACAGCCTAGACGTAGTGGCAGAACCACACGAGCCCCTCGCCGTCTCATTGACGAGATGTAGTTTGGAACTCAAGATAGAAGAGGGACGAATGTTATAACTAGACTTCTTTACAACCTCTTTTACCTCGACATAGAGCGGCGCTTGCCTTTTCCTATTGTCAGTTTGTCAATGTCATCTAGTTGTTATTGTTTTCTTGAATAGAATTTCCATGTTTATTTCAATCATGATGACATCCCATGAAACGTCCACTTCAGGACAGGGAACTACCTCCAAATTCCAGCTTTTGCTGTGGAGGGGAAGAACCATAGTTACCACACTTGTAAGCGTTACGTTAGCGGCTGTTGGTGACCGCAGAATGTATGATGATACGATACACAGAAGGATGTTGTTGCCAGCCTCTGGTTCATTAATCCTTAGTCGTCTCTTACGACACCCGCGTGTAGAGATGGGTTGGTACTATTTTTAGCGGGCACCATACGGAGTATCATCATCATAACATCCCTAAAACGACCACGGAGTATACAATAAAGAAATTATAGATTTAGTTATCTGAATAAGATTAACTGACATAATTTACATTTAATTCACATAGCTTTTACTATGGGTATCAGAGATTGATATACATACATGAATAGATATATAGCACCCAGATACAGATCAAACATTTGTGTTCATCAAACAAATGTTTGCCCTGGACGGGGATCAAACCGAAGGCCTACGGCGTAGAAGGCACGCTCATTACCAACAACATTAATAGGCTTGGCATACAGCCTTTTCGGCCGTAAAGAAAACAAAATACAAATCTGAATATTTAGTAGTCTGTGTTTGAAGCTTACGATGACCTAGAAATCGTGAGTCACGCAGCTCCCGTCTGTAAAACTATGTTATCTATTAATGTTAACAGATAATCTACTGATGTAAACACTAATGTGTTTTCCAAAGGCAATTAAGTACTTAGACTTTGTTATCACTCTCCTGAGAATAGAATGATTACAGTTCGAAGAGGGTCCTTTATAATTGTGAACATTATTTTGGCATGTTACTGGGTCCATTAACTGAACAAATTTGAACAAATTTTTTCAAGGAACATACTATAAGTTGAAATAAGAAAACAATGTTTTGACATCCCATACAACATACGCTACTGACGCACTCTCTAAGGGAAGTTGAAATATTTTTAGGCAAAGTTGTTCAGTTTCACGGTCTGAGTAACATCCTAAAATTTTGTTCACGATTTCATTAGGACCCTTTATAGAAAGTTACGTCATGTTTTTAAAGGTAATATAAAAAAAATTACAAATTTACTAGTTTTATGTTAGCTGATAATCTTCTGATAAAACACTAATGTATTTATCTACTCCCGTACCGGAATATTCCAAATTCGAAACCAATGACAGATTCGAAATTGAGGTCATTTTCCGCTATCATTTTCATTTCCACACTGTTCCATACTACGAGCAGTACGGAAATGGAGTATGGATTTTCATTCCGCAACTGTTATAATACATAATTTTCAATCTGCATAGGCTAAGGCAATAACCACAGTACTACATACAGCCTACTTTAAAGTAATTTTGTAAAAATACTTTTTACTGGGGTGACGACTGCCTACCTATATTTAAAAGAAAACGGAGAGTACCAGGAGTACATAAATTGACAAGAGGCTAACAGTTGGCTCGCTTCTATATAAAGTGACCGTAGCAACAAAAGAAGTGATTTGAACAAAATGGAAAGTATGTACCAGGAGAACATGAGTCTACAAGAGGCTGTCAGTAACCATATATATGAAATTAATGTTAAAGCAACTCCATCCACAAGCTCTGGATCTGGAATAACTTCGGGAATAACTTTAATTAACTGTACTACTCGTAACTAACTGTCCTCTTAGTTCAATAAATTGATCACTACTCTTTAAAATTTTATTTTATTATGTCGGTCGTAGATAAAGTTTTGTATGCAACTATACGTAATTAGTCATTTTAACACTCGATCTATACTATTTTGATACTCGGCTGCGCCTCGTATCAAAAACCAGATCTCGTGTTAAAATTACTCTCATTACGCAACAGTTGCATAAATAACTATTTCCAAATTTTAGGAAATTAAGTAGTTAGACTATTATTGGTCCCTTAGGATAAAACGATTACATGATTACAGTTAGAAACTTTTTTACCCGACTACAGCAAAAAGGACTGTTATGATGTATCTATGTATTTATGTTCATCTGTTCCCTCGTAAATTCTAAACTACTTACCTACTTATTGTATTTTGACAAATGAGGTATCGTAGGAAGCGTCTTGATCATCCGCTGATTATAGGATATACGACCGAAATAAAATTAGTTTAATGATACCGTTTAGGTATCAAATGGAAGGGTTTAATGAGAGCATTTCAAATATAAAAAAAAAAACATATATTTGTTATTTTATTTACGTATTTATAACCGCAAAATAAATTAAATAAAAAAAAATCTGAAATAGAACCCGACTACTGACAAATCTTGCTCTTGAAAGTATGAAACAAGAAAATACAGTAATCTAAAATTGTTAGGAACAAACTATAAAAATATTTATAGTGACATTCATATATGTTTGTATATCCGACTCTGATACCCATAGTACAGGTTTTGCCTAGTTTGGAATCAGATGTACCTATGAAAGGCAGTAAAAATATCCTCCAATATATAAAAAGAAATTAACTTGTCATCTACGCATGAAGACAAACATTTAATATCAAAAAAACTCACATTGGAAATTCATAATTTTTCTTTATCTGTCAGTTGCATAAATAAACATCAAATGATCACCCAGTTTTAAAGTCACTTAAAAATATTGTCGAGGAATTTATGATGATAGTTTTAATAATAATTTTCATTACACTTGAACTGCCAAGCATCGTGAATTACTTGTTTCATAAAAACATAATTTCATTAGTTACCTAATGGGCTAGAATAAAATAAAAAACTAAATTGAAATCAGACATTCAGACAACCTTGATAAACTTCCAAAATATTTCTTCTCCAGCAACTTTGAAGCCTAAAAACTCAAACAATACAATCTTAATTTCAAACCATCTGTTCGTACGACCTACTTTAACGACTTAAAGAAAGTCATTAAATCTAGACGATCAATAAAGTAGGCCGTCAACAAACACTTGTTTAGTTTGTAAAGCTTCATTAACACGATTTTCATTACAATGACGACAAGACATTAAAACTTAGTTTAACATTAAAACTTATTAAAACAATGTAAAAAGATTACTAGAACTTAATTTTTGATTCATTCGAAAGTCAAAATTGATACAAGTTTTTTCATCCTCAAGTCGTCATCGAAGAACGCTGGTACCGACAAGTGTGTATGAAAGGGTTGATGAAAGTAGATGAAGCGAGGGAAGTATCTCAAAATCTTAGCAGGTAACACACCGGACAGCACATATCATCATAACAACCCATGTAACGTCCACTACAGGACAGGGAGCTCCCTCCAGATTTCTAGCTTTTGCTGGAAAAATGTGGAGGGGAAGTACCATAGTCACCTCGCTTGTTAGCGTTACGGCTGGCACCATGGACCGCGGTTGTAGGTGACCGCAGTAAGTAAGATGTAAGATACAAAGGAGGATGCTGCTGCCCATCCTCCAGTTTATAACCCTTAGTCGCCTCTTAAGACACCCACGGGTATGTATGGGTTGGTACTATTCTTTACCGGCACCACACAGGGCCGAAACCACATAAATCGAGCGCTAATTTGAAATCTGAAGAGCGCGTAGGTTCGCAATATTCAGTACAAACGACCCTCATAAGGACTACGAGAATCTCGCGGGCGGTTGCGCGTGGGCACAGTAAATATATAAGCTAAAGCAGTATGGAAACTCGGGCCTTTTTTTGAAAAAAGAACTATTTTGCGTTGGAGCGTCAGGGTTGTAATCCAGATGTTTTGAAATAAGAATAGTATGATGAACTCAAATATTAGGGTGCTTCTATTAACTTAGTTCCTTTCAGCATGTTTTCGGACCGTAAAACTAAGTAAATTTTTCCGAAACCCTTAGTCGCCTTTTACGACACAAGGAAAGGTTAAGAAGTCACTTAGTCGCCTTTTACGACACACGGGAAGGTTAAGTCACTTAGTCGTCTTTTATGACACAAGGGCAGATAAAGACACTTAGTCGCCTTTTATGACACAAGGGCAGATTAAGATACTTAGTCGTCTTTTATCGCACAAGGACAGGGACATACTTATAGGAACTCTGTACCTATTTGTTTGTATTATGGTTTTAGCACCCACGACTTACTTCAGCGCGAAAACTGCTTATTTTCCTGTAGCGGTGTGTGCATGTGTGAGTGCGCCTGTTTTGGACGTTTGTTAGGAGTTTCCATACTGCTTTAGCTTATATATTTACTGTGGCGTGGGGTACGAGGTAGATTGCAAGGGGGGCGGAGAGTGTCCGTTCAGTATGATAGTACTAATACTTTAGTCTGTGGCTGTTGTCTCCCCCTACCCCGACGGGATAGAGGCGTGATGTTATGTATGTAATGTGAGAACCTTCGGACTAAGAACTGCTTTTAGAATTTCCTTAAAAAAAATTCGAGAAGATCTACCACAGTCACCACGCTTGTTGGCGTTTCGGCTAGACTTCTGTGATTGTTGGCCATAGTACAGAGGTATAAGGACGCTAAAACTTATCCTCCTGTTCATGATCCTTTACATGCATTTTAATAAAACCACAAGAAGAAATGTGGTTACTCCTCACGAAAAACAAATGAAGAATTCAAAATTAAATCGTTTATTTTTAACAACACAAATATCCGTGTAATTTAGGGACAATAGAAAATCAAACTGATTCTAAAAGAAAAATATACATAATAACGTTCGGATATAGACGGATTATGGATATACAAATCTTTCTGAAATAAAAAAAAAAAACTTCTACATCTGGACAATAATCTAAAAGAAAATTATTTAAGATTTTTTATAAAAAAAATACTTATAACAATCTTTAATCTTTTTTTAAGAGTAACTCTCAAAAAAGTGCCAGATACCTTTAAAATTTGACATTACTTTTAGTGCCACAAAATAAAACTATGCCATAATATCGGAGCATATTTGCTATTATTTAGCTGAGGAATCTCCTATTATGAAATAAACTGGCGCCCTAAAGAATCAATCTATTAAATCTGACCCACATTCTCGGCCATTCATAAATAATATCCTACATCACATTTGATAACATTTACAAGTGTAATGACTATATGCCATTATCATAAAATTATTATTCATGCCTCCCTGAAACACGCTTGCGTGAAAACTCGCACAAGTTGTACAAAGTTATATTAACTTGTAGAAGTTAGATTCGCTCTTGTCCAAACAGGAATGGCCGAGCCGAGATGTGTTAGGTAACCGGAAAACTTTATATTTATATTTGTTATTTCGGTTTTGTCATCAACTGGAGTCGTTTGTTGTTGTTGTTTTTGTTTACCTGCGGGCAAATGTTGAACGTTTCTCACATTAACTATTTTGTAATTTATCAGTTGGAAAACTAATGTAAATACAATAGAGAGTTTTCCAGCACCATTTGAAAGTTCAACTGGATGGCGCTCATCAATAGGAAAATGGAATCACTGATACTAAAACGGTCACCGAGTATGAAATAGTAGATTGTATCACAAGCATAGATTTATATAGTCAAGATAGGGTCTTGGGAACAAGCGGTTCAAAATTTCCGCATACAAGAAAAAATAGCGCCGTCTGTGAAAAATCGCGTGAACTACGTTGTGTAGTACTTCAGTCGGTGCTCAATACACGGAACGGAAATAATATGGCGGGAAAAAACAAAACAAACTTTTTACTGTTTATAAGTGATTTAGGCCTGGGTTTTGAGTTTCATTAATTGGATTATAGTCAAAAACAATAATAAGAAATAATAATAATAAGTGTATATTGTTTCTTCAACAAAGAACATTCCATTTTGTTGGTAAGTTTATTTGCATCCAATGTTGACAATATGACTGACAACGACTGACGTTTGTTGGTCCTAAACGTCAGATTTCGGACCAACGAATTGGGGACATTGTAACGCAAAGAGATTTGAACCTCGCTGCGCGCTGACCGAGCGTAGCGAGGTTCAAATCTCTTTGTTGTAACTTGCCGATGGGCTAGTACTTATATATAAGTAAATGATCACAAGGCAGTAAAATAATATTTTTAAGGCGAGGGCGCTATTTTGAATCCAGAGCGAAGTGAAGGATTCTAAAGTAGAATCCTGAACGTAGCGAGGGATTCAATAGGTCGCCCAAGGTAAAAATATTTTTGCAGCCGCGTAATACACTCTACTTTTCATCTCCCTCTATGAGAAAAGAATAAGAGCCTCATTGAGACACACACTCGTCATTTTAAATATAAAATACCATTACAATATTATTACTTGATGAAACAATACTAAAAATCATATTAAGTATTATTTGTAACAACTGAAAATGTTATTGACATTTTTGTATCAATTAGGAACAGAACCTCTTTGGTTGGTACCTAGTCTTGTTTACATTTCAAGCATATTTATTTTTTTATATTCAGAATAATTTTAAAAGTATAACCGCCAGTATCATTTTTCATACAATATTTTGGTTCGACCTCTATGGTTGACCTAAAATATCCCTATGGTGGACCTAAATTCAAATTATGATTTTAAATCTCATTTTTACCCACTACGAAAGTCTCTAGGAGAAAATAGCTATTTTATTAGCCTTTATTGACGAACCGTTCAGCGATTTTCGAATAGATGGGATGAAAATGTTTAAGTCAGTTTGATTGCTACCCTCAATGTCTGCAATATATTTTATTTAAAAAATATTTCATTTATTTTACACAGTCATAAAAAAGACATTACCAGCTGTGATGACAGTGTCACCTATCGACACTTAAAAAAGGTAGATGACAAACATCATAGAAAATCACCTATTAAATATTATTTATTTATTTATTAATAGTTTATTGCACACAAGAAAACACAATGGACAATACATATAAAAAGACGACACAACAGGTACTACTTATTTCAATAAAGAAATGTCTTCAGCAGACCTAGGCGAGCGTGAATAGTATTGGAGAAGGCAGATAGATCGTGCGCAAACTCAAAAATTATATATAAAAGTAACAATAATAAATTTAACATAGGTATCTTATTAAAATACATAAACCTTCTACACCAATCTTATCTTCTTATCTTATCTTATTTAGCCGTTGCTGTCCCACTGCTGGGCAAAGACCTCCCTCTTTTTTCTCCATTCGTCCCTATTAAGAGCCTGCTCTTGCCAGTTTGTACAAAAGACGTCAAGTTCATCGCGCCATCGGCGCCTTGGTCGGCCTCGACGCCTCCTGTCGCTCTGCGGCTGCCAGGTGGTGGTGATTTTGGCCCATAGATCATGCGGCATGCGGGAAACGTGACCTGCCCAATCCCATTTAAGCTTGGCGGCTGTGTAGGCTGCGTCAGTTATTTGTGTTTTTGAGCGCAGTATGGTATTTCTGACCCGATCTGTCAGTTTCAGACCCAACATACTGCGCTCCATTGCTCGCTGGCAAACCGTGAGCCTGGATCTTTGATGTTGTGTCAAAGACCAAGCCTGTGCACCATACGTGAGAATCGGGAGAATGCAGCTGTCCATGAGTTTGCGCTTTAATGTGATCGGAAGATCGCTCTTCATGTAGCTTTTCATGGACCAATAGCTCCTCCAGGCATTATCAGTGCGTCTGGCAACTTCTTTATCTTGTCGTGCCTGGAAGGAGGCTATTTGGCCCAAATATAAGTACTCCTCGACATACTGCATTCTCTCGCCATCTACAGTCACGCTGTATTTGATACTATTTGTCATCAGCTTGGTTTTTGACATGTTCATCATCAATCCAGACTCAAAGCTTGCCGAACATAACTCTTGGAGCATTTCCTGTAGTTCTGTAGCTGTAGAGGAAAACAGGACTATGTCGTCAGCGAACCGAAGGTTTGTGATCCTTTGACCGCCGACGTCAATCCCTCGCTCTTTCCATGCATCCGCCAGCTTTCTAAAAATTTCTTCGAGAGCACTTGTAAATAACTTAGGGGACAAAGGGTCACCCTGTTTTACTCCTTTTTCAATTCTGAATAGTGGACCAGTTGACTCTAACTTGATAGAAGCAGTACTGTTTATGTAAATAAGTTTTAGGAGATCTATATATGTTTGATTTATATTCTGATTGTGCAAAGCATTGAATAAGGCTGTGTGATGGAGGCTGTCAAAGGCTTTTGCGTAGTCTACGAATGCTATATACAGGGGAAAATTAAATTCATTACTTTTTTCTATAATTTGATTTAGGCTATGTAAGTGGTCGGTAGTTGACAGTCCTGGTCGGAATCCCGCCTGTTCGGGGGGTTGATGTTGATCAAGATCTCTGGATATGCGGCGCTCGATAATTTTGATAAAAGTTTTATATAAATGAGACACTAAACTAATGGGTCTGTAATTGCTTATTTCGGATTTGTCTCCCTTTTTATGTAACAGTATTATATTAGCGTGACAAAAATTATTAGGAAGTTTTCCGGTTGTTAATATTTTATTAAATAGCTTCGTCAAGAAGGGTAGTAGTGTAGGTTCGCCGTTTTTTAAGGCATCTGCTGTGATAACTCTAGGCTTATGTCCAGCAGTGGACGTCTTTTGGCTGATATGATGAAGCTGATAGTACTGAGCCAATAGTAGTCCAAATGAATTTCGAATTGACAACATTGATTTTTGACTTCTGTGATGTCCAAAACCCCATTAAACCTTTGATTTTTGACACCAATAAAAAAATAAAATAATTAATAATAATAAATATATGATATATATTTGTATATATAAAATACATACTCGTAAAATGTTATGATATTATACGTAAATAATACCTAACTAATAAATAAATATATGGATAACTAAGACAGGGAAGATAGTGCTCTTTGACTTGTTTCTTAAAGATAGCGATAGAGGGACTATCGCGAACAGCTAATAAATAAGTAAATAGTTAATATTGATATTAATAAAAATGTTTGATTTTTAAAAATTTGTTCGTATTAGATTAAGATGAAATTTAAAACTAGGTTCCTCTTCTCAAGGTCAGTACTTAAACGGGACCAGTTTTGACAACAAAGGTTTAATGGGGTTTTGGACATCACAGAAGTCAAAAATCAATGTTGTCAATTCGAAATTCATTTGGACTACTATTGGCTCAGTACTATCAGCTTCATCATATCAGCCAAAAGACGTCCACTGCTGGACATAAGCCTAGAGTTATTCAGTGTTAAGGGCAAACTTAACTCTTTCAGTTAATGTAGGTCACATCGAAATGAAACAGGTGTTGGAGTTGGTAATTTTATAATAATTAAATCTTACGATAATGACTTTCTCTTATTTTAAACCGTTTCTGAAATAAAAAGAAATAAATAGTACAGCAGCACTGCACTTACTTTCTCGCAATACTCAAGGAAAAACTATCAACCGCAAACTTAAATTTGTAATGCCATACCCATAGTATGGAGATACAAACTTATTTACGTTTTTCCAAAAAAATGTACGAATGACAGAATTCAAATTGTCAAACAATAAAACAAACAAACCTCAAACGATTTCGAGTAAATCACATGTTTAACTTTTGGTAGTACTAGAACACCCTTTATATGAATTTTCACAGATCAATGGATACAACCGTAGGATATTTGCATGGAGATTTTTTTAATTTCCAAACACATGTTCCTTTTGGATAATTGTTCAGTTTAGTCTACTGAGCAAGCCCTTTTAGTTTTTGGTGCACCCTGTGTACTAAATTTTATTCAAAAAAATCATAAATAATATCCAGTCAGGTAGACAACCAATTCAGGATTAATATTATTGAAAATTTTAATAAACTCAATGGAACCAATTTTGGGTAAATCACATATTTACGATTTGGTGGTACAGGAACACCCCTTATATGAAATTACACAGATCAATTGATACTAGTGCAAGATATCTTACATGGAGATGCTTGGTCATGCAAAGTTTCATCAAGATTCTATGAGCCGTTTTTGAGAAAATTTCAATTTTTCATTTTCGTTGTATGACAGCTACCCTCAAAATGAGAGCCAGCAAGAAACCACTTAGAACCCTTCGATGGATTTGCATAAAACTCCTAAATTCAAAATCTGGTGTCAATCGGACCATTCGTTTAGCCGCTAGGCCAAAGCGTGACGGACAGACCGACCGACGGACCGACCGACCGACCGACCGACTGACCGACCGACCGACGGACGGACATTTTTGGGAGACTTGTTTTTATGATGTATAAGTGATATAGAACACATTTTTGAGAAAATTAGAAAAACTTTTTTTTCACGAATACAATACCTTTCTCGCTCCCCTCGAAAGTAAATACTAAAATAAGGGACTTGTTTGAGGGGGGGCAGGGGGAGCGTACACGGGATCGATCTGGAATTTTCTAGATATGTTCAGTGGGACCTTAGGAACTATGAAAAAAAAAAGAAATCTTTCGACGTAATTTGTCCTTGGTTATTAAGATAGTAAGATTTCGAATTGGCAACATTGATTTTTGAATTCTGCCATATCCAAAACTTCATAAAACCTTTGTTGTCAATACTGGTCCAGTTTTACTTATGAGAAACACATTTTGTCACTTCTTATCACAGCTTCTTACTCTATATTGAAAATAACACATATAAACAAGGTTTGCAATAGTCGGTCACAAATAACAAAAAAAATCTTCTCTTGCTTGTCTCACTGTCAGGATAAAAGTCTCTCTTCTCCCCTGCATGTATCCCAGTTTCGTGCTATTGTTACATTTAATTTTGTCTGCACTTCAGCAAGCTTAACTCAAGCCCATTTCCACACAGAAGGCGCTAAGTCGTGTTTCTAAATCAGTCATGTAAGATAACCTTAAGGTAATAGGATGCGCTGTATCTCTCACTATCAAACCTTGAGTTAGAACTTTTAATGTCAGTCAAAGACCATGCTAGAGCTGCGTAGATAAGAAATAAATAAATAAGAAATAAATGTTGGGGGACATTTCACACAAGGTCATCCAATCCCAAACTAGGCAAAGCGTATGGGTAACAGAGACTTAAATACATACATATATAGATAAATAACAATCAGACACAGAACAAACACTTGTGTTCATCACACAAATATTTGCCCTGGGCGGGGATCGAACCCGCGGCCCACGGCGTGAAAGGCAGGCTCACTACCAACCACACCAACGAGCTTGTCATGAAGAAATACTAAGACTTTAGAGACATACAACTTTAATTGCTGATAAAAAAAAACATTTTGATTGCTGCTTATCACTCAGATTTCCTCCACAAGCAACCTATTTACTTCGACATGTACTGTAGACGCGTGTTCACTAAATAGGTAATCAGAGTGCCGCACTGCCGTAAGCCTTTCCCTACAATTTCGTTAATCGCCTCCAGAGGGGGAAGGGGAATTGAACTGTTTAGAGGGGGAGGGGGCTGCGTGACTCGGTACTAACTTCCACAGAATTACACCTGCCGTTGCATACATTTCGTATTAGAGCCATGCCACACGGTGCGTTGCGGCTGCGGTGCGGTGCCGCAGCGGTGTGGCTGCGTTGTTTTACATACAAATAATCATAGTGTTCACACGGTGCGGTGCGGTGACGCAACGCACTCACGACGGAGCTGCAGCCCCCGAGACGAAGCGGGCGGGGGTGTACTCATTGCGACGCCGCAGCGGCACCGCACCGCACCGCAGCACCGCAGACGTGGAAGATACACGCAAGCTCATAAATTTTTATTGGGTTCCGTACCCAAAGGGTAAAAAACGGGACCCTATTAATGTGCCTCCGATGTCTGTCTGTCTTTCCGTCTGTCACAAAAAAAAAATGGGAACACTTACAAGCATGAAAGTTGGTTTGTTTAAAAAACAAAAAACATATATATTTTTATTTTTAATTTAAATAAATAAATAAAATGTTTTATATTAATTAACCACAGAGTTTCTTAAAAGCTAGGGGCAGGTGTCTCCAGTTAAGTTTATAGTGCATAAGCTATGGAATAACAACAAATAATAAAAACTGGTCAAGTGCGTGTCGGACTCGAAAAATCTAGCACTGAAGTTTACAGAAATTTCAACAAATATAATAATAATATGGTAGTACAGAACCGTCGATTTCGGCGGTGACGTAGTAATAGGAGCAATGCCAGACGTCTTTTCTGATCCATGTTTTCTATTAGACTGACTGCAGTTTTGTACAAAATGCTCGACGGAACTCTTGTGCGTCACCGCTGCGGCGACGGAGCGACGCTGCGGTGCCGCAGCGGTGACGCAGCTCCCGTGTGGCCGGCTATGCGTTGAAATATTTGCGTTGCGGCACCGCAACGCACCGTGTGGCATGGCTCTTATTATAGTGAACGTCGCCGCTCGTATTAAAGTTTTGTTATTGGAAAGTTGTAATAGACGCGAATTGGTTAACTGGTTAATACATAAGACCTACAGGGTTCAATAATATTATTTTTATTATATAGTCAAAAATTACAATATGTTTGACTCCATACAAACTAATAGCGTGTAGGTAAGATACATTAATTTGTATGAGACGTGAAGCCGTTGGTCCGGGCTACTGTCAATGTTAGTAGTCGTACCACCGGAAACTGCTCAGCGGCAGACAGAATTTGAGGGTCATTACAGGGTCCTGGTTGAAGGGGTTAGGTAAAAATCATCGTAAAGGAAACGAGTTTATTATGACAATGTCAAAGACGGTGGTCGTGCACGCGCGGGCACGTCCGAGCACGACCAGAAACCAAGGTACCTGACAATTTTGACACGAGTGACACCGAAAGACAGAGATAGAAGACATTTG
The DNA here is from genome assembly GCA_947532105.1 of Athrips mouffetella. Classification (NCBI taxonomy): domain Eukaryota; kingdom Metazoa; phylum Arthropoda; class Insecta; order Lepidoptera; family Gelechiidae; genus Athrips; species Athrips mouffetella. The sequence continues at coordinate 7,742,606 of OX383958.1, forward strand.
AAACAGGAATTTGGAATTTTGGACCAGGACGATAGAGCCAGGATCACGAAAAGAGGCAGCATGCAACCATTTGGCGGCTTGAAAACACTGACAACTAGGTTAAGCCACTAACTTAGCAGTCTCATTTAGGATTAGGTCTGGTTTGCTTTCTGGATTGCCAAGGTCAGATGGCAGTCGTTCTGTGTAAAAGCCTCTTCAAAGCCCCTAGGTTAGGGAGCTGATTCTGCAAAACCATTGATAAAAACGGAAAAAGGACAGGGCAATGATGATGGTTCAATTTGTATCTGAAACAATATTTTGTGAATTTTTTGAAGTCGAATACTAAAGCTATTGCACTTAGCTTCCAAAATAAGACATTAAAACGTTCCACGAATTTGTTAATCCATTGTATATTTTGACTACTTTACAGACTGGTTATCATGAAGCAATAAAATTACGTCGATAGCAATTAACCGCGCGAATGCAATTGGTGTTCGAGTGGTATTGGGTGTTGAACAACTATTCGTGGCGTGCTCAAGGGTAGTTTAGCATATAATTATTGTGCAATAGGTACTCGTAGTCAATTGGACTAACTTAAACCTACTGGAGAACTTTGTCGACATAAAAAACAACTTCTTCGTAGCGATAAACTTAAGGCATTTTGAAAAAAACTAGCAGAAACAGACCGGTGACGAGGAAAAAGCAGAAAATTGCCAAACAATTTTCAATCGCAGAAGTTCACGATCAAAATGGTGGGTGAAGTATATATTATGTACTGATAAAACTTTATTCCTTTAAATTAAACTTAAGCTTTTTACATATAGGAAAATAAGTAAGGATAAAGAGAAATAAGAAAAATAAAAGTACATTAATTATAAATATTATAATGTTAAAGAAGCATACAAAAATAAGATATAACCTGTAAGCTACGAGCGTAGTAATAAGCTACGTCGTAGTCGTAGCGTGTCTACGAACCAAGAAGCTGGTAACCCGCGCTTCGCTTTGCTACGAACTAATAAGACACTATAGACTAAGAGCTGGCGGTTGGCAACCCTAACTCAACGCCTACCAAAAGGCGATCTATCTAAGCTGGTGCACGATGAAAAGGTGGGTCTAAAAAAACTAATAGGGTTGCCTGAGCGCAACCTGCCACGTTTTGTACAGTCAACAAAAAACTGTTATTTTTTTTTTCAAGTCGTATACAAAGTAAGTACATAATAATAATATAGCTTTTATTTTTCCCTTACAAAAGAATCTGTCTACAGTATTTATTAAAATAATGAGTTCTTATTTGTATATGTTAGTTTTATTAGTTTTGTTTCTTAAAAATTATGTTAGTTTTTGTTAGGTGTAAGGGCCGCCTTTTGCGGTGAAAGCCTCCTCCAAATTGTGCCAGTTTTCTCTATCTTGAGCCACTCTATGCCAATTTTTTCCGGCTATTGCTATTATGTCGTCTTTCCATCTTTTCAGTGGTCTCCCTCGTCTCCTCTTTTTATACATTGGGTACCAATTTGTTACGGTTTGTGACCATCTGCTATCCGTTACTCTTTGAATATGGCCAGCCCACCTCCATTTAAGGGTCAGGATTTGTTCGGCTACATCTTTTGCCTTTGTCTTTTTTCTAATAGATGCGCTTCTGATCCGGTGTTTCAATTTAATGTTCAAAAAGCTTCGTTCCATTCCCCTTTGACATGATCTTATTTTGTTTAGGTGAGAGACTTTGAGTGGCCAGGTTTGGCATGCATAGGTTAAGCAAGGTGTCAGACATATGTTCATTGCTTTTGTTTTTAGTTTTATTGGTAAAGGTCCCTTGAATATTTCCTTCATTGACCAGTATTTATTCCATGTATTCTTTATTCTTCTATCTATGTCCTAAGTAAGTACATAGTGTATGCAAAAGTACTAATTAAGAAGGAACGAAATCAACAGGATTGCATCGCCCAACCCTGGTCATATAGTGAGTTGACATAACCTAAAAATTACATTGCAACTCTCTTAACTACCGGGTTTAGAGAGGGCAACCCTACCCAACTTTGGTTCATACTGATTAGTATTTTTGCATGTACGAATTGGTAAAAAAATAAAAAAGTTTTGTTAACTGTTCAAAGCGTGGTTGTTTGCACCCAGGCAACCCTGTTTTTTTAGACTCACTATTTCATTGTGCACCAGCCTAGGTCACTTATTGATGGGTAATGAGGTTGGTTTGCCAACTGCCCGCTCTCCGTCTCATAGAAACAGATCAGTTTTTCTGGTCACACTCAAAAAAGGTAAAAAAGAAGTACAAAGTTAAAGAATGTCTCAGTCATTCCGTAATTTCCTTACATTGTCAGAAAAATTGATGATCTAAATTAGTAAAAATGGATAGTACTCGATTTAAAAATATACGTATCGTTTTTTTTCTATGTTGTCTCAAAAGGCAACTGGCTAAGTAATTAGTAAATAATGTAGGCTTTTTTTTTCAAACTATAACATCCTTCAAAGGTCTAACTTCAAAAAACTTGTCGCTAGGTAACGTGGTGCCACATAAAATTTTATGAGTTCAGGTGAAATACACTTTTAGCTCAAGACATGAGAAAAAAAGTAAATTGAATTTTTCGTTTAAGAATTTTATAAGAAAATTGAATTTTACGCTCCTTGGCTACGGGCCTATTATCATAACTTCATAAGTGAAAAGTGTGTTAAACTTACAGTGAAGGCGAAAGTACCTTGAGGTAGAAAAGTAAAACAACATATTACAGAAAGTGAGTTATTTTTTTGGCAGGATATTACTATAAATCCTTCTTAGACCAAGAAACGTCTATTGCAGGGAAGGGAGCTCCTCCAGATCTCCACCAGAAACTCGTGGAACTTTGGACGGGATTTGCCATGGTCACCACGCTTGTAAGCGTTGCGGCTGGAGACCGCTGTTGTTGGTGACCGCAGTATGTTAGAAATAAAGAACAGTACCAACCCATCTCTACCCGCAGGTATCGTAAGAGGCGAGTAAGAGCTTGTGAACCGGAAGATAGACAGCAGCAGATCAAAAATAGTTATGTGAAAATTCATAAATACCATCCGCATGTTTTCTTGTTCATCATCGTCATTACATTTTACGAAACTTCCACTACAGGACAGAAAGATTATTATTTAGTGGAAAAGTGGGAAAATACTAATGATCCTGATTCTGTGCAGTAACTTTTACAACAGAGTAGTGTTTCAACAGTACTGGGGCGGTACTCCGAAGTTTTTATCGGAGCTCCGATATTATCGCTCCGATATTTAGGAGTGAGTGAGACTACTGATTTCCATGCTAGTTCGAACGATTCAGTACTGTTTCCATCACGGTGTTACGCGTGTGTGACTTCTAAAAATTTTACATGTCTTTACTGACTGTAATTATTCGAATGTACTAACCCTTGATACAGAGCTTTAATAAATTCGTAAGAGTTTATTTTGGGGGCTTAGTTTGGTATTTAGCAATGCAACTATTTTATACAAATCGGTCCGATCAGCTGATCTTTTTGTATAAAAAATTTCCGAAATTTCAGAAGGATAAAGTCTTACATGAATTCAGTTAAACTCTTTTTAAATCAACACCATCGTGGCGCTGAAAATATATTACAGTCTATCGATTATTCTGCTACAGAAATATTCCTTCCTTCAAACAGAAGTTATTTTGCAATTTCGTACGTTTTTTAGCAGGATATTGTTTGATGAAAATTACTTTCCAGATTAATTGACGGCGCCATCCAGATTTAGCGAGTTTTATGTTTTTTTGGGTTACAATTTGTAATACGGGATTGTCCGTCTTTTTTTATTATTTATCAATGTCAAAACCTTACCTTCCGTTTGAAAAAATATCTTTACTAAGCAAACTTGATTATGTTTAGAGAACCCTGCCAACGAAACTAGAATAATCTGTGTCTTGAAAATAATACGTGGATGATCTGTGTATCAAGGCAGTACTGCTTTGTTGTAGTGAAACTATACAGCGAGTAAGGGACAGCCATCCGAGTACTGAAAGAGCATAATTAGTAAACGTAACTGAACAACTTTCAGCCTCTCAAAATCGGCCTCTCCATACAAACTGTCTGTAGCGTCGCCGATGTTAGTTGTTTAGCTCTTTATTTTGGCTCGCCAACGCACACACCACGTTGCACATCCTACTCGCTGTACGGTCGGTTGCAGACTGAGTATGCACGCTCGAGACAAAGGCTATACACTACATCCCTTCCTTATTTTAATTAGATTTTTATATCGTTCATAAATTACCTAATTAAAATAATAAATTACATTTGAATCGGAAATTATCAAATCATAATACGCTTCTAGCGGTACCTTCTACAAAATAGTTTTTCATAGTTTCCTTAGTTAGGTACTCCTCCTCTCCACTACTGTTGCAAATGTTATTTTTTCCCAAATTATTCTTTATGTCTAACACTTTCCAGTCTCCTTGTATATTCTTCAAATGTACTACGTTTCTTCTTATCTGCCCCGTCTACTTGTTCTGGACTTACAACAACTAGTGACCAATGAAGCTTGCCTACAGCAGCCAACCCAGAAACTCCAGGAGGACCTTACTTTTAAGCCCTGTGTTACTTTAAAGCCTTGAGAGGAAGGCAAGAGTGAGAAACACCACTACCTGTCTTTCCTCTACCTTTTTTCTTGATATTTTTATTTCACACTACTGGTTTCCATAGGTTTGCAGGTGATAAACAAAGAAAAATACAAAGACTATTCAAATTAAATGAAGGTTTTAAATATTACAACTAATCCAGAACAATAACAAGTTCTTCAGCTATTTATAATAGGTATATAATTTCTTTTCTTTTTTTTTCGTATGGTTTGCAGGGTCAACGAATTCTTTGTGTTCTAATTACACCTATTAAAATTATGATCTATACCCAGACATACAAAACGCACTCTTCAAAGTACATATTTATATGGTGCACACCTATGTCATCGAAATGTTCGGTGATGATACAAACTGGCTGTTTCAAACCAGGAACTCCTCGGAAAGTCGATCTATCAATTCGGCTCATTACTCTGCACGTACATGCTGAACTCCAACCCACCACGTCTGGATCGAGCGTCCAACACATCTTCCAAGACTATTATGATAAGAATAAGTATTTTAAACTATTATTGTACTATATTATTTCTGTTAGCACGGTGGCAATTATGACATCAATCATTTATAATATAGATAGGCTAATGATAGCTTTCAGGTGAATGATCTCTGTTTACCATGGTGTTTTTCCCATATAAAAAGGAAACTAAAGTTGTCCTGATCGCAATAAAGTGCTTCGTCACAATTTGACATAAATTAATAAGATGGCGATATCAAATGAAGTTATTTTTCAATCTAATTCAACTACTGGTACCTTCAATCTGAATGTAGAATCTCACCAGAATTAAACTCGAAATGTTTGTCGAAAACTATTTTTTATGTTACTGATCAATTTTCAAACCTTATTGTCAAATTTAAGGAATTATTATTATTGTTTATTTTTATTTTTAAGACTTCTTTCAGTTGTATCAATTTTGTAAATGAATTATCTATACATTTGCCGCTGCACAAAAGAACAGCACCCCTTTTTTTATACCACGTTTATTTTTTTTTCTAATCTCTTAAAACCTTTGCTCACAAATTTCTTGTGGAATTGCTGCTTGTCCACTTTGTTGATTTTATTATCTTACCTGTACCGTGTATAACGACAAATCAACTTTTCCATTAAATTTTTAATTCATTGGGACTCATTATTCAGACAGAACTATTCATTTATTTAAGCAAATATACCTAATTACGTTTTCGTAAGTTCATAGGTATCTTTATTTTTACAACGCTTTTAAAGAGTATTTTGTTGCTTTACAGTAAAGTTACATAAGAAAACCTAAATTAAATTTGCTTTTCAATAGTTACCTGCGAGGCTTATTTACCACAAAAATCCTACTAGGTGACCGGATTATTATTCCAATTTCTGTAGCCTTTCACAGGAACCAAGCTATTTACCAACCAAAGTATATTTGAGTATGCACTAATTTTAAATAGGTACCTATTAAGAATGATAGGTTAGTTTTTTTTTTATCGTTGTAAATGGACAAACCACATAATTTATTTCAAACATTGTAAAATTATTTACTTAGATATGTTTAAAATCGATTGCTTCTTGAGCTTTATATATTTATTGATTAACACGACAAGAAGAAGAAATAATCCTTGATCCCAATGTCTTGATTTAGGCACTTGAAATAGGTTGGTAGGTATTATTTGTGGTTGTCTTGGCCCATAGAGGAGAATCAATATAACTTTAAGATGTATTAAGTACGCATATTGTCTATGTACCGGTCCTTCCAATTTAAGTGAAATCGTTCAATACAATATACTAGCAACACGCCGATGTACACAAGTTTTTTTTTTTTTTGCTATGGCATCGTTGTACAAAGCACGTATGTTAAACATAATGAAATAGGGACATGATCATTAAATAAACCCTTCCAGAATAATTTGACTTTTCGTGGGTATGTATTAATTATAGTAGGAAATGTACAGTAATGGGTACTCTCGCTACAAGTGCCAGAATTTACCTGCTCCCTAACTACACCAGTGGTATTGAAAACTGTAAGGTAGGTATCAAACTATTTAAATTTCAAACTGTAGGTTGGTACTTTTTATCATACCTTTTCCAAACACTCAGCATGTTTAAACTGAATTTAGGGACAAAATAAAATTGTCACCATATGTCCTTATAAAGATGACTTGACTGTCAAACAATGTGTGTGAATCTGAAATCCATTTGTTACTTCTTTTCAACTAAACAAGGAAGCATTTTGTTATTTATAATACACACTAATCGGTTCCCGAATCGTATCATATCATTATCCATTATCCACCCGGACTTTCCTTGCACTCTTTAATACCATGGCTCAAAACAACACATGTCATTCGCCCACGCATATAACCTTTCTGAAAATATATGAGAAATATTTTAAGACGCGAGCTAGATTTAAACCCGCACCTTTGGAACGGACCAAGCATGAATTGTATTTACATACAACAAACATCAGAAGCAGCACGAATCCAATGCACAGACCACTGTGCTATCGTATCTAGACTCCCTTATTCTCTTTATATTTTGTTTATGCGTGGCTATTCTTTGAGTTTCATAATATTATTGATGCAACAAATATGAACAAACGATTTACTATCATTTTTGTCTAATAATTAAATATTTTTTTCCATACGCCTACATATTAAACAAAAGGAAATGAAAGCTGATTCAGTTTACAGAATTGTTAAATAATTATGTAGGTATTGTTCATGTTACCTGCATAAACATGCATATAATGGTAATTCTATGGTTTTGTTTACTGGTGAGGAGTAAGCCGTTCCAACCATTGAAGCCGACCAATTAATAATTCAGTTGGAATTCACAACTGCTCCAATTATGCCTCATTTTATAATTGACATAATGCAATCTAATGCCCAGTTAGTAACTGCTCATATTTTAAATTGTTGAAAAGACAATATGCAATTTAATGGCCAGTATGTAGCTGCTCGTATGTATCTCAACATTGACAAAACTATTAGCCAATATGCAATTAAATGCCCAGTTTGTAACCGCTTATAACATATCACATTATTAACAAGACAATATTCAATTTAATGCTCAGTTTGTAACTGCTTGTTTGTCAGATTATTGAAAGGACAATATGCAATTTAATGCCCAGTTTATAAATGTTTACATGTCAAATTATTAAAAGACAATATGCAATTTAATGCCCAGTATGTAGCTGCTCGTATGTATCTCATTATTGGCACAATTATTAGCCAATATGCAATTAAATGCCCAGTTTGTAACCGTTTATAACATATCGCATCATTAACAAGACAATATTCAATTTAATGCTCAGTTTGTAACTGCTTGTTTATCAGATTATTGAAAACACAATATGCAATTAAAATCCCAGTATATAACTGCTTATATATCGAATTTTTAAAGATAGTATGCAATTTAATGCCCAGTATATAACTGCCAATATGCCAAATTATTAAAAGACAATATGCATTTTAATGCCCAGTATATAACTGCCAATATGCCAAATTATTAAAAGACAATATGCAATTTAATGCCCAGTATATAACTGCCAATATGTGTAATTTGCAATTTAATGCCCAGTATATAACTGCCAATACGTGTAATATGCAATTTAATGCCCAGTATATAACTGCAAATACGTGTAACATGCAATTTAATGCCCAGTATATAACTGCCAATATGTGTAATATGCAATTTAATGCCCCGTATTTAACTTCCAATACGTGTAATATGCAATTTAATGCCCAGTATAAAACTGCCAATACGTGTAATATGCAATTTAATGCCCCGTATTTAACTTCCAATACGTGTAATATGCAATTTAATGCCCTGTATATAACTGCTAATATATGTAATATGCAATTTAATGCCCAGTATATAACTGCCAATACGTGTAATATGCAATTTAATGCCCAGTATATAACTGCCAATATGTGTATTATGCAATTTAATGCCCCGTATTTAACTTCCAATACGTGTAATATGCAATTTAATGCCCAGTATAGAACTGCCAATACGTATAATATGCAATTTAATGCCCAGTATTTAACTGCTTGTATGTCAAAATATTAAAAGACAATATGCAATTTAATGCCCAGTAGGTATATAACTGCCAATATGTCAAATTACTAAAAGACTATGCAATTTAATGCCCAGTGTATAACTGCTAATATGTATAATATGCAATTTAATGCCTAGTATAATCATAACTGCTCATAACATGGTACATATGTAGCACAAGTACCACTTAACGCAACTTAAATAGATTGCATTTGACAAATTCAGAGTATATTTTATATCATATAATATTTCATCATAATCCAAAGTAACGACGACTACAGGACGCTGAGTTCCCTCCAGAATTCTAGCTTTTTCTGTATAAAGTGAGGAGGGGAACCTCGCCTGTCAGCGCTACGGCTAACACCATGGAACCCGGTTGTAGGTGACCGCAGTATGTAATATGGTAAGGCACACAGGAGGATAACCCATCAATACAATTCAAAATTTATTGATAAATAAAAATTGGCATGTCAGTTACCTCCTCCCGTTTATGAGCCATAGTCGCCTATTACGACACCCACGAGTATGTATGGGTTGGTACCATTCTTGCCGGCACTACACGGGATATAAAATAATTAGGATCATTAAAACTAACTCGTGGCTGGTTCGTTGGATCCAAGGTAAGTAAATTATTCTATAAATAGTAGTAAAAACAGCACAAATAACCTGCGCTGAGTTAGCATCCAGCTAGTTAGTTTTTTGGGTTCAGTGGAGTTTTCTAGCAGCGGCCTTAAAAACTCAACGACGTATACTCTAAAAAATAACCTTATTTTTGAATCGAGTTTCATCGAACATTTTTTCAGTCATTCTATCTGCGTCTGCGCTACGAAGTGTATCGTTTTATCTCATGTAATATCCTTGCGTTCTAGTTTTATACGTTATTCGAAGTAGCAGTCCAAATATTATTACATGGGTGGTGGTATCAAAACCAATGGTAAATATGTATCAAAGTATTAGTATCTACTGTACTGGTAACCCCGTAATATGCCACACGGTGGGTCAATTATGAGGGGTCAGCCCTTTTAATAGTAAAGTAAATAAGTTTGTGTAGGTAGTTCATAGGTATATTCATCAAAAATAATTCTTGCCGAGACAAGTTGTCAACGACCGACCGAACCACTGTTCGGCGAAACCTACAGGAACCCTATAGGTTATTTTCAAGTTTCCTTAAATCCTTAAATCCTCCTCATTTTGATTGGCTTGATGCAACTACCTACGTATTGACTTCTATCCGTTCCGATTTCTTTGGTTAAAATACTCAAACCACAGCCAAGGAAATCTTTAAATATAATGCAAAATCTGGATGGGCTAACACGCATCCTTTGTCCGTTCAAACCTGTTCTATTTATAGCCGGCCGACAATAAGTTTGTTTACTTCAGGCCAAAATTTTTTTTCACAACTATTCGGTGAAATTAAGTAATTCCTTTCCTTTTTTTTCTGTTTTATTATTTCCTAAGCAAGTACTCACTTTTAATCCTCGTCGCCAACTGTAGCGTCGCCGATGTTAGTTGTTTAGCTCTTTATTTTGGCTCGCCAACGCACACACCACGTTGCACATCCTACTCGCTGTACGGTCGGTTGCAGACTGAGTATGCACGCTCGAGACAAAGGCTATACACTACACTGTCCAATCAGGTTTGCAATTTTGTATGCAGATGCCGATATTTCTTTTTCATTTATTGAAAGTTTCAATCGCTGATAGTTGTGCAGTTACGTTGACTGATTTAGTTTTCGGGTAACTGTCCCTTACACCCCATGTTTCTACTGAAGTTTACTTGTTTTGACTACGGCAACTGTTTCAATTCCTTTATGTGTTTCCATGTGGCTTATATAGCCAAAGCCTTACGTACAAAAACTGTGAGTATTCGAAAGAAATACGATAGCCACACACTAACCGAACAACGTAATCGGCAAATTGCGTGAGCCTGCTCACTCATATTTTTACTACGGCCTTAATTATATTTATTGGTCAAAATATACCAGCCCCTAAAATTCTTTAGTGCAGCAATAAACAGAAGGGGGCGTGCGTAAAACAGTGTACGAGTTTTTTAGGGTTACCGCACGTTTGATTTGGCTGTAAAATGGATTGGTTTGTGGCGTTGCGCACTAGAACGAACATGTTGGAATTCTAAACATGTATTTGGGCGACACACCTGTTATGGCCAAATAAAAGAAAGGACAACATCATGTCGAAACAAGGTGTAAAATCACTAGTAGAGGACAAAATAAATATAGATCGCTATTTGATCCACCGATAGGCGACGATAACGTGACCAAAAAACTTTTGTTTTAATTTTGTTGTAACGTATTATTTGAGCCATCCCTACATTAAATCCTTATTTACAACATTAATGAAAGTATATTAACTTTCACGATTTCCTTGACTAATAAAAAATACGATTATAAGAACCACAGCATAGTCTAAAGACGTATTTAAACACATAAAAAAATGTCATTGTAATAAGTTTAAATGAGGATGGATCAATTCCATTAAGCTTCGGCTAGTATTTATTTGCAAATTATTTATTCTAGAAGCAGTGACCTTAAACTTATATAACACGCAGGTTTTGGCCGAGGGTTAAAAACAACTTTCTTAACAGAACCTTGTATATTTAGTTTACTGTTCGTGAAAGAATGATTAATTACAGTGACATTAATATTGTATTTGTTAATTAAAACTAAGTTAATGTCGCACGAAACCCATTTAGATGAATATCTGGTTCAGGTTTAAAATAAAAATAGATTATGTTTCATACGTTACAAAAGTTTTGAATGAAAACTATTTTTCCCAATGTTGAAGCTAAAAAAACCGGTGTTTGTACAGAAAAAGAATTTCTACGGAGTATATAATTATACACTAAACTACCTTTTTTTACCAAAGGAGCACATTAAGCATTTTTAGGGTTCCGATACCAAAATGGTAAAAAAAAGAAACTCTTATGGTGCGACTTTGTCTGTCTGCCCGTCTGTCTGTCACACCTCCATATCTCAGCAACCACTTATGCTATCGACTTGAAATTTGGAATAGTTTTAGAATACGGTTGCCCAACTTAATTTCACATTAAAGAATTAAAAAAAAATTATGATTATTAATGTAAAGTGGCCCAAAATAGGGGGTGCCAAATTTCAAATTGTCGCTACTAGATTGACTGGGGTATCATATGAAAGGACTTTACTTGTTTATTCTAAAATATATTTTTGTATTTTTTTACATCTCTTAGTTTTCAAGTTATGATGAAAAATGTAAAAAAAAATACCATTCTCCAGAATCCAATCTCCATATCTCCAAAGTTTGTGAAAGAAAAAATCTGAATTAATTACAGTTGACAGAAATTTATGTAAAAATTACAGCAAAAATAAAACGATATTTCTAAGTTGCACAGTTTTTTAGAAACCTGTAAATAACCTTTACAAACAAACTTAGTTTTGCGGTCCTAAAAATGGACTTTAGTGCTTCCAAAAATACAAACAGTATATCGGAACCCTCGGCGCGCGAGTCCGACTCGCACTTGACCGGTTTTTTTTATTCATATGAGCTTGCTTTATATGTCCTAGTTAAGTAGTGAAATTATTTATGTAAATACCGCAGTGTCTCAAGACGAAAGCCTTTCACCAGTGTGTGTTGCCAGTGGTGACATATGGCACCGAGACGTGGCCGCTCACGATGGGCCTTATTAGGAAGCTCAAAGTTACCCAAAGGTCTAAGGAAATAGCATGATTGGAGAGAAAAAATAACCTAGTATACAATAAATAATAATTATTTAGTCGCCTTCACCGACGCCTATGGAAATCCACTATTATTAGCCACCACCATACAAAAAAAAAATAGCAACTTGAATTTACGAGTATCATATACAATGCAGGCCCTCAAGTACTAGTAATGTTTACCTTGAGGGAGGGAGGCTTAACACAATTCAGTAAATAAATTAAACGACCCTGAGGCCCTTTTACTGCCCTTTAAACTTAAAGATAACTGGTTGGAGTTTTTAAAACTACGGTAATAAGAAGAACGAGATAAGAAAGTAAGCATTTAAATTATTTTTTGTGAGTGGAGTTCACTTATTTAGTAACAAACGTAAAAGATAAAAAAATCTGTACAATATAAAATAAGTGACATATGAGCAGAAAACATACACTCTGGATTATAATTTGCCAGATTCTGCTTTGTTTTTACCCGAATGCGACGAAGCCAAAAAAAAAGGTTCCTAACTTGCGGGAGTTCATAAGGCTAGCTAAGTCTATACATTAAGAAGAATACTAGGTATTTTATCCTGAGGGCTTTTGTAGGGAAGGTCTAGGATAACAGCGGACAGCAGTATTCATTTGCTGAATTAACTAAAAAAAAAGTAAGTAACGCTAGCAACACTGGCCTACGACAACTAGTAACTTCTTTCCCAACCAAAATATTTTATAACAAAACATTATGAAAATAAAAAGACTTTCAACCTGTCCTCTACAAATCGTTAAAAACAAAATCAAAGAAGTAAATAAGGCCAAGACTTAGTTCAAGTACCTAATAAATGTAATTTGAATAAGTTGAAGGATAAATAAAGAGAAAATAAAAAAAACAAAGACAAAGGGTAGCTGAAGTTCAATATAAATTAGAAGTAAAAGCCATTCAAACCCCTATTTTATCTGAATCAACAAATAATGATAGTAGATATAAATGATTGAAAAACTAAACGCTCTTTAATAAAACTCTTTCAACGGACCAGTGTCAAGTGAAAAAAATATATCAATAAGACTCTCGCCCAATGCACTGACTAATACACACATACACACACACACATACATAACATTCCATTTAAATTCCACAGAACAGGGAGCTCCCTCCAGAATTCCAGCTTTTACTGTAACAAATTTTTAAGGGGAAATACCATAATCACCACGCTTGTAAGCGTTACGGCTGGCACCATGAACCGCAGTTGTTGGTGACCGCAGTATGTAAGATGGTACGATACACAGAATGATGCGACTGCCCATCCTCCAATTCATAATCCCTAAGTCGCCTCTTACGACACCCACGGGTAGAGTTTGGTATATGAACTATTCTGTTACGATAACACACTGGCAGACTATTACAATCATCTTAAATCTTTAACCATTAAAGGCAATATTGAAAGAAAACTAGGCATACCGACCTCCGACATCCGTTTTAGAGATTTGGTGATGTTGATGCACGCACACTAAAAGACACTAATTTAGTTTATTAGTATTATTTGTTTAACAACTTAGGCAAGCAAACGCATATTTATACAAATACTAGATTAAACAAAGAAAATATTTCAACATTTTAATTGAACGACTCTTTAGGCAAATAACCCGTTTGGAACATACAAAATAGACTCCTAAACACTATTTATTTTCTCCTACAAATGTGTTTGTTTTGTTTCTCTAATTATCACAAGGCGAAACTCAAAGGCTTCCAGCGTTACTAACTAAACAAACTGAAGTCTCGTAATGTTAATTAAGAGAATAACCCCGCTCAATTGTGTAGAATCTACAATGTAATATACCAGGGATTCTCAAACTAATAGCTCCTGAACCAGGGACTATATGAATGTAAGTTGGTTAACATAAAATTCAGTATCGAATAGGTTTAATAATGAATAATGAATGTACTGTGATCCATTTTTTCTTTTATTGCAACGCTTACCAATTTTTTTTGCACCTATTACACTAAGACAGCACATTTGAAGGAAACAATTACATTGATTTACAAACTAGTTTTTTCTGACAGCTTTAGCTTTAATTTATAACATATTCCCAAACAAATCTAGAGATTTGACCAAATCCCTGAATCTCATGAATTGATCATATCCCAAGATACGATTTCAGTGAAACTTCGAAAATACACACCAGTTCTTGATTCTAAAAACCTAACCTTTTGGTCAAAAACTGGAATTAGACAAAATCGTTTCTTCATTTTATCATAAACCTAAACAAAGAACCTGAACTCTTAAAAGTATCTTGAAAGAATAATACGCTTCTTGCATTTGATTAGCGTTGTGGTCGCAGGACAACCCTGTAAGTTTTATAATTTGTGTCATTATTTTACCTTTTCCCGGGATATGATCAAATCCCTTAGGGGTTCGCCCAATTCAAATTCAATTAAAAGTTATACTAATAAATAAATAATAAAAATATTTATGAATATATATATATATATATAAATCAACTTCCACACAGACACACACACGCACATACACATTCAAACCACACCCATATACACACTTTCAATTGTTTTTAGCATCTTGTGTTCTTTTAACTGGCAGATTATTTAGTTTTAATGTGGTTTATTATTTTACTTGGAGCATCTTCTCAAAACCTAATTAATTAATTGTTTTTTACTTCTCGATCGTGTTAAAACTTTGTAACGTATATGTGAGAAATTTTTTGTTAAGTAATTTTTTTTAAGTTTCAATTGTATTTGGAAACTGTTAACTTAGTTACGCTTGCTCTGTAGATAGTAATACTAAATTATGTGTTGTTAACTTAGGGAAACCTGTTATAGGCTCATGTACCATTAATATATAAGCAAACTACACTTTTTGTAAATAGCTGTTGGTTTTCTAAATAAAAAAAAAAAAGAATATCATGGTAATATTTTTTTTAAATAATACTTAAATTTTTCATTCAATTGTATTGTGGCTGACGTACCATCGCGCGCATGCGCTTCCTTGTTTAGTTCTGAGTTCTGTCATTATAAAATATTCAACATTTTATCAGTTTATTTATTTGTAACATTGGTGACCCCGACCTTAGTACGGACATGCCTGATACAGAGGAGCAAAAAGTGGAATCAATCGGCGTCAAAGCACGTATCAGCCAGTTTTGGCGCGACCGTCCAAAGCTATGGTTCGCACACTTCGAGACCGTCATTGCTCCGCAGAAAATCAGCGACACAGCGAAATTTTGCCTAGCAGTTGCTCAACTAGAGAAATGCGACGTGGAACAGGTCAGCGATATTATTATGACGCCACCAGCAACCGGAAGCTACGAGGCCCTTAAGCAGCGTTTGTTATCGGTATACGAAGAGTCCGAAACTAGACAGCTTCACAAATTGCTCAACGAAATGAGCCTCGGCGATCAAAAACCAAGTCAACTATTAAGACGCATGAAGGATTTGGCTGGGTCCACGATGCCCGAAGGCACACTCAAGATGTTATGGCTCCAACATTTACCTACGGCTTGCCGTACAGTACTGTCTGTAAGTAAAGATGATACCTCGCTTGAATCATTATCCAGCATGGCTGACATCATGCATGAACAGTCTCGCGAGGTTTGTAGTTGCTCCACATCTTCAACTGCTGGTAACAATAGTCAAGACCTGCGTTCGCTCGTGATGAATTTGACTAACGAAGTCGCAGCGCTGAAGCTCGAACGATCGAAACCTCGGTGGCGCCGAAACAATGACCGTTCACGTTCTCGCTCACGCAACAACTACTCAGCCGCACCGCACTCTAGCGGTTTTTGCTATTTTCACGGCCGGTAAAGTGACTACTAGGTAAAGTGGATATGTAATTAATAGATTTCTTCTCTATGTTAGGAATTGAACACATTTTCCAGGAATTGTATACTTATACAATGACGTATTGCATAGATAGATTTCCGTTGATATTATAGATTAATTTTGAAAGTACTGATTGATATGAAAGCTACACACACCCGATATCGAATCCTATCGCACCCTGCATTCACTCTCAATATCAGTACAAAAATAAAATAAGGGTAAAATAACTGTAGAAAAGAAATCAGTACAAAAATACAAGTTAGTAAATGGAAGGAGGAAATGGAGGCCTTTGCCCTGCAGTGAGACATTTAGGGCTATTAATAGTATTAGTACAGTTTTTGGTATGCACATATTTTTTTGTTTCTAGGACAACCGATGACTCTTTCCACGTTCAAAGACAAAAATAAGAAAATGAAATTGTAGAAGAATAAACCTCTTAATACACGTATCTTTTTAGAGTTCCGTTACCAAAATGGTAAAAAAAGGAACCCTAATGGTGCGACTTTGTCTGTCAGTCCGTCAGTCTGTCACACCTCTTTATCTCAGCAACCACTCATGCTACCGACTTCAAATTTGGAATGGTTTTAGAATAAAGTTGTCCAACTTAATTGCACATATAAGAATTTTATTGAAAAAAGTTATGATTTTTTATGTAAAGGGGGCCAAAATAAGGGTGGCCAAATTTTAAATTGTCGCTACTAGATCGAGTGGAGTAATTTGAAAGGGCTTTACTTGTAAATTGTAAAATTTATTTTTGTATTTTTTTACGTTTCTTAGTTTTCAAGTTATGATGGAAAATGGCAAAAAAAAATACCATTCCTCCGCCTTATCTCCGAAGTTCGTGTAAGGAAAAATCTGCATTAACAGTTGACAGAAGTTTATGTAAACTTTACAGCAAAAATAAAACGATCTTTCTAAGTTGCAGTTTTTCAGAAATCTGCAAAAAACCTTTACAAACAAATTTAGTTTTACGGTCCTGCAATGGACTTTATTGCTTCCAAAAATACTATATGTGCGAGTCCGACTCGCACTTGACCGGTTTTTTACTTTCGAGCGGAGCGAGAAAGGTATTGTATTCGTTAAAAAAATGTTTCTAATTTTCTCAAAAATGTGTTCTATATCACTTATACATCATAAAAAACAAGTGTCCCAAAAATGCCCGTCCGTCGGTCGGTCGGTCGGTCGGTCGGTCTGTCCGTCACGCTTTGGCCTAGCGACTAAACGAATGGTCCGATTGACACCATATTTTGAATTAAGGAGTTTTATGCAAATCCATCGAAGGGTTCTAAGTGGTTTCTTGCTGGCTCTCATTTTAAGGGTAGCTGTCATACAACGAAAATGAAAAATTGATTTTTTTTCATAAACCTCTCATAGAATCTTGATGAAACTTTGCATGAACAAGCATCTCCATGTAAAATATCTCGCGCCAGTATCAACTGATCTGTGTAATTTCATATAAGGGGTGTTCCTGTACGCCTAAATCGTAAATATGTGATTTACCCAAAATTGGTTCCATTAAGTTTATTAAAATTTTCTATAATATTAATCCTGGATTGGTTGTCTACCTGACTGGATATTCTTTATGATTTTTTTGAATAAAATTTAGTGCACAGGGTGTACCAAAAACTAAAAGGGCTTGCTCAGTAGACTAAACTGAACAATTATCCATAAGGAACATGTGTTGGGAAATTTAAAAAATCTCTATGCAAGTATCCTACGGTAGTATCCATTGATCTGTGAAAATTCATATAAAGGGTGTTCCAGTACTACCAAATGTTAAACATGTGATTTACTCGAAGTCGTTTGAGGTTTGTTTGTTTTAATGTTTGACAATTTGAATTTAGAATTGATCTGTATGTTTCACACGAACATTTTTTTTTGGAAAAACGTAAATAAAAGTTTGTATTTCCATACTATGTGTACGGCATTACAAATTTATGTTTGCGGTTGATAGTTTTTCCTTGAGTATTGCGAGAAAGTAAGTGCAGTGCTGCTGTACCATTTATTTACTTAAAGGGAGTGTCGCAGTTGTCTTAATTGAAATAAAAATATTTTTTTTATTTATTTTATAAAAAACTTAAATGCAATGCATGAAAAACTATTATGTAAACTGGTAAGATGTATTCAGCATAATATATCATATTCATAAACTAAAGTCAAAATGGAATCGGCCAGTCAGTTTGCTGCCAAAAAGTAAATCTTGCCGAGTACGTACACCCAACAGCACGTAAGTATAAACACTTTGAACTTTATGACATGGTAATAGAGTTGCAAATTTTTCCACTGACGTGCAGTTGTCCGTACCCTTTAAACTGATTGACCACGTGCCCCTAGAGTTCACGTACCCCACTTTGAGAAACTCTGTAATAGTTATACAGGGTGTAAGGGACGGTGTACCGAAAACTGAAAGGGTGTGCTCAGTCAACGAAACTGAACAACTTTCCCAAAGAAACATTTCTGGGAAATGAAAAAAAAAAATTGAACTCTTCATACAAATTGTTCGACCAGAGTTAGCAATTTGTATGGAGAGGTCAAAAATTTTTTTCATTTTCCTGAAATGTTTCTTTGGGAAAGTTGTTCAGTTTTGTTGACTGATCACGCTCTTTCATTTTTCGGTACACCGTCGCTTATACCCCGTATATAATTATATTAAATCGTTTAGATACATGTAGTATAATACAGCTTTCTGCTTTGTAAACTCGTTTTACTTAGAGTTTACTATGGCGTTGTTTTCTTGTTTGGTAACTTGTTTTGAAAGGCTTGTTTGCATTAAGTTCTGAAGTGTATTCAATAGTCGGGTTAGTGAATAGTTTCCCTATAAAATGGATATTCGGTTAGGTTATTGTTTGCTCTAAACATTCTCTAAAACCGGTTCAGTAGTAGGAGAATTAAAGTAAATCTAAAAAAACATTGACTTTTTCCGCAGGATTATATGTCTTCCTGCGGTAAAATCGAGTCCATGTCCTCCCAGAGTGTCCATTTTAATTATTCCTACATGAATGTTTTTAAACAGGAGGAGTTTTAAATCTCAAAATCAAAAATTTACACCTCTTCATTACATTAATGTAGACAGTAAATAATACATACATACATAACATCCCGCCTTGTTCCCGTCGGGGTAGGCAGAGACCACAGTTCTCCACCTGCTACGATCTTGACATACTTCCCTTGCTTCCTGAACTTTCATCAATCCTTTCATACATGCTCGTCGGGTTAGGGTACTTTTAACCTGGCCTTTATTCAGAACGTCCTGAATTTGGTCCTGGTACGCTCGCCGAGGCCTTCCCCTTCCAACGTTTCCATTCACTCTCGCCCCGCAGATCCCCCCCGTCAATCCTCCCCCATTCACCCTCTCTACATGACCAAACCATCTCAGCATCCCTTTCTCAATTTTAGTCACTACGTCTTCTTTCTTCTTACAGTACATAAGCTGCGTAATAATGACGTGTTTGGCGCTTTTACAATAAAAGACCACTCACGTTTGTTTTTTGATAAAAACAATGAAGAGAGGATAATCGTCATTTGTTGAGTGACAGACAAGAACGGTGGAAATGGCTCCATACGGACGCAGAAGACCGTTTATGGAAATCAGGTCTCTTGAACTTAGGTACCTACACTAGTTCCATTAAAAATCAAAGCAAATATTTTTCAATATGAAATATCATCAGCAAATTACGCTTGAAGGTTTAACCTTAGTGCTTTTTAGGGTTTTGAACCAAAATGGTAAAAACGGAACCCTTATGGTGAGACTTCGTCTGTCTGTCTGTCACGACTGTATATCTTAGCAACCACTCATGCCATCGACTTAAAATTTGGAATAGTTTTAGAATACGATTGCTTGACTTTATTACAAATGAAATTATTGTAAAAATGTTTTAATTATTATTGTTAAGGGAGCCCAAATGGGGAGGGTCAACATTTTAAATTGTCCTTAGTAGGTCGCGTGGGCTACCATTTGAAAGAGTTTCACTAGTACATTCCAAAATGTTTTTTTTTTTCAAGCTTATAATTTATAATATTTTAAAATAATACCTGTTTCCCTTTATGTCTATAGTTTGCCCAAGGAAACACTTGAATTCATTACAGTCGATAGACATTTGTGTAAATATTACAGAAAATAAAACGATCTCTCTAAGTAGCACCGATTTATAGAAATTTTCAAAAAATCTTTACAAACAAAGTTAGTTTTGCGTTCTATAGGTATATCGGAACCCTCGGCACGCGAATCTGGCTCGCAATTGACCGGTTTTTATTTCACTATAAATTTCTCTGCCATTAGCTGGAATATCCGAAAGTTCCCGCATCACTGATCCCTCGGGATCTTTCCGCTTTATCCATCGTACGAGTCCTAGCCCGGGATATGCCCGGTTACTCTTCAAGCGAGGCACGTGCGGGTAAGCAAGGGATCAATTCTTAGCTCTCGTCGAAAAAATTAAAAGAAAGCTCGTGGTTGCAGGGAATATTCGAGAGAAGCGGAGGTTACGAGACCAGCATAGATACTGCACCGTGAGCGAAGCATTTCGTTAGATTGCAACGAGTTAGCTGGTTTAAGAATAAAGGTATTTGCGATGTTATTTTTGTAAACATCTACTTCTTTTTGTAAATAATACAAAGTTTCAGCAAGTTCGTGTAAGGATTTTTAACTCCACTGGACTTGAGAACATTCTATTCCCAAAAAACTATTTTAACTCTCCGTACAAAATGCTTAGATGATCGGAAGAATATTTTTTTTATAAATTTTTAGGTCGTAGAACCAAAGTTTATGCCTTTATCATCTGCCTTAAACAGTTTAACACGAATTTACTAAACCTATGTGTATTTATTTAAGTTTAAAATTAAGGTGGCCTGCGGTTTAAGTTTCTCACGATAAACGTTGAGCTCCTTAGAAAAAATAAAATAATCCCTATAATTTAAAAATACATGTATGTAACTGTCTTTTTTTTTCATTTTTCTCTTAAAAGTTTAAAGTTGCTTGGAAAATACAACGCAAAACTGCCTTTATCGTCAAATACTTACTTTCTTTCAGTTATTTAATAAAACACAATATTTTGATCTGAGGTAGGTAATTTAGAAAATAATCTGCCAATTACTAAAATCGGTACCCCTTTTCTGATTATAATATCTCGACTTCACAATAGCTTTTATTTTACAAGGTCATCATTTTCCCTTCGTATTTCGCCTCTCTTGGTCCTTTAGAATACTAATAAGAGAGTGAAATATTTGAAGAAGGTTGGCAAGTAGGTTAATATAAACGGGCATTATTGACAACCTGAAGTTATTACCTCATTTTGGAACGAAGGTCTGGTAAGTTAATAATGCTGGTGAGGGTTTTTCCTAAAGATTTTGTTTTTTCAGCACAAAGAAATAAGACAAGAAATTAGGTTGATGGGGTAGTGTAAAAATAGAAACTTAAAAAAAATCGATTATAATTTTCTTTCTAAATAAAGATGTCATTGAGAGATTAAGGTCATGGATAAACTCGATAAAATTGACACAGGCTACGAGTATAAGCTAATATCAAACCACTAAAGGTGGAGGTGGAGGCCTGGTTGCCTAAAACACAGGACTAACTAGCTTAGGAACCAGCCTCTACAGACATTTTATTGTGCCTACTTTTTTGCCCATGTTTTTTGTAGAGGAAATAAAAATTATTTTACTTTACTTTACTTTACTTACTAAGTATGTGCTTGGTGCAAGATAGTTAATCTATTACAGCCTACCTATGACGATGATAACCAGACTTTTTTAAATCATAACTGCCTGGAATTCACCAGCACCTGGTCTGCAAAGCAATTACATATCAAATTGAAAAATTACAATTCCCGATGCAAATTATGACGAAATTTTGTCTCACTAGTCCATTTGATAACTGCCAGGGTACATATCTCACTTAGTCATGAGGTGCCATGGTCTACTTGGTAGTCTTTGAACAGACTTTATACTAAGGTTGGTTGGCCGGAGTAACGAAAACAAACACTGGTGGGATTCACTTTTGGAACGAACCTACTTATCTTGCAATAGTTCACTCCACACCCTTATATAGGGCGACTTTTAATTAGTGCTTGATAGAAAAAGGTAAGAATGTAACCATGATACTGAACAACTTTTCCCAAGGAACATAGGTCGAAAAACAAAAAATCAAATTTGACCTCCCATACAAAATGTGCTATTAGCTGATGCAGTTTCTATGGGAGGTCAAAACAAAATTTTCGAATGTCGACCTATGTTCCTTGGGGAAAGTTGTTCAGTATCATGAGTACATGCATACCTTTTTCTATCAAGAACTAATTAAAAGTCACCCTATATACAACGTGTTAATGGAATAAGCGAAACCACCCTAACTGATTTTTATTAAAATAAATCCATTCCAGTAAAAAAAAAAAAACAATTTTTTTTCTAGATATAGCAAATTTAAAGTTTCATCATAGTTCTAGTTTCATCGTTGTTCTAGTACGCGCTCTCCGCACACGCCACCCCTCCCCACCTCACCGCTCACGTACCGCGCATCGGCCGCCAGCGCGCGTATCCACAGAAATATTTAGAATAGAAGCGGCAAAAATTAAAAAAAAAATACCCTTATCAAAAACCATTTTCTCAGTTTTGCTTATTCCGTTAACACGTTGTCTATCCTGCCTCTGCTAGCGAGATGAACTACTTCTACTGAACAGTGAGCAAAATTATTTTTATCCGATTTAGTTGTCCACACGACAAGAAAAATAAAGACTGCCTTACAACTTGAGGAACTTAAATGATTCGTTTCTATATTTAGTTTTTTTGTACTTCTAAATAATTTTACTTTCACAACACAGGTTTTCCTAGCGTGAAAGACAGGGGATCCTTTCTTTTGTGCCTTAAACTAGCCTACTTACCTACTTACTGTTTTGTAATTTTAAGTGCAAACCCTATGTAATTTGGCTAAAATAAATTTTATTTATTTATTATTATTTATTAATTATTTATGTTCGTTATAACATAATTCAACAAAGTGAATCAAAATCACAATAACTTATCGTGAACTTTTCGTGAACAAGCAATAGCCACCTCGACCCTTACAATAGTACTAAAGGCACCTACCTAACTCGTAAATTCAACCCACAATAATTGGGTTTACAAACTATTTGTATAGAGCTGTGGTTGTGAGAAAATAACTTAAATATATGTGTATGCTTATTTGAAGGTAGTTTTATTAGTAGGCGCGCTCTGAACGAAATGGAAGCTATGGCAAAATAGTTTCAGAGTTTGGTTGATAATGGTGTGTTTACATTAAAGTAGAGTAAGCGGGTTTCCTAATTTTTTTATTTTTGTTATCGCATGGTTTGGATATACTCGTAGACCTAAACTTAATAATTACAAAAGATCATGAACACCAACAAAGAAAAAAATGTAGTTTATAATATTTGAAAAACTGAAATTATAAAGATAATACGAATACTTACTTAGTTGTTGTATCTTAACTTAACCTGTGGTTAGATTTGAAGCTGCCAAATTGCCTAATGACCTCTGACATAGTTTAATGACCACTATCTAAGAGAGTAGCCAAAACTAACGCCTTATTGTGCCTTCCGAAGCACGGAAACTCTCTATTTCAGTCACCTATCACCATCCGGAATCTGCCCACAGTTAAAGTTGCGTAACTTTCATATTCCTACAGAAACAACTATCATCAAAAGAATAATTCATATTCATATTAATTTTTGCAAAGTCACAAGTTGAAAGGTGTAACTAAAATTAAATTTTCTTTAGTGAATTTTTACGATAGGAAAATCCTATTTAGTGCGGAAGGCAACTTTGTGAAGCATATTTAATAAGGTTGGTATAAACTGTTGCTAATTTATATCAAAACTTTCGGGATTACCGCTTCCGCTTATAGCAAAAACTTTCCTAAAAGCAATAAATTGTTTTTCCAATCGGAATGTAAATTGTTCGGTTGTTTCAATGATTGGAATCAAGCGAATTTACAATATTTATTTCCTTGTTAGAGTAATACGTGGGTGTTGGTCCTATTACTACTATTAAGTCCTTTACATCTACGTTTAATAATTTTAGATTTTACAGAGGGTAATTTTTTTTTACCAAAATAATGAAAAGATTTCTCTAAGAAATTAGGATAACGAACAAGAAATAAATTTTGTGTTTACCCATACGACTAATCTTGCCCTGTCAGTAGAGGGATGTTAAGGGGCGACCAAACATTTTTCTTTTTTTTTTCTTTTGAGAAATTGATAAGTTAATAATTAACTTATCAATTTCTCAAAAGAAAAAATTATTGCTTGTAGTGATATGTAATGTAATAAACATTTTTGATTAACTTTTAGTAAGTGTGAAAAAATAGAATCACACACACGATTCTTATAAATAAATGGAAGTAGCAGCTAACGTAGCGATGGGACGTCCATTTTGATACTGGAAGCGAACGAAAATTTGAAGCATTCCAGGATCTTTGTTCTTGCATTGTAAGGCTCCAAGTTTTGTTTATCCAGATTTATCTTTTGAAATTTAAAGCAGATTCGTAAATATTCTCTTATATGGCAAGCATCATCCTGATATAGCATAAATTTTGATTCGACCCAACTATTCGAACTAAATTAAGGCCATCGTAATAGGTCCATCCTGTGACAGCTGTCAAACTTATGAAAAATTATTTCATTTGCAAGTGCAAAGGAAAATGAACCATGTGTGTTGGCTCTACTTTAGTAGAAAACCGTGAGTGAATGTTCTATCAACGCATAGTTCAGACCACTGAACGGATTGGTCTTAAATTTGTCACTGAGATAATTTTTATAATAACGTAGGCATCAGCTAGGAAAGCTTTCCGTAAAATTCATCCCCTTTATGAATCTAAGGAAATTCACGCGTAGGTATATACCCTTATACCCATACCCATATGTACTGTTATTACGGCCTTATTTTACTGAACCTAAACCAATAATGAACAAGCAATACCCAAACCAATATGAAACTGTTGTCAGTCTTTGATTTTGTATTATGTATAAATACCTACCAACTTACTCGACTTAAGATTTAGTTAACTTACCATACTCCGGGTACGTAACGCAGACAGCGACTGCTAGAAAAAAACCGATCGCCTCGCTCCCCAAACCTTTTCCGGCCATTTTGTCCTCTCAACCCACACTGGCTTTCAACGGCATTTTATTTTTTTTGCTATACTCTTTCACGTGCAATTTCACTGGGCTACGAACATCGTCCTTTGTGACGTCAGCGGTTGCGTCGGCATTGTACCGCGGTCACTTTTGTTCGTGTGTCCGACGATTTTGCTTCACGTCACATCTGTAACAAGGACAGGTTAGCATTTAGCCAATAGTACATTCTTTTGGACAATAGGGGTTAAAGAAGGAGTGATTTTGTCGAGATTTTCCGTAATTCTGGAAATTACTGGACATTGTTGCGTAATGTACATAGCTGATAGTAGTTTGGCAAAATTCTAAAAGTTGACAGCAAGAACACACTTGAATTTTATAGAACTTTATGTCGCTGATCTAAAACTAAATTGTTAATATAGAAATATGTTTATCTTCCTTACTGTCATAAGATGTACTATACTAACATATTTAGTCAATAGTACATCCTTTTGGATAAAAGTGGTCAAAGAGGGTGTGATTTTGTCGAGATTTTTCATAATTCCCAAAATAATTGGACATTGTTCCGTAGTGTGCGTTATAAAAAACTTTAAATAAAGACAAAATAATATCGCTGATCAAAACTTAATCGCGATTATGGAAATATTTTTATCTTTTAGCCATACACTAAGATTTTGTGTAGTTAAAAGCTATAAATTTCTTTGTCAATAAAATTTGCTTTTTACCTTAAAATCTTTGAGGTAAGCCAACTTTTCTATGCATTAAGAAGAAGAAACAAAATATTTTTACCAATAATTGAAAAACAGTACAGAATTCTTTTATAAAATATTTAATAACTAAACTTAAAATTATTTAAAATTGAATTGTGTTTTATAGTTCCTACAATATTTGATGGAGTTATAAATATAAAACTTTCAGAATTTTCTTGCGAATGCAAATTTCTTTCGTTTCAAATTGTTCTTATACTCGTACACAGTTGTTCTTATCATGCTAAGTTATACTTTTGAGTCTTTCTATATATTTTTTTAAGAAAATTGTTTCAGGTTAATTTCGATAATTAGTCGATTTCATTGCAATAGCTAGCACACAGTTAACTATTATAAGTTTAATAACAGTTCATTAACTTAACGTTTCAAGCAATTACAAACCATTTCTTTTGAGTGAAACTCAAACGGCCATGTTGTTATTATAACCTAGTTCCTTACATTTGTAAGAAGTATTTCATAATTATGAAAGGTTTGCAAAGAATGAAAACAAGTTTGAATTCAATCTGCGGTCAGTGGGTTCTGTATTATTGGTATCTGTGATGTCCTTTTGTAGGGCAGAGGCGCAGAGGGCTTTCATTCTTTTTTTTTTCGCTTTGTGTGAGCTCCCTCATCTATGGAGAAAGCGTTACATTATACAGGGTGTACCTAAAACTGAACGGGCACGGAAGTGCTTAGTCAACCAAACTGAACAACATATATATATTCTTTATTGCACAAAACTTGACAGAAAAAACTATAACTAAAGGACATTTCTTCCAGCCAAAAAAACATTTTTGGGTTAAGAAACAAAATTTTGACCTCTCCATACAAACTGTTCGATTCGATTCGATGCAATTTGTATGGAGAGGCCAAAAACTTTATTCACTTCCCAAAAATGTGTCTTTGGGAAAGTTGTTCAGTTTTGTTGACTGAGCACGCTCTTTCAGTTTTCGGTGTACCATTAATATTTTGGTTTTATCATTAAAAAAACCGGCCAAGTGCGACTCGGACTCGCGCCTTTAGGGTTCCGTACCTATCTAAAATATGATATACTAAAAGCTTTTGCTCTTTGATTTTAAAAACTCCGCGACCATCCAACTTGACCCCTCTTTTATAGAAAAGTTCTTGAAACGGGAGCTCACCTTAATTAGTTACTGTTAGTTGTGAGAAAATTTAAATATTTAATTATTTTAAACTTTTCCCTTTATTTGTACCGTGAGACCTAGCTTCTTGCCAAATTTCATAATTTTAGGTCAACGGGAAGTACCCTGTAGGTTTTGCTTTTTTGCGTAAATGTATAGAGATGAGGACATAAAAAGCCATATCTTTTGATTGCGTCGTTGTAAAAAATTGAAGTTTTCATATCTTGTGTGGTTCATAGACTTTAATATTCGTTATCAATTTCAACCTGATACCTTTTTCTCGTTCGTGAGAAAGAGGGTCTTGACAGACAGACAGACAGACAGACGGACAACAAAGTGATCCTATAAGGGTTCCGTTTTTTTATTTTGAGGTACGGAACTCTAAAAAAAGTATATTTTTTAATATTTCTGGGCCCACTCTTGACCACGATCTAGCCCAGAAGACAGAGATGAGGTCGACGATAGAGCTTGCCCATAAGAAGCCCATTCACTTGCGAGTATAAATTTAATTGCATGGCTTGAGCGTCTCACTAAGAAAACATTTGTAACAAATAAACATATGTGAAAATATCTACTTCATACTGCACCTTTACACCATACATACCTATTTTACCAAAGTAAATGTTAACTTTGGAATATGGAACCCTAAATACGTATACTTCAAATGATTAAAGGCTAGAAAAACTGTTGTAAGCTGTAATTTTACAAGTATTTTTAGTCTGCCAAGGATTTCTGCTTCATAAATTATAAGGTTGCTTATTTTCTTCAAAAGTAGGTAGGTGCTCGTTTTCAATGCCTTTTCGATTAAAGCTAACCAACATTGCTATTACAGTTTTCTATACAGGGTTAAAAAGACGGTGAACCTGTAACTGAACCTATAACCTTACTTAATAGAATAAGTATTTTCTATTCAGACAAATACCGAGATATTCGTTAGAAGGTTTTAATTTAGCCAAAACACAAGTGTTTCAGCAGCGCAGTCCCTTGAACTGACACAATAAGATCATAGCGAGTTTCTTTCACAAGATCTTTTCTCAAATTTCTATATCATTATCTATTCCGCACGGAATTAGAGAGATGTCCACCGACTATGACAGTTTTATGTCCGAAGACAAAGCAAATTCGTTAAGCTTGGGCACACCAATACAATTGATGTGCTTACACTTAATTTTTAAATGATCTATTTACTTGGTCCTTTGATCCCGACAAATCCGCTTTTAAACGTAATCAATCTGGGTGTCCAAGTAGATCAACATCGTTACAACTCCGGAGAAAGCTGAAAATTAAAATACATTGAATGTTTTATTTAGGCCTCTAAACATAAAATTTTTGATCGACTTGTGGTAGGACTTACTACATGTGAATAGTAGCCCAAACTCTTTTTGAGGATCATGTTGTTGCCATCAAAAGGTTTCATAACAAGTGGTAACTTTTTATATTATCTATCGCTTCACTTTTTAAGTGCTTATCACTGCCCCTTCAGTGCAATTGTAGCCATCAAAAGGATTCAACCTAGTAACTCTTTAATTATCTATCGCTTCACTTTTTAAGTGATTATCACTGCCCCTTCAGTGTAACCTATTTATGTTTTAGGCAAGGCTATAAACGGCACACCCCATTCCCTTTTCATCTTAAGCCCTGCCTATGCGAGGCCTAAGATGATAGCTCTCCCGTTTTTTATTCTTTATCTTAAAATAAAATAAAAAAATAAAAAAAAGGGTGGGAGAGATGGTCCGCTCCACCACTCGCGGCCCACGATGAGCACCTACCAACACACCAACGTGCGCAATGTGCTCCCCCCAACGGGGAAAGGGTATGCCGGCTTAGCCAGTCTTTTGATTTGGGCCGAAGCCCGTGCCGAAGCACCGTTGGAGCCGAAGCCCATTGTTGGAGCCGAAGCCCATTGTTGGAGCCGAAGCCCATTGTTGGTGAAAGGCCGAAGCCAGGGTTAGGCAAAAGCCTAATGTGATTCCAGCGGTGGACGAGGATTTCTCCAAGTCGGAACCAACAGCCAACCGAAATCGAGGCTGCGGCCCCAAAGTGACAATTTAATGAATTAAAAAGGTGGCCGAAGCCAAATATTGACCTCCATGGCGAAAACAGAAACATAAGAAGATCTATCGAAACAACTTACGTCTGTGTCGTCTTTTATTTTGAGTCCCGTAGGACAGACGAGGATTTCTCCAAGTCAGGACCAACAGCCGACCGAAATCGAGGCTGCGGCCCAAAAGTGTCAGTTTAATAAATAAAAAGGTGGCCGAAGCCAAATATTGTCCGAGTTCTGTAGAACAGTCATGTCCCTCAGAGAGTCTCCATAATCTGCATGAACTTTTATAGCATAACTGCTATTACTCCTCATTTATTTCTGCTCTACACGTCTAGCGCGTATTTGTATGATAGAATGATTTATTCAGTATAGTCTTGGCAACCCACTTTTGCCATAAGACATATGAGGCGTTATTCCCATCGTTTATTTGGGGTTTTCATTCGTGGTTTTATAACTGTCATACTTGTGCTCTGCAGAAATATGAAAACTCTCTGTCCAACATAAGAAGTTCCAGACTCTTAGTACATGCTAGTACGTTTACTAACATGGCTTTGGGTACAACTCCGAAAAGCCATCACCAAAGGCTTTAATAGCGTTCGCAAACTTGTCTTCAACGATCATCAAAGATAACTTGTATGAATTCATTTCACCTCTCGCAAGAAGCGCAATTTAGCATTTTGTTGCTGTTCATATTTCTATGAGCGACGTATACAACCAAGATCTACATCCATCGACGTGACTTTAGCCAATATTGAAAACGCCAACCAAAGTCCTTATCTATAAATGTAGGCCCTAGTCAATATCCATCTGCTCTGCACTACTTAGCACATTTGCTCAATGCACGAATCGCAAGATTGTTATTTTAAATCACAAGGTAGCGCCTAGACAAATATTGAAGGCAAATTCAAGCTACTTGCTTTTATGTGTCATTTAAAAATAGTGATTGATACATCGGAGACATACTTTTAGACATTTCCAATGACGAAACCAACATATCATCACCGTAGCCGTACTGTTCATAGCACTTAGGATACGGACTTTTATCATTCTACGCACTATTAGCTGAACAGTGTTAGGCAAGATAGTTGTGTAATTCAGACAAGCAGCTCATGATAGCGAACTCCAGGCGCGCCGCTTCAAGAAGCTCTCGTCGTACAAAACACAAAGAGACTGTAAGCTTGTCATCGTCGAAAGTGCCGCAACTGCCAAGCAAGCATCGATTCGTGTACCGGATTTTCACGTCTCGCTAACACAATCTCTGCTTTACTCAGAACAGTACCACATTCCTTCAATAACATCGCAAACATCTCCCAACTTGCCCCGATCATTTATATTTTTCGTCAGAAATATAAGAAAACCCAAACTTTTTGAGTTTTCCATCATGCCATGCACTACCAATCACCATGCAGACGGGTTCGATAAGTATTTGTTTCATGTTATACTTTTCAGTTTTTCGAACAGGGGCCTAAGCGTCTGCCTACATATTATACGAAATGCCTTTCGTATTAATTAAGTCTCATATTATCACATTTCATGTGATTAATCCATTTGCCAATATTTCTTGGATTCGGTCCGCCGCCTGCTCGGCGACCGTCTTCCCCATAAGTATACTTCGTAATATAAAACGACAGATCGCGCAGTTGTACACGGATTCTACCGCGTAGTTTCCCGCCAAAACGGCTTCGATAGCCCGTTTTCGTATGAATATTTCAATACAGGCAGATTTTTGTTCTAAATTGACGCTTGATGGAAAGATATTCCTATAAACCATTGCAAATACTACTTTTAACTGCTTTAAGTAATGTTTTTATATGATTACATATCCTTTAACCTATCTTAATGTCCATTTTCATTAACTTTGTAGTATTTCTCAACTTTTATGCGTTTCTAAGATATTTTTCAGCTCCCAGCCAGCTGTTTAATGGTTTTTTAGGTATCTTAATTTGTACCTAGGGTCCTAGTGTTACAACCAGCCCCCAAAATTCTCTGTAATTCATGGAAGAGAATTTTTGAAAACTATATAAATTCAAGCTTAGATATAATGTTAAAAAAAAAAAAAAAATCCGTTTCCCTATTATCCCATTCTTTATGGAAACCA
Organism: Athrips mouffetella; assembly: GCA_947532105.1. Taxonomy (NCBI): domain Eukaryota; kingdom Metazoa; phylum Arthropoda; class Insecta; order Lepidoptera; family Gelechiidae; genus Athrips; species Athrips mouffetella. The sequence continues at coordinate 7,773,869 of OX383958.1, forward strand.
TTTTAAATCCTTAAATGAAAAAAAAAAATCTTTTAACCTAAAATGAAAGTCCAACATTATAATACAATATTTACTTTTCCTACTTTCATTTGTATACATCATTAATGTCTTACGATTGTGACGTTTGACCCTATCATGAGAACGGCCACCAACCTCCCCTACAACCACATCTATCATTCATAGCTTTTAAAATGTGAAATCGTGTGAAAAAAATTTTCCTTTTTCACTATTAGAATATTATTGCATACTTCATAATTTTGAAATTGCACTAATTAATACTTAACCATCTTTAATGGATGTGGTTGTGCCACTCCCCGAACCTCGCTACTACTTCCCGTGTTTTCATCGTTTATTTTATTAAAAATATATATTTTTAAATCGCTTTTATTTGTGTTACATTTGCTTGGTTTGAAATAGTCAATTCTTTCTCTTTTTTTTTTTGTACTCTTATTAACTCTTATACCAATCTTCTTTAATCTTATAACCAATATATGATTATATAATGAATACTCTTAACCAAAGGATTGACTAATTCTACAATTTTATTTACATAATTAGACCTTGCATTTACCAAAGTAATTTTCAGGCTTATAAATTTATAATTTGTTTATAACCTTTCATAATTTATTTTCGCATAAAACTACAAAACAAAATTCTTAATGGCCTTTATTAACCAAAAACAAAATAAATTGCTTTTTGTTAAAAAAAAAAAAAATCCGTTTACATCTATGTTGCAACTAATTATAATATTTTGATAAATGTATCGTATTAAATTTTCCTCTTACATTCCCCGTATTTGGGTCTTCTAGAATATAAACATTTTCTAAAGGTATTGAGGAAACTATATATGGCCCTTCATATAACAAATCAAATTTACTAATCTGTTTGTCCTCAGCATTTGATTGTGTGACGCGTTTGATCTTCACCTGGTCCCCTACATGAAACTTAATCAATTTATGATTTGCGTTGAACTTCTGTTGTCTATATTCGCTTTGTTCCTTTAACGTCCTTCTGACGTTTGTCCTGACTTCCTCTACATTCAATTTGTCTTTAGGCAAATTCAAACATCGGTCAAATGTCATTTTGTTACTTTTTCCATACAAAACTTCGCACGGCGTGTAACCAATGCTGTCATGTAGAGTGTTATTATATAATTTCTCTATATCTGGTAACTTTGTCGCCCATCCGCGATGGTTATTATGACAATATGTTCTAAACATCCGTCCAAGCTCCTTGTTTACTCGTTCAGTAGTGTTTGGTCTAGGATTCCTCACTGTAGTATAAATGGTCTTAATTCCAAGATCATTCAAACTTTTTCTCCATAATTTACTAATGAACTGAGATCCATTATCAGTCATTATTGCTTTTGGCTTTATGATTTGTACGAATTGTTTAATTTTTGTTACTACTGATCTTGCTGTAGCATTTCTCATCGGGTAAAGTTTTGCAAACTTACTGAAAGAATCCTGTACCACCAGTACATATCGATATCCAAACTTCCCACTCGGTAGGGGTCCATAGATATCCGCCATCACTAAGTCTCCAATATTCTGTGTTACTATCGATTGACATGGACCAAAATATTTAAAATTATTACATTTTGCCAATTGACAAATATGACATTTGTTCAAAATTCGCTTTATATCTCTTGTCAGATTAGGCCAATAAAAACGATCTCTGATGTATTTTATAATTTTATATGCTCCTTGGTGTCCCATCTCCTCGTGGACTTGCATAGTGACAGCTTCTATTAATGCAGCAGGAAGAACCAAGACATCTTTGCCGTTCACCTCCATATGTAGTTTTTCATCTCTAATAGAGCAATGTGGGGTTAATCTGTTTATGCTTTCTTGTTTTTCTTTATTTAAGTCCTGAAAAATTTCGGAAGCTACAGGATCTACTTCCTGCAGCTTCCTTATATTCCTCAACCTTTTGTTTAACTCCTTATTGGGATCACTCTCAGTATAAGCAATTTCTGGGCAAATTGCTTTCTCCTCTTGTATGATTTCACTACTAGGAGGGTAACGTGATAAAATATCTGCTCCAATATTCAACTTTCCAGCTACATGTTCAAAAGTGTATTCAAATTGTTCCAAGAACAAAATCCATCTCGTCACTCTACTGTTGTAGAGTTTCATGTTGTTAACGAATAGTAATGCCTTGTGATCTGTTCTGATTATCACTTTTGCTCCTCTCAAATAAGTCTCAAACTTTTTAAAAGTACTGATTACGGCGTAAAATTCTTGTTCTGTAGTTGTCCAATTTAATTCAGCTCCTTTCAAGGCTTTACTGTGGAATCCAAGTATTTTCATATTTCCATCGTCTCCAAGTTGAAATAATACTCCTGCTAATCCAATTCCGGAGCAGTCTGTTTGAATGTAATACTGTTTGCTAAAGTCTGGATGATGGAGCATAATTGTTTTTATAAAACGGTTTTTAAGCTCATCAAAAGCTTTTTGTTCTTTCTCACTCCATATCCACCTTTTCCCCTTTTTCAATAATTCACACAAAGGCATAATGTTTCTGTTATAATCAGGTATGAATCGGCGATAAAAATTACAGAGCCCTAAAAAGGCTCTGACTTGTTTCACCTTCTTTGGAATTGGAAATTCACTTATTGCTTTGACTTTCTCTGGGTCTGTTCTTATGCCTTCTGTTGAAACTATAAATCCCAACATCTTTACTTCCTTGCAAATGAAATCACACTTTTGTAAGTTACATGTCAACCCGGCCTGGTGTAACCTTTGTACGACTCGATCAATATGCTCCAGGTGAAGATCAATCGAGCCACACGTTATGATGGCTAAATCGTCTAAATAGTTAACACAAAATTCCCTAACATCAGGCCCAAGGATGATGTCCATCGCTCGACTGAAGCTTCCCACAGAGGTCTTTAATCCTTGAGGTAAAACATTGTATACATAAGATTTACCCTCGAAAGTAAACCCAGTATACTTTTTACTTTCTTTGCTGATTGGTATTTGAAAATATGCATTGTTTAAGTCTATCGTGGTAATAAATTTTGCTCCATGGAAGGAATTGATCACATCTATTTGCATAGGTGGCTTCTCTGTCTCAGCCACCATATGTTTATTAATTCCTCTGGCGTCTAATAAAACACGTATATCAACGCCATCCTTTTTCAGCGTAAATGTTAATGGACTCGAGTATGGGGTTGATGCCCTTGTAATTATACCCATTTTTTCTAATTCGTCCAACTTAACTGCCATCTTGGCTTTATAAGCGTACGGTATTGGATAACTCCTATTTACTATGGGTCTTTCGTGTTCCATTTTAATCTCATGTTCATAGCAATTTGCTTTGCCCAATCTGTCTGTAAATAATGACTCATATTTCCGTAATATTTCAATTAACTTTTCTCTACCTCTGTGGTCAGACTTGCATCCAATATTCACATCAGCCTCAAACCTCTTACTGATATTTACACTGTTTTGATCTTTGCCACTTTTAATGCAATATACACTTTTAAAATCCTTAAATGGAAAAAAAATCGGCTTTCCGCCGTGTACTATGCAAACGCCATATTTTCCCTTTTCTATTTGTATTTCCACTTTATATTGCAACATGAAATCAAAGCCCAAAATCATTGACCTTGATAGATTGGGCACAACCAAAAATGGAATGTCTAAAGATAAATCCTTTGTTAGATCAACATGTAGCATAATCTGTTTATTGATTCTAGAAGAGCGTTGACCCACAGCCCCCTTTATTTGGAACCCTTTGACAGGCATAACGGACAACTTAGGGTTTTTGTGGATCAACTCATTATAGAGCTCTTCTGATATGCATGTTATATCTGAGCCCGTATCTAACAAAGCCTTGACTGTGAGCTTTTCACAAATTATTGAGATATCAGGCCTTATTCCTTCCAGTAATTCCTTTGTCTTCTCATCCTCTTCGAATACTGTGTTTAAATCTTTGTTAGGAATCATTTTTTCAGCTGAAAGCAAATTAAACCGGTCTTTAATGAGACCTGATATACTCTCTATGATATTTATAAAACCAAAACCAGCTCTCCCCGACTGGCCTTTTGCTTCGATCGGTCTCTTTAAGCCATTATTATGTTTACCCAAACTTTGGCCTGGTTTCCAGCCTTGCTTTAACATTATTTGATAACCGATCGAACTGTTTTGTAGAGCTGTGCCCTTATTTGAAGCTGAGTGCTTAGGGACAACTACGCACTCAGCATTATTCAGTTTTTTGGAGCTTCTTCGATGGACTTCACTGTTTCCATGGATGCAGCAACCGGTGCGGTGGGCGCCTTCACCCCACCAGTACTGCCTCGCGTGGAACCCGTGTTGTCTTCTTTTGGCCTTCTCCACTCCTTGTATCTGTTGTTTGTTTTTGTCGCTCCTGATGGAGCGTGCATGTTGCTACCCGAGGATCTTGTTAATTGAGCGTCTTCTTCCGACTGGTTTATGCAGTCTAATTCGTGTAAGAACTGTGTTGCGGACAATATTTCATTCCTCTTTGATAATGTCCACAACTGTTGCACGTTTCGTGGAAAATGCCTCATCAAATCAGCAATTAACTGTGCATCTGTCAAAGGGTAATTTAATAGCTTCACTTGTCCAGCATACTTCATGAAGTGAGCTAACATAGTGGGTGTTTTTGTTCTGTCCCACTTTCCACTAACGATTTCTCTTCGCACTTTATTCTGTTCGACCTCGTTCCAGAAGGTCTGTAAAAAGTCCCTTTTAAAATCATCGAATTCACTCCACCTTTCCTTATAAACTCTTGCCCAATCTCTTGCCTGACCTTCTAAGCACTCAATCACAATGTCCAATCCTTTTCCTTGTGTTGGCACTTTCTTAATATAAGACGTTAAGTCTTCTAAAAAGGTCACAGGGTGAGTTTTTCCTCTGCCGTTAAATTTGGGCTTCTCTGAATTAAGGTTAGTAATCGAATACATAATTTGTCGGTTTGCAAGCGGATCTGGTTGCTCCGACACAGGTGATGTCCTATTAGATGATGTAGGTCGATTTTGGACTTGTAAACTTTTCTGAGCTTCTGCGGTTTGCTTGATCTCCGCTTCTAATTTGCTCAACTTAATGTCCAATATACGGTTTTGTCTTTGTATCATTTTGTGAAGAAGGGTAAATTCTTTTGACATTTCAGGAGCATCCCTTTTCTCCTCTACTTGAAAGACAGGGCTATTCCCCTTCTTACCCTTTATCTTTTTCTTGGGGGGTTCGTATATCTCCTCCACGTCCTCTACCGGAACTTGCACTTCCTCTTCTGTGTCCGACATGTTGTGTTACGTTTCTTTTGAAACTTTTTAATTATAGTCCCTTTTACTAACAATATCACTTAATCTATTAAGTGTCACTGCACTTTGGTGGTCCTTATCCACTTTTTATATTTTTGTGTCACTTCACTTTAGTGGTCCTCAGCCACTTAATTATATTTATTCACTTTATACAAACGTTATATTTCCACTTTTGCTTTTAATATTCATATGCTCATTAGTTTAGATATTTCTTTGTTGTACCCTGTAACAAAAGAAACTTTGGTTATTATTTGAACTAGTAACCTTTTTAAGATGGGAGAACGTATTTCTAGGCCACAACATGCTCGCTCATTCCTCTTTCACGGACAACAAATTGTAGGCTTAAGAAGCCTACGTATGTTTAGCCACAACCAATACCGGATCAAGAAATAGATCGTTGATCCATATCCTGGTCACGGCACCAAATTGTAACTGAACCTATAACCTTACTTAATAGAATAAGTATTTTCTATTCAGACAAATACCGAGATATTCGTTAGAAGGTTTTAATTTAGCCAAAACACAAGTGTTTCAGCAGCGCAGTCCCTTGAACTGACACAATAAGATCATAGCGAGTTTCTTTCACAAGATCTTTTCTCAAATTTCTATATCATTATCTATTCCGCACGGAATTAGAGAGATGTCCACCAACTATGACAGTTTTATGTCCGAAGACAAAGCAAATTCGTTAAGCTTGGGCACACCAATACAATTGATGTGCTTACACTTAATTTTTAAATGATCTATTTACTTGGTCCTTTGATCCCGACAAATCCGCTTTTAAACGTAATCAATCTGGGTGTCCAAGTAGATCAACATCGTTACAACTCCGGAGAAAGCTGAAAATTAAAATACATTGAATGTTTTATTTAGGCCTCTAAACATAAAATTTTTGATCGACTTGTGGTAGGACTTACTACATGTGAATAGTAGCCCAAACTCTTTTTGAGGATCATGTTGTTGCCATCAAAAGGTTTCATAACAAGTGGTAACTTTTTATATTATCTATCGCTTCACTTTTTAAGTGCTTATCACTGCCCCTTCAGTGCAATTGTAGCCATCAAAAGGATTCAACCTAGTAACTCTTTAATTATCTATCGCTTCACTTTTTAAGTGATTATCACTGCCCCTTCAGTGTAACCTATTTATGTTTTAGGCAAGGCTATAAACGGCACACCCCATTCCCTTTTCATCTTAAGCCCTGCCTATGCGAGGCCTAAGATGATAGCTCTCCCGTTTTTTATTCTTTATCTTAAAATAAAATAAAAAAATAAAAAAAAGGGTGGGAGAGATGGTCCGCTCCACCACTCGCGGCCCACGATGAGCACCTACCAACACACCAACGTGCGCAATGTGCTCCCCCCAACGGGGAAAGGGTATGCCGGCTTAGCCAGTCTTTTGATTTGGGCCGAAGCCCGTGCCGAAGCACCGTTGGAGCCGAAGCCCATTGTTGGAGCCGAAGCCCATTGTTGGAGCCGAAGCCCATTGTTGGAGCCGAAGCCCATTGTTGGTGAAAGGCCGAAGCCAGGGTTAGGCAAAAGCCTAATGTGATTCCAGCGGTGGACGAGGATTTCTCCAAGTCGGAACCAATAGCCGACCGAAATCGAGGCTGCGGCCCCAAAGTGACAATTTAATGAATTAAAAAGGTGGCCGAAGCCAAATATTGACCTCCATGGCGAAAACAGAAACATAAGAAGATCTATCGAAACAACTTACGTCTGTGTCGTCTTTTATTTTGAGTCCCGTAGGACAGACGAGGATTTCTCCAAGTCAGGACCAACAGCCGACCGAAATCGAGGCTGCGGCCCAAAAGTGTCAGTTTAATAAATAAAAAGGTGGCCGAAGCCAAATATTGTCCGAGTTCTGTAGAACAGTCATGTCCCTCAGAGAGTCTCCATAATCTGCATGAACTTTTATAGCATAACTGCTATTACTCCTCATTTATTTCTGCTCTACACGTCTAGCGCGTATTTGTATGATAGAATGATTTATTCAGTATAGTCTTGGCAACCCACTTTTGCCATAAGACATATGAGGCGTTATTCCCATCGTTTATTTGGGGTTTTCATTCGTGGTTTTATAACTGTCATACTTGTGCTCTGCAGAAATATGAAAACTCTCTGTCCAACATAAGAAGTTCCAGACTCTTAGTACATGCTAGTACGTTTACTAACATGGCTTTGGGTACAACTCCGAAAAGCCATCACCAAAGGCTTTAATAGCGTTCGCAAACTTGTCTTCAACGATCATCAAAGATAACTTGTATGAATTCATTTCACCTCTCGCAAGAAGCGCAATTTAGCATTTTGTTGCTGTTCATATTTCTATGAGCGACGTATACAACCAAGATCTACATCCATCGACGTGACTTTAGCCAATATTGAAAACGCCAACCAAAGTCCTTATCTATAAATGTAGGCCCTAGTCAATATCCATCTGCTCTGCACTACTTAGCACATTTGCTCAATGCACGAATCGCAAGATTGTTATTTTAAATCACAAGGTAGCGCCTAGACAAATATTGAAGGCAAATTCAAGCTACTTGCTTTTATGTGTCATTTAAAAATAGTGATTGATACATCGGAGACATACTTTTAGACATTTCCAATGACGAAACCAACATATCATCACCGTAGCCGTACTGTTCATAGCACTCAGGATACGGACTTTTATCATTCTACGCACTATTAGCTGAACAGTGTTAGGCAAGATAGTTGTGTAATTCAGACAAGCAGCTCATGATAGCGAACTCCAGGCGCGCCGCTTCAAGAAGCTCTCGTCGTACAAAACACAAAGAGACTGTAAGCTTGTCATCGTCGAAAGTGCCGCAACTGCCAAGCAAGCATCGATTCGTGTACCGGATTTTCACGTCTCGCTAACACAATCTCTGCTTTACTCAGAACAGTACCACATTCCTTCAATAACATCGCAAACATCTCCCAACTTGCCCCGATCATTTATATTTTTCGTCAGAAATATAAGAAAACCCAAACTTTTTGAGTTTTCCATCATGCCATGCACTACCAATCACCATGCAGACGGGTTCGATAAGTATTTGTTTCATGTTATACTTTTCAGTTTTTCGAACAGGGGCCTAAGCGTCTGCCTACATATTATACGAAATGCCTTTCGTATTAATTAAGTCTCATATTATCACATTTCATGTGATTAATCCATTTGCCAATATTTCTTGGATTCGGTCCGCCGCCTGCTCGGCGACCGTCTTCCCCATAAGTATACTTCGTAATATAAAACGACAGATCGCGCAGTTGTACACGGATTCTACCGCGTAGTTTCCCGCCAAAACGGCTTCGAAAGCCCGTTTTCGCATGAATATTTCAATACAGGCAGATTTTTGTTCTAAATTGACGCTTGATGGAAAGATATTCCTATAAACCATTGCAAATACTACTTTTAACTGCTTTAAGTAATGTTTTTATATGATTACATATCCTTTAACCTATCTTAATGTCCATTTTCATTAACTTTGTAGTATTTCTCAACTTTTATGCGTTTCTAAGATATTTTTCAGCTCCCAGCCAGCTGTTTAATGGTTTTTTAGGTATCTTAATTTGTACCTAGGGTCCTAGTGTTACAAACCGAAAACTGAAAGGGTGTGCTCAGTCAACGAAACTGAACAACTTTTCCTAAGAGTTTTAGAGTATTTAAACCACCTTTGTCCTGTAACGTGCGATTGGAAGCATAAAATTATCGTTACATGCTTGCGAGTGGAAAATGGGTACTTAGTTAAAATAGTGAAAAATTAAGGAAAGTTGTTCAGTTTCGTTGACTGAGCACGCCCTTTCAGTTTTCGCTATAAGGTGTAACAGGAAGTATACACCAACCCTGAAAGATCTGATTCTGCCTATGAAACTGAACAATTTTCCCTAAAGAACATAGGCCGTAATACTGCCAAGAAAGTACCTAAGTCCTTTTAAAAAAATAATACTAAGAATGTACGTCGTTGCAATCGCACAAATATGCGGGATGGAATATTGTGTGAAAATCCATTTCTACCGCGATGTTTTTTTTTTCAACCAATCTAGTCTTGTACGTATAGTACTTATCTAGTCCCTGATCTAGTCAATCTCGGTCGATGGCCTTCTCTTAATATCATAATGCCAAAAGCGAAATAGCCGCGAAATGCTACTGGCCACTTGCACGGAAATTAATATCAATGGCAAACTTTTTGGACATTCGCGAAATACTCGTAGAGATGTTATCGCCATAAAAAAAATATATAAGAAGAGAATAAACTTCTGAATCTTCAATATGTTTTTAAAAAAATTGTGTGATTTTTTCCTTATAGGTGAAGCATACAGCACTCGGCTGCGCCACAGGCCTCAAACGACGTCCTCGTTGGGAATCGGTCCTTTTCTCTTCTCAATGAGCAATTTACTATTATTTTCTATACAAACTGCACTATGAGCTGATTAGTTTTTATAGGAGGTAAAAAAAATGGAAAGCCGCTGCATGAGAGCAGCACAGGACTAGTCATCGTGGAGATCTTTAGTGGACCCCTATGTCCATAGGTGGACGTCTTTCGGCTGATATGATGTAGAACTCTAACCCACTATTTCTAGATCGAGAGGCTATCGATTTCACTAAATATACTACGGAAGAATTCATACAGTTTTCCTATACACGTCTTTTACTACATAATAAAAGCGTTCTTACTGGCATTACGACCGAATGGGTTCAGAGTTAGAGCGCTACAATTCAATTCAACGTGATTACTATGTAGCAATTCGTAGGAAAAACTTCGTTACTTTCTTGTTAAGTGACTGTTTTATTTTATCCCTAGGTTTTATCTTGTCCTAATATGTTCAGAAAATGAACATAATACTTAATTCAGTCACAAATTTATTTAAAAAATAGGAGATACAAATTAATGAAAAATACTTGAACAAAAGGATAGACCGTATCAGAAACATCACACTGCGCTCCAAAACTGGCATAGCAGACGTTCACAAAAAGTTTTCTAAGTTGGATAGGTGCTAGAGGGTAGTCGCCATCATCGAGGCTAAAAGGCTCAAAAAAACTGGGAAGAATGGCACAACAAAGGGGAGGCCCCTCCCTGCCCACGAGTGGAACTTACTATTTAAAATAAAAACCTGAACTTCAGCAAAAATAGGTCATGATTTTCTTTATCAATCTATATTATTATATTCTATTATTATATAGGATAATAGAAAACCACTTGCATCTAGGCCTTAGTACCAATTAGAACAAAGATTATTTTAACATAATAAACAAACAAAGACAAGGAATCTGTTTCCTCGTAATTGAGTTAAACAAAACCCTTTTGTAGAACACGTAAGTCTTCCACTTCCGGAAGTCAGATAAATACCGAGTATTAGATGTTCCAAGTAAAGCGGCTTCTGAGCAATATTATTTAATTGTTGGAATTCACAGAATTCGCAAAGGAAACTTACATGTAAGGTACCTTGAAACTTGGCTCATAAACAGGAATAGGATCATTAAAGATAAATAAAAAATACCAATTTTTTTCGGCCATAAATGACGAAGTTTTTAAAAATAATAGTTTTCGTCAAATATCGATAAGTCGTATGGCAGAATGTGATGATTAGTCATTGCCTATCATAAACAAAACTAACAGCTGTATAAACCGACCACAGACTACTTAGAACAGTTGTCAAATTTTTTTTTTTAAGACTGGCCATGGCTACGTTTCATTCTGCCCTACGGATAATCGATATTTGACAAAAACAAAATTAATTTTTGACTTTATTGTTTGCAACCGAAAAAATTCGTATTTTTTATTTTTACTTATTGACCTTATCCCTGTCTATGAATTTTGTATTTTAATCTTGTTTCTGACAATGTAGAGCTACCTTCGGAAGCATGTATCGTTGAGTTCTAAGGGGGAAGCACTTGTTCATCAACCTGTAAGAATGAAAATATATTATTTGGATAAAGAGATAATGCTGAAGCTAATATAACACCAATACTTCGTTAAGTATGGTCTGTCTGCCTAACTGTTAAACGAAGCACAAAACTCTTACAGTTCTTAGAATAACTGAAAAACTAGATCAGCAACTATTTGCCATCGTTACAAATAGTCAAATCTAGATATATAAAAGAAGAAACTGATTGACTGAATGAATAAATGAATGGCTGACTGACTAAGAATCAACGCGCAGCCCAAACCATTGGGTCTAGTAACTCCAAATTTGGCACTTAGCTTCCTTGTGAGATTTAGGGCTGACTAAGAAATAATTTTTTAAAATTCACCTCCTGAAGGGGTGAAACGGGGGTCCAAAGTTTGTATGGGGCTAGTTAATAATATTAATAAGACACTGCACAGAGTTATAAACGTACATACAGGTGTTTTTCAGATGGGATAGCTGGTAGAGATTATGGATTTTTGAGGATGTAAAAAACTAGTTTTTCATTTACCTTGTGACATAGGTTCTCGGTTGGAATGGCATCTTTATGAAGTCTTTTTCTGCGGGCTTCAGTTAATTCGTAATTACTGTTATTAAAATGAGCTCATCAATTTCTGCTATATTTGGTTGGAATCCAATTTTGGTCTCTCCCGCATGTTGGCACCCATTGACGTTTTTGCGCCGAATCTTTTAGAAAACTGCGATAAATAAATGAAATAAAATTATAACGACGACTCGATTCTATATTATTTTTTATCGACTACTTCACATCACTAAAAATCAACAACACAATTTTCTACAAAAAATTTGACCACGAAAATTATAAAAACCAAGCGGTTTACTACTCACCAGAAAAATGTGATACCAGCAAGCTTTGTAGTTTTGCTTGCGGCATGGTTTCGGCACACTTTCACCGCACAATTATTAATGTTTTGTGTTATTTATTTTATTTCTGATATTTTATGACAGAGATGTTGTCCATGTCACATGCCGTGAACGACTATTTGGAAGAAAAGTGTGAATGTGTGTGTGAGTTACAAAATAGTATCATAGCCGGCACCCATAGTACGTTTTGATTACTACTCCATCTGGGCGCGTATTTTTTTTTCCTTCATGGTTCAAACACATACCTTACGAGTATGTACTATTACTGCACAAAGAGACTAAATAGAACCAACATAACAAGTCAGGTACTGCTACAAGGGATATGTCACATGAGAGATTTCTTCTATTCGAAGGGACAGCCGGAGGTGTACTGTGAAAAAAAAAAACAAGTGCCACTGCAACTTCGCAGTACATCACTCTGGCACATATTTTGTTGGACTATAGATAAATAACAGAATCAGGTCATAAAAAAGGCCATACATAACAAATTCAGTGGTTTTATTGCAACTACTTACTTAGAATAAATCCCTAAGCTTTAAAGCAAGAGAACGTTGATTGAGGGATACGTTATTAATATCATGTACCTTCTTACGAAAATGTTGCTTGCATTATAAATATCATGCAAACACATTGTAAAAATTTAAGCTAATTAGTAATTTGAATTTAACTTCAAACTGCTATGATAGAGTCGTGGGCAAATGAGTCGGTGGGCCACCTGGTGGTAAGAGGTATGTTATGTAGTATGCTAGGAATGTGTCCATTAACGCTTTACTTATGAAGAAGTCACTTTGTTCTTGTGTTATTTTAAATCATGCGCTATACTGTGCAAATGATTTAAACAATACACAAGTAAGTTTTAGTGTGATCAATTTTGTCTTTAATCTGTAGTTTTTTCTTTAGGAATAAGGCAATTAAGTAAGATTGTGTAGAAAAAAGAAGTGACACATAACCAGCAATGAAATTGTAAGAAAGAAAATAAGAAAGAAAGACAGAAAAACAGTTATACGAAGGTGAATTGTCAAGGTCGCTAATACACCTATGTTCACAAAGGAGAGATATAATCAAATAAACGCGATACTAAATACAAACACTAGTTCACAATATCCCAATACGGTTCATAAGGATGTCACACGAGAGACTATTTTTTTTCGTAGTTTTAGACAAGAAGTAAAATTTACTTACATAGCAAAAAACGCATTAATGACAAAACAATAAAAATATTGTTAAAATTGTGATCTGCGAAGAAAAATCTTATTCAGTCTAGCCAGTTGGAGGCAGATATAGCACACGCTTTACCTGATACACAAAGGAGAGAGAACTAAGCAGAGGCGACACTTGCATAAAGACACGATAACAATAGTGGGACTTCAAGGATGTCACTTAAGAGAAAATAAGGGTGAAAAACTTTTATGGAAAATTAAGAGTCAAACAAATTTTCTTATAAAGTCATCAAATTAGACTTCAATGGACATTAAAGCAAAAAATACATCAAAAGATGCAATTTTGTACAGTTACAAAAAATACAGAAAAAGACGATATATTTAAATGTAGAGTTTATAACATAACATTATCGTTGCAAAATTCATGTCAAAACTTTATTAACAGTTTATTAAAATGAAATCAACATACGTAGACAGTCATAATACTTGATGCTACGCAATTTTCAGTCGTAATAATGTAGCTGGTAGCAAGACAGAGCTATGCTTGAGAGCAGGATGGAGCAATACGTGTCTCCTTCGCTCTAATATCTTTCGCATCGCTACCTGTTACTCTGTTGTCATCCTAATCAAGCTACATCATTTCAAATCTTAGAGCAACGCGTCAAACCGCGCAAGCCCGCGAAAATCGTGTTACTCTATGTTTCAAATGTATGATTCCACTTTTATTATATTCATTGTACAACCCTAAAGCAACACGGGAACTCCTTTGTAACACTGCCTTTTCAGGTCACTTCCAGTAACGCGTTCAACAAATAATTATTGTGCCTGACAATGTGTGTGAGACCGTTTGTTTTTATACCTTTGTGTTGTGTTTTCAACCTTTGTGGATTAGAGTTAACTGAAGCATGGGAACGGCGTGAAATGTGCTTTATGTATTGAAAGATAATCTTTGACCAAATTTACTGTTTAGGGAAAATTTTGCGGAATTAATAGGGATAAATTGTAAATAGCTTTTTGTTTTTATGAGTTTGGTATTTTGATCCATTCATTCAAGCTTCGATCCGTGACAGTTATTTCCAAGTTGTTTGTTCATTTAAGACATTCCATTGGAGAATTTTTTTTTCAGTCTGCTCGAGTTTTGTGATGGTGAAACTTAAAAAGAAAACTTAGCATAAGCTTTGTCTCAAGAGTATGAAAAACTGAATTTCATACAAATCACCGAAAGAAGTTTTGAAGGCATTCGCTGGACGTCTGTGTTTATATCACAATTGTCGAGATTTATAATAAAAACATTATAATAGAAAACTACCATGTTCAAGTTCTGTCGGACGAATGACAATTTTATTTATTTTATTATCAACACACAGAGTATTATGTAAAGAGATATTATACAACAACAATCATATTAATTTTATTGCATAACGTTTTGATGCACAAACAAAAGGAATTCAGTACCTGAGCAGAAGTTTACGGCAAAAGGCAGCCTAATCACTAAAATGCATTATCATTGCATGGGTCGTATTGTGACTTGCCTTCCCTGTGTTACATAAAAAAAAACCTAAGACTCGAGACAAGGACAAAACCATTAATTTTATCCCGTAGAGAAATATCGGTACAATTAGTACCAGTTCTATCGGCGTTCCGATACATTGGATCATTAATTAGCGGTATCCATTGTGGGACGCACCGTCCCGAATTTATTATCCCGTCCCGGAAATCAGGTTAATTATGTTAGCGTTTATAACGTCCATTAACTGACGCTTATCCCGGACTGATTGCTAGACTGACTGATTTTGTCAGGATTCTCCAAGCGTAAAGAGGGTAACAAAATAATCTGTTAAATACACGGCGCTTACGATTACTTCCATCAAAACTATTCCTCCTGGCCTTTGGCAATAATAGTTTGGGATCCTATAGCCTGATCATCTACCTCTCAGATACATAAACGACACCATAATCTGGTGAAAGAAAATGCTTAGTAACACACTTTTTGTAATTACTCGAATTCCGTAAGCTGGAAGAAGTATGAGAGATATGTAAATATAAATGCAATTTTCGGTCCAAAATTATCTCATAAAATACAAGAACCAAACTACAATATAGTGAATGGAAAACTTATAGAGACCAAAATAAGCTCCAATAGCCATCTTCCCATGTCGTATTCCTTACATTTCATATTAAACTGGTTTTCAACTTTAGTATTTTCAGTTTTTGTTATTCAATCAGAGACTTTAAAGGTTTTTTCGGAATAGTAAGTGTTCACAAAGCAACAATGAATATTTAAGCTTCTTATCGTTAATGTGCCATTTTTCAAGTAATTCTAGTAGAAAGTGTTTCGTCTGTGTTATTCAGCAAGGAATAAAATTTCAGCAACAGATAAAAAATTGTTTATACTTTCTAGGAATCTTATTCTATGGTACAACTTAAAAGTAAGCTTAAATATACTTTTATGTATATTTTATTTTACATAAACTTTGCAAAAAATATTTATAAATTCGAGAAAATCTTACTTAAGTAACTATATTTGCGTGTTATTTATTTAGATTCTTTTGATTTTTTTACAAAACAGGGTACTCAACTTCATTATTCATAAGTATTCGTACCTAAACATGGTTTCTATAAATTAGTTTAAAACCGATCAATTTCGATTACTCTGTCGGATCAATGCTACAATAGTCGTTTTTCAACTTTAGGAAATATAAAAAAACTTTTAGGTCTCCATACAAATTTGGTTTAATAAGTATGGGAAGTATTTTTGAGGGTTCCGTACCCAAACGATGAAAAACGGGACGCTATTGATATGTCCCTGTCAATAGGGTCAATGTCTGTCTGTACGTTTGTCAGCGGGCTGTAACTCATGAATCGTAATAGATATAAATTTGAAATGTTAACAAATTGTTCTTCTGTTACCACTACTTTAAAAAATAATCAAAATAAAATAAAATTAAGGGGGCTCCCAAACAGATAAAGGTAAGCGCGATAAAAAATTTGGCCTACCCTATCGAGTGGCGTATCGTTATTTAGAGCTCGTGAAGTAGATAAATACTGTATTTTTTGTTTAAAAAAATAAAAAATAATAAAGGAATAAGATGCCACAAAAGTCAGCTATTTTTTTACAAAATTTTGTTGTATCTCATGAACAGTAATAGGTAGACAGTTGAAATTTTCACAAAAAAAATATTTTTATTGCTGCTATAAGAAAAAAACTAAAAAAAAAAAAAAATTGTGGGCTTCCCGCGAACAAACGTGTTCTTTTAGGCGATTTTTGCTCGATTTTTTGTTTTACCTCTATCGTAAAAACGGGAAACTTCACACGTTTATAGTGCATAAGCTATCAATTAACAACATATAATAAAAACTGGTCTGGACCGGTCGTCATGGAGATCTTTAGTGTCCAGCAGTGGACGTCTTTCAGCGGATATGATGATGATGAATAAAAACTGATCAAGTGCGAGTCGGACTCAAAAAATCTAGCACAGTAAGTTACTGATATTTCAACTAATACAGCTCGTGTGTACGGAACCCTCGGTTTGCGAGTCCGACTCGCACTTGGCCGGTTTTTTCATTCTTCTTAATCAATAATCTATCTTCCTTTTTTTTTTTTCATTTTTCCTCCTTATGTTAAAGAAGAAAGTCGGCAAAGGCACTAGGCACCTTTTTAAAGGCTTCTTATGTGTGCTAGCAAAAAATACTGATGCCTTTCATGGACACCCTTAACTGATTCTAAACCAGAAATGACAGAATGTACTTTTCTACGTATTCGCCCTACACAAAGATTTTGGAAACTACGGCGGAGCGTTTTTCTTACGTCAATGGCCCTACGGCGGCAATCCCATTTTTAGCTGACAAGCATAATGTGACATTCGTTGAACGTACGGTCAACCGCTCGTCGGTAGAAACTTTTTCAACTCTATTACCACGCCATAAGGTCCAAAAGTGTTTCTACTGATGTGCTGTTGTACCAATGTCCATATTATTTTTCAAGCCTTGTGTCTTTCTAAGATTTAATAAGTCATTGTGAAAAGGTGTAGATAGGTTTTATTCAAGGCGAATTGCATTTTTAAATGGCATGACTTTAGAATCAAGTAACACTAGGGTACAGCTAGAGCTAGATTAATAATGTTTGCCCACTTTTGAATTCCACTTTTCGAGCCCTTATAACCATCTTGTATGGCAGAAAAAGCATGAAAGTAGAATTAATGCAGTAGAAATGAAACGTTGAGGAGTATGATTGGTGTGAAATTGAGTGACAGGATTAGAAATAAGTAATGTGATAAGAGAACGTTGTGGCGCAAAAGAAAACGTAGCGACAAAAATTGAGAAAGGTATGCTGAGATGGTTTGGTCATGCACAGAGGATGAATGAAAGAAGATTGACGAAAGAGATCTACAAGGCGAGAGTGAATGGAAACGTTGGAAGGGGAAGGCCTCGGCGAACGTACCAAGATCAAATTCAGGACGTTCTGAATAAAGGCCAGGTTAAAAGTACCCTAAACCAACGAGCATGTATAAAAGGATTGATGAAAGTTCACGAAGCAAGGGAAGTATGTCAAGATCGTAGCAGGTGGAGAACTGTGGTCTCTGCCTACCCCGACGGGAACAAGGCGTGATATGATGTATGTATGTATGTATCTATGTCATCGGAAGATAATAAGGAATCGTAAGTTGATCATTTTCCTATTAAGTTGATCATTTTTCACGAAATAATAAACTGTACTAAATTCGCTTCTAGGACTCGCCGCCGGCTGCTTCTGGCATTAGGGATTCTTTACCTAACTTACCTATGGATCTACGAATTTCCTTTGAGTTTAATATATTTCGAACATTAATGAACTGACGCGGAAAAAGATCGATTATTTTCCGGTTATATCTACATATTTATACACCTTTAGAACAAGATACTTAAAGTAATTGCTTCACAAATGACATTTATCCAACTCGAGTATTCAAAATGACTCCCTTATCTCGAATTAACAAAAACTTAACACGTTCTATGAAACTCGACACTCAAATCCAAAGTACCATGACGTCATAGCTCCCAGACTTGCTTCATACGAAAATATTTTAAGATCAATTTTGTATGTTTAAAGGTCTCATATGGTGTTTCAACATCAAAAACAGACTTCGTTGTTGTATGAAAGCAGGCTTCAAAATACTTGTGAATATTGCTTTTATTAATATTTGCATACCGTTATTTACTCTATTATATAGATGATATAACGGTGGTTGAAGCTAGCTACAGAAGCAAAGGAGTAATATACCACATTAGTACTCTAGGGAAAAAAGAGAGTTGATGGAGAAAACGTACTAGCTCATTCAGAAGACGATCATCATGTTTTTCTTTCGTTACATTGTTTAGTTATTTTCTGGTTCCTGTATATTCGTCCATGGTACACAACTATACATAGATTTATATAGTCAAGATAGGGTCTTGGGAACAAGCGGTTCAAAATTTCCCCATACAAGAAAAAATAGCGCCATCTGTGAAAAATCGCGTGAACTACGTTGTGTAGTACTTCGGTCGGTACTAAATACACGGAACGGAAATAATATGGCGGGAAAAAACAAAACAAACTTTTTACTGTTTATATGTGATTTAGGCCTGGTTTTTCAGTTTCATTAATTGGATTATAGTCAAAAACAATAATAAGAAATAACAATAATAATAAAAAAAGTATATTGTTTCTTCAACGAAGAACAACATTTTGTTGGTAAGTTTATTTGCATCCAATGTTGACAATATGACTGACAACGACTGACATTTGTTGGTCCTAAACGTCAGATTTCGGACCAACGAATTGGGGACATTGTAACGTGCCGATGGGCTAGTACTTATATATAAGTAAATGCAACTATATCAGATTTTTCAATTTTTTTTTAATTTATTGAATAAGATAAATTAAGTTAAAAAATCGTACAATTAATAGACGCTTATCTAAAACCTATTTAAGGTTTATTCGAGAAGCGAATGAGATGGCAGGCTCACTGCTAATTAGATTAGTTGATGGATTATTATAGTTGTGAGCGTGAGCCTTATTTTATTTTTCTTGCCAATCTTCAAATGTTGTTAAGTATGAGAGGAGCTTGACAAACGCAGCCCTTAAGAAATAACTGGGCCATGAAATTGTAACATTTGACGCCCTCATTTGCAAGATGAGGCTCGAAGTGATGGAGTAGATACTCGTTCAACTGCTTTTGTGAAATGGAATATCTAGTACGACCTTGAACTTTTCCTTATAGATATTCTTTTAGGTATTTCATAAATTTATTAAAATTCTAAGCAAGTAGGTACATATAAGTGACCCTTTGTAGAGCAAAATTGAAGAGCAACATTCAATAGAAAGTTACCTCAACTTTGCTGTTGTAAAAATAGTGAACCTTGTAAAAATTGGTGAGTGAAAAAAGTGAGGTTTGTACAGTCAAGTTCACATCGAGCATGACATATTGGACTTTGTACCGTCAATGTACCGTTTTTATCTCGTTGTGATCACCGTCGGAGCTAGAATCACGCTGCAAGTTCTTCGAACTGACCTTCTCTCGCTTTTAATGTTTATTGCACCTGTTCCACCTGCCCTCACTCTATCTCCACTTTTTCAAAAAAACTCAAATCTTATTTCATATACTACATCTATGACGAATAACACTAAGGCCTACCAATAATCATTACCACTGAAGTTATTTTCTACACAATTTATCTGCCAACAAGAGACGTTGTTACAATCAGTTTCTTCGACCACAACACTATTGTTTGTGACATCCCTAACCCACATTCCCACCCTAAAATAAATTGGAAAATAAATACAAGATAGCTCACATCCGTCAATACGTCTTTCCATTCAGCCGGCCATATAAACACGCAATAAAGACAAGTTTTTCGCTGGACATAAAGGAGTTTATGTGTCACCGGAGATTGTTTTCCTACAAAGGGGAGCGGGACTCGGGAGTCGATCGATAGTGGTTGGCTGCGTAGGCTAGCATAGATATAGAGAAACATAATTGCAAAATATTATCTAGAACAACGATGTAGGTCATAGAATTTGTAGGTGGAGCAATAAAATTGTCTGGAATCATTGTAGACTCACTACTCTACCGTAATCATTCAAACAAACTTAATATATCCTGGGTAACATGAAGCGTTAAATCGAATCCGGGAAGGTGTAGGTGGATTTAAAAAAAAAACAAAAGAAATGGTGCTATTGCCGAATGAAAAAATCAGAATACGGCTCCTCAGACTTAACACTTTAATAAAATATAATAAAAACACGATAGAAAACACTTTACAAGCAAACTATACGTATCTGTATGTGTAAAACACTACGTACTTTCAAAATCAATTATAAACGTCTGCTTTTAAATATGCAAATTAAATTTGAAAATGTGCGGTGTCCCTTTAGGACTAGGTTTGATTATGTAGGTTTAATTTTTAAAAATAATAGATTCAATAGCTGACAATTTTATTTAAAATGACTAATAATAACTGACTTGACTGATAATATGTTGTTAATCTCAGTAGTTTTTGTATGCATTTCTGTTTCTTCCTTTCCTTACTTTTGTTTGAAATTTGTATGTAAAAAGACTTATTATCTAATGCTTCTTTCTAATTTACTATTATTATTTACTATTATTATATAGGTCCCTCTCTTCTTGACTCTGGGTGGGCTTAAAACCAGCCACTAGCTGTGCCCATGCCATTTTCTCAAATGTTTTGTTTTCTTGACATACTGATGTTATTTGAATTGAGAAATAAATGATTTTGTATTTGTATTTGTATCTGGTACCTCAGAGAAATAAGATGGAATATCTCACGTGTCGATGATTTCACTGGCTAAAACAAGCAACACACGGACTAGTGTTTCCTGGCAGAAATAGGCCAGGATTTGGTAATTGAGAGCTGCTATTTTAGAGTTAGTCTCATGGTTCTGTTAAAGTTGTTTATAAATAATAGGTCTTTACCTATGAAATTGCCGAAATTTTCTTACAGGTTAATGAGATCATAATTTCTATAATACTAATGCAATTTTTTTCATTTGTCTTATATTTGAAATTTGACTTCAAGGTTATTAATTTACGCATACAATTAAGTTTTTATTTTTAGTTTGATATATAAAATTTAAGGTTCGAAAATTGTTCGTCTTAATTGTCGTCCGATTTCATCATTAGATTTGTTATATTTTTTTACAGATAATATTTTGCGAAAATCAAATTTAAGTTTCTGTTAGCTTAATGTCTTCCCAATAATGCTTAAAAAAATAAAAAATATTGGATTTATAATTCCTAAGAAAAATGCAAAAATGTTAGTACTGAAAATTGAGTTTACCTAAAATTCGCCATACAAAACGGCAATTTCATAGGTAAAGACCTTATATCATTATAATTCTTTCATTCATTGTTTTACATATGTTTCTTTTTCTTAACTGTCAATGGGTTTGTTTTATCATCAATCTAGTCTAGGACACAGATGAGGTCAACAATGGAAGAGCCTTCCCAGAAGATGCTTGTTTCAATCTACTAGCGACTTAAAGAGATTCGAGGTTTGTGTAGATAAGCAGGACAGAATCACAGAGAATTATTTTAAAACAGCAAACAGGCAAGCTAAACCAACCAAACCTGAAAATATAATCGATATTTCGGCGGACGTCCCGTTTTTACAGATGCAAATTAGCCATGAGGAAATCCCTCTATTCTGGACGTGCAAGATGGACAGTGCGTAACTGGCTTAACCTTACTAGATTTGCCATAAAGCGGGACAATTAGAATCCCGCAGACATGTTTCACGGGACGCATTGTTTGAATCCTGAAAACGGGATGGTTGGCAACCCTAGACGGACGATCACGGTGAACATGGCGCGACGTACTCAAATATTTTTGTAAAAAACTGGCAACAAGAGTATCATCATGGCGACCAGCGGAGAGAAAAGAGCTGCCATTTTTCTATACTTTGGAGGAAGTCTTTTGCCCCACATAGACGGAGAGCGCGTGGTCGTCAACCCTACCTCATCGATTACCAAGATGCGACTAATCTAGGGTGATGCACGTTAAAAAGTTATATCCGAATCAACAGGGTTGCCTGGGCGCAACCTGGCAGGTTTTGTACAGTGGCCAAAAAACTTGTCATTTTTTGGCCAAAAATTACCTCATCGAATACCAAATAGGTTCATGGTACATTCGATAGTACTCATCAAAGAGTGCCTAAATCAACAGGGTTGCCTCACTTAATCCTGGCACATTCGCGAGTCGGCCTGATTTTAAGGTGGTCAAAAATTACAAAAATTACCTCATCGATTACCAAGTAGGTACTTATCACAACTGATAGAGCTCTTCAAGAAGGGGCAAAATCAACAGGGTTGCCTCCCCAAATCCTGGCACATTCGTGAGTCGGCCTGATTTTAGGTTGGCAAAAAAATACAAAACTTACTTACGATAATGAGGAATGAATTGAAACTTATGCCATTTGGAGCTTCTAGACATCTTAATAATATTTGCTATAGTATGCGGGCACTTAAATTAATGTTTCATATTTTTATATAGGATATAAAGTTAAGATGGGGTACACACGGCAGCTACTATAAGCATTATAGCTACAAGAAAACTTAGTATAGAGACTTACCCTAACTTTTAGAGGTATTTCGACCTACTTTCTCAGATTTTGGAAAAAATGTACAGTCAACAAGAAAAACGGCAATTTCCACAAAAATATTTTTCATTCCATTTGATCTTTAATTTGTATGTGTGAAATAAGGAATATATACAAAATTAATAGGGTTACCCCCTAAATCCTAGCACTTACGTGAGTCGGTCTGATTTTGGGTTGGCGAAAAAATACAAAATTTAACTACAAGTAAACATAGTACGGAGACTAACCCGAACTTTTGGAGATATTTTATCGCACATTTACTGATTTCAAATAATGTACAGTCAAAAAAAAACTGCAATGTTCACAAAACTTTTATTTTTCATTTCATTCGATCCTCTTACTGGTAAAGAACAATTCTCTGTGGGATCAAACGACGTCAAAGTATTAGAACTCTCACAAGAAGCAAATTTTTTTCCATACATTTAGTAGAAGAAACTGTCATTTTACAAACCTTTTTTTATATCATTCGATCCTTTTGCTGATAAAAAACAGAAGGCTTTGTAAGGTCAAGCATATTCAAGGTATAAGATTTCTCGGAAAACACAATATAAAATTTCAACTGGCTTTAAGGGAAATTTGCGTTTACTTAGTGGGAAAAAACTTCTCTTTAATAAAAATTACCTTATCGATTGTCAAATAGATACATAGTATATTCGTTAGTGCTCTTTAGAAGTGGCAAAATCAACTGGGTTGCCTTACCAAATCTTGACACTTTTGTGAGTCAGTCTGATTTTAGGTTGGTTCTAAATATAAAACTTAAATACGTTTATGTGTTATAAAATCATATTATGCCATCTGAAGGCTCTAGTCATTTTATTAATAATCAATGTAAGAAAACTCATGTTTAATAAATGGTAATAATATGTTTATTGTTTGTTTTTTGTCCCGTCTGGTACCGGCAAAGAATAGTACCATCCCATACATAAACTGGCATCTGCCATCTGGGCAGCGGCATCCTTCTGTGTATCATTCCATCTTACTTTCTGCGGTCACCTACAACCGCGGTCAATGGTGCCAGCCGTAACGCTGACAAGCGAGGTGACTATGGTCCCCTCCACATTTTTCCAGCAAAAGTTAGAATTCTGGAGGGAACTCCCTGTCCTGTAGTGTACATTTCATGGGATGTTGTGATTGATAGTCTTTTTTATACGATGCTATATCCATACTTCCATACTAATATTATAAATGCGAAAGTAACTCTGTCTGTCTGTTTGTTTGTTTGTTTGTTGCTCTTTCACGCCTAAACGGCTGAATGGATTTTGATGGAATTTGGTATGGTGATAGATGGTAACTTGGAGACGGACATAGGCTACTTTTTACCCCGGGAAAATATCTCATTCCCGTGGGAATCTACACATACAATAATACTCTAGCGGGGTTGTATCTGCTACAGCACACCGAAACTACTTAACCGATTTTGATGGGACTTTTTTTATTCAACTAAGTATCGCTGATTACGAAAACTACTACAATTTTGAAATCCAACGTGGTAGACGTAAACTACCATTATCCCCCGGGGATAAGGTTGAGGTGCGATAGGGTTGATATGTCTAAAAATCAATATGGGTGTCGTTCGTATGGTTTATCGGGTCGCTGATTACGAAAACTACAATGATTTTGAAATCCAACGTGGTGGACGTGAAATACCACCACCCCTGGGATGGGGTTGGGATTCGATAGGTTTGAAATGTCTAAAAATCAATATGAGTGTCCGTTGTATGTTTATATAAGGATAGGGATAGCGGTTAAGATGGCGTTAGGGGTAGAAGCAGGGATAGGGGTAGGGTCAGGGATAGGGAGAGGGAGAGGGGGAGGGATAGGGAGAGAGTGTAAGGGAGGGGAAAATGAGGGGAGAGAAAGGGGGAGGGAGGGGTAGAGGGCGTGGGAGGGGGTAGAGGGAGGGAGAGGGGGAAGGGGAGGATGAGTGAGGGGAAGGGGGAAAGGGAGGGGAATGGGAGGAGGGCGAGGGGGGAAAGGGAGGGTGATGGGGAGAGGGGAAGGGGGAAATGGAGGGGAAGGAAGGGTGAGGGGGGAAGAGGGAGGGGCGAGGGAGAGGAAGAGAGAGTGGGAGAGGGTGAGGGAGGGGGAGTGGGAATGTAGGGGGGGGGGATACAAAAGGATAGATAGGGAGGAATAGGGACCTTTTTTACTTTTATGAATACCTCCTCGCTACCCATTCACTTCACTCCCTTTATTGCCTTCTTTTTTAAGTTCGCCTGTAATGGTTGACAATGAAAATTCCGCACTACCTACCAGTTAAATAAAATCAAAAGATAATTAAGTTTGTAGTAAGATGCATTTATTCAACTTGGATAAGTACAAATGCATCTTTTACGTAGGGATCAAGAAGGATAAGCGCTCCGTAAAATATGTTTCAATTAAGTTCGAGTTCTGTTTTATTATAAAATCTACGCGGACGAAGTCGCGGGTAACAGCTAGTTATTTATAAATCCTGTTGATGATTGGGATGATAGTCGTTTTCGGTGACGAAAGTTAATTTCACTCCTCCGATCGATCCTTCCAAATTCCAAATAATGTGCTCTATGTCTATAGAACTAAGATTACGAATTCCGAATCTGAATGATTGACTCATGAAGTGTACTTTTGTCACCGAATAGCATACCAGATTTAGGGTGGTTAAAATTTAGGTACTTCATCGATCATCAAGTGCGTATGTGCTTCAAGAGCTCTTCAAAGAATAGCGACATCAATAGAGTTGCCTCACCAAATCCTGGCAATGTCGTGAGTCGGCATGATTTAAGGTTTTTACCGTTACCGTTAATGAGTTAGAATGGAATTTATGCCATTTAAAGGTTTTACAATAACTAATATATTATTATACCAGCACTTTCACTCATAAACTTTAAAAAACAAAACACATTAAGAAAAAGTCACAAAAGACAACAGAAATTACGTTTTATTACCTGCTTTGCATAAAAATCGACTAATGTCAGAAATTTGATAATATTAACATCAACATTGCGCAAAATAAAGGCATTCGCATACTTGCTTAGTAGGTGCAGTGAGTGCTCTGTAAATCTCACTTAATATTATTTTAGAACCTATTCACCTATATTATTGCCATAAGCAATGAATCTCTTAGTCCAATAAATTACTCTGTAATAGTTAACACAACAATAAACGACGATCACATTGTGAATTCTTATATTTGACATTAATGTAATTTTAATTGTGTGATTATTAAATCTAATCTAATCTAAAGAAAAAAAAAAGAACAAGCAAAACTAATAACACGTAGTAACGTCTTATTAAAAGCACTTTTTTACACGCCTCATGAATGTATAAAAAACTAACAAATTAATCATTAATACTGATTAATCTGAAACTGTTTGCTAGTACTGCAGTTCTCGAGAGTAAAGCAATGGTCATTATAAGAACAACCTTTACACCTATTGGCATCAAACTGTGGCAAAAATATAAAACAATATAGGGTGACTTGTTATTAGTTCTTGATAGCATAAGATATGCATGAAAATATGATACTGAACAACTGTTCCCAAGGAACATAGGTCGAAATACGAAAAACCAAATTTGAACTCCCATAAAAAATGCGCTATCAGCTGATGCAGTTCTTATGGGAGGTCAAAACTTGATTTTCGTGGTCCTTGAGGAAAGTTGTTCAGTATCATGAGTACATACATACCTTTTTCTATCAAGAACTAATTATAAGTCACCATATATATATATATAGATATACATTCTAGCTTAGATAATAACTTCTTTTATAAAAATCCTAAAATAAAGTACATTTTATTCTGCTAGGAAATTAAATAACTTTCTTAAGGAAGATTGGTCATTTTATAATACAAAAATACGACCTTGTTTATTTTTATAGTTACAAATCAAATAATTTGTAAGGATTTGTTAATAATTTTAAAATGCAAAGCCAGTAGAAACACTTACGTCACGGTAATAAAGTTTTAAATGTTTCCAATGACATGCGGTTGACCAGACTGAAAATTGAGTTTTCATTACACTTATTCGAAATCGCTAATCGGTTCGTTAAAAAAGGCGAGCATAACACATGACTACCCCAAGAGATTTTCGTAGCGGGGAAAAATTAAATTTATAACATGAAAAACTTTTTCCAGTGATCTACGACCAAGAATAAGAATAAGAATCATTTATTTGCAAAGAATACAGTTATATGATGATCTTAAAATTATAAAGTCCTGTGTATTCGCCTGCGTGCAAGCGTGCAAATATTTGTGAGAGCAAATTAATTATATTAACTTAAGTACATAACTAAATTAACAAAACTTATTTGAATTCCATGTACTCCTTAACACTATAGAAGCAATGTTGAAGTAACCATTTTGTCAAACTAGATTTAAAATTCTGTTGTAATTTAATTTCGTCAGGAAGTCTATTATACATTAAGATACACATGTTAAATACATTTCTCTTATAGATATCCTTTTGGCAACAAGGTTGGTATAAAAGAT
The DNA here is from genome assembly GCA_947532105.1 of Athrips mouffetella. NCBI lineage: Eukaryota > Metazoa > Arthropoda > Insecta > Lepidoptera > Gelechiidae > Athrips > Athrips mouffetella. The sequence goes on from OX383958.1 coordinate 7,801,212, forward strand.
TAGAGTATTTTGCTCTGATATTTTGTCGTCCAGTTACTTCACTACGTTTCTGCCAATACTGTGGGTGAGAGTGAACGAAGATGCAAACATCCCTGATATACATGCATGGCAGTGGCAGTATATTGAGCTTCTTAAATAGTGGTTTGCAGCTATCATCAAACCAAGCATTGCACAAAACACGTATAAATTTTTTTTGAAGAATAAAAACTCTGTTAATATCTACAGAATTTCCCCAAAGCATCAATCCGTAACTTAGAACCGAAGACACATATCCATGATAAGCAGTCAATGCTGCTTCAAACGAAACAGTTTGTCTCAGTCTTTTAAGGGCGAAAACAAAGCGGTTTAACTTATTGCAGACTAGATCTACTTGTTCCTTCCAGTTTAAGTGTTTGTCTAGAGTTATACCCAGAAAGTTAAATTTCTCTACTTCATCGACTCTTTCACCGTTATAGTTAAGAATAACAGGCATAGGTTGTGAGTTATAAGAGACGAATTGCATAAATTTAGTTTTGTTAACATTAATTTTTAGATCATTTTTATTCATCCAATAAATAATGTCCTTGAGTGCGAGATTTACATCGAACTCAAACACATGTTTATTGTCACATCTTAATAACAGGGTAGTATCATCTGCAAATTGCACACATTTATGATTAGTGGCTCTTGGAAGGTCGTTTGCATAAAGAAGAAACAACAAAGGTCCAAGAACACTACCTTGGGGTACGCCAGTTTTATTAGTTTTAAAATGCGATTTGAAAGTAGTTTTTATTAGGACGTTTTTACTTTCTACAATTTTTTCTATTTCTGTGCATTGCTTTCTTTCTGTTAAGAAACTTTCGATCCAGTCAAGCGCTTTACCTCGGATACCATAGAAACTCAATTTGTTTAAAAGTTTAGAGTGATTTACAAAATCGAAAGCCTTGCTCATATCAAGGAAGATCGTCGCGACAGGCATTTTATTATTTAAACTCTCTGTTATTATTCGTATCAAGTCAAAGCATGCATGAGTTGTTGAGAATCCCTTACGAAAGCCGTATTGTTCTGGTTGAAGGATTTTGTATTTGACTAGAAATTCGTCCAGTCGAGAATGCAAAGCTCTTTCAAAGATTTTTGATATGACAGGTACTAAAGTAATTGGTCTGTAATTTGTAGCGTCTAGGACGTCTCCTTTTTTAAGTAACGGTCTGACAATACAAATTTTTAATTTTTCTGGGAAAACCCCTTCTTCAAACGACATATTGATGATATGTGCCAGTGGGCTGCATATTTGTTAAGCGCAAATCTTAAGAATGTTTGTGGTGATATCATCATACCCACTCGATTTACTATTTTTAAGGGATATAATAATGTTATAAATTTCTGCTGGTGTTACTGGTTTTAAAAATATTGTGTGTGGATTAATTTGAATTAAATTAGAATGAGAAGATGTCATATTAGTATGATTGGAATCAGATTTATTAGTCAATTCTATAAAATAGTCATTAAATACGTTACAAATGTCAATAGGGTTTGAATACACATTATTATTTAATTTTATTTTATTAATGTCATTACAATGAAAATTATTCGAAATTCTATCAGAAATAGTATTCCAAGTAGCCTTACACTTGTTTTTATGTTTTTTTATGTAATTAGTATTTTTGATTTTTTGTGCGTGATTCACACATTGCTTTAATATTTTGTTATATTTTTTAAAATTTATCCTATTGAGTCGTTTGTTAGATTTAAGCATAGTATATTTTAAATATAAAGAGCGTTTTATGTTAAATGACTTTCTCAGTCCTTTCGTTAGCCAATTCAGGATTTTAGGTCTATTGGTTATTTTGACTTTAATAACAGGAAAACATAGATTATAAAATAAACAAAATATTTCATGGAACTGGTTAAATGCGGTAATGACATTGTTCATTTCCTTGATGTCTGAAAAAGAGAGAGCCGAGATACTATTGAAGAACTTGTTTATATTCTCACTGTTATAATCTCTTTTATATTGAAACCAAGTAGAGAATGCGTTTTGTTTTTTAGCTTTCAATGTCAATATCTGGGCAGTTTCATGATCGGAGAGACCAAGATGTAGAACATCGCACTTAATTGCTTTGACATTGCTAGCTATTTGATCAATACAAGAGTTTTTTCGTGTAGGTGTTAGAACATGAGGCTCAAGATTGTAGTTATTGAGGACACTCAAAAGCTCTTGTGTGAAATTGTTTTGGTTTAATAAGTTGATATTCCAATCACCACATAAAATTATTTTTTTCTGCTTATATTTTGAATTTAACGCAAACAACAATTTATCTAATTTGTATAAAAATACACCTACATGAGATTTTATTTGCTTGGGTATTCTATAGATATTAACGATAATGAGTCCCATCCCTTTAATTTCAATCCCACAACATTCAAAATAAAAACTAGCTGCTAAATCCGAAATAAAGTGCAAGGGTTTAAAGTCAAAATGTTTATTAATCAAAATACACGTCCCACCTCTACATTCACTGGGACGACAATATGTAGCTGCCAATTTATAGTTATTAAGCTTTATATTAGCTTCAGAACCCCGTTTAATAAAAGTTTCACTCAAACATATTATATCAACCTCTCTACCATTTTCTTTTAACTCTTGTAAAGTAAACTCAAAAAAATCTAATTTACAACAAAGTCCACCTATGTTTTGATTAAGAATTGAAATGTTATTTAGACAACAACTCGTGTTTGTAACAGTAATACATTTTTTGTTACTATGAACACTATTTATTTTGGAGGCGAAAAAACGAATCGTTAGGGTTGATCGGGTTTCTGGCTTGGTAATGTAAAATACCCGAATTATTCAAATTGTCAATAGCTGAATTAATTTTATATGTCATAGATTTCATGAAATATGGTAAATACATCCTTGAAGTTTTATGAGAACTTATATCAATTAGTCTACAATTATTATAATTTTTTATAAACATCTTCATTTCATTATTTATACTGTTTGTGTCTAAATATTTATATGAATGTACATTTAATAATAATATATTATAGTTCTTGAATTTATACAAGGTATTACACAGATTCGTAAACAGTACATAAGGATTTTTGTCGTTACAACCAGCTGATAGAACCAGTATATCCTGTGGTTTTATTGTATTTTCAATGTTATTTACATCTTTGAAGATTTGGGTGCTAGAAGCTCCAGGCCTTACCGTCGCTGTAACATTATACACGTCCTTCGGTTTACCGTATCTCGCAGCAATTATCCTTGAAGACAGGCCCCGGACTTGTTCATCTCCAAAAACAAATATAGTTGGTTTCTGTGTGGTTTTGGTTTTAGATTCTGAATTAAGTATGGGTGATATTGGTTCTGAATTATTCTTTTGATACACTGGAACACTAACTGGAGATGTTTTTGGTGTGCTAGTGCTTACATATTTAGATTTAGGCTTGCTTATTCCTGCGGTATTATGTCTGATATTACGCCCATTATTGTTAGGAGTAAGAGTATTAGTTTGGATTCTCGAGCTTGTGTTAATTAAACTTTGATTTCCTATTTGTTTCTTTAATGTCCCTCTGTCTTTTTTTCTAGCACTGCTTTTTTGTGGACTATAGCTTAAAATATTTTTGAGTCTGTTTTCGTAGCTTTTAATAGTTACCTTTAGAGTTTTGTTCTCACTAAGCAAATTTTCAATCTCCTCTTCTGCAACTTGTAAGTTTTTTCGAAGCTCTGTAATAACATTTTCCATCTCTTCAGCCTTGTTATAAATGATCGTTCTTTCTGGACAACTTAAATTGCACCGACGGTCGTTAGCCGATGAACTTGAGGTTTCAATTGAATTATCATCATCTTCTTTTAATAATGATGAAAGATTTTCAAACGAATTATTTGTAGGAATCAATGGTCTATAATTTCGGTGGGTAACATTTGTGATAGGTACTGATTTAAGAGTTTTAATACAGGTATCACATTTCCAATTAAGTCTCCTTTCTGGGTCCATAAGGTTAAATCTTTGTATAGAAACATTGTGGCATTCAATGTGACAGACATTTTTGCAACAAAAACAAATCAAAAAGTACCTGTTTTCTATCAATTTCGTACATCTGTTGCAGTGTAGACTCATTTTTTATGCTATTTTATTCTTTCTTATGCATATGAACAAAATAAATAATAAAATTCAAGAAAAAATAAATATTTTTTTTTTTATTGTCACTGACTTTGTGGGTAGATCACTTCAACGTATGTTTATTTCACTATATTCAAAAATTTATAATGTTTTCTCGCTATAATTGGTTAAATTAAATTAGGCACAGCACATACACTAGATTTATAACAAATAACACGAAGATTTATTAATGTTAATGACTTATTTTTGACAATACTGGTCCAGAATCTTCACACGCAGTTTAGACGTGATAATGTAAGATTTATTTGCCACCAACGATAGTGCACAATATTTAGTAGATGTATAGCACTTTTCTTTCACTTTTTAGTAAAAACACTTGAATTTACTATTTTTGTTATGAATTAACGCCGAGCCAATGTTTACTTAACCGCGCCCTCTCTCCCAAGCAGGTCGAACATAAATATTGTAGGAAAAACGTTACAGGCTGGTTGTATTATACAATATTTAAAAAAAGAAATACACTAGAACTGTTAACATGACTGCAAACAAACGAAGAGGTTCCTCTCCTTATTAAAATAACCAAAAAATAACTATGTCAATAACATTTTCAGTTGTTACAATTTTTTAATAATACCATAGATAATACTTACACTAATTATTCTTTTTCTCATTGTTTCTTTACATAATATCATTGTAATGCTATTTCATATTTATAATTAATAATGAGTGTGTCTTAATGAGCCTCTTGTTTTCAGGATTCTTTTCTCACAGAGGAAGATGAAAAGTAGAGTACATCACGCGGCTGAAAAATCGTGTTTACTTCGGACAACCTATTAAATCCCTCGCTACTTACAGGATTCTACTCTAGAATACATACTTCTCTCAGGATTCAAAATAGTATCCTCGCCTTAAAAATATTATTTTTCTGCCTTCTGATACAATCTAAAATATATTTAAATTCTCCATTTACAACGGCATCTTCAGTCAACGACACTGAACTAACAACTTTCAGTGAACAAAACTTTCAGGAAACGAAAAAAGAAATCGGCTTCTCCGTACAAACTGTCCGATCTAATTTACAATTTCGTATGGAGACGCGAATTTTGTTTTTTTCGTTTCTTGAAAGTAATGTTCTCTGAAAGTTGTTCAGTGTCGTTGACTGATCATGCTTCTTCAGTATTCGGAAGGCTGTCCCTAACACCCTGTATACAGGGTGTAAAGAAAAGTACCGATGTCCTTATGAGGTTTGCTAACGTCAGCAATTGTGAAATGCCATGTAAAAGCTCTTCGAAGGCCGAGATTTAGCTCTAGCTGAATTGTACCGAAAGTAGAAATAACTGAGCCATTTGCAGCAAACAATTCATATTTCGATGGATCGGATCCTGTATCTATCAAAAACTGTTGCTTGGTAATGTGATCGGTGATGAAGAGGCGGCCAGGAGTTCCATTGGGCTGACAGTCGGCTACGGCCGCTAATGACTGCCGCCGTTGGTGTTTAAATTGTTGAAGTTGCAGGGGCGAACGCATTTTATAGCCTTATCGCCAAACATGTTGTGGAACCAGCAGTGCTTGGGGTTCCTTGAGCGAGACTGGGAGCGGTTTCTACCGTGCCGGTATCGTTCGCAATCGTGACTACAACTGCGACTACATAGCATCATCAGCTCGGCTACTTTTTGGGCTAAGCGTTTATAGTCAGTTTTGCCATTGACTCGAAAAGAAGAAGAAGAAGACTTGTTTCGTCAGCTCTGCTATCTTCTGCTCAAGTGAGCTAGCCTCAATAGTTGAAGTCATATTTTGTGGTGTTTGAAAATATTTCGGACGAAAATACCTTTTAATTTTTCCGTCGGTGTTCTGCGTTTGGCGGTCACCAATGTGGGAACGAACCCCAAATGATACGCAGGAGTGATTTTAACGTAATTATTTATATAATTGCGGCTCAAACAAACTTACAAAATTTTCAGCTTTTAATCGACTGAAGAATAACAACCGAATCTCCATAGGAACGTGGCTGTACGACGCTCATTGCGGGGCGAGCGCGACGGCATACATTGCGCACCGCCACACTGTGTATGGGGGGGTTCAGTTCATAAGTGTATAAATTTTTTTTTGAAGTTGTCCTTTATGGCTTGGAAACTAGCATATTAGCCGATGGCATCCAATACAACATAGTATTACCGTAATTTTGTTGCCAAATCTAACAAAAAGGTGAAAAAATTATATTACCGTATTGTAGACAGTTGCATTTATAAATATTACGCAACTGTTGTCGGAATGGCAATGTTTGTGATACTGTTTCCGGTTTCGTATTTCGAACTTTAACAAATGGGAGTAGAAAAAAAAAGGTATATGAAAATTTCTGATTCTCCTATTAAATGTATGGGAAAATAATTTTGTGTTTCTGATAGTTCTTATACATTAACCTCGGTAGACACTATAGAAAATTATGTTCTTTAACAATTAATCATCAAATGAAATGAATAATATTTTTGTGGAAATTGCCGTTTTTCTTGTTGACTGTACATTTTTTCCAAAATCTGAGAAAGTAGGTCGAAATACCTCTTAAAGTTAGGGTAAGTAAGTCTCTATACTAAGTTTTCTTGTAGCTATAATGCTTATAGTAGCTGCCGTGTGTACTCTATCTTAACTTTATATCCTATATAAAAATATGAAACATTAATTTAAGTGCCCGCATACTATAGCAAATATTATTAAGATGTCTAGAAGCTCCAAATGGCATAATTTTCAATTCATTCCTCATTATAGTAAGAAAGTTTTGTATTTTTTTGCCAACCTAAAATCAGGCCGACTCACGAATGTGCCAGGATTTGGGGAGGCAACCCTGTTGATTTTGCCCCTTCTTGAAGAGCTCTATCAGTTGTGATAAGTACCTACTTGGTAATCGATGAGGTAATTTTTGTAATTTTTGACCACCTTAAAATCAGGCCGACTCGCGAATGTGCCAGGATTAAGTGAGGCAACCCTGTTGATTTAGGCACTCCTTGATGAGTACTATCGAATGTACCATGTACCTATTTGGTATTCGATGAGGTAATTTTTGGCCAAAAAATGACAAGTTTTTTGGCCACTGTACAAAACCTGCCAGGTTGCGCCCAGGCAACCCTGTTGATTCGGATATAACTTTTTAACGTGCATCACCCTAGATTAGTCGCATCTTGGTAATAGATGAGGTAGGGTTGACGACCACGCGCTCTCCGTCTAACAGCTGAATATTGACGACTTTAGAAATAATAAAGGGTAGATAAATAAATACTCTTGTGTAACAGCTGTTATGTATACGATAACTGCTATTATAATACTAGACATTTACATATTACTATTTATTTAAAAGTAGGGTGACCAAAGAATAAAGATGCAATTTTCAACGAACAGTCTGATATTCTTTGATAAGATTAGAAGAATATTCTGTTTTCAAATACGTAACGATTAAATTTAGTCTACAATATTTAAAAGATTTTACTTCAAAGCAACTAAGCCGAAATATTTTGAAAGCTAACAAATCCTTAAGGGAATGTTTTTTTTCTTTACTGTAAGCAAAGCCATCAGCATAAGTAAAGGGAAATCCCGTTCCTTGCATTAACATCTAAGTACCTAAGACAAATTGAAAAAAAGATTATACGGGTAAAGAAAATGATAGGATTTTTTCTGTCTCTTTGAGTAATCACACGCCGCCTTTTTATTTCTAGGGAATTATTTTTATTACATCATTAGGATTAGTTTGAATTGCAAATTTGCTAAGTGAATTGAAATTTAAGGATAACAGTTGCTTTTTGAGAGTCAAAACTAAAGCTCATCTTTATCCTCATGTTTTTTAACAGTCGTGAAAGAAAAAAATCTCTTCCACTATGACATTTATGTTTTACATGAGGAAACATGACCTGACCTTTTCGATGAATTATAACATCAAAAGTAAATCTAAAGTTGGCCGTAAAAACAAACTAAAAAAAAAAAAACATGTTAAATATGTGAGCACAGATAGTCAACAGTATATCATACTTGACATTCAGTGAGGATCTAGCTCCAAAGGTGATCAATAGGTCCAATGTGTCAGGCCTGATATGCTATTGATTGTACACATAGGATAAGTTTTGACGCATGTTAGGTTTAGTGTATTTTTTTATGTATTATTTAACTAACTATAGACTAAGTAATAAAATATTGATATGAGCTCAACGCCTACATACTAGTGTATACTTTGGGGAAGATAATTTTAAGATTAAGATTGTAGTTTATGAAATAAATAAAAGAGAAGGAATTGAAGGCAAAAAACAATAAAACACAAAAAAAATAATAAAAGAAAAAAGATAGATAGATGAACACCTTTATTGCATACTAAAATAAACAAATTCAAATTAAAACAATAAATTACAAAAAGTGGGTAAAGGTGGCATTATCGCTGTAAGCGATCTCTTCCAGACAACCTTTGGGAAGAGAAATCCATCGAAGGTAAACGAGTAGGAAGTGCAGTGTAACACGGTGAGAATAATTATATCATAAACCTAAGCTAAAAGCTCGCAAGGAAGAACACCATTACGAAACAGCTGAAACTGCTACGTTACAAGCACCCATGTTTAAGTTCCCACTTCGGCAGACGTTGCCCACTTTAATCCGCACATCTGTAACCACTAACTAACCAGTCAAGTTGGCATGCACTTAACTCAGTTAGACCTTTGTTTAATTATTCTACTACCCCCAAGATTAAACCTGTCAGAGTGGAGCACAAACTAAGAAAGATTTAGAGAGACAACCCCTAACTGAGAATAACTCAAGTTAAAATAACTCTGAGTTACAGAACTCATTTGCATCAACGGGTACGAACTTGACGGTGAGGCCGTTAGGTAGATTTATTTGGGGAAAAAATAATATTTTTTAGTTAAGTGCACTTAGTGTCTAGGTTCGTGAAGAGCCTTTTTTGTGTTGTCGGTTTCATAGGTAACATAATACCATTTTGAGGTTATGTATCTAATTAAGATTGATGGATGGGAGAGTATCAAGCCGCGACCAAGTGGGAAACGACCGTTCTGTCGTCTCAGATACATATAGGTAGGTTGACGAAGTTTTGAAAGAGCTGGATGCTCTCCAAAGCTGGAAGCTGTCTGCTGGATGCTCTTGTGCCGTTGGTATCGATGAGATAGGAAAGTAGTATATTATTAAGAAAAAAATTGTGATTGATAATCAAGGATGCTAACATTAGGTACCTATATATCGGTTATCTACCAATGTATGATCGAAGCTCCACTGGGACCACGACGGCGGCAATGAGATTAGCGAACAAATATCTGCCAAACAAGTTATAAGAGATGTTAGTTAAATTAAAATATTGGTAATACTTTGACATAATAAAAAATCAGTTCAAAAAACTATAACCCGACACTAGCAAATCTTGCTCTAAAAAAAGTATGAAACAAGAAAATATTGTCATCTGAAATTGTTATGTACAAACTATGGTATTTAAACTATGGTATTTAATAAATATTCATACCGATGTTCAGATAATAGCCGTGGTCATATTGTTATGCCTCTTTGCCCTGAAGTTTATGATCGCTTTTTTCGGATAGGTGGCATAACATGACCACGGCTATTATCTGAACATCGGTATGAATATTTATTAAATACCATAGTTTGTACATAACAATTTCAGATGACAATATTTTCTTGTTTCATACTTTTTTTAGAGCAAGATTTGCCAGTAGTCGTCGGGTTTTAGTTTTTTGAACTGATTTTTTATTTCAATTATTTTGGGGTTGTAAATACATAAAAAAGCTAACAATATATATATTTTTGAAATGTGCTCACTAAGACCTTTCATTTGATACCTAACACGGTACGGTTATTTTTTTTTTATTATTAGTCCTTGACTTAATCTGCTCTAGAGGGCGCCACATACAATAAAACGAAATTTCTTGTATCCTATAACCAGCGGATAATTAATACGCTTCTAACGACATCTCATTTGTCAAAATATGATAAGTAGTTTAGAAGTTATGATGGAACAGATGAACATACATACATACATACATACATACATACATACATACATACATACATACATACATACATACATACATAGCATGTCAAAATCATAACCCTCCTTTTGCTTTGCCGTAGTCGGGTAAAAATAAAAAGAATGTATAATTGTGAAGAGAAAATTATGCAATGAGTGATGGATATACCTATAATAATTCTCGAGTGTCAATTAAATCGATACAGCATTGGCTGGAGAGCAGAATTTTTCTCATATCTATCGTTTGGATGATTTGATAGATAAATAAAAGAGTAGTCGACTACGCAAAACCTCTCTTTGAAATTACACATTATATTATCCTAAACTAACACAGTAAACCCCCTGTTAGAGAGCATTTTCACAAAGCCGATGTTTCGCCACAAGAAAAGATGCTAATCAAAATTGTTATACTACCCATAAAAGGTACACAAGTAGAAGTATCATGAGCTCCCGCAATTATGTACGGGACTGAAAAGTTGAAACAGGTTGGTTTTGTATGTGCAGCCGTTGATATAGGGTATTAATACTTTCTTAAAAGGAAAACAAAACATCAAAGCAGGAATCTGCATGACTTAAACGAATAAAGAAATAGTATATATTTAAATATAAGGAAAACAAGAATAAGTTGATACTCCAGTAAAATTACGAGAGATTGTATGGCGAAACGGAAATAATTGATAATAGCCGTGATTCTTTTTCAGATCGATAGATTATATTTCTGTGTAAAGCTTTTTAATGGAATCCACCTAAATTTACGTCATTTATTTATTTATTTTGCCGTCCAAACATTAAAAAAATATGGAATTTCGGAAAAAAATGTTAATAGATTTTTTATTTTATTTACGGCTTGCTATGTATTCATAATTTCATATTTTACATGAATCCACCTAAAAATATTAGCGTTCTTGTATTGTTTAACTTTTATAGCACGAAATTTAAATAAAGGTTATCTTCGCAACCAAAAATAGTAATAGATCCGTTTTGCTTTCTAATAATTTAAATAGTGCTAAGTAATCACATTTTTGGCAAATCCAACATAAATGTTTACAAAATCATTGTAAACCAGCGATTACAAAAAACTTTTTATTTATTTAGTATGGAATTTTTGTGAATTTATATAAGAATCACTTTCATTTAAAAAGGTTGAGTTTAACTCAGTTTATTTATATTATTTTACCTCGACTTTATTGGATCTTATATGTAAATATAAGTGTAGATTTTATATTTTGAAACAAATTGATATTTTTAAATATATATATGTTGGATTTGTATGCCTATATGTAAAGTATACGTTAATCTATGACATAAAGTATATAATTGTCTATTACTATTTTTGCCTTAGCTGTTATTCGAAAAAAATGTTCCGCTTTAAATTTTAGGTGGATTCGTAAATATTGCTTCTAAACATCATATTTAAATACGATATACACAAAAAAGTAGCTATTAACATTTAATGTTTTGCAAAACCGTATTTTTACTGGACTATGATGCCGCGACGCTGAACAAGATGTACTTTACTAAGATTGGTCTATTCTTTTACAACCATGAATAAAAAGTGCCTTCAAACCACCACTGCTACAATCGTATGTAATAGACGTACAAGGCCAATAATATAGTCGACGATTGATGTAAGATGAAACTAAGAATTTCCCTTCCGACAATCACAAGGTAAGATGGAGTGATAATAATTATTTGGGGTGGTTAATTATAACTAAAAAGCACCCAGCAGGTGCCCATAATGTGACAAAAGTAACACCCTTAATAGACCCAAGTCCTTCGTAGACGGGGCTCAAACACGTTTGCATATAAGCGAAAGTTATAATGAGTTCCCGTGTTGATATTTTCATACCTATCAAGTTACTCGACTTTTCGTTTCTGATAAAATAATAAAGTCCACGGTTGGAAAGGTAAATTTTCAGTTGATAAGTTTTAATGGCAGGAAAAGTCTGTTTAATTTTGAAAGTTTTTCTATGAAATAGGAATATTCATTAACATCGACCGCACATAAGGTAGCAGCTCTTGCATCAATATTATACCTGCACTGCAATACAGTTACGTAATAAAAGCAACATTAGGCTTCAAATGTTTCTTCTGACGTTTATTCGGCTATACCTACATATCGGCTGAAGCTCTTAAGCTATAGAGCGACAAAGTCTATCGGCGGATAGATAACACGGCGACAGAAGGACGCTGTTGTTATTTTATGAATTTAATTGTTATTTATGTAATTTCTTATTTGATGTTATGTACCTCCCTTCTTTTTCTACTACCTTGAGGAGCACCAGCTGCTAAGTAACTAGCAATATGTTTTACGCCACGGCCCGTGAGCTAGTTATCTACTCGTTTTCTTGACACACTGGTGAGCAAAAGCCATTGAGAGCAAAGGTGGGGCACTCGCTGTGAGTCTAGTCATCGCCAAAGCTTTTGATACAGTCTAGCACAAACACGGAGCACAAAGCACTTCTGCGAGAACTACTATCTTATGGAATTCTGGAAGGAACTGCGCAAATAGATGGCCAGCTTTCTGATTGAGCGTAGCTTATAAGTCGTAGTTGATGGTGCTTCTTCAAACACTAAAGCTACAAATGCTGGCGTCCTACAAGGCTCGGTGCTGACGCTGACCCTGTTCATCTTGCATATCAGCGATATGTTGTGTACTAGAAACATACACTGCTGGTGATACCTACTACACGGGATGAAGTCAAGGAGTGTAGGAAAAAACTCGTTTATAAAATATAACTGTCACTGGATGTAGTTCCGATTTTTTCCTCGTTCCAATAGATCGATGTCACTCCATACAAGTTTACGAGGCATGTGGTTCAGTTGGGTAGGAATGAATTTCCGCGGCAAACTCTTTTATTTGTAGCTTATGAAGTTGCAAGAAACACGATACAGAACTTATTATTTACGTCAAAGTAACCAGTGTTCGCCTTGGAGGAGGTGTTCGCCTATGAGGCGTTTTATTTTGCCATTAATTACTTTGCTTTTATTTTAAAAATCTGAAAAATGTCATACAGTTTTCTAGCGCCAATTAGTTTTGTTTTAATTAATCCTTAATCTGACTTGGCAGGTAATACATTTATAAAACTCACCTTAACAATTTTAATCGCTATTCTGTCCAATAAAACAACCACAAACACCGTTTAGAATCACGAAAACACATAATTCCCACCTAGTGTTTGCACCCAAGCAACCATTATAAATGTCAACGTGTTTAGAAGTTTTCATAGTGCGAAATATGTGGTATATTCCATAGTTCAACAGCGTAATGTGGTGTGAAATGCAGTTAATAAAGTTTGCTGTCTAACCAAAGCTGCAATTCACTATCAAGACACTTAGCAAATAGGAATAGAAAATAACAGAAGCCGTAGCCAAGTAGCTTACTATTATTGTAAACGCTTAAATGAAAATGAACAAAAATATCAGAAACCCTCTGTGCATCCAAAGCTATCTCTAGCAACGGATTATTTATGTACAATTTAATGTGTTAGGCGCATTGAATTTAAATGGTCTATGCATAGAGTAACACGATTTTCACGCGCAAAGTTTGCGCGGTTTGACGCGTTGCTCTAAGGGTCTACTCGTATGTGTTAAAAAAGTGTGCATGGCTGAAAGAACGGTAAGTAGAAAAATCTCAGACTCATGGGATGAAAGTTAATAACTCGAAGGTATCTGTTGTAATGTAAAGTTAAAATGTCATCATTCGAATACAGCAGGTTTGTGAGGTCGGTCATCGATTTTACAACCCTCATAATGACTAATTACTGCTTTTTCTTACATTCAGGCGCAAAAAAACTATTTAAATAAATGAATTTCATGTTCCTTATTTTCTTGAGATAGTTCCACATATTGTATGACAAGTAGTTATTAAGTTCACTAACTTAAGCAGCAAGCTTACATAGTTTTCGACTGTATTAAGTCACTTGGCAAATATGCGAATACGTTCATGACGTAAGATATAAGGAAAGTCGGCGAGATTTATGCCTAAAAGGGTTGTACAGGAAACTGAATATTTTATGAAGCAATTTTTATCCAGAAATATATGCTTTATTTTTCTTATCATTTAGGTTGTCAAGTCAACCATCGGTCAACAAGGTCTAATAGCAAAATTTATTTGAGAAAAGGGATAGTTTTTTACATACTTTTACTGAAGAATATTGTAAGTAAAGACAGATTTGTGACAAAAATTCATAACACTGAAATATTTGGGATTAAAAGTAAGCCTTGTGGTAAGTCCTAGTTTGTACAATGCAATAAGACAGCAACTTTGCAACAAATCGATAATGGAATAAACCCCTAAAGATCTTTGACAGTCAACTGTAGCTAGTATCAGTTTTTCCCAAGTTGAACCACATAATCAACTTCTGGCATTGCGTGAAAAACAAATTAACCAAAACTTCACAAACCCTGATTCAAGACATTCAAGTACAGGGGATTTACCTTGTCAATGTAGTGGTACTAGTGGGACAACTATATCCATTTGTACCCCTAGTGGTAATTCAGTAGTGTGAGTTTACCGAACGAACGTCAGTGAGTATACTTTATCTGAGGCGATTGATTATCCTAACTTCAGATCAAGATTCCATCATTTTTGAACATTAATGTTACAAAAAACACACTTTGACTGGAAACGAAAAAATAATGAAAAACATGAACCGTAGCATCTTACTACGTGTTTTAAAATACAATCAGCGCCATCTGTGGAATACGTTAAGAAGTAAAGACGTTACAATGAGTTCTGTAAGCAGATGCCTATTTTATTACATTACGTGGATTTCGCAAAAGAGTGGATAAAGAAGTAGCGTCGTCTTAGTAGGCGTACAAAAATGCTAAGTTTGAATACATGAATAAATATGAATAAGTAAATTCAAAAGATGGGACATAACAAACAACGTGCTTTATACTATGTAACATTTTATGGTAAATTTGCTATGAAAGTTGTGTAATAGAAAAATATTTTACATAAGGGCTCCCGCACACGACCGAGAATCGGTGGCCGATTATCGCCCAGGACAAGGACGGAAGATCCAGGTGACAACACGTCAGAGCGGGATGCCGACAAAAAATCGGCCACCGATTCTCGGTCGTGTGCGGGAGCCCTAAACGAATGACAAAAATATTAGGTAAGACATGTTGCGTGCTACAAGATATTCACAATTCTTACCCCACGGTGACATAAACACGTTTAGGGGCAGGAAACACCTATACACAATCATTTTACATAGCACTGCACGCGATAAAAATTCTAAATGTACAGTCAAGCAGGAAATATATCCTGAATATCTACGGGTACAGTTGGACGTGACAAGCCAATTCTTACTCGCGAATCAGGTCCGGACTTTTCCGGAATACCAAGTGGAGCTACCGGAAAACCGGACGGTATATGTTGACATACCGGATGGTGCACACACGGGTATCTCAAGATTTTTATTGGAATTGAAGATATGTTGGATGCTCAGATTTCAAAAGATGATTTTATTTAGTTGGGTATGTTTGTTTTTTTCATAAAACCTACTTGCGGGTATGTTCTGTTCAAAGTTTGTAGGTACAAACAGTCTGTTGAATAACGAAAAGTTACCTACCAATATGTAATATGCTTAAAAAAATCGAATTAAACGTGAAAAAGGTATTAACCGTAGAATAATAGTATCTTTTTGGTATTACAGCTGTTGCCATTTTCCATTTTCCCAGTGCTAACTAGCAGTGCTATATAGTTGAACTTTTAAAAGGTACCGGAAAACTCTTAGCATCTGAAGCTGGATGTACGAGTATACCCAAATCGTTTTTTTTCTACCCTACCCTTCAGTGATCGACTCTATTAACCTATTATGTTGGTTACTATGCGGCGAAATATAATATCTTGTAGCCATATTTTGTCATGATCTTATCCTCAGTAAGTGATGTCAGACTGTCATATCATCTGGTTTGACCGACATAATATCGCGATGCGTACACGTACGTGTTTGTGGGTTGTTTCTCGGTCGTCCGCTGTCGAAGAATATCTCTATTATCTATTTTCTTTGTAGGTTGATACTAGTACTCTTATAGGACCTATATTGAGTGTAGCCGACGGTACACTTACCAAAATTATCAAATAAAAAAAAACAGCTAAGTACATGTTGGGCCACGCGCAGTATAGGGTTCAGTAGTTTCTTTAAGATTTTTGTTGCAAAGCAGGTTTTGATTAAGTTTTCATAAAGTTCATAAACTTTTTACTTCCCAGTGCTCAGCGAAGTCCTAGCGCCTGATTGCTATTGCTTTTTTATTATTTTTAGCTTTTCGTCTATAGCTCTTTAATAGATAGATAGATAGATAGAAACTCTTTATTGCACACAAATTAAGAGTAATTGCGTAAGAAACCTTATATCTAATTGCGCGCAAAGGCGGCCTTATTGCTTAGAGCAATCTCTTCCAGGCAACCTTAGGACTGGGAATCGCTGAGATGGACACGAGTAGTGCAGAGTTTGCTTAACTAAGTTAGACTAATTTGAAAATAAATTAGGTACATAAAATCAAACAATAAACTTAAGTATTTACCAAAATACTTAAATACAGACATAGAATAAATAAATACACATATATACTTACATAAAATAATACACATATACACAGATGTAATATACATAAATAAACATAAAAATATATACCTTTATATATATACATATACATACATTATATAAATAATATAACAACAAAATGTAAATAAGTGTCCTATTTTCCTACAGACAACTTTCCTCTTTCTTTAGGTAGAATTCGATCAATTTAGATTTGAAAGCATTACTGGTTTTTGCTTGACGAATGTCACGTGGCAGTCATTCCACAATCGGGCTGACATTTTTGTAAACGAATTATAATAGAAATTAGATTTTGCGAATGTTGTGGTTAGCAAATTATCGTATCGTATAATCTGTGAAGCTGTGATAGTTTTCCTTTAATTTCATCATATACGCCGACTGTGAATTTTTTCACATTTCCCACAAAAACAGTTTAGCTGACAGGGGGGATACTTGCCTTCAACAAAAAATTGTGCTTTCAAACTCCCTTAATGGAAAAAACTGATCCCTAAATAAAAAAAATATGTTCACACCACAAACGATGGGGTAAGCCAGGAAAAAAAATACTCCCACTTTACTTGTTGGGGAGGTACGCCAAAAATATTTTTTTACAAGATTTTATTTTACCATATTGTTGGCGTAGATTAAATGTATATCCATACTAAATTATAGCTTTCTAGTACCAAGGGTCTCTGAGCTAAGCTGCAGACCGACGACGGAAATGATGAAGGTAAGGGTTTCTTTTTGACTACGGAACCCTAAAACGGTACAAAAGACTGATTTATACCTAATCCTCTTCCAAACAACCAAAGCAATATCAGGTGACCTGATGACCGGACTGCTAACATAACTTGCCTGAATGCTGCAGTTCTATTACCAAAGGCAAAAATTTTACTACCTACCACCAATAAACTATCATCTTACTATTTCGATCACTACGCTACATTACTCGGAAGAGGTTGCTCGATGACACAGACACCCCATCTATTTACTGTGACACAGAGCTTTGAAATCCATGCGTGTTGCCCAGGTGGAGTGGCCTTATCGTTGTTCTGTGCTCGGTGAGTAATGGATGACACAGCTAAAGGACCTACCTACCTTGTGTTTCTTACTATGTCAATATCACTCTTTAAATTAAAGCAGTTTTTTCCTAAAACAAAAGACATTACTTTATGTTCTTGTGAGCTAAATTATATTACACAATAAAATTTGAATAACTTACAAGATCATGTTTAATTTTATTCGGCGATATCAACTGAACCAATTTCTTAGATGAACTCAATTAGTCTTAACAAAAGACTAAAGGAATTATGCTAAATAAGTCGTAATAATAAAACATGGTAATGTTTATTTGTGCCATTTATACAGGCTGTATAAGTTGAAGATTAGTCTGTGGGAGACTTAATGACGGTTATTTTTCAAGACTACAACCTGCCTATTTTCTTTATTCAAAATATGAGTTTATAAGGGATTTTTTTAGAAGTTGTAATAAGTTATTTCTTAGCGTGGACATAAAAAAAGATAAAACCAATTTCTTTAAGAGTTTTTTTTATGTTACTGTAAATAGCTATTTTTAATATTTTAAAATGATGATATTAAATTAATTATCAAGTGTTTTTAGGTAACCAAATTGAAGGTAGAGTTTCTAGAGATAGAGCGGACCTGGTGTTTTAGTACGGAAAATTAAGTATTTTTTTTTTAATTCGTACAAAAGCAAAAGTTGCTTAATTTTATTAATTAACGTCACTGAGTGACTTCCTTGACGGAACTCCCTCTTTAAAAAACAGTTGAAATAATGTAGCTTGATTAAAACGACAGGAGGAGCGAGCTATGAGCACGAGCAGGATGGACCTATACGTGTCTCTGTCGGTCTAATATCTTTCGCATAGCTCCGTGTTGCTCTCACCTTTAAATTTATTATAATAATGATAGCAGGACCCAGCTATGTGTGAGAGCACGACGACGGATCGATACTTATCTCTATCGCTCCAATATCTTTCGCATCCTTCCGTGCTACTCTCACACTGCTGTCATTCTAATCAAGCTACATTACATTATTTCGACCAAATTTTGATTGTAACTTTGTATAATACGTACTTATAGGTCTTCAAACATGGACGTTCTAAATAAAAGCCAGGTACAAAGTAACCTTAACCGACGAGCATGTATGAAAGGAATAATGAAAGAAATGGAAGCGAGGGTAGTATGTCAAGATCAGAGCAGGTGGAGGTCTCTGCCTACCCAGACGGGAAAGAGGCGTGATGTTTTTTAAAGAAACATGTTGCAGCAACTATTAATACTGCTCCTAATGAATTGGGAAATGGGCATTAAGTGTCTTTATTTGAGAAAATTATCTCGTTGGTAATTATAAAGTAGAGTTTTTTCTCATGTGCTGCACACATCTGTCTAGAAGCATATGTTTTTATAACATTGTATTGAACTGAATAGGTATCCTATTCATTTAGCGTTTGTCGCAGAAACGGAAGAGAAAAGGAAACAAGTTGTTTTACGCTGTTTTTGTTAACAATAGAAACAAGACGGGACTTCGTTCTGTAAGCTTTGTGTTAGAAAGCCAGAGGGTTTGTAGTATTTATGTTGTGGTTGGGAATTGTTTTAAAAAGCTGCGTTTCGTTACAAAATAGAAAGTCGGAAAAGATAATTTAGTTTCTTTGCGCAACTTCATGTCTTAAATATTTAAACGATCGCTTTAATTTTCCTGCTCTTTTGTTTGGGGTCGACGCGGTAATTAAGTAAAAAAGTAAAGTAAAAAGTATTTATTTCACCATAAGTGGGGTTTCACAAACTTAACTTAATTCTAAGATGCTATAAGTTTGTTACAATCAAACCCTGGCTCCCAAACTAGAAGATGTTCTGTGTTTTGGGAGACAGTGTTCATACCGTGGGGTAACACATTCAAAACATTATTAGCAAGAAGAAGTAATATAAAACAAAAGTAAAAACATGTAAGAGATAGACAAAAAAGAAAATAATAATAACACTTTCTAAAATAATAATAAAAAAAAACATCATAAAATAATAGTAATACTAATAATACATAGCTCTACTTTATAAAATAAATAAATAACTAAAGGAATCTTAACAGTTGTATAACAGTGCAGTATAAAATGGGTTTGCATCGGTTTAATGCGAGTATGCGTATCAGTGTATATGTGTCTGTGTGTGTGTATGTGTAAGTGTAAGTGTGTGTACTTGTTAACAAAAGAATATTGACCGCCAGGGACCTTCATTTTGTAAAGGTAAGTAACTGCTCTGTCTTATTATAGTCTTGTTCTGTTAGCCAATCTGATAATTTTATTTTGAGTTCTTGCCGATTTAACCATGATAGACTGAGAATATTATTTAATTTCTTGTATATGTAAGGACTCAGCACATAGAATTGATGTTCAGAAAATGTGGTTCTCTGTGGGACTGCAACATTATCCAATCTGCGTTTATTTGAGGTAGGGGCTGGAACAAGACGGCGTTGCCTCAGAGTTGATTGTAGCACGAAAAGCTGTCTGACTGTAAGAACTTTTGAATCGGAATATAATTGAGTTGTTGGGTATCGAAATGGCTTTTTTAGCATTACTTTTAAGACAGCTCTTTGTGCTCGCTCAAGTCTAATAAACGCCGTCCTGTGTGTGCCACCCCATACACAAATAGGTACAGTAGGTATGTCATGATTGACTGACATAGCGCAAGATATGTCAATCTTAAAATTTCAGGTTTCGCAGAATTTCTGAGATTTTTGAAAATATGTATCAGACGTACTACCCTAGTTGATAGAACGTCAAGCTGTTTCTTCCAATTTAAGCAATTATCGATCTGCACTCCTAAATATTTTACTGCCACTGATTCACAGAGTGAGTTGCAATTGCATTCAGTGGTAATGTCATTACAGTTATGTGCTTTTATTACAATTGTGGTTCTGTCCATGAAACTGAACATCTTTTTCTAAGGTACACAGGTCAAAATACGAAAAAAAATTCACTTCTCATGCTCGATCTTGCAATACGTGATTTGTTGTTCTCAGTTACTGAAAGCATAAATAGCAAAACTCCCATAATGACCTTATTTATGGATATGACGAAGGCATTCGATTATGTTTCACATAACACCTTGCTGGAAAAGTTACATAGATATGGAATTAGAGGACCAGCCCTTGAACTATTAAAATCTTATTTACAAAATCGTAAGCAGGAAACACATATAACCTACCTTGATGAAAAAAATATTGAAATAACGGCCAAGTCTAATTTAAAATCCGTAAAATATGGTGTACCTCAGGGTAGCATATTGGGCCCTCTGCTATTCATTATCTACATCAATGATATCCCTGATATAACAAATAACAAAATGGTATTATTTGCCGATGATTCCTCCGTTATAATTAAATGCACTGAAGCTAGCACCTACGAGAATGACATCAACATAACGCTAAGTAATATTATAGACTGGCTTAATAATAATAATCTAGTGGTAAATTTAGTCAAAACAAAATATATGCAGTTTTACCTGCCTCAATCTCACCCTTTAGATGTTAATATTGAATACTGCGGCAAACGAATTGAAAAAGTGAATTGCATAAAATTTTTGGTTGTTGTTCTGGACTGCCACTTGAATTGGAAGCAACATATTGACGATTTAATATCTAAATTAAGCAGATATGTGTATGTTTTAAGAAATGTAACTAAGACAATATCGCAGAAGGCTGCACTGTGTGCATATCATGCGTATGTTGCTTCCAATTTGAGATATGGCATATTACACTGGGGTAATGCTGCCGCAACCTATATAATGCCGTTGTTTAGGGCACAGAAAAAATGTGTACGGGCCATGTTTAATGCTAAACAACAAGATAGTTGCGTACCGTATTTTAAGAAATTGAAAATAATGACACTTCCCTGTATGTATATATATATGAGGCATGTTTGTTTGTCCACGATAATTTAGAAGAATTTAAATTAGTTAAACCTCGACATCCTAGAAAAACAAGAAATAAGATCGATGTTTTGCCCTTGATTCAACCGAACATGCAATTTTACAAGAACACAGCTTTTGCTCTAGCACCTAAATTATACAATAGTTTACCAGATAGTATGAAAGAATTAGACAGTAGAAAATTTAAATTGAAACTACATTATTTGCTCTATACCAAATGTTACTATAGTATCGAAGAATATTTATTAGATAAAGATAAAAATGTGCTGTAAATATACTTAAATATACATAATAATAGATATAAATAAAGATAAAAATGTGATACTACTGTGTAAATATTATTAAGTTCTCTAGAAGTAAGAAATATTTCTAATGTTAGAAATAAGTTTTATCTATGTATGACATAGTAAACATTGCACGCCGATTTCGGTATGTTACAGTGCACATATTTCATACATATTTCATCTTGTATTTATACCTGTAACACTGCAATAAATAAATTTGACTTTGACTTTGACTTCGAAAAGTTGTAGTTTATACTGGGTATAGGCAGCCTTTATGCAAATGATTTTATTTCAACACTTCCAGTGTTGGGATAAATCTGCAAAGTAGAAAATCGCAAAATTTCACAACCACAGGCAGGATTCGAACCTGCGTCTTCTGCGTCAGTACCGCAGACACTTTGCCAACTAGGCTACTGTATTCCTGCAAAATTGAATGTTCAAATGCTGCCCGAATTTCATGTAAGTATTATTTTTAATTTGTTGCCCTATTAATCAAAACCATATATTTACGTTAACAAAATTATTCTTAAATTTAAGTTTGACTTGAAATAAAACTGCCAATTTTACAGAATTTTAGCCATAAATCTTTTTACAAGAACACTTCGCAAACACAAACAATTCCCACTACGAACCCCAACACTTCAGTCTAACTCTAGACTTAAAATCGTCCTTTATCTTTAGATAACAATACTTGAGCGAACAAAGACTGGTAGGTCAATAACCTTTTCCTTGGCTTCGCTTGTCATCGCTTCAAGACCCCGATATGGTAATTGTATTACCTTAAAGTGATAGTTTATATGCCAATTTTGATAAGAGATTGTTGGCTCTTGAGGCAAGATATCCGAATGAAAGGTAGCAAACAAGCAAAAAGCTAAAATGGTGCTTAGGAGTAGGATATTTACACGAAAAATAATTCCAAAAAGATGTGAAGACTCTTAATAATGATTAATTAAAATAAATAATTTATTTATAGCTTTTACAAAGTATAAAATCGCAAAATTTCACAACCACAGGCAGACTGGAGACGCCTTAACAAACTAAGCAGCGTAACCTATCTATTTTGGAACATCAGGCAGGATCACCGTAGCCTAGTTGGTTGAAGCGTCTCCGGTGCTGAACGGAGAAGATGCAGGTTTGATTCCTGCCTGTGGTTGTGTAATTTTGCGATATTCTACTTTATAATAGGTCTTTACCTATCAAATTGCCGTTTTGTATGGCGAATTTTAGGTAAACTCAATTTTCAGTACTAACATTTTTTCATTTTTCTTAGGAATTATAAATCCACATTTTTTTTTTGCATTATTGGGAAGACATTAAGCTAACAGAAGCTTAAATTAAATTTTCGAAAAATATTATCTGTAAAAAAATATAACAAATCTAATGATGAAATCGGACGACATTTAAGACGAACCATTTTCGAACCTTTAATTTTATATATCAAACTAAAAATAAAAACTTTATTTTATGCGTAAATTGATAACCTTGAAGTCAACTTTCAAATATAAGACAAATGGAAAAATAGCATTAGAATTATAGGAATTATGATCTCATTAATCTGTAAGAAAATTTTGGCAACTTCATAGGTAAAGACATATTATAAATACTCGAACACAGGAATTGTAAAAAAACTCATTTTTAACCTCTCCTTTATGAAGTCAGTTGTATCATGTCAGTTTGTAAAGGCCCAACATTTAACAAAGGTCTTGTATGGAAGAACATACTGTAAGGTAATATTGTTTGTAGGATTTTATTCCCGCTTTGCCTCAGGCGCTGCGGTGTTAACCAGGGAACGGTCTCTTTATTTAAAAAGGTTCTTCACAATATCATGTTCAGTGGAACCCTGTAAGGTTTCGTTGGATGAAGATACAAACACAAAAGTTATAAATAAACTGAGGCTTTCTTCTGGAGGCTTTATTGATACATATAATGTTACCGTGAATTTTGAAAACGCAGTCTTATGATTGACTTTTTTGAATCGCTTGTATACAATTGTATGTTTAATAGTGAAAAAATACACCAGGATATTTCAATTAACACTGCTCTTCGGGTATTCACCGTAACATTTTAAACGTATGAAGGTTTATAGAGAGGGTTCTGTTAAGTTCCAAGTTGAACTACAATTGATTTAAATAAAAATATACGAAGTCACAAAAAATCGTACATTTACGAGAAAAAACATAATATAGAAAAAAGTCCTAAAATCGCTGGATGCATGTTTTTCACCTCTTTACTTCTAATTCCAATTGAATAAGTAGTGTATAAAAAAATATTGTAAAGAATTTTAAATAATATACTTATTTTTTTACTTCTGAATTGTACTCGTATGTTTTTCTTGACACAAATTAATTGTCATTATGCCTTTTCCGTTTTTCAGGCAACTTTGAATTAGACACCCTGTATATATTTAAGGGTCGTTTGAATTAAGGGTCTCTTCCATACATAATACACAATTTATTTTGATTTAAGATCATCTAGTTAGCTACAATCGGTCCCCAAATAGCTAGTTATACCAAAACCAACCCAAATTCGACTATTAATATAAATTATTTTAGATTTACAATCCCTTTGGGACACATGAAATGGTATTATTACAAGGTCTTTTGACAATATTGTTTACCGTTGTAGGTTACTACAGGATGATTTTAACCATCTATTATAGGCATATTTTATACAGTGCATTTTTTATAATTTACACAGATAACGTTACGTTATGATATTGAATTTAATCTGACATAGGCCTTTAAATCAACATTTTGCTTTTCTTTTTTTTTCTTTTATTGTAAAATTTATAAAATTTCCTGTAAAGGCCTGCGAAGGCAGATTTCAGTGAGACTAAATTTATATGTTCAACCACTATGTATGAATAAATTATTAATTATGATAAAAATCGTACAATTTTTCGTAGGAAATATAAGCCAAAATGTGATTCTTTGTTTCATCCAAGTTTCAAAATCTTACAAGGGCGAATTATTTGATCTCCTTTTTTGTCATTTCTTTATCTGCAAAGTTTTTCTTATAATTTGGCAATCGTCTTCCTAATTTTGGCGGCATTTCTGCCAGTGTGCTCTGGAATGTAAGTCAATTCTTAGAATATTACTATTAATTTACGGCTAAACAACACTGACACCAGTGTTTGTTAGGTCGGTCATCGACCTTGCGACGCACTCAACCCAGTAGCATCTTGCGACGCAAAAAACCAAGTAGCATCCTTTCGCGTACGCTGCGGACACTATTGACAATGTAGCAAAGTGATGTATAGTAGTTGTATAGAAGACATCAATATCTACAAAAAAGTCTGCAATATGCAATACCATGTACTACATTTTCATATTAAAATATGCAACAGTAACGCTGGTACAAACTAGGCCACATTATTTGTACCTTGGTATAATCCTTAAGAGTCAGAGCTCTAAGTGATTCTAATGTTTCTATCTTCAACAGAGAATGGACGAATAGTGGCACGGAACCCTCGGTGCGCGAGTCCGACTTGCACTTGGCCAGTTTTTTTAGTAATCCAAGACGCAAAAAAACCTTTTCAACACATTTGCTCGAAAAACGTACTTACAAGGACGTAAACATTGCTCGTAAGTAGTTACTTACCGAACTAGTGCGGTAAGTAAAAAAAGTATAATACCAAGGAGTTTTTACACTCTGATCATAAAATTATTTTGTAAAAATACTACAGTGGTGACTTTTTACTTGGGTGACGACTGCTTACCTATATTTAAAATAAAATGGAGAGCACCAAGAGAACATTTTGAAGAGAAATTTCCAAGCTGAAATAAGCAGCACCTGTTGTGTCTGTTCTATAAATGTTTGTTTTATTTGTATTTTTATGTGTACAATAAACAGTAAAATAAATAAATAAACATAAATCGACAAGAGGCTGACAGTACCCATGGTTGGTTCCTTTACCAAGTGTATTACTTATACCTGTTTTCTCACAAATGTATTGAAAAACGTCGTAAGATACACGTCCGTAAGGGTTATGATAAACTCGTGCCGATGGTAAACCCTCGACTTCGTCTCGGGCTTACAAAACGTCAACTCGTTTGTAATAACCCTGCTTACGGAACTTGTATTTTAAACTACTATTATCTACCCATGCGAAGCCGGGGAGGAACGCTAATGTTTAAATAAATTAAGAGAAACCGTGTGGTGCTGGCAAAGAATAGTACCAACCCTTACATACCCGTGGGTGTCGTAAGAGGCGACTAAGGGTTATAAACTGGAGGATGGGCAGCAGCATCTTCCTTTGTATCTTACATCATACTTACTGCGGTCACCTACAACCGCGGTCCATGGTGCCAGCCGTAACGCTAATAAGCGAGGTGACTATGGTACTTCCCCTTCACATTTGTCCAGCAAAAGCCATAATTCTGGAGGGAGCTCCCTGTCCTGTAGTGGACGTTTCATGGGATGTTATGATGAAGAGAAAAAATTGTTTACGCGAGTCGTTATTGAATCAGTCACCAATTTTTGGGTTTGCGTCTAAAATAAGACAGGAAATCCCGAGAGAACCCTCTATATTGTGTTGTTAAATTAATATTAATTAACTCAGTTTTCCGCCATAGCATCTATGTTAAGTGCGCACCTTTGAAGATTCCAAGCATTAATGCTTGATTAAAATTTAATTAAACAGGAATTGTAAAGATCTTTAACATTATGACATGCTTACATTAACTAAGCTGGTTAGAATGTCATACATTTTCTATTGTCATATTATGCGAGCAATGTTTGTTTGTTTGTAAACACGTTCTCAAAAATAAATTTAATAATTTCGATGAAATTTTTAATGCAAGCTTTCACGGGGGTAAAAATAAGGCTATCTTAGTCCCGCTGATTTTGCGCGTCTGAACGTTGCATTTAGGGTGAACGGAAGCTGAAACGCGGATGGCGCAGCTCAGCGCAGAACGCGTCTTCCCTCTCACTTTATTACAAATGTTCTTCTGTCCTGCTCAGCGCTATCCGCGACTAAGCTTATGCCCACCCTTATGCTGCCAACTAGCGCTTTTACGATCTTAAAGAAATTGTAATCACTTCTTGCAAAAACTTGTCAAGTGTGAGTCGGACTTGCGCACTGAGGATTCCGTACTACTTAAGTAAAAATACCGTCTTAGTTATAAAGTGTATTAAAAACATGCGAATCCGACACGCACTTTTCCAGGTTTTATTACTTGTTGTTATTTTATAGCTTATGCACTATAAACATACCAATTTTTACGCTTCTTTAAGAGTTCCCGTTTTTAAGATAGAGCTAAAACAAAAATCTATCGAAAACCGCCTACAAAGCACGATGGAGCCACCATAATTCTTTATTTATTTTTAGTATTTTTTTTGTTATAGCGGCAACAGAACAAAATAATCTGAAAATTTCAACTGTCTACCTATTACGGTTCATGTCATACAGCCCGCTGACAGACACACAGACATCGGAGGCATTTAATAGAGTCCCGTTGTTCACCATTTGGGTACGGAAGCCTAAAAAGCAACATATTTGTGCACTCATGATTTTGATTGTTCTAGTAAATAAAACCCCCTTAATTTATTTTATTGTTTTAGGATGGGACTTTAGAATTAAAGTACGGTTAACCGCTTGTCGGCAGAAACTTTTTCAACTCTGTTACCACGCTATAAGGTCCAAAAGTGTTTCTACTGATGTGCGGCCGTGTGTACTATGTTATAATAATATTACGTAGGTACAGAACATACTAAATCTTGGTATTTCGGGTTCAAAATCACCTCTTCATCATATCAGCCGAAAGACGTCCACTGCTGGTCATAAATCAACTCAATTCAACAAAATCGGTTCAATTTCACTAAAATATTTACAAGCTTTCTAAAAACATACGATATTTAATTCCAACTCGGTACGCTTGTTTTCCATACTTCTGGATTCATTTATCTAAATGTCTATATCCTTCCTTTTCTATCTCTATGTTATACAAAGAGATAGGCTTAGTAGCTGCTTTAGTATTCCAGCTAAGGTTGAGTTCCATTTATTGACACTGGTAATTTATGCAGGCTTACTTCTTTATTGGTGTTGTTTAATGTGGTGTTGGCGCCGCATGCTCCGTATTCCATGGACGGCAAAAAGAACCAACAACTCAATTCTTGAGCAGCTGAAAGTAACCGTACGACTCTCAACAATATGCTACCAGAGATTACTTAGCTATTTCGGTCACGTTGCCAGAAGAAGCCCAGATAATCTGGAAAAACTTATTATATTGGGCAAAGTAGAGGGGAGTAGATCTCGAGGTAGAGCACCACACCGCTGGTCAGAGCAGATCAAAGCCGTACTCAACCTGCCTATTACCACCACGCTCCGACGGGCAGAAGACAGAAACTCATGGCGAACACTAATGAGGACCACCACCGTTGCCTACCAACAACAACAGGAATCGACCTAGTTAGACACGACCTTCAGAGATGAAGAGTGCGATGACGAAGAGGACTTCTTTATTGATACAAAGAAATTGCATGTCACTCAGACTATCATCATGACATCCCATCAAACGTCCACTACAGGACAGGGAACTCCCTCCAGAATTCCAGCTTTTGCTGGAACAATGTGGAGGGGAAGTACCATAGTAACCACGCTTGTTAGCGTTACGGCTGGCACCATAGACCACGGTTGTTGGTGACCGCGGTAAGTAAGATGGTATGTATACACTGGAGGTAGCTGCTGCCCATCCTCCAGCTTATAACCCTTAGTCGCTTCTTACGACACTCACGGGTATGTATGGGTTGGTACTATTCTTTGCCGGCACCACACGGAACACTCAGACTATAAAACTGAAAAATAAACATAGGTCAAATAACAAGAAAAAAAAATGTATCAAAATATATCTCACTAAATAACCCAGGCCTTGGCTTATACTCATACAAATGTGAAAGCTAAAATGTTTTTTTATGATATTCACCTAATATTTCTTGAAGAAAGTTGTAATGATACATGATCTGAGTTTTTTGAATTACCAATTATTTTGACAGCTCTATTATACTCACACTATTATAGTCGAGAAGCCTTAAGATTCTTTGCGTGAATTTATTTTGTTAAAATCACCCTGTATAATGCAAAGCAGCGAAGTAATACAAAATAAAGTCAGGTAGTAGCTGTCATTTTCATACAAATAATTTTTTGAATAACTTTCTTCTGCTACGTTACGCCTGTATCATTTTTCAAACTTATTCAGAGTGTAAGGGACAGGTTTCCGAAAACTAAAAGGGCATGATCAGTCAACGTAACCACAGAATAACCTTACCTACTAGACGTAACTGAAAAACTTTCGGTAAATAAAACTTAAAGGAAATTAAAAAAGGATAATAAAAATATTTTTTTATACCCCAATACACTACAGACAAAATGGATAAATAGTCACCAAATTTGGGTAAATGATTACCAAATTTATGCTGGTTAAAATTAGCCGGTTTGGTTGGCCCGTTACGGGATCGGTTAGGTTGTGTTAGGTTATCTTGCGACCACAACGCACGAGCCGAGCGAGAGGAGCGAGCGTGCTGCGGCAGCGGCCGGCGAAGTGCCAGAAGCAAATTTGGTGATCATTTAATCATTTTTGTTAACAAAATTTGGTGAGCAGTTATCCATTTTGGTGGATAAAATTTGGTAAACATTTACTCAGGTAGTACGAGTAAATTAATACAAAGCCATTAAAAAATGGACCTCTACAAAATTTTTAAGTTGATTGGACAGTTTGTATGGAAAGGCCGATAATTTTTTTATTCACTGAAAGTTGTTCAGTTAAGTTGACTGATCATACATACCCTTTCAGTATTCAGAAACCTGTCTTCTTCATATCATGTAAATCTTCTTCACACTCAATTAGCTGATATTGTAATATGCGTTCAAGTGGAAATCTATCCTAACACTAAATCTCAATACTCGTACTTTGGCTTCCAGCCCAGCATTACTGCCAGGGCGACGGTCGTCGACCCCTTTATTGAAAAAGGTTTTTACACTAAAACCTACCGTTCCGCAGAGATAGCCTAAGTAAACAAAGCACAAAGTTTTAGCATATTTTTTTGCGAAGCACATTACTTTTATTTTCTGTGTACCTACAAAATTTGGGGCCAAAAATATAAAAAAACCTTTTAGAGAATTACAGCAGATTTGCTTGATTAAATTTACGTTTATCGTCGTTCTAAAGTAGAAAGCACTTCTAGGGAAAATAGAAGTATATGAATGTACGAGTACTATCCTTTTTGAAATGAAATGTTCCAAAATGTGATTTATTCTTAAAACAAACTAGCTTTTGTCCGCGACTTCATTCGCACGTTAAGTAAAAGTACCTGGGCCACCGAACTTCGCTCTATAACAGCCGCCTCAACATTAAAATAACATCGGGTGAGCAAGCTATGCTACTCGCTAACAGATGGCGCTGTAGGTTTCTGTCTAAAACGCGGTATTTTTTTTGAATGCCTTAAAACACGGGCAAAACTATATATATATATTGTTCGTTTAATAGTATAGGATATACTTAACTAGTGTTTAAGTCAAACTATTAGCTATCAAACAAAAAAGTGTCATTAAAATCGGTTCAGTAGTTTTTGCGTGCTAGTCGAACAAATAAACAAACAAACACACGAAAAAGTAAAAAAATCAATGATTTTGATTCAGAGGCATCAAAACCTGATTTTTTTTATTAAATATTTTCAATGTACAGAAAAAAATCAATTTACAGTAATAAATCTAATGGTAGAAATTATCATTGGATTTAACATAAAAGTCGTTTAATTTATTTCATTACGCCTTTAGAGTTTGCCTTACGATTTATAACAACCTTAGTCAACATAACATAAACATAAACATCATTTATTTGTTAAAAATTGTTTACAGAGTTTTTGCATCCTGGCCCCCAAACTAGGATTCCCTGTGCTATGGGAAGCCAGCTCTTTCATCTAATTATAAACAATTTAAAGTATCAGTAAAATAAACTAGCTAAATACTATAATCAAATCAAATAAATGTTCAAATTAAAATTTTGAAAAACTACACACAGAATAAAGACACAGAATAAAGTAATAGTACTATCATACAGAAAGGACACTCCCCGCTCCCCTTGCAATCCACCCCGCACCCCCGTGTGCACCCGCCCGCGATATTCTCGTGCTCCTTCTGAGGGTTTTCTGTACTGAATATGCGAGCCTACGCGACCTTCTTATTTCAAATTTTAAATTCGCGCTCGATTTATGTAGTATAGATCTGGGGCTCAGAGCGAGGTTCAAATCTCTTTCATCCGGGGTCGTGGTCAAGATTAAAAATTCAATTGCATTTGTTAGGGTTTTGATGAAATATTTCATAATACGAGAAGTTATGTGGTTGACATTGGATGGCGGCCAAAGCGCAGCGGGCAAATACATTGTTTCAACTGACAAATACAACTTCGCACTTGAAATATTGCTTCGAAATACTTAGTTCAAGTTACCTATTTGTCTTGTTTAATTTAACAAGGCTTAGTTTTGAAGGCTTTTCAACTTTCGTTCGAATAAACAAACTACTTCTTTACATCGGAACAGGGAAAAATATAAACTAACCCAAATAAAATGAACTTGATTTACATCTTTATGAAAAGTTTTTATTCCAGTCAAATTCAAACTTTTATTCATTGTTTTAGTAGAACATAGGTCGGACAGGATGACTTTCTAAACGAACTGAGAATGGGACTGAGTCTATTGAATAAAATAAACTCTGAATATATTAACTTAGTGAAGCACGAAAGAGCAAAATTCTTCACAAATCAAATAGAAATGAGTAAAAATATTAATAAAACTATGTGGAAGGTGGTAAACTTTGAACGTGGCAAGACTTCAGGTTCCCGCGTAGACTTTACTCAAGTAATTTCTGCGCTTGATAGTGGCGGCGTGTCTAAGAGTCCTGAGGAAGTAGTAAACGCCATGAATGAACGGTTTGCCGGAGCCGCGGCTGCGTGTGGGGCCCCGCCAGCTGACTGTGACAGAGCTCTTAACTTGCTGCGTGAGGCGCGCATGCCACCCGACCGCTGTTTCAGGCCTAATACTTTCACGACGAATGAAATCTGTCGTATTATTAAATCTAAGGTAGCGCAAAAGCCAACCAGAGACATCTACGATATATCCGTCTTCTCTCTTAATGCCGTTTCACACATATTAGCACCACTACTTACGAATATTTTCAATCGTTGTCTTGCGGAAGGTTTCTTCCCTGATCCTCTAAAACTCAGCAAGATTTCTCCACTCTTTAAGGGAAAGGGAAAGAGAGAGGATATGGATGCGTATAGACCTGTATCAATTATCCCAATAATCGCGAAAGTTTTCGAAAATGGACTAAGCTACAGAATAACGAAGTTTCTCGCTGATAGTGATGCATTATCTGATCGTCAATTTGCTTACCGTGCCAGACGCAGCACGACGTCGCTAGCGAGAGAAGTAATACGTCGAATAGTGAGCGCGCGGGAAAACCATCAAAGTGTAGCAGTATTGTGTTGCGATTTATCAAAAGCTTTTGACGTAGCTGATCATAACGTTCTTTCGGCGAAGCTTCAACACTATGGCTTTCAAGGCCCCGCGCACTCACTATTAATGAACTTACTACGAGTCAGAAAGCAAATTGTGGTAGCACAAGGGGGTGAAGTTAAGTCTGAACCCATCTCCACAACGATGGGTGTGGCGCAGGGTTCGTCCGTGTCCAACATCCTATTCTCTCTCCTATTGAACGACTTGCCGGAATCAGTGGTCAGTGGAGAGGCGTTTATGTATGCGGATGATGTGGCGGTGGTGGTGTGCGCGCCTACACATGAGACACTTCAAATTAAGCTAAATGAGACTACCAGCCAAGTTTGCAAGTGGTTCAAGTGCAATGGTCTTGTATTAAATCTTAGTAAGACACATTTCATGAGCTTTGACTTGTCTGGACGTCAGATGAAACCTCTCATTGTTATAGCCAATGGGATTCAAGTTCAACAGGTCGAATCCACTAAGTTCCTTGGCTTTCATCTCGACCGACGCTTAACATGGGAGTCACATATTGATTATGTCTGCGGAAGGCTAAGCGGCGCGTGCTTCGCTCTTAGAAGGGTATCTCGAGTGGTCCCCGTGCATGTGGTCCGCGCGTGCTACTTTGCCACAGTTCACTCCATACTACAGTATGGTGTAGAGCTGTGGGGCTGTGCAGCGGATTGGAAGCGGGCTTTTATCTTGCAAAAGCGGGCAGTGCGAGCGATAGCACATATTACACAAGAGACGTCTGCGCGCCCATATTTCAAAACATTAAAGATTATTACTTTACCCTCCCTAGTTATCCTGCAGATTGCGATGTATGTCCGGAAGAATCTCGATTCATACCCGAGAAACAGGGATTTGAACGGAGGTCGCAATACTCGCAATGCAGATAAACTAGCACCTGTACGTCACAAGCTGGTTAAAGCCAAGAAGCTTACACACGTGTCGGGGCCATCAGTGTATAATCACTTACCAAAAGAGATCACAGAGGCGACGAGCGACAACATTTTTAAAAACAAATTAAAGTTATTTCTTGAAAAGCAGGCGTTCTACAGTACGGACGAGTTTTTTAATGAACGTTTTTAGTACTTTGGTATTCATATATTTATAGACTTTGCCACAGAATTTATAATATTAAACAAGTTTGTTATATTAATGAATAATGTAATGTAATTGACATGTAATTTATTAATTACCAAATAAATTGATTATGATTATGATTATGATTATGATTATGTCTAACATATTTGCGGCCGCAATCATATGAAGTAGTAGCTGTCAAACTAACTTCACTCTGTTTCACACTGTGTTTAACTAACTTCACTTTGTTTCACACTGTGTTAGTGTTTGCACTGCTGTGTTTCGGTTTGAAGGGCAAGGGAGCCAGTGAAATTACTGGCACATGAGAGATACCATCTTAGTTCTCAAAGTTAGCAACGCGCTTTGCTGTCTTACAAGTATTAGTGTCAAAATATGCCATTAATAAGACAGTGGGTGCTATGGGCGGTGATGACCACTTACCATCAGGTGGCCCACCTGCTCGTTTGCTCACTTGTAATATAAAAAAAATAGTTTGAAACATTGAAAGCATGCTAGATGCTTTACTTCTAGTTCTGCAGTCAACCTAATATTAAATCTCAATCGAATTGTTCCAAAATCAAACAACAACTTTGTACCAACTGTTCATGTCTAGGTTCCTGTCCTTCCAAGACTTTAGCGTCTAAAATCAAGCTAACAATGGAAACTACAAAGTTTTCAACTACATTAGAAACGAACGTATATGTATTGAAATTCCCAGAATGTTTCCCAACATCTAGTTTGGCGTACATCCAATGTCAGCCACTTAACTCCTGACACTGAGCTTGGTTTAACTTAATCAATCGAGTCGACTGCTTGTTCGACTGTTAAGCAAATTTGGATATAAGGAAGGAAAATAATACTACTAGCTACTTTTAGTTCAAAATATAGTATCGATTCCTTACGAAAAGGTTTTGGCACAAATTGAGTTTCTTTTTCTTTAGGAAAGTTTGTTTGACTGTCGATCCTGTCAGAGTTACTTACCTAAGTGATATCAATAGGTTAAAGTTTTGTTTAAGTATACGTTTGTAAATAGTATCTTCAAACAAATTTGTTTACTTAAACTCTGAATTTGGCTATCTTTGTTCTACTCGACTCTCATAAACCTTTTTATATGAATTTCACATACACTCTATTATTTCATAAATGGCTATCTGATGTCGTAAACAACAAACAATAATGAAAATCCGTGATCAAAATGCACAGGGTTGGCATTAGCTGTCAAATGGTTAGCACACAAACGGTAGCGATATACAAAAAGTAGTTGTTACATGTCATAATTTCATACACCCTGCCTCATTGCCTCATTAGGATTCGTCAAGCAAATGAGCCCAAAGCACTTTGTGTAGTGTCTTACGAAGCCGTACCAAGTTGGTCGTCGCTGATTTGATGGAAACCTCGTGCACGGTTCGTTAAATTTCATCGCCGGCAGTTACGTAAGACGCGGAGTTGCTCTGAACTTGCCCTGCCTGGAGTCATACTGTTCGATGGTAACAAGTTACTGCAATACAGGGTTATTATACTGCTAAATGCGAAACTGAAAACAGTATCACCAATACTGCCATTACAACAAGAGGTAAAGTGAAAAAATACAACTGCCGACAGTCCAGTAGTAATTTACTTACCTTTTTTAGATCGGCCACAAAGTTACGGTAATACTATGATTTACTGGATGCCTGTGCTGGATTATATGCTAGTTAACAAGAAAAAGAGCCATTAAGAAAAAATTAAAAATAATTTGCGCATTAGCTGACAGAGAGGGATGCAGCACGGATGCTGCAGTGTGGGAAAAAGAAATATATAGACTGTGTGGTATATGACTGTGAATGGGTAGTTCTCAATGAATTATAATACACTACGTAGTTCTAATACAAATACAAAGCGTTCCATATTCAATCGTTCGATCGCACTTTTTTACGGCTAAAAATTTTTTTTTTCTTTTTGTTTATAAGCTCGGAAATCTTTGCTGTACCGGTCGAAATCTACGTTCAAAAGTCATTTTTGGCCGCTGGCGTAGAAAAGGTTTTTTAATTTTTTATTGATTAAAGTCTATATGCAAAAGTCATTTGTGACCAGTAGCGTGAAAAAGGTTGATGAATTGTGGTATCAGGTACTGATGCTGTTCGTTAGGATTCTTGTCGCTGTAGTGAAGGGAAAAATTGTGTTTCGCTCGGCAGCAAAATTATTTCACATCTCGTGCCTTTAAACCCTCGCTACACTAAGGGTTCTTCTTTTGAACCGCTTCGATCGTGGCTCCATCCAAGAATCCTTCGCTTGCTCGAGTTAATACAAGACACTCGCGTCAAACAACAATTTTGCTGCCTTGTATAACAATTAACTATTAATTTGTAATTCGACGACAAGCAGCTCGATTTTCTTTAAAAACTAAAATTGCTGAAACAACCAAAGCAGTATTGAAACTCAACAGGATTATATCTGCAATTTATTTTGAACTAGCGACTCATCCCGGCTTCACACGGGTGCAATGCTGATAAAAAATATTATACTATTTATAGGCACGCGCCGCCTGGTCCCCCGGCCGGTACCGCCGCAAAAGCTATGTCCCTGCATTTGAATACTCAGACGACATACCAAACAACTTTCCGTCATATCAATAGGTCAAAAAATGTAATCAGTAACTGCCTTTCCCAAAACTTGTTGTAAACAATTTACCAACGATCAGCAACAAAAATCTTTAATATAATTTTTATTTCCAATATAATAAGTAGTACCTGTTGTGTCGTTTTTCTTTATGTATTGTCCATTGTATTTTCTTGTGTGCAATAAACAATCTAAATATATAAAAGAGCATGTCCTGACTGACTGACTGACTGATTCATCAACGCCGAGCCGTAACCAATATAGATACAGATCTGAAATTTTGTACACAGGTTCTATGCACGTGAAAACCACCCACTAAGAAAGGATTTTGGAAAATTCATCTCACAAGGGGGTGAAATAAGGGATGAAAGTTTGTATGAAAGTCCTTTGTTTCTTGAGCTAGATTCATACAAATTTGAATTTAAGCTCCTGGTAAAAAATTAAGAATCACGTGTTAAAGCATTTCTTAAAAATCACCCTTCAAGAGGGTGAAAATGGGGATGATTTTTTTTCCTTACGTTGGTCTATAAGTCTTTTATTTTTAAAGGTAGAATTATAGGAATTTGGTTCCAAGCTCATGGTCAAAAATAAAAAAGTAAGTGTTTAGGAATTTTTCAAAATTCATCCCCTAAGGGGGTTAAATAAGGGATGAAAGTCCTTTGTTTCTTGAGTTAGATTCACACGAATTTAACTTTAAGCTTTTGCTTAAAAAAATAAAGAAATACGTGTTCAAGCATTTCTTAAAAATCACCCTAAAAGGGGGTGAAAAAGGGGATGATATTTTTTCCGTATGTTTGTCTTTAAGTCTTATTTATAGGTGGAATTATATAAATTTGTTTTTGAGCTTTTGGTACAAAATAAAAAGTATCCATTTAAGAATTTTTCAAAATTCATCCCCTAAGGGGGTAAAATAAGGGATGAAAGTTTGTATGAAAGTCCGTCAGTTTTGAAGTTAGGATCTTCAAAATTTGTATTTAAACTGACGACTAAAAACTAAGTTTAACGTGTCTCAGGGTTTTTGAAAGTTTTACACCCTAAGGAGTGAAAAGGGGGGTGAAGTTAAAACTCCTTCATTTCGAAGTTATATCCACTAATTTTAATTTTTAGGCATTAGAGTTGTAATTTTGTGGAACATAAATCACTGTTATTGTAATTCCACCCCGAATTCAACCCCTTAAAGAGGGAAATGGGGTGAAAAAGTCTTAAAACCAATATGGGTATCGTTTGTATGGTTTATCGGGTCGCTGATAAAGAAAACTAAAACAATTTTGAAATCTAATGTGGTGGACGTAAAATACCATCGCCCCTGGGGATGGGGTTGGGGTGCGATAGGGTTGATACGTCTAAAAATCAATATGGGTGTCGTTTGTATGGTTTATCGGATCGCTGATTACGAAAACTACAAAAATTTTGAAATCTAAGGTGGTGGAATACCATCATCGTGAAATACCATCATCCCCTGGGGATGGGGTTTATTTTATTTTATTTATTTGGAGAAAAAACAGAACAGTAATGTACATGAGATATTATGCTAGTGGTAATGTAAAAAAAGACTTAAAACTACGTCTATAAACATTTCTCGCAGAGAAATAACAAATAGGCTTATCGAAGGCTAAAGTAAGAACGGTTGGGGTGCGATAGGATCAAAATGTCTAAAAATCAATATGGGTGTCGTTTCTATGTTTATATGAGGATAGGGATAGCGGTTAAGACGGCGTCAGGGATAGGGTTAGGAGTAGGGGAAGGGTTAGGGGCAGGGATAGGGAGAGGGAGAAGGAGAGGGAGTGGGATGGAGGTTCAGAGAGTGGGAGAGGGTGAGGGAGGGGGAGAGGGCGAGACTGCACATTGTCTGAATATCACGCGGGCGAAGCCGCGGGCACAGCTAGTAAATAAATAAATAAATAATACTACATTATTATAATGGTGTACAGTGATCTTGGAAACCTCAAATTGGACATCCATTTTTGATCCTAACTGTACCAGTATCTACTTCTTTGCATAAGGATGTGTTGACACACCCGATGAACGTAGGAATAGCCAATACGCTTACGGCTAAGAATGAGGGCCGTTCCCATAAAATGTGTGGGCTTTGAATAGAATAAGGGCTCCCGCACACGACCGAGAATCGGTGGGCGATTATCGGCCAGGACAAGGACGGAAGATTCAGGTGATAACACGTCAGAGCGGGATGCCGACAAAAAATCGGTCTCCGATTCTCGTTCGTGTGCGGGATCCTTAAATATAAATATTGTTGCTTTTTTCAGCTTGAGATTTGTCCAGTTTTAGGGTTCCGTAGTCAACAAGAACCCCTTATAGTTTCGACATGTCCGTCTGTTTGTCTGTCCGTAGCTTAGCTCAGAAACCCTTAGTACTAGAAAGCTGTGATTTGGTACTAGTATATGTATATGTCACAGGCAATGCGTCAAATCCGGCATTCTATAGAATACCTAGTCATTCTATACAATGCCTAAAACGTTCAGGCAAAGTATGAAATAAATTTTATTTTATACGTTGCCTAGGCATTCTATACAATGCCCAATGTTCAGCCGGCAATGAATAGAATACCCGGTAAGTGGGGTTAGGTTGGGTTAGTTAAAAACACATGTTATTTGTCTTATTTCATACCTTAACTGATCTCCACATGGCATTCTATACAATGCCTAGGAATTTTATACATTGATTAGGCAATGTGCACAATAATGTAAACGACAGAAACAATATTTTATACGTCGTCTAGACGAGCTCGGCATTATACAGAATGCCTAGGCATTGTATAGAATGCCTGAATTATACACTTTGCCGATAACACATACAAGGTTATTTTTTTGGACCTGCCACTTATTAGTGAGGTCAAAAGCAACAAGTTCTACGACTTTGCTAACAACGCACAAAAAAATTTCGACTCCATAATAAAGAGGTCCAGTGACTGAACCATTTTGTATGGGAAGTTGAAATTTTTTTGTGCGTTGTTAGCAAAGTCGTAGAACAAAAGTTGTTGCTTTTGACCTCACTAATAAGTGGGCAAAAGGCCGTTTGTTGGCTGTTTTTTTTTAGATTTATGTAATGTGAATCAATAATTATTTTTACGAGAAATTTTTTGGTTTTGCGAATTTTCATAGCTAAACAACAAAAAAAAATTACCACACATTTTAGTCAAAAAATAGGTCGCCATGCCGTCCGGTCACGATTACATCTTTCCTAGGGATGCTTGGCCGCCTTTTGAGATAAATATGAAAAGGACTTTGAAAAGAAGCTTCTAGCTTGAGTCAACTTAACTCTGCAACGTATCCTCAACTTTCTCCATGAATGGTCAGAAAATTTATAAATAACTAGCTGTTACCCGCGGCTTTGCTCGCGTGGTTTTCGTATTTATGTTGTTACCGGTTTTCCGAAGCAATGAGATATTTTCCCGTCATTTCGGGGTAATTTTAAACTAAGGAAAAACGGGACTAACCCTGCGCAAATCAATGAGTACAATTCAAGATCCAGCTGAAGTTACGCCTAAATTACTCAGAACAGAAGAACTTAGCAGCAGTATTATACCTTAAAGTTGTCACTTAACCTAACAAATGTAGAAAGAGAGATGAGAGACACCTTTATGTAATATTTCAAAACAGAGCCAATTCGCAGAAGAAATTGAGGAAAACTAAAACCCTCTCCCTCTCTTTCCCTCTCCCCCCTTCTTCTCCCTCACCCAGTCCCTCTCCTTTTCCCTCTCCCTCTCCATCTCCCCCTCCCCTTCCCCCTTCCCCTCCTTATCCCCCTGCCTCCCCTCCCTCCCTCCCTCTCCCCCTTCTTCTCCCCCTCCCTCTCCCCCTCCCTCTCCCTCTACCTGTACCTCTACCTCTCTACCTCTCTACCTCTCTACCTCTCTACCTCTCTACCTCTCTACCTCTCTACCTCTCTACCTCTCTACCTCTCTACCTCTCTACCTCTCTACCTCTCTACCTCTCTACCTCTCTACCTCTCTACCTCTCTACCTCTCTACCTCTCTACCTCTCTACCTCTCTACCTCTCTACCTCTCTACCTCTCTACCTCTCTACCTCTCTACCTCTCTACCTCTCTACCTCTCTACCTCTCTACCTATCTACCTATCTACCTCTCTACCTCTACCCTATCCCTGCCCCTATCCCTACCCCTAACGCCAATTTAACCGCTATCCCTAACATAGAAATGACACCCATATTGATTTTTAGACATTTCAAACCTATCGCACCCCAACCCCAGGGGATGATGGTATTTCACGTCCATCACGTTGGATTTCAAAATTGTTGTAGTTTTCGTAATCAGCGACCCGATAAACCATACAAACGACACCCATATTGATTTTTAGACATTTCAACCTTATCGCACCTCAACCCCATACCTAGGGGATGATGGTATTTCACGTCCACCACGTTGGATTTCAAAATTGTTGTAGTTTTTCTAATCAGCGACCCGATAAACCATACAAACGACACCCATATTGATTTTTAGACATTCCAACCCTATCGCACCTCAACCCCATCCCCAGGGGATGATGATATTTCACGTTCACCACGTTGGATTTTAAAATTGTTGTAGCTTTCGTAATCAGCGACCCGATAAACCATACAAACGATACCCATATTGGTGTTTAGATTTTTTTACCCCATTTTCCTTTTTTAGGGGTTGAATTTGGGGTGGAATTTCTATAACAGTGATGTACTTTCCACAGAATTACAACCCTAATGCCTAAATAAAATTTTTGTGGATTTTACTTTGAAACCCTGAGACACGTAAAACTTAATTTTTAGTCGTCAGCCTAACAACAAATTTTGCAGATCCTCACTTCAAAAGTGACGGACTTTCATACAAACTTTCATCCCCTATTTTACCCCCTTAGGGGTAGAATTTTGTAAAACCCTTTCTTAGTGCACCCCTAGGCCTTATAAGGAACCTACATGCCAAATTTGGAATCTCTAGACCCAGCGGTTTGGGCTGTGCGTTGATATGTCAGTCAGTCAGTCAGTCACCTTCTTCTTTTATATATATAGATTACGGTGATTGTAAGATAGGTCTGTGGCGGATATCTTTGCCCAAAATCCAACAATAACTTCAATCATGAATTGCAAACAAAATAAGGTATTTAGCAAGATTTTTGTCCTCTTGGGTGAAACTTAAATATATATCCAACAACTTATCCGATTGATGCGACAATTTATTTCTTAAGCGCTAAGTCGAATTCCCTTCCCGAAATTTTAAAATAAGAAAAAAGCGGGCTTTTTTCTTAATATATATTATACTTTTTGTACCGTGTGGTGCCGGCAAAGAATAGTACCAACCCATACATACCCGTGGGTGTCGTAAGAGGCGACTAAGGGTTAACTGGAGGATGGGCAGCAGCATCCTCCTTTGTATCTTACATCCTACTTACTGCGGTCACCTATAACCGCGGTCCATGGTGCCAGCCGTAACGCTAACAAGCAAGGTAACTATGGTACTTCCCCTCCACATTTTTCCAGCAAAAGCTAGAATTCTGGAGGGAGCTCCCTGTCCTGTAGTGCACGTTTCATGGGATGTTATGATGATATTAGTACCTGGGCGACCGAGCTTCGCTCTATAGCCGCCTCAACCTGTAATTATCATCGGGTGAGCAAGTTATGCTACTCGCCAACAGATGGCGCTGTAAGTTTCTTCAACACACTAAAACGCGCTAATAAATATTAAAAAAGACGGTGAAAATGAATTTTCCCAGACAGGAGACCTAGCTAGATCGAATAATTTTTTCAGGAAATAAAGAAAATCGATACAAAATTGCAAACTGATTGAACTGAAAATTTGTATGAAGAAGCTGCAATTTTTTTCATCTCCTGAAAGTTTTATTTATTGAAAGTTGTTCAGATACGTTGATTGGTTTTCGGAAACCTGCTTCTTATACGGATAATAAATACATGCATCATACAGCGTGAATTTGTATTGGTTTCGCACCCGAAGCCCAGTCATTCTACTCATGATAACAAGCAACTTTCCCGAAGTAAAAAATTTTTTACTCGAAAAAATTTTTTCGCCTCCATAGTAAAGTGGTCACGTGATCGACTCATTTTGTATGGGGAGGTGAAAAATTTTTTTGGACTAAAAAATTATTTTCTTCGGGAAAGTTACTTGTTTTCATGAGCAGAATCACTAGGCTTCGGGTGCGAAACCACTACAAATTCACGCTGTATGCATACAAGAGTGAAAGGGATGGTGTACCGAAAGCTGAAAGGGCGTGCTCAGTCAACGAAACTGAGCAAGTTTCCAAAGAAAAATTTTTGGAAAATGGAAAATATTTTTGACCTCTGTATACAAATTGGTCACTTTGATCGAACAGTTTGTATGGAAAAACCAATTTTTTTTTCATTTCCCGAAAGTGTTTCTTTGGGAAAGTTGTTCAGTTTCGTTGACTGAGAACACCCGTTCAGTTTTCCGTACAACCCTGTATAAATAAAATAAATTTTAAATACATATACTGCGTAATAGTTATTTATGCAACTGTTGCGTAATGAGAGTAATTTTAACACGAGATCTGGTTTTTGATACGAGGCGCAGCCGAGTATCAAAATAGTATAGATCGAGTGTTAAAATGACTAATTACGTATAGTTGCATACAAAACTTTATCTACGACCGACGAAATAATTTTTGTTTTTAAAGAGTAGTGATCAATTTATTGAACTAAGAGGACAGTTAGTACAGTTAATTAAAGTTATTCCCGAAGTTATTCCAGATCCAGAGCTTGTGGATGGCGTTGCTTTAACATTAATTTCATGTATATGGTTACTGACAGCCTCTTGTAGAATCATGTTCTCCTGGTACATACTTTCCATTTTGTTCAAATCACTTCTTTTGTTGCCAATGTCACTTTATATAGAAGCGAGCCAACTGTCAGCTTCTTGTCGATTTATGTACTCCTAGTCACGCCTGGTACTCTCCAATATAGGTAGGCAGTCGTCACCCCAGTAAAAAGTATTTTTACAAAATTACTTTAAAATAGGCTGTATGTAGTACTGTGGTAGTATTGCCTTAGCCTATGCAGATTGAAAATTATGTATTATAACAGTTGCGGAATGAAAATCCATACTCCATTTCCGTACTGCTCGTAGTATGGAACAGTGTGGAAATGAAAATGATAGCGGACAATAACCTCAATTTCGAATCTGTCATTGGTTTCGAATTCGGAATATTCCGGTACGGGAGTAGATAAAAGATTTTATAGATACCATATTTAACTTTACTTTTAAAAGAGATTAAGTATAACATTAATGTACTATGTTATACTTTGTCAGTAAAATCAAATTAACCACTTTAGTTAACCCATATAACAACAAAATTTGTAATGCCCACTCACAGAAATTGTCTACTGGCAATGACTGGAATTACGTCGGTGACATAAACATGCCGCCGACGTACACGTATGGTATGGTTTGTACGGCTTTCCCATTAAACCTGATTGGTAATCAGTGGTAATGGACACTTTCAGGTTATCCTCACACACTCACGTCGTAAATGGGTGTTTGTTTATTGGCTATGTCTATTTCAGTTGTTATTAACCCGCAAACTGCTTTTTTATTCATAAACAAATACATACATGAACAATACGCCACTTTCCCGTTGTAGTAAGCAATTGCCACATTGTCGTAGGTAACATGAAAATCATTGCAAGCGTAGTGAGCAGAACTCTTCGCGACGGAAAGATGTTTATAGATATTTACCGAAATTTGAAACTTTGGATTCATACCACGAAACAGAACTACTTTTTGCAAGGGATAAAGGTCAAAACTTGTCAAAAATGTGTTTGACTTTCCATTAAAACTTTATCACGAGACCGTACATTTTTGTATAGTACCTAGCTTTCAAATTTTTATTTTCGTTTTTCTATCTATGGTACTTGGGAAAACTTAAATCCATGATATGAGATATCGATTTTCGAAAAAAAAAAGATTATTTTATATTTATTGTTTTTTTTCTTTAGCTTAGTGGACATTTACTTTTTTTCATTTCATTTATTTATTTCATGTACAATATACATTGTGTTGAAAATATGGTTAAAACAATTAAAATTATAGTGACAAAACTAAATAACAGAGATGAGGTCCACGATGGAACGAGCTAGCTCAGAAGATGCCTACGCACTCGCTACTTTAAAAGATTTAGATTATGATGAATGCGGGAATACAGGCGCAGACGAAGAATTCTACTCCTTAATTAAGTATCCTCTACTTTTCTCAATATCTTATCTTACCTATTCTTATCTTCCTTTTCAAAACATATTGCAGTATTACAATTTTCTCTGTAATAGGTAACTTTTAAATTATTTGCTTCAGAAACATCTGTTCCCTTTTGAGCCGCATTGCGACACAAACAGCCCAAGCAAAAGTGTAAGGAGATAGGTAAAAAACAGGTTAGGTCAAACCATTCGGCAATCTTTGTTCGTTTCGTGATTTATTTTTTTATAAAAAGTTTTTCACAACTGTAGTATGTCTCA
The DNA here is from genome assembly GCA_947532105.1 of Athrips mouffetella. Classification (NCBI taxonomy): domain Eukaryota; kingdom Metazoa; phylum Arthropoda; class Insecta; order Lepidoptera; family Gelechiidae; genus Athrips; species Athrips mouffetella. Next base: position 7,845,775 of record OX383958.1, read on the forward strand.
CAAGCGATACAGTTATAAACTTTAAGCACACTGACAAGAACTCTTAGTTAACTTCATAATTATTATGAAATCATAGGGAATAGAATAAAAAAATATAGGGAGTCCATGTAAGAAAAACAAAATTGGAGATTTATAATTGTAAGATTTTGGTGAAAAATTACATAAAACAAATAAATATGTAAATTGAGACTTAAGGGTTTTGTGAAAATCTCTACCAGTTCTATGTGAATTGTCCATATATGATTTCGTTTAAATACTGCAAACCCACTATAAGAACATAACCAAAAATATTTTAGATCATACCAAGCGCGTACACTTGACGACAGAATCCTTCCACCTAAACCATTATTGATTATGGAAGTAAAGTGTAACCTCATATGTATGTAGTATAGTTTAGGCAACGAAGCAGTTGACCTCAACATTCATTTCTCAGGCAGATTTTATTTGACAGGATGATAAAGAATCATGAATTAAATGTATGGAAAAACTAAAAGTACCGATTGTTTTGGATGTTTTTATAGAACGTTTGTCTCATGTAGTGTAATACCCCAGCAATGTTTCATTGACTGAGGATTTAATGCGGGGGTCTTCATACAACGATCCGCTTCGTTGCCTAGACTAGTAAGTCAGCCAGTCACGAAACTTGGTCATTACTGTCACCATCTCGTTACCTTTCCTTTACACACATGATGGCAGGCTTTCTATCGTCAAGTAAATACGCTAATCGCGTGATATTTAAATATTTTGCATTTTTTTCAATATTTTAAATTGAATAATGTTAAATATAGTTCATAATTTATATAAGAGCACGTAGAACCACTTCACTGGTCTGCAATTTCAACAATACTGGATCTTCACGATCGGTTGCGTATCATCAACCTTTTAATGAAATACGCGTCACATTGTTACACAATGTGCCCTCAGTATAGTTTTTTTTTATTATGGTCTATAACAAAATAATATAACAGATTATATCTCAAATAAGAATTCGAGAGATAACTATTTTCAGACTGACAAGGTTAAATACAATTATTATTATGGATACTATATAACATACTATACTGGTAAAATGGACGACTATATTACTATTTTATTACCTAGTTCGAAACTATAAAAAAATAATTCCCATAAAAATTTCATACTTAGCGTGTTTTTAGTGAGAAAGACACTGAAAAAAGTTTAACTATCAATCAGTGACCAAATTTTTGTTACTGATTACCAAAAAATTGTGACTAACAACCTATCGGAAGACGTAGCATGGGCACGCCCCTAACAAGACGGACCGACGATCTAATCAAGGTCGCGGGAAGCCGCTGGATGCGAGCAGCGCAGGACTTGTCTTGGATACGAGGTGCATTCAATAAGTACCTAGCCTCATCGCCAGATCATCATCACCATCGTATCTTTAGGATAGGCCAATTTCCATCAGTGAACGTCTTTCGCCTGATATAATGAACATTTTATTGGCAAACAATTTCTTTTTACTACTAAACTAGGTTTGTTAAATTTTTTTTCAGTGGAATCTTTTATCACTTATTTCCGACACAGTTTCAGTTTTCAGATAACCTTTTACACCCTGAATAGCACTCTCCACCAACGCAAATTCCATTGAACCGCGCCGGAGTTCGATCTCGAAATTAATTTTGAACCAATATCCTCGAAAGGCGAAAAATAAGCAACGCTTGCGTTTCGTCATCACGTGCCGTATCAAAGCTATAGACCATCAAATTTTCTCCTTGGTGAGCTTCGGAGAGGGAGGCAATTTCCTTAACTCCTTTCATGGACAAAATACCGAGTGCAACAGAGAATTTTCGCATAACTACGAATAAGAATTTTAATGTATGTGTACCAAACATTGTGCACGAACGAAGCGGTATGGAAAAGAAAACTACTTTTGAAAACGTAAAATTTAAAAATAAACTTGATAATATTTTCATGACACGTCATTTCATAAAAACTATAAAATAACGCTTGAAAACAGCGTTAAATAATTTTTGGTACCTAATTAACAAGCTCATGAATTTAACGGGTCAACCAAATCCTTAAAGGCCGGCAGCGTACAAGTGACACCCCTGGTGTTGCTGGTGTCCTTGGGCAGCAGTGACACTTACCATCAGGTGTTCTGTGCAGTCTGATCGTCTGTCAGTCTTAACATAAAAAAAAACTTGGTATTGCATACTAGGAAGTTTTCAATAGCGTGTATGTTAAAAGTGCGATAATGTTTTTTATATCCAATAGGTATTTTTTATGCGTTAAAAAACATTTAATAATTAATCCTACTTCCTAGTAATCTTAGATAAATGATTCGCTGGTCGGAGCGCAGCGAATCATTTATCTAAGCTACTAATATTATAAACGCGAAAGTTTGTAAGTATGTATGTATGGATGGATGTATGTTTGTTACTCTTTCACGTAAAAACTACTGAATGGATTTTAATGAAACTTTACAATAATATAGCTTATATATCAGAATAACACATAGGCTACAATTTATAAACCTGCGTAGACGAAGTCGCGGGCAGCATCTAGTAAGATTATAAAGCTGGATTATTAAGCCGGGCGATTAATAAATTAACAGATTGATGAAGGCAAGTGGCTTTGGTTTGTACAGGTTAAGGGTAAAAGGCTTACCTAATCTATTAATCAATTAATACTTATAGTACCTGGGCGACCGAGCTTATAATAGCCGCCTCAACCTAAAAATATCATCGGGTGAGCAAGCTATGCTACACAACAACAGATGGCGCTGTAAGTTTCTTGAACACACTAAAACGTGCTAAGAAATATTAAAAAAGACGGTGAAAACGAATTTTCTCAGACATGAGACCTAGCTAGATCGATTTTTTGCCCCCATAAACCCCTGCATACTAAATTTCATCAAAATCGTTAGAGCCGTTTTCGGGAAATTGATTACAAACATATATATATACAAATATTGCTCGTTTAATAGTATAGGATTAAAATAAATTCTGTCTTTTGTTGTGTTTATTGATTTTGTAACCCGAAAAGTTTTAGCAAATATTTTTGTCCCGTTTGTACCCAGTATAGCGTCACGTCCCACATTGTTTTGCTAACCGCACCTGAGTTATATTCAGGAGCTTGTGTGTTAACGGTTGTTTAAGTTTATGACTACGTCGAGATAAAGATTCGCTTATGGTGTAAGTAAATCTATGACGCATAAAATTTGAAGGCACACCTACCAAGAAAAGCACTTTTTGCCTTATCTTTCTAACATAGGTTTAGTTGCAGTGCCTAAGCAGGGTGATTTATTGTCACAGTTGGGTACACTAACATTAGTGTCGCATGCAATAATAAATAAAATGTGAAATAACTGTTTCTAATAACAATAATTATTTGTTATGCTAGGGTGCAAAATAGTTATTTGGCGCGAGTGCTTTTATTGAAACTCGAGCAAGCGAAAGATCCTAGGATCGAGCCACGAGCGAAACGTGTAGATCAAAAAAAGAATCCTGTGCGTAGCGAAGGTTTTAAGGTACGAGACGCGAGATAACTATGCTGCCGAGCGAAACACACAATTTTTACTTTACTAAAGCTAGGAAAATGCTAACGAATAGCGCCTGTACCACCATAATTAATCATCACATTCTAATTTCAAAAATAATTTCCAAGCTAGCGGTCAAAAATTACTTTTGCACACAGATTTCGACCAATAAAGCAAAGTTTTCCGAGTTAGTGAGATGAAAAACAATTTTCTATTTCTACAAATGTCATATTAAAGTGCAACATTGCCAGGTATGTATAATGTATGTAACGTAACTCCATATACAGGATGTAAGAGACAGGTTGGCAAAAACTGAACGCGCATGACCAGTCAATAAAACTGAACAACTTTTAGCAAGAAACATATCACCGGAAACGTAAAAAAAATCAGCCTCTTCAAACAAACTGTCCAGTACAATTTGAAATTTTGTATGAAGCGGCCGATTTTTTAAAGATATTTTTCTTGAAAAAGTTCTTCAGTTGTGTCGACAAATCATGCCCTTTAATTTTTTGCCACGTGTCCCTTACATTCTGTAATTTTACCAAAACCTTTTCATAGTACAATATTCGCAAAGAGCGATTTCTTAGACATCGTTAATTAAAGTAATAAACTCGACATCATCACCGTATGGCATTTCGATAACATAGCTATTCAAGTTATTCGAGCGTACAAACTTATAAACATCGGCTGAACTAATTAGTACATCTAATTATATGTTCTTATCTTATTGGATCTCTCTGATTGGATTGCGTCTCGAGTCTGCACGAGTGACACAAGTGACACATTTTGTTATTGATATTTGCTGTGCTAGCTATATATGTATATACATTATATACATGGTGTCTCAAATACCCGACTTTAGTGATAATTTGTTGGAAATAACGTGGCAAAGACGTGCTTGTTGACTATTTGAATTGGTGGAACAATCAAAGTTCTAAATTAGGTTTTATAGATTCCAAACTTATACTTTAGTGTGGACCATTGTGCATGGACCAAAGTGACCGTCAGTTTAGCCATTCTAACTCAAGTTGGCCAGTACAGGTATATGGTCTTAATGTTCCAAGTGTGTTTTCTCTGATGGAATTGTCTACTAAAAGAATAATTTATTGTTAACAAAACCCATTTCTATTTCTGATCATTAAACTAAAACAAATTAGTTCTGTTACGGTTTTGGACAAATAAACATTAGTATAATGACAACCGGACCAATTGTAGTAGAAAAGTTCCTGAAGCTTTGTATATTTGAATGCAAACCTCTCATCTCTTTTATGCGAAAATTTCGTTTAAAGTTAAAAACTAACAAATGTAAAAAGAAAACTAAGATTGTAACACAATAATGCCCACAGGCATATGTGACGATGATAGGCAATTGTAAAATCTAAAAAAAGAACTGATTTGCCACAGGTTGTTTGTTCCACCATAAAGAGTTTTCTGTATCCACTGATGTAAACGTAACGATGGCTCCAAGTATAACTGCCACTTAAATAAATGCGTCATTTTACGCAAAGATATTGCTCGCTTACGCTGCCAGCCGTAATGTTTCGTTGAATATTTTATGACGAACTCGTATTTTCATCTCGTTATGCTGAGATAAACTATGCTACAGCTACTTGTGGCGATGTGTATATAGGGTGACTTTAAATTAGTTCTTGATAGCAAAAGAGATGCATGTACTCATGATACTGAACAACTTTTCCCAAAGAACATAGGTCGAAATACGAAAAACCAAATTTGACCTCCCATACGAAATGCGCTATCAGCTGATGCAGTTTCTATGGGAGGTCAAAATTTGATTTTCGTATTTTGACCTATGATCCTTAGGGAAAGTTGTTTTTTCTATCAAGAACTAATTAAAAGTCACCCTATATATTCTTTGTGTAAAGCAAAGGTAGGAGACAGCATCAAAGGCTTAGTAACATAGATTTTGGAGCCCCACACGCACCGGTTTTCTTAAGTCACGTCGGAAAATGTTATCGCTTATTTTTATACCGTACGTGCAATGACAAAATATTGTACTTACTATGTTCCGATAGAATAATCGAATAAAACTAACTAAGCTTAATTGTTCTCGTACTCACCTGTAACAAAAGAAAAACAATTAAAAATCTTATGTCTACTTATATGGCAATAGCTGCGCCCATGACTTCGTTCGCGTGGAGTTTGGACTTTTACAGATTACACAAACAACTAGACAGATTCAAACGGGGTTTCTAATAACCTAATAGATAACTAGTATATTATTTTTTTAAGTAGCCCTAAATGTCCCACTGCAGGGCAAATGCCTCCCCGTTTTCCTTCCAAAGATCGCGATCATCGGCCACGGTTTGCCAATCGGCATCGAAAGCATCTCGGTCGTCGCGCCATCGTTTCCTAGGCATTCCTCTTCCTCGCCGGATACTCGTATCGACGGGAACCCATTCAGTGGAGGCTCTGGCCCATCTCTTCGGGTGCATCCTTTACACGTGACCCGCCCACTCCCATTTAAATTTTGCAGTTTTTTCGAGTCCGCAACACTACCTTGCGCTCCAAGACTCGCATTGCTAACGTTACCTAGTAGATATGCAAGTTCAAAGTTTGAGTGAACCGTTTGCAATGAAACTGAGTACGGAAGTTAGTCGTCACCTATTGAAAACTGCGTTTGAATCGGTTCAGTAGTTTGTGATTTATTGTCGTATAGGCAGCTTGATACTTAACATTAGTGTAGCTTCTGAGCGAGTGAACCGATTTAAACGAAACATAGCCTAAATGTTGCTTGAAGCTGAGCTTAATCTACCTGTTAAAACTGTGAGAAAATCCGTTAAGGTAGCTTTGGAGATAAGTGCAGACCAAAATAAAAAAAAATATGATTTTGTATTTTGTTAGTCCTTTTTTATCGAGTAGTACTCCAATTTTTGATAACTTTATCAAAATACACGCACACACTCTTTTATTAAATTTGGAATTTACTATGCTATTATTGTTCAAGATGTCTGCTGATTGATATCGATGATTTTGTTTATCTCCCATGCATAAGTAGTAACGTTTTTTTACTTGCTATGAATAATGATAATTCTTTTACCGTCTATTACCACGTCAGTCATTCAAATAACTCTTTAAAGGGTCTTTTGTATTCTTATAAATAATTTATAACATGGTAATATTACCATCTTGTTTGACGAAAAACTCCACCTTTCACTTTAAACAATTAAAAAAGGGTTATGAACCCTATTTACGGATACGTCTTTTTTTTGCTTTTTGTTATAAAAATGTACCGTTATGCTATTTAAAGGGACACGCTTAGTTTAAAACGGCATTGTTCTTCGTAACTATGCCTTTGTAAAAGTACTTATACTTGGGTACTTAAAAAGTATTAAAAAAGGACACAAAAAAAAAACACAAATTGACCTTACAGATTCTCACATCTTTTTCACCAGTTTTCCATCTTCTTCTTCCTTAATATGAATTTTTAAAGGTTTATGTTTATTTTAAATTGAATAAAAGTATCATCAAACATCTAGCTCGCTAGTCATTGTTATCTATCTAATTGTAGGATAATCGTCTGAGCGTCATACAAAGTGAAGCTATTAACCTGGTAATTATCATTGTTACCTAATTGCCTTTCAGCCCATTGCGTTGACCCTTTGTCCCAGATTCGGTTAATTGTTCCCAAATTTGTCTATAAGAAACGTTTGTGGCTTAGTGGTAACAAGGAAGTATTTCTTATGGGCGAAGTTCTGTAACCGCTTAAGATTTAAGGGCTCTGCAGACGGGAATAAAAAGTCCGCCAGTACTGCATGTTTTTCTTATTTAACCACAGATAATAGACCATACTTCAAATATTTTTTTTGTAAAAGCGTCCTAACTAACTTTAACGCATACTATCACAGATGACAGTAATAGTTGTTCTGTGCTATTAGTTCCATGGACGCTATTTCGTTTTTTGACTTTTGTGTCGCAATACATTTATAAGACTTTAATAGTTTAAGTTGGAGACTCTACGCTCGAAGTTGTAGAAGAGTACGTATACCTGGGACAAACAGTCCAGCTGGGTAAAATTATAAACTGCACGAACAGCTCGCTTTTGTAGTATAAAAATGCTGTTTGCATCCGCAGCATGACCCCATAACAAAAGGCCATATGACATGAGACTATGGAAATAACTGAAGTAGACTAACCTCGCGGTGTCCACATCCGTCAGAACTCTTATTTTTTTCACTTCGTATGCTGCAGAAATGAGTCTGTTTGACAATTTATTAATATGTGGTCCCCATTGTAATTTGTTGCTAGGAACACAGCTGATTCCACAAAACTCAATTTATCGTTTTTCACTAATAGGCTTGTAGCAGTTGGCTTTACATTAGGCAAAACAAATTTAACACACTTAGTTTTCTTTACTGATATTGAAAGTTTACCATTTGATAAATTCAAAATTGTTATCAAGCGAAAATTGTACAGGAAAGGTTATTTAGTTAGTTAAAATATGAAATTATCTAGAAAAGAAAAATTAAAAATTAAAATTTTCATAATATGTTTATTCTATCAAATTTGTACATTCAAACATATTTACAAGATCGCGAGGGATTTAATTGTCGCTTCTTTTTTTCCACCATGGCGCCACTGTGTTTTTGAACCGATGTAGTTTAGCTGACGTCATTAAGAGATTTTAATATCCAAGAATAAATACACATTATCTGATTTTGATTTGATTTGATTTTTGATTTAATACATCCAAAATGGTGTCGATTTAATAGATACGACTACAAGTTGACAATCTCTGATCCAGTTTACTAAAAGAAATACTCGATAACGTACTGACTACATAGAAGCTGCATCTGCAACTGCGATGTGATACCACAAACTATGTCCCACCTCACAGCAAGCGAGTCATGCCCTATATTCATCATCATCATAACATCCCATGAAACGTCCACTACAGGACAGGGAGCTCCCTCTAGAATTCTAGCTTTTGTTGGAAGAATGTAGAGGGGGAGTACGATAGTCACCTCGCTTGTTAGCGTTACGGCTGGCACCATGGACCGCGGTTGTAGGTGACCGCAGTAAGTAAGATGTAAGATACAAAGGAGGATACTGCAGCCCATCCTCCAGTTAACCCTTAGTCGCCTCTTACGACACCCACGGGTATGCATGGGTTGGTACTCGTACTATTATTTGCCGGCACCATACGGGACGCCCTATATTATGCTCGCTAAATAATCTGTACAAGGCCAGACTAAATGCTATCTGCGTTGCAAAATATTGGTTAAAAAAATATGAGTGTTACCATCGACATGATAGAAGATGAATGTATATTTCCATATTTAATTTCTAAATGTAGAATAAACTCTGCTTATGTCTGAAATAAGTAAATTTTTCATTACATTTGCTCGAAAAACGTACTTACAAGGACGTAAACATTGCTCGTTACCGAACTAGTGCGGTAAGTAAAAAAAGTAAACTACCAAGGAGCTTTTACACTCTGATCATAAAATTAATTTGTAAAAATACTACAGTGCTGACTTTTTACTTGGGTGGCGACTGCCTACCAATACTTAAAAAAAATAGAGATTAGCAGGAAAACATAAATCGACAAGAAGCTGACAGTACCCATGGTTGGTTCCTTTAACAAGTGTATTACTTATACCTGTATCTCACATACGTATTGAAAAACGTCGTAAGATATTAGGCCGTAAGGGTTATGCCAAACTCGTGCCGATGGTAAACCCTCAACTCGTTTGTAATAACCCTACTTACGGCACTTGTATCTTAAACTACTATTACTTAATTATTTCTACATGGATAAATGGATTTAACTAACTAGTCTATATCAAGTGGTATTTGGCTGGAAGGTATTTGGACCAAACTAATAACCTACATTTAGTACTACATCAGCTAAAGGGGCGAAGGTTTCATTATTACATCATCGTGTAGGCTGAGAATGTTAGAGGGTGTTTGTACATTGAGCGGCTTTAATCCAAGGTGACATTTATGCTTCATTGGGTACACTCTGTATACAGGGTGGAACATTAATTCTGTCGAAAAGGGTAAGTGCTTGTTAGAAGATTTTCTCACTTGAAATAGTTTGAGCACCTATTTTCGTTACATAATATTATGTCACCCAAATTTTATAAGGAGCTTTTTAATTGATTGCTAATATCCATACTAATATTATAAATGCGAAAGTAACTCTGTCTGTCTGTCTGTCTGTTTGTTTGTTGCTCTTTCACGCCTAAACGGCTGAACGGATTTTGATGAAATTTGGTATGGTGATAGATGGTAACTTGGAGACGGACATAGGCTACTTTTTACCCCGGGAAAATATGTCATTCCCGTGGGAATCTACACATACAATAATACTCTAGCGGGGTTGTATCTGCTACAGCACACCGAAACTACTTAACCGATTTTGATGGGACTTTTTTTATTCAACTAAGTATCGCTGATTACGAAAACTACTACAATTTTGAAATCCAACGTGGTAGACGTAAACTACCATTATCCCCTGGGGATAAGGTTGAGGTGCGATAGGGTTGAAATGTCTAAAAATCAATATGGGTGTCGTTTGTAAGGTTTATCGAGCCGCTGATTACAAAAACTACAACAATTTTGAAATCCAACATGGTGGACGTGAAATGCTATCATCCCTTGGGGATGAGGTTGGGGTGCGATAGAGTTGATATGTCTAAAAATCAATATGGGTGTCGTTCGTATGGTTTATCGGGTCGCTGATTACGAAAACTACAATGATTTTGAAATCCAACGTGGTGGACGTGAAATACCACCACCCCTGGGATGGGGTTGGGATTCGATAGGTTTGAAATGTCTAAAAATCAATATGAGTGTCAGTTGTATGTTTATATAAGGATAGGGATAGCGGTTAAGATGGCGTTAGGGGTAGAAGCAGGGCTAGGGGTAGGGTCAGGGATAGGGAGAGGGAGAGGGGGAAGGATAGGGAGAGAGTGTAAGGGAGGGGAAAATGAGGGGAGAGAAAGGGGGAGGGAGGGGTAGAGGGCGTGGGAGGGGGTAGAGGGAGGGGGGGTAGAGGGAGGGAGAGGGGGAAGGGGAGGATGAGTGAGGGGAAGGGGGAAAGGGAGGGGAATGGGAGGAGGGGGAGGGGGAAAAGGGAGGGGAATGGGAGGAGGGCGAGGGGGAAAAGGGAGGGTGATGGGGAGAGGGGAAGGGGGGAAATGGAGGGGGAAGGAAGGGTGAGGGGGGGAAGAGGGAGGGGCGAGGGAGAGGAAGAGAGAGTGGGAGAGGGTGAGGGAGGGGGAGTGGGAATGTAGGGGGGGGGATACAAAAGGATAGATAGGGAGGAATGGGACCTTTTTTACTTTTATGAATACCTCCTCGCTACCCATTCACTTCACTCCCTTTATTGCCTTCTTTTTTAAGTTCGCCTGTAACGGTTGACAATGAAAATTCCGCACCACCTACCAGTTAAATAAAATCAAAAGATAATTAAGTTTGTAGTAAGATGCATTTATTCAACTTGGATAAGTACAAATGCATCTTTTACGTAGGGATCAAGAAGGATAAGCGCTCCGTAAAATATGTTTCAATTAAGTTCGAGTTCTATTTTTTTATAAAATCTACGCGGACGAAGTCGCGGGTAACAGCTAGTTTGACTATAAAATGGATCAATTTTACTGAGGAACAAAAGTCAAGAATTTTTTTTTGGATTTTCGTAAGCTTTTGTTAGGCATGACCAAAATTTTTTCTCATTTTACATCCCAAGTTGTTCATTTTCATGGTCCGAGTAACATATTCAAATGTAGTAAGTAAGGGCACTGCAAGTTATCCTACGTCATCGAGCACAAGAATTTTGCAACTTTAAGTAGTGGCCTATTAGGTCCACAAAACGTTGTTCTGCCAATGCGTAACCTGGCAGGTTCAGTACAGTCCGAGAGAAATGTAACGTCATGGAGTTCACTAAACAACTTTAAGTAGTGGTCTATTAGATACACAAAACAAAGGCCTGTCAATGCGTAACCTGGTAGGTTCATTACAGTCCGAGAGAAATGTTGTTACGTCATGGAGTTCACGAAACAACTTTGAGTAGTGGCTCATTAAATCCAAAAAACGTTGATCTGCCAATGCGTAAACTGGCAGGTTCAGAACAGTCCGAGAGAAATGTTGTTACGTCATGGAGTTCACGAAACAACTTGCGTAACCTGGCAGGTTCGGTATAGTCGGAGAAAAATGTTGATTTTGTATGAAGTAACTATGTAAGTATAAAACAACAGGCCTGTCGACGACGGAGGTTGCCTGCTAGCCTGATGCTGGCAGACTTCTGTAAATATGTATATTTAAACTTAGACGTAAGCAAATTCCAAATTACGACACATTTAGTTTTGGCAGTCTCTCATCTCTACTTTGGTTTGCTTGTAAATACTGTGTTTTTACTGTTTTTAATTATATTTTATTAACCTGAGGAGCTCTCTTCTCATTTCGCAGATAACCAGCGCATAAATCGGTAATAAGGCCTACATTACATCCTCTAGGCAGTTTCGTTAGTCAGACCACATATGTGCTCGGATGTGATCAGACCACAAATTTAATGTGGTCGTTCTAGCTTTGGGTAGGCTAGAGACCTGCAAAAGTCAAATCCTGCCACAATCCATGTAAAATTCTTATTAAATTTATAAATTAATTAATAAAATTTTAATAAAATTTTAATCCGCCGTATAACATTTTTTAAAATTTTATTCACAATACTTTTAAAGAAATTTGCAGGAACGTTAAGAAGTACCTATTTGTTTTATGTGAGAAAATTACGTTCAAGATGATCATGACACAGAAAGAAAATTGAAAACATACTTATCCTAAAAACTATATGAATTTTTAAATCTCATTCAGCAGAAAGTTTAAAAATACATATAATAAAATATGTATAACTCGAAAACTACAAAAAATCGCGGTACATGGGGCTTATTTGGAAACCCCTAATCATGAGGCATCAACATTTTCAATGGCTTATCCTACCTATATAATCTATTTTCCATTATTTTTATATTTCAAGATAAACAAACGTAATCCAAATAAAAAATCCTTTTTGTCTCAATTACAGACAAACAAAGCTGACTGATGTTCGCTTCAAGGCTTTCTTAATGGATGTTATATGTCACATAATACTAATGATCTTAACATCATGGTATTTCTATACCTAAACAGATTAATAAAATAGCTACATATCCAAAATCAAAGAAAGTTAATCATTAATGCATATGGTATATAGAATTCTTGTAATCAGCTTGTATGGATTAAATTAAACATTTTCAGCATTTTTCACGAATTATTTCGTTTTAGGTTTATTTTAGTTCAAATCAAAGTTTCGGTAACGCTAGAGTTTACCGTTGCTACGATGTAGAGGCCCATGACTACGAAGCGTAGCCGCATATTGCTACGAGGCGTAGCCGTTATGTAGTATGATATTTGATCAATTTATCATTATTAGAGAAGATATTTTGCCTAAACTGACACACGTTCACAGCACTTAAAATGTATACAAAATCAGATCTAAATGCAATATTAATGGAGCTCTAAAATGTCGCATTATAATGTAACGTAATTTTATTACAAGAACGGTCATAATATTTTTATTGCTATCATTTTGAAGACACGTTTTGGCTGAGATTTCGCACCATCATCTGTTATAGCGGCAGTTAAAAATCTGCCAATAGGTTAAATAAACCTTCAAGATTAGAAGATGATTTTTTTTAAAGTTTTTTCGTTTTTTACAATGCTAATCGCAGATAGGGCTAAGAAATCAATTTGAGTCTGATTTACATCTGACTTTGATTCTAGAAACTTTTAAATCTGCTTATTTTAAATCTGAGTTGCAGTGTAAGGGTTCCTTTTTTTAGTCGCTTACAAGATTAAATACAAAAAAAAATATGTTGACTACTTTCGTTTTGAACCGAAGTTTTTAAAGAGATTTCTACAATACTGGGTTTAAATTCTGTAACATCAAAAGACTTCAGCGTGGAATCAAAGGTAAATATATTTTCTATTCAATGTTTATTTTGACGGGTTGCAAACTTAACTCTGTACTCGTGAAGTACTCTGCTAGAAACAGCTGTCTGTGTAAATACTAGCGTTTGTTTTTATTTTTGTACTCATTGAAGCTTCAAAAGCAAAGAATGAATGGAAGATATAAGAAAAGCTGATAAAATAACAAAGACATACTCGTACAAAGTAAACTGGAATGAAAATTTCGTAAATCATGTTGATCACAAAGTTAACGAAAAACACATAAAAACCATAACTTGTTCGTATGTAGGCATACATGAACGCTTTTACGGTTTTAAAATGAAAATTACATCATTTACATAATTTTTTACCTAGTTTTATTCAATTAAGTAAAGTCATGTTTATTTAAATAGAAAATTGCGTCTTTTATATTTTTTCTTGCTTTAGGATATAAATATTGTGACGTTAATTAACTAATAGTTCCTTCACAAACAAAGTTCTTCATGTGGGTTTTTCCTTGTTGCTTTTTTCCCATATGGCATCATTTTGTTTGTGAAAATAAAATGTTGACTACCTGTGGGAAAAAAAACGACAAGAAAAATCCACATTAAAATTTTTTTTCTTGTTGTCCTTTTCTTGAACAAAATAGAGGTCAGAAAGTCATCAAAAGACTAATTTTGGCTTCATCTAAATCAATATTTGAACAACTTGGAAAACTTTTCAAGAAATTTGACATTTCTTTACATTTTATTGTTTTTAGGGTTCCGTACCTCAAAATAAATAAAACGGAACCCTTATAGGATCACTTTGTTGTCCGTCTGTCTGTCAAGACCCTTTTTCTCACGAACTAGAAGAGGTATCAGGTTGAAATTAATAAAGAATATTAGGGTCCATAAACCACACAAGATCTGAAAATTTCAATTTTTTACAACAACGCAGTCAAAAGATTTATGCAAAAAAGCAAAACCTACAGGGTACTTCCCGTTCACCTAAAATTATAAAATTTGGCAAGAAGCTAGGTCTCACAGTACAAATAAAGGGAAAAGTCTAAAATCATTAAATATTTAAATTTTTCTCACAACTAATAGTAACCAATTAGGGTGAGCTCCCGTTTCAAGAACTTTTCTATAAAAGAGGGGTCAAGTTGGATGGTCGTAGATTTTTTAAAATCAAAGAGCAAAAGCTTTTAGTATATCATATGGTAGATAGGTACAGAACCCTTAGAGCGCGAGTCTGACTCGCACTTGGCCGGTTTTTTTTCATAATATAACTTAGTTTGGAACATTAAATAATGCTTCCATAATGTGATGACGCGCGGTTTTTTGCAAATGGCCGAGTTTGTGCCGAGTCATATTCTTTCTTTGGCATGGGGTGTGTGTGTTATTTCCTGCAGGTTATTTGTACAAAATAATATATAGTAAAAAAAACCTCTGTAAACTGACGAGCATGTACAAAACGATTGATGAAAGTACAGGAAGCGAGGGAAGTATGACAAGATCATCGTAGCTATTCCTTCACTTGCTGCAAGTGAAGGAATATGGTCTCTGCTTACCCCGACGGGAATGAGGCGTGCTGTTAGGCCTGTTAATATACAAGGTGTAACAGAAAGGGTATATCAACCCTGTAGGATGTGATTCTGCCCATTAAACTGAACAACTTTCCCTAAGGAACATAGGTCGAAATATGAAAAAAAAAATTGACCTCCCATACAAAATGCGCGATCAGTTGATTCAGTTTCTATGGGAGGTCAATTTTTTTTTTCGTATTTCGACCTTTGTTCCTTAGGAGAAGTTGTTCAGTTTCATGGGCAGAATCACATCCTTCATGATTGATATACCCTTTTTGTTACACCTTGTATATGTGTAACTAGCATCACGTCTCATTCCCGTCCCCATCCCATCTCGCTCCCATCCCCATCCCGCCACCGTCCCGTCCCCGTTCTCGTCTCTCATAACCCTCTGTAATAAAACTATACGTTCCATTTGGGCCACAGGGCTTGAGCAGTTAAAAGGATTGACCAACATTCTTGTTCAATCGAAAAATGTCTTTGACCTCAAATGTACATTAATCCCCAGTGCCTGGAAAATGTTTGGAAAATAATAATTATCTGTTTTTTTGAGTCATGTATCTTTGGGAAAATTGTTTTAATTTGTTTTCAGAGGAACGAACATACTGAAATTAGAGTTCAAAAATTACCCAGTACAAACTCTAACAACACAATATAAAGGGTGCAAGGGACAGTTTACCGAAAACTGATAGGGCGTGCTCAGTCAACGAAACTGAACAACTTTCCCAAAGTAACATATATTGGGAAATGAAAAAAAAATTTGACCTCTCCATACAAATTTCCCACTCCAGTCGAACAATTTTGTATGGAGAGGTCAAATTTTTTTTTCTATTCCCCACATTTTTCTTTGGGAAAGTTGTTCAGTTTTGTTGACTGAGCACGCTTTTTCAGTTTTCGGTACACCGTCGTCCCTTACACTCTGTATATATTTTTTAACAAAGTTTATAAGTTAAGCAAAAAGCGACTCAAACTAGTAATTTTGTTATCCTCTCTACCATCGCGATCTAATCAGTGATAAAAGACTTGTGGTAAAGAGTTCGCAATAAAGGATCCGCTACACAAATAAATTGAAGAACTTTCGTATCACAACAAGTTCCTTTAGTAAATACGTAAAAAAGAGAGTTCTGTAAAGAAATCATGCTAAAAATTATTGCAAAACAAAATACAAGTACGTATATTCAACAAATGCGTAGTTAGCATTTGAGAGAAAGAGGTCATCGTCATTGTGCTGTACACTCAACAGCACGTCAGTAGAAACACTTTTGGACCTAATGACGTGGTAATAGAGTTGAAAAAGTTTCTACCGACAAGCGGTTGACCGTACAATCAAAATTACCAACACGCTTAGATATGGCTAGTAAAAGAGACTAAAGCCTAATTTACTGATTTTATTTCAGTGAGCACAGAAACAAGCTAACTTGAGTTTTTCGAGAATTGAGTCGTTAATTTGTTTGATTGTGAAATAGAAAATAACGACTCAACTTGCGAATGTCTCAAGTGTAATTGATAAGCAAAGGTGGCAAGGTCATCTTTACCCAAATTTGGTTTAGATTCCTATAAACCTATTTTAGTTCTGTTTTTACAAATGTAAAGATTTCCCTTTACAAGTACTAAATAAACATTATTTTTTTAACTTAAAAAGTTAAAGAAGTTATGAAAAAAAAAATATTTTATATAATATTCAAGTACCCGTATAATAGAACTAATGAACCCTAAAAAGACTTCCGCAATACGTCGCCCGGTCCTTCTTGATAGTCGCTTATTGCGCGTTGACCCATAAAAGAGCCAATAATATTTTACCTCATATACGTTTTCGTTCACAAAATATCCTCATTGTTTGAGGCGAAATGAAAGACAAACGCTTACATATCAATTAAATAATAATAATAATGTTTTTTTTAATAACATATCTAGCTAACTAAGTAGGTAAGTAGTAGTTCTATTTCGGAAAGATTACCCAAAAAGTTTTATGTAACAATACCATAAAAACATATTAAACTATTTTTTACTATCTTATACTTATCAAGGACTACACTAGCTTCCCGTCGATAAATAACAGGTTATACCTCTATACAATGCGGCATAGCGTGTTTTATAATAAGCACTGGAACTCAGTGTAAAAGCTGCAAAGCTGAAATGGGCAGGATTGATAAAACCAATCAAGTAGGCTAAGGTAAGAATAACACATAAAAGGCGTAAGGCGCGGGCGCGGTGCCGCTTCAAAACTTGTTCTAGGTCTATAACTATGAAATTGCAGAAATTTTCTTACAGATTAATGAGATCATAAGTCCTATAATTCCAAAGCTATGTTTTTCATTTGTCCTATATTTGAAAGTTGACTACAAGGTTATCAATTTACGTATCAAATAAAGTTTTTATTATTAGTTTGATATATAAAATTAAAAGCTCGAAAATTGTTCGTCGTAAATGTCGTCCGATTTCATCATCAGATTTGTTATATTTTTCTTTTTCAGATTATATTTTACTAAAATTAAATTTAAGCTTCTGTAAGATTAATGTCTTCCCAATCATGCTTAAAAAATATAAATAATTTGGAATTTAAATTCCTAGAAAAATGCAAAATTCTTAGTACTGAAAATTGGGTTCACCTGAAATTCGCCATACAAAACGGAAATTTCATAGTTAAAGACCCACAAAGTGTATGAAGCTGACGTGTCGTAAATTATATACGAGCGACGCGGTGTAAGTATGCTGCTTGGTCACCTGCGCCTCACCTTACGCTTTTTTTTTGTGATTCCACGACTGTGCCGTCCCTTTACCTTACGCCACTTACGAGTATATCCTCGTGTATCCTCGAATTTCAGGCCTAAAACGGCTACGGATGGTGTAGATGAAGGACGTTAAGGAGAAATTTGACATTTCTTTACATTTTATTGTTTTTAGGGTTCCGTACCTCAAAATAAATAAAACGGAACCCTTATAGGATCACTTTGTTGTCCGTCTGTCTGTCAAGACCCTTTTTCTCACGAACTAGAAGAGGTATCAGGTTGAAATTAATAAAGAATATTAGGGTCCATAAACCACACAAGATCTGAAAATTTCAATTTTTTACAACAACGCAGTCAAAAGATTTATGCAAAAAAGCAAAACCTACAGGGTACTTCCCGTTCACCTAAAATTATAAAATTTGGCAAGAAGCTAGGTCTCACAGTACAAATAAAGGGAAAAGTCTAAAATCATTAAATATTTAAATTTTTCTCACAACTAATAGTAACCAATTAGGGTGAGCTCCCGTTTCAAGAACTTTTCTATAAAAGAGGGGTCAAGTTGGATGGTCGTAGATTTTTTAAAATCAAAGAGCAAAAGCTTTTAGTATATCATATGGTAGATAGGTACAGAACCCTTAGAGCGCGAGTCTGACTCGCACTTGGCCGGTTTTTTTTCATAATATAACTTAGTTTGGAACATTAAATAATGCTTCCATAATGTGATGACGCGCGGTTTTTTGCAAATGGCCGAGTTTGTGCCGAGTCATATTCTTTCTTTGGCATGGGGTGTGTGTGTTATTTCCTGCAGGTTATTTGTACAAAATAATATATAGTAAAAAAAACCTCTGTAAACTGACGAGCATGTACAAAACGATTGATGAAAGTACAGGAAGCGAGGGAAGTATGACAAGATCATCGTAGCTATTCCTTCACTTGCTGCAAGTGAAGGAATATGGTCTCT
Organism: Athrips mouffetella; assembly: GCA_947532105.1. Classification (NCBI taxonomy): domain Eukaryota; kingdom Metazoa; phylum Arthropoda; class Insecta; order Lepidoptera; family Gelechiidae; genus Athrips; species Athrips mouffetella. Next base: position 7,864,479 of record OX383958.1, read on the forward strand.
GCTTACCCCGACGGGAATGAGGCGTGCTGTTAGGCCTGTTAATATACAAGGTGTAACAGAAAGGGTATATCAACCCTGTAGGATGTGATTCTGCCCATTAAACTGAACAACTTTCCCTAAGGAACATAGGTCGAAATATGAAAAAAAAAATTGACCTCCCATACAAAATGCGCGATCAGTTGATTCAGTTTCTATGGGAGGTCAATTTTTTTTTTCGTATTTCGACCTTTGTTCCTTAGGAGAAGTTGTTCAGTTTCATGGGCAGAATCACATCCTTCATGATTGATATACCCTTTTTGTTACACCTTGTATATGTGTAACTAGCATCACGTCTCATTCCCGTCCCCATCCCATCTCGCTCCCATCCCCATCCCGCCACCGTCCCGTCCCCGTTCTCGTCTCTCATAACCCTCTGTAATAAAACTGTACGTTCCATTTGGGCCACAGGGCTTGAGCAGTTAAAAGGATTGACCAACATTCTTGTTCAATCGAAAAATGTCTTTGACCTCAAATGTACATTAATCCCCAGTGCCTGGAAAATGTTTGGAAAATAATAATTATCTGTTTTTTTGAGTCATGTATCTTTGGGAAAATTGTTTTAATTTGTTTTCAGAGGAACGAACATACTGAAATTAGAGTTCAAAAATTACCCAGTACAAACTCTAACAACACAATATAAAGGGTGCAAGGGACAGTTTACCGAAAACTGATAGGGCGTGCTCAGTCAACGAAACTGAACAACTTTCCCAAAGTAACATATATTGGGAAATGAAAAAAAAATTTGACCTCTCCATACAAATTTCCCACTCCAGTCGAACAATTTTGTATGGAGAGGTCAAATTTTTTTTTCTATTCCCCACATTTTTCTTTGGGAAAGTTGTTCAGTTTTGTTGACTGAGCACGCTTTTTCAGTTTTCGGTACACCGTCGTCCCTTACACTCTGTATATATTTTTTAACAAAGTTTATAAGTTAAGCAAAAAGCGACTCAAACTAGTAATTTTGTTATCCTCTCTACCATCGCGATCTAATCAGTGATAAAAGACTTGTGGTAAAGAGTTCGCAATAAAGGATCCGCTACACAAATAAATTGAAGAACTTTCGTATCACAACAAGTTCCTTTAGTAAATACGTAAAAAAGAGAGTTCTGTAAAGAAATCATGCTAAAAATTATTGCAAAACAAAATACAAGTACGTATGTTCAACAAATGCGTAGTTAGCATTTGAGAGAAAGAGGTCATCGTCATTGTGCTGTACACTCAACAGCACGTCAGTAGAAACACTTTTGGACCTAATGACGTGGTAATAGAGTTGAAAAAGTTTCTACCGACAAGCGGTTGACCGTACAATCAAAATTACCAACACGCTTAGATATGGCTAGTAAAAGAGACTAAAGCCTAATTTACTGATTTTATTTCAGTGAGCACAGAAACAAGCTAACTTGAGTTTTTCGAGAATTGAGTCGTTAATTTGTTTGATTGTGAAATAGAAAATAACGACTCAACTTGCGAATGTCTCAAGTGTAATTGATAAGCAAAGGTGGCAAGGTCGTCTTTACCCAAATTTGGTTTAGATTCCTATAAACCTATTTTAGTTCTGTTTTTACAAATGTAAAGATTTCCCTTTACAAGTACTAAATAAACATTATTTTTTTAACTTAAAAAGTTAAAAAAGTTATGAAAAAAAAAATATTTTATATAATATTCAAGTACCCGTATAATAGAACTAATGAACCCTAAAAAGACTTCCGCAATACGTCGCCCGGTCCTTCTTGATAGTCGCTTATTGCGCGTTGACCCATAAAAGAGCCAATAATATTTTACCTCATATACGTTTTCGTTCACAAAATATCCTCATTGTTTGAGGCGAAATGAAAGACAAACGCTTACATATCAATTAAATAATAATAATAATGTTTTTTTTAATAACATATCTAGCTAACTAAGTAGGTAAGTAGTAGTTCTATTTCGGAAAGATTACCCAAAAAGTTTTATGTAACAATACCATAAAAACATATTAAACTATTTTTTACTATCTTATACTTATCAAGGACTACACTAGCTTCCCGTCGATAAATAACAGGTTATACCTCTATACAATGCGGCATAGCGTGTTTTATAATAAGCACTGGAACTCAGTGTAAAAGCTGCAAAGCTGAAATGGGCAGGATTGATAGAACCAATCAAGTAGGCTAAGGTAAGAATAACACATAAAAGGCGTAAGGCGCGGGCGCGGTGCCGCTTCAAAACTTGTTCTAGGTCTATAACTATGAAATTGCAGAAATTTTCTTACAGATTAATGAGATCATAAGTCCTATAATTCCAAAGCTATGTTTTTCATTTGTCCTATATTTGAAAGTTGACTACAAGGTTATCAATTTACGTATCAAATAAAGTTTTTATTATTAGTTTGATATATAAAATTAAAAGCTCGAAAATTGTTCGTCGTAAATGTCGTCCGATTTCATCATCAGATTTGTTATATTTTTCTTTTTCAGATTATATTTTTCTAAAATTAAATTTAAGCTTCTGTAAGATTAATGTCTTCCCAATCATGCTTAAAAAATATAAATAATTTGGAATTTAAATTCCTAGAAAAATGCAAAATTCTTAGTACTGAAAATTGGGTTCACCTGAAATTCGCCATACAAAACGGAAATTTCATAGTTAAAGACCCACAAAGTGTATGAAGCTGACGTGTCGTAAATTATATACGAGCGACGCGGTGTAAGTATGCTGCTTGGTCACCTGCGCCTCACCTTACGCTTTTTTTTTGTGATTCCACGACTGTGCCGTCCCTTTACCTTACGCCACTTACGAGTATATCCTCGTGTATCCTCGAATTTCAGGCCTAAAACGGCTACGGATGGTGTAGATGAAGGACGTACAAGACGTGGTCAAGAAAGGCCCCAAAAGAGTCGGAGAGTCGAACTTGAACGATAATCTTTACAAATAAATGGTACAGCAGCACTGCACTTACTTTCTCGCAATTCTCAAGGAAAAACTATCAACCGCAAACTTAAATTTGTAATGCCATACACATAGTATGGAAATACAAACTTTTATTTACGTTTTTCCAAAAAAATGTTCAAACGAAATATACAGATCAATTCAGAATTCAAATTGTCAAACATTAAAACAAACAAACTTCAAATGATTTCGAGTAAATCACATGTTTAACTTTTGGTAGTACTGGAACACCCTTTATATGAATTTTCACAGATCAATGGATACTACCGTAGGATACTTGCATGCACATTTTTTTAATTTCCCTACACATGTTCCTTATGGATAATTGTTCAGTTTGGTCTACTGAGCAAGCCCTTTCAGTTTTTGGTACACCCTGTGTACTAAATTTTATTGAAAAAAGTCATAAATAATATCCAGTCAGGTAGACAACCAATCCAGGATTAATATTATAGAGAATTTTAATAAACTCAATGGAACCAATTTTGGTTAAATCACATATTTACGTTTTGGTGGTACAGGAACACCCCTTATATGAAATTACACAGATCAATTGATACTGGTGCATGATATCCTACATGGAGATGCTTGGTCATGCAAAGTTTCATCAAGATTCTATGAGTCGTTTTTGAGAAAATTTCAATTTTTCATTTTCGTTGTATGACAGCTACCCTCAAAATGAGATCCAGAAGGAAACCACTCAGAACCCTTTGATGGATTTGCATAAAACTCCTAAATTCAAAATATGGTGTCAATCGGACCATTCGTTTAGCCGCTAGGCCAAAGCGTGACGGACAGACCGACCGACCGACGGACCGACGGACCGACCGACTGACCGACCGACGGACGGACATTTTTAGGAGACTTATTTTTTATGATGTATAAGTGATATAGAACACATTTTTGAGAAAATTAGAAAATCTTTTTTTTTCTCGCTCCGCTCGAAGGTAAAAATACATACAACAGCTACTGAAAAAAAAAAGTTACAAATTATTTGAGCACTCGGTGCAGCATTTTCTCTTTTACCATTCTGTAAACTAACACTAAAAGATAAGTAGTTTAAATTCGATGTTTTTAAATATGCCTTATTTTGTATGCAGCTTCGGGTAAAGATAAAAAGGTTAACCAATATGGAAGCCAAGTCGCATAGAATTTAAACACAAGTTTAAATATGGAATGCTGTACACACGCGGTCACGTCCACTACATTCAGTCAGAAGTGGGGCGAAGCTATTACAGAGAATGGGGCGCAACATAAGTTGGCATCGCTCTTTCTCAAAGTGTACTAGTGGGAGAACTGGGTATTTATGCCACTTTGTGTCTTTTTATGTTAGAAACTAAATGTGTTCTTGTTACAGTGAGCAGCCCTCAAGGAGTAGTTGCATCGTGTAGTTATAAAGATTGCGTTGTTGGTCAAACAGTACCGAGAGTTGCTAGGGTATGAAATGAGCCAGTGGCCTAAGCGTTTGATAGATTTTATTTTGAAGAAGGATAAATCTGACAATTTGTGGATTCTGAGATATATGTGGTGAGCTGACGTTAGTTGCACGTGATTTATCTTCCCCTAACATTTGATTGCCTCGTCTCTACTGGGAACCCTCAGTTCGCGAGTCCGGCTCGCATTTGGCTAGATTTTTTAAGTCAGTTAGTCACCTCTAGTTAGCTTTACTAATTGACAGCGGTAAAAATAAAATACCTCGGCTCAATTCCATTCACATTATTTGTAAGCTGATTATTTAATTATTCTATCAACCGTGAGTTTACAGCACTGCAAGTTTTAACAGGTGTTACTTACTCAATATATTTTTAAAATTTTGTTTTTTACTTTCCGCCTATACAGAACCTATTTGGTCTATTTGTTTGGCAGTCAATCACATACAAACTACTGAACCGATTTAAAGGGGCTTCCGATATAAGGTACTCGCATCTCTTCTGTTTGAGCAAACCAATTGCGTTAAAACAAACCTTATACGTTGCACCAAAGTAAGCCTAATACAGAAACGTCATAAACCCCGAAACCCCGTTTGATTCGGTTCAGTCTTTCGTGTTATCCGTAAAAGCCCAAATTACAGTAAAAGTAAGGGATTTGCTTCTTCAGACAAAACTTCAACAAAAGAATCGCCAAACCAATTAATATTTAACAGTTAAATAAACATTGAAAAAAAAACTCGTTTTCCCCAATCCCCGTGCAAACTCCAAGGCATTACGAATTCAGTTCGCGTACTCATCTGCTCGGCAAGAATAACAGAACATTATTCGGGCCGCTCCTCTTGTGTGAATAAAACAAAATTATTACACGGACGGGAATGTACTTTTAACCTGCGTATGGAATGATAAGGCCTGGCCGTTGTGCACGATTGGCCTGTTAAAACAAACCCGATGAAATTTCATCACTAAAAATTCAGTGGAACAATTCAATGTTTGGCTTCGACAGGAAAAAAGTGGTTGACAGCTAAAATTCTAGATCAAACCGAATTTTCGAACTTTCTTTACCGATAATCTACTACATTCCCGTTACCATGAACCGACAATTTCTGAATAGAAAACCAAAATAGAATACTTGAATCAAGCGCACAGGCAAAGTTTTTTTTTATTTTATTCACAAAAATTCATACAAGTATTTAAATCAAAAGTATCAAAATTTTAAAACACACTTTCTGTATTAAGTTCTCGTTAAGTATCGCTCATCAGAATTATATTTTATAAATAATTTAAAATCATTCGTGATCTTTATTTCTAACTTGTTGTTGCCCACGTCTTGGTCCACCTTAAATATTCTTTCAGTAGTAAAAAAAAATGCCATGAATCTCCAGCTTACTAAGTTTTCAATAAATTTTTAGGTTAGAGTAGTTCCAGAGTTGACTCACTTAATTGATACTAATATATAAAACTGATAGCGTAAGTTTAATAAGTATGGGTTGATTAAGTTATTCAAAAGATAAACTTCTGCAAACTTAGAAATAAAAATAACTATTTTTAATGTTCAGGGTGCGGGTTGCCGGCAACCCTTCTTCATCACATACGAATACGCGACCATTTTGGATTTTCATCTAATAATACAAAGTTTTCTAGTTTAAAATAAGCATTAAAAGCTCCATTACAAATAGGCAGAAATCTAATCAACTTCCTAAACGTGCTTACTTAGAGTACATCGCTAGTTTAATCGAACCCCGCCTTTCCCGCCGCTCCTCGCCAATCCATTTTGATCTTAATCTCGAAGCGATATTAACTTGTACAATATTAACTTAGCAATTTATCGCTCCATCTAAAATATTGCTGGCAAAATATCTTCTTGGTCGCCCTCCAAACTTTAAAATTATAAATTTGACTTTCAAAATTTCCTATTGATAGACTGATAGTTGAATGTAGTGTTTTATAAGCCTTGACCAAAATAATACTTAAATGCATTAACTTTTTATTTATTTTGTTCTAAAAGATCAGTGAAGTAGAAAAAACAAATGTTTGACTCAATAAGAACAATAATATTCTTGTTCCAACATGAATGTGTGTGTGATTGAATGAATGTGATTAATTGATTATTAACTATCTGAGGATGGAAAAAAGTCTAGTAAATATTTTTTTATTCAAAAAAAACCGGCCCAGTGCGAGTCGGACTCGCGCACTGAGGGTTCCGTACCACCACATAAACATAATTGTACCTATTAGTTGAAATTTCAGTAAGTTAATGTGCTAGATTTTTTTAGAGTCCGACACGCGCTTGACCAAATTTTATTATTTGTTGTTATTTTATAGCTTATGCACTATAAACATACCAATTTTCAAGTTTGTAAGTGTTCCCGTTTTTAAATAGAACTAAAACAAAAATCGCCTTAGCGACCATCCAACTTGACCCCTCTCTTATATGAATGTTCTTGAAACGGGAGCTCACTACAATTGGTTACCATTAGTTGTGAGAAAAGTTGTAATATTTAATGATTTCAGACTTTTCCCTTTATTTGTACTGTGAGACCTAGCTTCTTGCCAAATTTCATAATTTTAGGTCAACGGGAAATACCCTGTAGGTTTTGCATTTTTGAATAAATGTATGGAGATGAGGACATAAAATGCCATATCTTTTGATCGCGTCGTTGGAAAAAATTGAAATTTTCAGATCTTGTGTGGTTCATGGATCCTAATATATGGTATTAATTTCAACCTGATACCTTTACCCGTTCGTGATATAAAGGGTCTTGACAGACAGACAGACAGACAGACAGACAGACGGACAACAAAGTGATCCTATAAGGGTTCCGTTTTTTTCTTTTGAGGTACGGAACCCTAAAAACAATTCTTTGGGAAAGCTGTTCAATTTCGATGACTGAGCACGCCCTTTCAGTTTTCAGTACACCGTCCCTTACGTCTTATATACACACTGCGTTAAAAATACTATGAGTAATGAATAAAACCATACTAGTGAAATGAGGGGCTTCTGTTGACTTCATGTCAACAAGTGGAACCTTTCATCCCACGTACTAAAAATAAATTGCAAGCGGAGTTTTTTCGCAAAAGGCTGTGCACAATTTTTCCCTCTGCCTAAGGGTGTATGAGTACAGGGTGGATAATTTTAGTCCTTTGAGCAACCTTCGCTCCGCTACGCCAAAGTTTTAACAAGCCATGCTCGTATTATATGTGAATATGAAGCTATAGACTAAATTCTATAAGAAATGTTACCAAAGGCCCAAAAATACAATTAATTAAGAATATTTAACTGTTATAAAATAAAACGGAGGTTACTAAAATAAAAATCCTAAATTATTTATTTTAGGACTAATACTCGAAATGTACAGGCCGATTCGTGTTACACAAACAAGCTAATTAGTTGTAATTGGTCCTGAGCGTAATTTTCTCGCAAGGGGAGTAAAAACTATCAAGGAGTATAACGAAACATATGAACTTGCCTGACCTTGTTCTGACTACAGTAAGTATACAAAATCGAAGAAAATAATGAATACGTACAATTTCATATATAAAACTACCTTTAACCGTGACTACGTCTGCATGTTAAATAAAATAATATTAGCAATCAAACTAAAAAATTTCATTAAAATCAGTTCTGTTGTTTTGATAAACAGACAAAAAGTTCAAAAATCTTATGTTGTTATTGGGATTCAGGGGTATACGTGAAACGTGATATATTTTTTATAAATATCTTAAATGTATAGGCAAAATCAATTTATAGTTTTATTATAGTAGGAGAGACATTACAATAGCGAAGAACAGTTACTTTTAAAAGAAGGAATTACTTCCGTTAAAAGAATTAGTACCGGCTAATAATATTACCAACCCGTCTCTACCAATGCGTTGGGTTTATGAACCGGAAGATGGGCGGCAGCATCTTTCAGTTAGGTCCTTCGTACACAAGGCTACGCAAATCTTCGATACTAAAGTTGTATACTACATTAGTATCGAGTCGCGAGTATCGAGTAGCGCACGGTCCGTACACATGAAATTGAATCGCAAGACGCAAATTGCCTATTCAAACCAAATTCGATTATTTAAACCAAGTTCGATAAACAATTCCTGAGATCTGTATGTAATATCAGCAAGTTCCATTTACCATTTTTTACTATTTAAAACAGCAAATTTACAATAACATTGGGATACAATGCGCGCAGCGAAAGATGAGACCTGTCTGATGAAAGTAGAGGTGATTTTGCGCAGGTACGGCCTAGCGTCCCTCCCCACTTGCCGCCAAAATGGCATGCGAACTGCCTACTGCGCAGGATATCGCTGAATATTGAATATCGCTGTGACTTATGTAGCGACGATCTCGTCCGGCAAGTAGCGCACGACTGGCGGGAAGCGAGTCGCGGGACGAATGTCGGCGACGCGACTCGTGTACGAATCTCAATGGATTTGTATGGCGGTACTCGCTTGGAGACTTAAGTCGTCGAGTATCGAAGATTAGCGTAGCCTTGTGTACGAAGGACCTTATGGTATCATCTCACAAATTGCGGTCACCAACAACAGCGGTCAACAGCGACAATGCATACAAGATACAAGCTTGGTCACTATGGTGATTCCCCTCCAAAGTACCACGCGTTTTCACTGGAGGAGTTCCCTTTCCTGCAGTAGACGTTTCATGGGATGTTATGACCATAGCAACCATCTAAAATAGTAGCTACATAATGACTAACAGCACAAAATGAGAAGGAATAATAACAAATCTTGAATAATAAAGCATCTAACAGCGTAACAAAAAGATATTATGTTACAAATCCCAGTTTTCCATTTTGTTATTGTGTAAAAGAAAACGGAGCCAAGTCGTTTTATATTTCAAGGAAAAGTAAATAAAAGGAAAACTTATGTATTATGGGGCTTATTTATTTTGTACAGAGGATCTATTGTAATTTGGTAATTTTTAGGGTTCCGTACCTCAAAAGAAAAAAACGGAACCCTTATAGGATCACTTTGTTGTCCGTCTGTCTGTCTGTCAAGACCCTTTATCTCACGAACGGGTAAAGTTATCAGGTTGAAATTAATACCATATGTTAGGGTCTATAAACCACACAAGATCTGAAAATTTCAATTTTTTACAACGACGCAATCAAAAGATATGGCTTTTCATGTCCTACAGGGTACTTCCCGTTGACCTGAAATTATGAAATTTGGCAAGAAGCTAGGTCTCACAGTACAAATAAAGGGAAAAGTCTGAAATTATTAAATAATACAACTTTACTCGCAACTGCAACTAATGGTAACCAATTGTGGTGAGCTCCCGTTTCAAGAACATTCATATAAGAGAGGGTCAAGTTGGATGGACGCGGAGGCGATTTTTGTTTTAGTTCTATTTTAAAAACGGGAACACTTACAAACTTGAAAATTGGTATATTTATAGTTCATAAGCTATAAAATAACAACAAATAATAAAATTTGGTCAATAGCGTGTCGGACTCAAAAAATCTGGCACATTAACCTACTGAAATTTTAACTAATACAATTATGATTATGTGGTTTTACGGAACCCTCAGTGCCCGAGTCCGACTAGCACTTGGCCGGTTTTTTTTTAACAAGTAAACATTATACAACTACAAAAAAATTTGGGGGCCTATTACGGTAGCCGGAACGTGTACATTTAACAGCACATCAGTAGAAACACTTTTGGGCCTTATGGTGTGGTAATAGAGTTCAAAAAGTTTCTACCGACGTGCAGTTGACCGTACAATATGCGAACCATTTTCTTTGCAACACGAACTCTAAAAATGATTTTATTTTAAGTCTTCCTGTGTTCGGATAAATCTACAAAGTAGAAAATCGCAAAATTTCACAACCGCAGGCAGGATTCGAGCCAGCGTGTTCTCCGTCAGTACCGGAGTTGCTTTACCAACTGGACTACTGTGGCCTGATGTTGTGAATTTGCGACTCCTATACGAATTTCAACGTTGTATTTGTTATGATGACACCTAGTAAGCATTTCCTGTACTAGTATAGCTCAACTAGTCCATTATTGCAGATCGAATTCAAATCTAAAATTGGTAACACTACGTAATAATTGAAAATTATTTTATTTTAACACTTCCTGTGTTCGGATAGATTTACAAAGTAGAAAATTGCAAAATTTCACAACCACAATGCAAATTTCACAACATCAGGCAGGACCACGGTAGCCAAGTTGGTAAAGCATCTCCGGTACTGACGGAGAAGACACAGGACCTGCCTGTGGTTCTGAAGTTTTACGATTTTCTACTTTGTAGATTTATATGAACTCTAAAGCAGAGAAGGGAGTCTGCAAATAGTACTGATATTTTTGACTTTGCCTGAGAGGAATTCTGCATGGAGCTACACCACAGAAGGCTACTCCGCCTGCGCGCACATAGAACCCCCATAGAAGCGAAGATAGTAAAAAAATTTGGTTCCTTATTGACGAGGTATACTATCCAATTTATGTATGCGCTTATTTTGAATGCACATCATAAACACATTCGTTGCCATAGAGACGCTGTCACTGGTTTTTTGCATCTTACTCTCTCGCAATAATGGTACTATGTTTATCGCACTCAAATGAGGCTAGTAGTATGGGTGCAGAAAGCGTGTTAGTTTTAGTAAATGGTGACACTGATTTGTAGTGATTGAAATAAAGAATTCGTCTCTAGATGCAGAGCAAGACGCATGCACTTCAGAGCTCTGTGAGCTACACTCTTCCGGGTTTTGCGCAGGAATTTAAGTAAGTACACAATATTAAACAACTTTATCAAAGAGGTGTTTCGAATTTTGAATTCTAAAACTTGGAAAAGGTCAAAAAGTAACCTGTATATATAGAGTTTTTTAATAATAACTACCTACTTAATAATAATTTTACGAATCATTAACTTTTTTGAAGACATTTGCTTGAATAATTACTTACAAGAACGTAAACATTGTCCGTAAGTAGTTACTTACCGCACTAATGGGATTTACTTACAGTTTTTTTTTAATTTCCCTAAGGCCTGTTTATTTATGGTAGCAAGAAGTTTTTCATTCTGAGAATGATATTACTTACTTACTTACGCTGGCTCAGGGACCCAAAGAGGATCTTGGCCTCCGACACCAAAAGCCGCCAGTCGGCCCTTTTCTGCACCTCCTCACGCCAATCAGGTCTTTGGAGAGCGCTCAGGTCCTTCTGCACTTCGTCACTCCAGCGGTACCTGGGACGTCCGACCGGCCGCTTTCCCGTCGGTCGTCCCAGGTACGCTCTTTTGACTGCACGATCTTCCTCCATCCTCTCTATGTGGCCCAGCCAGCGAAGTCGGGCTGACTTGGTCTCTCCAATTATATTAGGTTCAGCCACTAGGTCTTCTATCTCCTGGTTTTTTCGTGACCTCCAAGTGCCATCATCACGCCTAGTTGGTCCCAAGATCTTCCGGAAAATCTTCCTCTCTGCCACTAAGAGCTTACTTTCCTCTTTTTGAGTCAGTGTCCATGATTCGCATCCGTACATCAAAATTGGTCTAATAACCGTTTTGTAGATCCGAATTTTGGTTTTCCTGCTAATTATCTTGGACACTAGGACTTTGTGGAGAGCTGCTGAGCATCTTAAGGCATTTTGGACACGGGTATCCATTTCTTCTTCACGCCGGTTGGTATCAGTGACGGTGCAACCCAAGTATTTAAATTTATCAGCACCTTTGTAGGTGCATGCTTCAGTCACAAGATCTTTCCTTTTCTCTAGAATGTTTTTGTACCTCTTCATTATAAAATACTCCGTTTTTTCCCGGCTAATCGTGAGACCTACTTTCTGTCCTTCCTGCTCTAGGGTGTTCACCATCTTTTCGATGTCTTCTGCTCGATGTCCCAGCAACGCCAGGTCGTCGGCGTATCCTATCACCCTGTGTTTGCCATTCAGCTCCACTCCACCATCCGATACCATGACTTTCCGTATGATGTGCTCGAGTACTAAGTTGAACAGCAATGGTGATAGCGCGTCTCCTTGCTTAAGACCCGTCACAACATCAAATTCCTCAGAAAGACTGCTTCCTACCCTGACCCTCATTTTGCTGGTTTCCGTGGCTGCTTTAACCATGTCGACAAGTTTTTCAGGTATTTTAAAAGCTTTCAAAACTGAGTAAAGTGTCTCTCTGTCCACGCTGTCATAGGCCTTAGTAAAATCAACAAATAGTATGTGGATGGTTTGTGCGTACTCCCATTTCTTTTCCATTAGTTGTTTTAATAGGAAGATTTGGTCAGATGTGCTGCGATTCCTCCTGAAACCACACTGGTAATCGCCTAGTATGTTCTCGGCATATGCTTCCAGCGGACTCAGAAGAACATATGAAAGAATTTTGTATGCCGTCGGTAGCAGTGCAATCCCTCTATAGTTCGAGCATTTTTTCCTGGAGCCTTTTTTGTGTATTGGGCATAAAACTCCCACATTCCACTCAGCCGGCTGTTTTTCATCCCGCCAAATTGTTTAAACTTTATGTGTAAAATTAATAAAACTAAGAAACTTATTTATACAATTGATTGAAATTATAATAAATATAATTTTTTAGCTAATTAATATAATTAAGCTTTTTTGTATTTTATTTATTTGAACAATTCGTCAATTCTGAATGTCCAAGACTCTTTTGCCTAGAAAAAAGTTTGTGGCATGGGTGAGTGATTGCCACAAATAAAAAAAAGAGATAACGCCTTTTTTGGTAAAAGTTTACAATTTGGATGAGTTTGACCACAGTTTGACGCAAAAACGCAATATATACTTCCGTAGAGGTTATTACAAACTCGTGACGATGATAAACCCTCGACTGCGCCTCGGGTTAACAAAATGTTAACTCGTTTGTAAAAACCCCTATGGAACTTCAATCTTAAATTACTAAAATGCCTTTCAAACAAAAAAGGTTATTTTTAGTACAATATAAAATACACTGTTATTTATAATTACCACTCAACTAATAAATAATAAATCTTAATTTATTTTGTAAAGAAAGAAAACGAAAGTTTAAGGTTTCCTTTAAAACGAAAGTTTAAGGTTTCCTGTAAAACCAAAGATTTCGGACCTCCTTGCTTCGCTCGGAATAGATACCTTGTTAATTTATTTTAGTAGGGGATGACATCTGCCAACATGTCACAACCCCATCATCGATGATCCACAGAAATCCATAGAAAATCGCCTACACCACCTAGTGACGAACTATTTCTTTAATCCAAGGAGGATACCTTTACTTTTCTGTGTGTAAAACACTGCGTTGTTATAGACGATAAAAAAACTCATTTTCACACTGGTCTCTTTAAGTAGCAAACTGAAAATAGGCCAAAGATCCAAAAATAACCGTTTTAATTTTATCATTCAGGAGCGCGTTTTTATCTTAAATAAATGTAATTTTTCTTTCATCCACCAACGTTACAAAATCTTTTCTTCATTATTGTCACGTTTCAATCGCAAAAAAGACGGGAAACGTTTATTTTTAAATTAAATCTAAAGGTAAAGGTCACACGGCTATCCCAGCGGTCACTAGGGCATTCGATAAAACCAGTCGAGTTTTCTTTGAAAACGGTCTCAATAATTGAGAAAATTTCAGAATTATGGCAGAATTCTAGTCGCCATTTTGTTTTTAGTTGGAGGGATTTAAAAGCGATTAATATCGTTTTTGTTGTTTCACATTAAGTTTTTTGCGACAATCTTCTTGTTTAATATTACTGTCATAAGTTAATTATTTAGCAAATAAAATCCAAATGAGAGAGAAAATATATATTACCACCTTTGCCACGTTCCTGTTCATCATCATCATAACATTCCATGAAAAAACGGCCACTACAGGACGGGGAGCTCCCTCCAGAATTCTAGCTTTTGCTGGACAAATGTGGAGGGGAAGTACCATAGTCACCTCGCTTGTTAGCGTTACTGCTGGCACCATGGACCGCGGTTGTAGGTGACCGCAGTAAGTAAGATGTAAGATATAAAGGAGGATGCTGCTGCCCATCCATCAGTTAACCCTTAGTCGCCTCTTACGACACCCACGGGTATGTATGGGTTGGTACTATTCTTTGCCGGCACCACATGGGACGTTCCTTTCGCTATGATATATTAACAAAATATATGAATTGAAGCAACCCAGCTACAAATTTTGGTACAATTTGATCATAGTAACATCCCATGAGACGTACACTGCAGGAAAGGGAGCTCCCTCTAGAATCCAAGCAAAAACGCGGGGTACGAATTGGGGGAGAAGTACCATATAGTCACCACACTTGTTAGCATTGCACCTTGCACCATGGATCGCAGTTGTTGGTCACCGCAGTATGTACGATGTTACGATACATAGAAGGGCGCTGCTGTCTACGACTACAAATCGTAGGAAGTAAGGTACGCAGGAAGATAGAGATGGGTTGGTACAATTTTCAACCGGCTACACACGGACAACCATTTAATATATGACATGTGTTCAACTGTACTTGTTTGTTACTCGATATAGGTAGATATTCAAAATGAACAAATTTTTTCTCCTCATGTATTATATCCAAGAAATTCACCTTACCTTTATGTCTCAGAATAGCCTAGTTAGAATACTACCTAATAGCAGGAGGTGTCACTATGATTTATGCATCAGGACACAGTGTGTATCGTGGCACACTACAACCTTAGTTGACGTCGCCTGTTACATAATTGCTCCGTAGGAACTTGATACTTAATTGAACGGAGTATTCTTGTATTATTCAGTGCTGCTCTCGAGCTACCTCGGAACTGTTAAAACCACAGAAAAATAAAGGTACTTAGAAGGAGGATCAAATAAATAATTTGTCACTAGGTGGTGTAGGCGTTTTTCTATGGATTTGACAGATTATTTTGAATATTTTCGATGATGGGGTTGTGACATGTTGGCAGATGTCATCCCCTACTAAAATAAATTAGCAAGGTATCTATTCCGAGCGAAGCAAGAAGGTCCGAAATCTTTGGTTAAAACTGTATTGTTTATGTTATTTTGTTGTCTTTGTGCTGAAACGCTATATGTTTTTCTATCGTACACTTGAGGACAAATAGTTTTATTTAAGCATAGAGTCTTTTTACAAGGTATTTTTTTTGAACCTGATATCCGTTTGCCCACTTGTTAGTGAGGTCAATAGCAACAACTTTTATTCTACGACTTTGCTAACAACGCACAAAAAAAATTCTACTTCCCATAAAAAATGTGCTGGACACTTACTTTACTTATTACCTAGTATAGCAATCGAACGTAAACTGAAATTGTATTTAGGAGCAAGAACACTGCTAGTTGGTAAATATTAATTGTAAATATCCATATATTTGTGATCGAAAAATAGGAGAATATAAATTATATGCACAAATCATGTAATGTTTGTAAACTCATCTAGACAAACATGCAATTCTTCTAGTGTATTTTTATTACTTTTACTCGAACAGCAAAACGCAGTAGGAAATCATAAATAAGTTCTTGTTTGAAGCGCATTGCAGGCAGGCGTTAGAAGTAATGGCACCCGGGGGCGAGCGCGACCGGACGTTTTTGTTCGTGACTCCAACTTCCCAGCTATGACCAGTTATGTGAACCTAGTAGGTATTTGGCAGCGTGTTTTATTTATGTAGTTCTTTGTTTCTCTTTTTTTTTAATATTGGGGAAACTAGAGGATGAGCATGAGATACAATTATTTTTTTCTTACTTGGATATTTATTTAAATAGCACCTCCATAGAACTAACTAGCGAATTAAAAAAAGAATTATTCATGAACATGTGAAGAAACCTGATGAAATAGTAGATTTTTCAACAAGTGCACAAAACGAACCAATTTCACGAGACTTTTAGCAGCCCGAGCCGAAGGCGAGGGCTGATAGTAATTTATTTATTTTATTTTATTTATTGGAGAATCAACAGATAATAGCCTTATAAAGTACTTGATTACATTTTTAAACACATTTTTATAGGCCAAGACTACCTCCTTAACATTCTCACCAAGACATAAAATGGTAGTGAATTTAAGCTACAGGTTGGAAAAAAAAAATAACAAAAAGAGCTATCTTAAACTAGTTCATGCAAACTTAGTAATACCATTAACAAAAAAATAACAAATAAAAAACGCAAAATTAAGTAATGTAATCTAACAATCGTGATTCCATAATAGTGCCTATAATTTATGAACAATAGTATCAGTATTTTTATTATTTTTTGTGCCTAATAAGTTTTCAAGTTCATTTTTGAATTTTTTTAAATTATTGCCGAACAGGTCAACACAAGCCAGTTCCTTATTATATTGTTTACATATTCTGTTTAGAGGAGCGCGCTCACCAGCATTACTGGAGCTCCCTGTGGTGGCCAGCAGCGCTGTCGATCGCCTCCCTCCAGAGGGTGCTCTAAAACTTATCTCAGCCAACAAATCCGGGCAGTTGTACATCGCATTACAAATTTTGTATAAAATAATCGCGTCTCCTTGCCGTCTTCTATCTTCAAGGGAGGTCATTCTAAATTTTTCTAGTAATCTTTCGTATGATGGAGGTTTACCGTACAGACGGTAATGCACAGCACGTAAATATTTCTTTTGAATTCTCTCAATCCTCTCTGTGTACACCTTGTAATAAGGGTTCCAAACCATTGAACCATATTCTAGTCGAGAACGAACAAGTGTTTTATATAAAATAAGGTAGGATGAGAGTTTCTTGAAAGGTTTGGTAAATGGTAATGTCGAGGATAAAATGGTTTTGTGGACGAGTTATAAACTCTGCTTTTCACTTTGATTGCGAGGAAATAAAACGTAAAAGTACGCTCTTAATGTAACTGAAGAATGAGTTGTTCTGCTTTAGTGAAGAATATGTAGACGCGCGCGCGGCGCGGGGGGCGTGTCTCAGGCCCGCGCGCAGGGCGTACACCACCGAGATTACTTTTTTGCCCTAGTGCACAAAATTCGACTTTGTGCAGCCTATATCCTGCACAAGTAAGCACTTTCAGAGCATTAGAAGTGAAAAATAATAACCTACATTACCTTTTTAACAAACATCAACAAATTCAATTTCCTTTTGAAAGCGACGTAACATCATGACCTCGCAAAAAATAAAACATCAGCGATACAAACTCCGGTATATTTTGATTTTGCTATGTTATGCTGTATTTTAAAACAACAAGAAATAAAATAAAAAATACTGGCTGCTTGCTATTTCCAATTTGTTGCAATTTTGTTGCAATTGGCTTATTTTTTAATTTCTCTAGTACGGTTCTCGAGTCATTTTGAACAGGAAAGTAGCAGTGGCTTCTTGCCGTTTCTTTTACGCTGTCATAGCATGATCCAAAACGGTGTAGACTCATACATTGTATTCTTATATTCTGCAAATGATCTACATTGAATATAAATATCTGAATCTGATAAATAGTATGGCGACTCTTTGCAGCGATTTGAGTGAAGTAGTTGCAGCACCACAGATCAAAATAGCCTTTAAACCAAGGCTTTAAACAAAAATCCACTGTAGAAACGAAATGGTAAAAATGGTACCAAATTGTCGTGACAAGGTTGTATAGGGTGTTATGTAAATGGGCTTCATTTGAGCGTTCCAAAATAGATTTTTGTATTTTTTTACGACTCTAAGTTTTCAAGTTATACGAAAAACACATTCAGATTTTCAGATTTCAGATGCAGATAATATATTCAATCTAGATTCTTTACAGAATACTTATTGAATGTCATGATACCATTACAAATACCGAAAAAAATTCCCTTCCCCCTATTCCGTAGTTTGCACTGCAAAAAATCTAAATTAATTACAGTCAATAGAGTTTTATGTAAACATTACAGCAAAAGTAAAACGTAGCACAGTTTTTCTCAAATCCGCGTGAAACCTTTACAAACAAACTTAGTTTTGCGGTCCTAATACAAGTCTTTATTGCTTCCAAAAATACTACAGGTATATCGGAACCCTCAGCACGCGAGTCTGAATCGCACTTGACCGTTTTTTTTATTATGTCTTTTTACGATAAAGCTACGTAAAACATACACGATGCTTATCCAATTTGCAAATAAAAAAGATCCAATTTTAATACTTATACATGTTTCATGAATATTATTATCATGTAAGAGTAGTATAAGTATATTAAGCTAGATGAAGCATTGAAAAATGCATGGTATTTCCAATTTTCGAAGAAACAAGAACAAATTTCATAAACGTGGATTCTGAATTAGAATATTTATAATATTTTATGCTTTATGTCTATTGCGAACTAATATTTCTATAACATGGTTTGTGAGGTCGGTCATCGATCTTACAACTCATATAATATATAATGATGATGATTAAAAACTTTGATGAAAAATAATATTACGCGCATAACCTTTTTTCTTTCGATTATTGTTTTGCTTGAACGAAAAGACACTATTGAATTAAAATTTTATAAAAATAGACAGAATCTCTTTCAGAATAGTGTTAAATAAAAATATATGAAAAAGATACCTACACAATATTATCATGCTCCTGTCATCATGTCTCATGACTCGATTGATATGGTTAAAAAAGTTGAAGAAAAGAAATTTCACCTCTCTAGAAGTAAAATACTACGTTCATGTATTACAGTGTATAACTTTCTCTTTCTTTCACACTACTGCATCTATGTGGCATCCCTCTCGGCCAGCCATCATATGGGGGGTTCTTATTTTAAGTTGTCCTTTATGGCTTGGTAACTAGCATATTAGCCGATGGCATCCAATACATAATAGTATTAAAGTAATTTTGTTGCCAAACCTAATAAACAGGTGAAAAAAATATATTACCATATTGTAGACAGTTGCATTTATAAATATCACGCAACTGTTGTCGGAATGGCAATGTTTGTGATACTGTTTCCGGTTTCGTATTTCAAACTTTAACAAATGCAAGTAAAAAAACTTCTAAAAAGATCTGCCACACAAATTCGTTAGGTATTTCCATCTTTACTAAACTTACCTTCTTACGTAAGCCAAAGAATCGGCAAAACATTTTAACCTGATTCAAAAAGTTTGTGAGTTTATCTTTGATACATTTTCGGCGTGGCGTATCTATGTCTTCATCACTAAGTCACAGCTTTCCGATTGCTCGAAGCGATAGGGCTTTTGAAACCTTTGTTTCAAAGACCGACTCCAGGCCTTTCAATAAATTAGGGTTGCTTATATTAATATAATGTAAGTACACAGTTTTGGTGCTTTTTTCGTCACTTAACCATCCTTTAAGAAGTATAGATTAACCTTTTTCCGGAAATCCAAAACCTACGTCTATTATCTTGGCTCTTAACTGTTTTGATATCCCTATACACCAATTGCAAGATATATTAATCGTGTACTAATAATAATTTATCTACTCTCATATCGTTAATCCTCAATAATGCGTTCAAAAATTGTAGGTTAACATCTTCATAATGTTTATCTGTGCTTAGAAACACTCTTAGCAACATTTTTTAAACTGTGGGAGTGTATTATGAAGTATTGAATTTACTAACAGTCATCGCGGGAGACCTATTAAACAATTTTTTAATATTTATAGGCGCGCCATTGACAGCTTGATGCGTTTGTAGTCTGTGGCTGCAAGGAGGTTTCATTGCAATAATGGAAAACTCAGCAAACAAAAGTTGTAGTTACATAATTTTATTAGTTTTGTAATGAAATAAATGATAAAATCGTTTACAATTTGCCTTCGAGTGTTTTTAAAGCAGCTATAGGAACTTCGCTTAGCAGTTATCACCGGAAAAAGAGACAAACATTAAGGTTTGTTTTTGAACACATTATTTTAGGATTCACGATATGAGAGTAGATAAAGTTGTGTATGCAACTCCACATAATTAGGTATAAAACACTCGTGTTCTATTATGGAACTTGGCTCACTACGCTCGCCTGCGTCCCATGAACCGACACTCAAGTTTTATACCCTTCATTATGTACCGTTGCATAAACTACTATTATACTATTATATATTACATACCCGTGGGTGTCGTAAGAGGTGACTAATGGTTATAAACTGGAGGATGGGCAGCAGCATCCTCCTTTGTATCTAACATCTTATACTTACTACGGTCACCTACAACCGCGGTCCATGGTGCTAGCTGTAACGCTAACTAGCGAGGTGACTATGGTACTTCCTCTCTACATTTTTCAAGCAAAAATTCTAGAAGGAGCTCCCGGTCCTGTAGTGGACGTTTCATGGGATGTTATGATGATGAATAATTTATATTCATCATCATAATTTATATACAGGATGTAACAAAAAGGGTATACCCTGAAGGTTGTTAATCTGCCCATAAAACTGAATAACTTGCCCTAAGTAATATATGTCGATATACGAAATTTTTTTTTGACACCCATAGAAACTGAATCAGCTGATATCGCATTTTGTATGGGAGGTCAACATTTTTTTCTCATATTTCGACCTACGTTTCTAAGGAAAATTTGTTAAGTTTCATGGGCAGAATCACATCCTTCAGGGTTGACTAATACCTTCTATAAGCAGCGTTCGGATATTCATAAAAAGAAAAAAATAATATTTATAACTTACTTTCTTATACTCATGATGGAAGGAACAGTACTGAACAAAAATTTTCAGTACGCAAATGATTCTTATTTTATCACATTTTAGAATTCATACTCAGTTATACTCGTATATCCTCATTTATCAAAATTAATTCTTAATTTTCTCGTGTTACAGTCATTTAGGCAACCCTGGCACTTTAATTTTCTACAAAAGAGAATCAAAATAGAGTTGTAAAAACGATTATTTGTAAGGTTCGAGTATTAATAACTTGGTCTGTTCTGAATAGCTTTGTGATTGTAATTGAATTGAAGGACAAATATAGGTATTGGTCTTAGACTTTGGTTTTTTTGACAAGCAATTTTAGTTTACGAGCTGTTTGCTTACGTCTTACTCACGTGGAACTCTATAAAAAATATTCAACGTCCTTTTCAGCGATTATAAATTTAACAGACAAACATAAAATTTTATACCTATGTGAGGAATAATTTGTTTCAAATTTTACGTTTAACTTACTATGATTTCACCTGTTGGTTTAAACTTGTAAGTCCCTGTCAAGAGTAAGTGGGACTGTAAATTCATCTTATAATAAAATATTTTGTTTAAAAGAAAACTAAAATGCAAACCTACTGAACCCTCGTTATGCAAATCAGTCTGGAATTTGATTTTTGTTCGTAAACATTATTTTCAAAGACATACTTCCAAATAATTTTACGAACAAACTTTTTCGATATAAAATATTTGGGCAGTTCGCAAATAACCTATAAATTAATTCACCAACAAAATGTAAACAGGAAAATACCCTTTCTCGTTAAAAACAAATTGACTACGTGAACAAAATACTAAAGCCATTACACCGTCAAAAGAACAATTAACTGGTCAATAAACAACAAAAACATTGCAAAATTAAAAGGGCGACGTACTAAAAATTAACATAACGATTTCCCTAATTACCTATTTATTTTATTTTACAATTTGTAGGAATTAGAATTCCAATGTAAACTGAGTTTGTAAGTTTATTAGCATTTTGCCAATTGAGAAATCAGATTCGTTATTCGAAGTTTTCATTCGCGGCGACCCTTTGCAAAGTTTAGACATCGAAATTTGCTGAAAGAGGTCGTTACTCTTAGCTATTCTCGTGTTATTAAGTTGGTAGGAATAATCTTGAAGGTGTAATTAACCTTAGATGGATTATAAAATCGATATCTGATTTATAAAGTTTATGAATTTGGTAATGGTGTCTCGGCATTTGCAACTTTATCAAACTCTCAACTGAGTCTCTCAAATCTCATAGACATTAGTTGAACCTAAATACAAGAAAATGTTTAAGATATCCTTTATAAAGGGTGACATTTAATTAATTCTTGATATCAAAGGCTGCACTCGTGATAACGAACAACTTTCCTAAAGGAACATGGATCGACAAACAAGTTTTTTTTAGCTCTCCATACAAACCTCACGCCAGCAATAGTAAAACTTGCCATCAAGAACTAAATAAAAGTCACCGTAAGTTGGAGATGCGAGCAGTTACCTAATTTACTACATATATAGATCCCCCATTTTTTGTAAAGCTATGTAGTCAAGTGATATGCTGTTATTCTGAGCGCCCGGACAGGCCGACCGATTGTACGTCCGCGGAATGCACAGCAAATATTTCTCAGCCATTTGGGTTGGGATTCCGAGGTTGTA
Organism: Athrips mouffetella; assembly: GCA_947532105.1. Classification (NCBI taxonomy): domain Eukaryota; kingdom Metazoa; phylum Arthropoda; class Insecta; order Lepidoptera; family Gelechiidae; genus Athrips; species Athrips mouffetella. Next base: position 7,887,030 of record OX383958.1, read on the forward strand.
CAATCCGCGGTCTTGCATTTTTGGTTGTGCATTACGAGCTCGGACAAGTAATTTCTGACCACGGATTCTACGGCCAAGGTATTGGGATCCAATATACATGGATTAGTAGGGCGGTCATTTCTGGCCGTACAAGTACTAGGCCGGCCTTTCTTGTATATGTCCAATAATGACCGGCAACGGAATACGCGTACAAACAAAACCTTCTCAGCACGGTATTCTATTTCACAACTTCGCTTCTGGCACTCTCTGGCCGCTACGCGGCAAGCTCCCTTCATCGCTAGAAAACCTAACTCAACCGAACCGATTCTGTTCGGGATCAGTGAGGTTAAATTCGCATTACCTAACGGACCTTTGAAAAGATTCAAAAGTGTGCCTAAAGTAGTGGTCCACCATGTTGGCTTGGCGAATTCCGAGGGCGGACAATTCAAGCTCGGACAAGATTGATAAGACCGTGGAAAACGCGGCCAATATTTACAGCCACGGATTACACAGCCAGAGAGTGATCAACCAGAGTGTACATGGATTCTTGGTTTCATATTCCGCGGTCGTACAGTCAAGAGCACAACAAGCTTGATATATTAAATTTTGTATCGTTTTTATTACAGAAGTATGGGCTAGAATCGCGCTGCAAGTGTCAAGCTTAACCTGTCGATGAATATACAATCCGAGGTCGTAAATTTCTATTTCCTGTTTTTATTCTCTTTTACCTTTATATATCTCTTTTCATCATAATTCTATCGACATACTTGCACACATAACAGCAAACTACAGCAGCGTTACAATTATCAACAGCGATAAGGGTCACCTTAAGCCTCATATTTCAAAACACAGATTTACGAGTTTGAAACTCGAAAGGCTTGGGCAAAGTACCAGTAACTCACAAATTGGCGTTTCGCCGAGATCGGGTCGCGTTTTGAATACGCCTCTCATGTTTCCTGCATAATGTTATGTAACTTTAACTAGAATGAGGGCCCCAGTGATGTTTAGCCAAGGGTGGAAATTTGTAGTTTTTTATACTGTAAACATTTTAATAAAAGAAATTTTTTTTTTCTTTTTCAGACTCTAAGCTTCAACAATTCCTACAAAAAATGTCTATGGAATTTTCTTAATGCTTATCACGTCCATTCTTCGGACTCTTCGGAGACAACTATTTGGACTACTAACTTATTAAAAACGCGAGGAAAAAATTTAACAGAATTGGTTAATAATTGAATTAATTGTCGTATATAAAAAAAAAAAAAACTATAATTTCCCTAGCCTTATTGTTTTTGCCAATGGTTTTACGGAGTCAGCTAGCTAATCTAGGGTTTTTGACGAGGGCACTAGTTTTCACAGAACCGCAACCCAGATAGTATGGGTGCTGACGGACATAATTTCTATATGATTTGCTCATGTCTGCGTCTTTGATGATAAGAAGCATCCCCTAAAAGATACAAAAAATATTGGCATGAAACCACACCCCTGCGTTTTTGAGGAATTTAGTTTTGAATTGCTGGCACATGAGACATTACATCTTCGTTCTCAGGGTGTGCACCGCGCTGTGTGGTCTTATTAGCGTCAAAGTATGTCACTAATAAGACAATGTATAGGACCACAGAAAAATGGTCTGCCACCATAACAGCCCTGCGTTGTAAGGTTACGGCGCTTCAAAATGCTGAAAACCACTACTTTGTCCCGTGATAATGCAGAGCCCTGCATATCTGCCTCTTCGATTTTCTAAATCTTCAGAAGTATTTTAAATAGGAGCCACAAAGGCAGACAAAAAAACATTATTTAGTATTTTTTTATATTTAACTCAAAAACGCAGTGACGCACAGAAAAACTTGTTAGGACCGAATCAATTCGTATTGAGCTGATCTCTTATCCCTATTAATATGAATCATGAGTAAATCATATGCCCAAATGGCAGCCAGCACCCTATCTAAGAGGGGAAACCAAACCCAATCCTAGATAAGGCTTTGCCAGGTTAGTGACCATCCTGGATTTCAAAGTTTTCAAGTCGCTAAATGGCTTTTGACTTTACCGATCATTGACGGCTGAATGTGCCTTTCGAAGCAAGGAAGCGCTCTAGTTCTTGTGCCACTACCGGTCACCCATCCGGGTTTTGACCACGGCCTACGATGTTTAACTTTCGTGACTGGATAGAAAGAGCAACTACCACTTAGCTACGAGCGCATAAAAAAAAACTATTTTTCGTGACAAAATAAATCAACAAGAGTCCCATGCAAGTCTTATTTAATTTACAATACTGAGTTACCTTCGTGAAGGTACCCAAAACCTTGCACGTAAATACATACATAATATCACGCCTCTTTCCCGTCAGGTTAGGCAGAGACCACAGCCCTCCACGCACTAAGATCTTGACATACTTCCCTCGCTTCCTCTACTTTCATCAACCTTTTCATACATCATCATCATCATATCAGCCGAAAGACGTCCACTGCTGGACATAGGCCTCCCCTAAAGATCTCCATGACGACCGGTCCTGCGCTGGTCGCATCCAGCGGCTTCCTGCGACCTTGACCAGATCGTCGGTCCACCTTGTGGGGGGCCTGCCAACGCTTCGTCTTCCGGTACGTGGCCGCTTTCATACACGCTTGAATATTTAATCATATTTTACAATTTCTCGTTGCAAATAATGATAAAAAATTATAATTAAAAAAAAATTGGTACTGGAATTATTAACAGCAATATTTCTTTCAAACCAGAGTGTTTGTTTGATTACAACAACGTTAATTGAAAGTGGTGACGTGGCGAGACTTGGCGCACGCGATGCGATAAAGATGCTTATTCACTCCCGCTTGATAAGGGTCTAGGTTACCTAAACTTGCTAAGTAATGAATAGGGTGTGAAATCTAGGAAAAATCTAGACGTTTTTTAAATTTGAGGCGAGACTGGACGTGGACAGTGCTATCATGCAGTACTGGACCCACGTCCACCTCGCCAAAGACACGAAGATTAGTTATAGGGTTTTAGATTTTAATGGTTACTGACATAGATATAAGAACATACTAACATTCTATGGGCAATGCCCGAAATAAATTGATTTTATTTTATTTTTATTTACCATAAAAATTTATTGAAATAATTTTTGCTAAAAAAAATCTCAGAAATAGTGACTTTTACTTATGGCTCAGAAATACAAGAATAAAGAGATGATGCCTAATTTTAATTTTAACATCCAGATTCGAAATATAGTAATTTATTTTACTTTTAAATTAATTCAGTCGTGTATTATAATATTTAAGATAACACTAACACTTAATAACATTGCTCTACAACTTAAAAAAAAAACAGTATTTGTATTGTTCAATTTCCTATACACAAGAAGCAAATACTTTGGAAACCCACGCATATGTAGAGCGCAAGATTGAATGTTGAATACTATACTATATTCGTCTTTTTTTTTACTTTACTACGAGTATATTTTCTATTACTATATTTTTTACGTAAATCCGAAATGTGTGAGTAAGTTTATACTTCTTTGAACAATACCATCATCCCATTTTCTGTTACTCAACAGCTAATATAGTCATTTGGCAGTAAAAAAATTAATTCGGTTTTAAACGTAATTTATTCTTATGTTAAATACTAGTATGTTTTTCACATTCTGCAAAAAAACACGATGGCACATCTTACGTTTTAAGACCTGTGGTGAGTTCAAACAACGGGGAAAAGGGTGTATATGGATTTCTGGAATTATCTTTTATAATTACCTTGTAAAACCAATCATAAAAACACTATCAGTATGTTAAAACTTACAAAACAATAGTAGTTTAAGATACAAATTCCGTAAGTAGGGTTATTACAAACGAGTTGACGTTTTGTACTCAATCAAATGCTTTCACACTTCAATAGAAATAACTTACTACATGACCATCAATTTGGTTTCACGAAAGGGCGCAGTACAACGGATGCCGGGACTGCACTTTTAAAATACATCTTTTGCGCGTGGGAAAAATCTGAAGATGCTATTGGTATCTTCTGTGATCTATCCAAGGCATTTGATTGCGTAGATCATAGCACATTGTTGCTAAAACTTGAACATTACGGTGTTAAGAATAATTCATTTAAAATACTTAGGTCATATTTGGAAAACAGGATTCAAAAGGTACAAGTAAACAGGACGAAACCACTGGGATCTGTTGTCAAAATTGGCGTACCTCAAGGGTCCATATTAGGGCCATTTTTATTCCTTATTTATATTAATGACCTTCCTTCTGTGGTGAAGAATCTGTCAAAGATTGTGTTATTTGCTGATGATACTTCATTAATATTCAATGTAAGTAGGAAATCACAAAATTATAACGAAGTCAACGATGCACTTGGACAGATTCATGCATGGTTTACTGTTAACAATCTAGTCCTAAACGCCAAAAAAACTAAATGTATTAAATTTGCACTACCAAATGTAAGGTCTACTTCACATAACATAGTATTGAATAATGAGCCATTAGATTTTGTAAATAGTACAGTTTTCTTAGGGTTAACACTAGACTCTAAACTTCAATGGGGCCCTCATATAACGGCTCTTTCTGGTCGATTGAACTCGGCTGCATATGCTGTTAGAAAAATCAGACAACTTACTGATGTAGCTACTGCAAGGCTGGTTTACTTTAGCTACTTCCATAGCATTATGTCTTATGGCATACTGCTTTGGGGCCGAGCAGCTGATATACTTTCAATATTCGTTTTACAAAAGAGGGCTATAAGAGCAATTTATTGCCTGAAGACTCGTGATTCCCTGAGAGAACTGTTCAAGGAAATCAACATTATGACAGTGCCATGCCAGTATATCTATGAAAATATAATGTATGCTAGAAAGAACATTCATCAATTACCAAAAATTTGTGACAGGCATAATTTTAATACTAGAAATAAGCATAAAATTGATCAACCATATACTAGATTAACTAAAGTCAATACATCTTTCGTTGGTCTGTGTATACGATACTACAACAAAATACCTGACAATATAGTGCAATTACCTGAGAGAAAGTTTAAAGAATGTGTAAAGCAAACGTTTTGTAAAAAAGCTTACTATAGATTGGATGACTATATGAATGACAAAGAGGTATGGTGCTCTGATATTCCAGTGAAACACAAGAAACACATTGTAAAAAGCCGACTCTTAAAGTAGGCCGTGCTGCAGTGGTTTCTTGCCGTTTCTTTTACGCTGCCATAGCACGATCCGAAACGGCATAGACTCGCTCTATTTGCATTGTATTCTGCATGACATTCAATACGTATTCTGTAAAGAATCTACATTGAATAAAATTATCTGAATCTGAGTCTGTAAGCCCGAGACGAAGTCGAGGGTTTACCATCGGCACTAGTCTGTTAATCATTACCCTTACGGACGTGTATCTTACGACGTTTTTCAATACATTTGTGCGAAAACAGGTATAAGTAATACACTTCATAAAGGAACCAACCATGGGTAGTGTCAGGTCTTGTCGATTTATGTTCTCCTGGTACTCTCCATTTCATTTAAAATATAGGTAGGCAGTCGTCACCCTAGTAAAAAGTCACCACTGTAGTATGTTTACAAAATAATTTTATGATCAGAGTGTAAAAACTCCTTGGTATTAAACTTTTTTTACTTACCGCACTAGTTCGGTAAGTAACTACTTACGTTTTTTGAGCAAATATATTGAAAAATAAATAATACAAAAAATACAAAAATACAAAATCGATTTATTAGAACACATGGGTAGAATTTGTTTACATACACAAACCAGGTGCAAGAAAGGTGCAAGTTTTACAATAGGTACATTTACAGTAGGTAGGTATGTGGTAAACACAAATACAGGTTGCGCTAGTGCCTGTTCTAGGTATCACCTGTGTTACAGGGTCCAGCGCCCCCTCCAGAGCACGGTGAGAGTCATTGATTAAAACCCTTAGAAAATTTAATACAATAAATGTGATAACAAAAGAAAATGTATCTAAACTTAGCACATAATAAATAAAATAATAATAATGGCAACCTTTACTACTTACTACATTTGACAGATTTTGCTGTCCAAACAATGAAATATTATATATATTACGCATTATTACGATTACGCACTACCACAATATACACATTTTTACCAAAATCTAAACTAAAGAAAGGAGGTAAAACGTCCCAGCAGCAAATAATTTATGACGGTAGTTATAAGTTGTTATCATACCTACTTAACTAGATTCTAATGGAATCGGACGCACACACGCTCAGTCACGCTACCGAGGGAAGATGACGTATTATGCCGTCGTGTCATTTCACAACAGAAGTTATAGGATAACATTGCATCGAAGGAGTCAGTCAAAGAATAAAGAATGACGGTGCGTACAGACTCGGGTGCTCAGGTCAAATGTTATCGCCCAGTGTAGATGGTCTTAAGTTCACGAGGAAACTAATAGTAGTGATTCAGTTTCAGTGTATGTATAGTTCAGAAGAAATTTTTTTAATATGTTTTTACATTCGTGGATATTTTTAGGGTAAAGGTTAAGGAAAATGTTTAGCTTGTTATAAAGATATATTGAGAGAAAAATATTTTGATGTCTGGCAAAGTCGGAGTGTGGAGGGAGAAAATTTACTTTTTAAAATTGGACGTGTACTACGATTAGAGGAATATAATTGGTGGTCATATTCAATAGAAGAATGAAGTCTAATTACAGTATTTAAAATATAAAGTTTACGGATTGAGAGAATTTGACACATTGAGTATAAACTAACAGTAGGAAAACGCCGCTTTTTAAAAACCATGACTTTAAGAATAGCGCGCTGTGTAGTTTCAAGTCTAAAAATATTGTTTTTATGTGTACCACCCCATGCGGAAATGCAGTAGCAAATAATGGATTGACACAAAGCAAAATAAATGCGTTTTAAAAGATCTCGATCAGCAATTTTTCGTAATCTTTTGAATATCCATATTAGTTTACGACATCTAATAGCAACAGTTTCAATTTGGGGTTTCCAATTAAGATGACAGTCCACAATAACCCCCAAATATTTAATACAGTTAACTTTTTCGATTCTTGAACATAGACAGCTGGCCCCGACTTTAACACAGTTATTACAATCAGAGGCCCTGATTATGAGATTGGAGTTGGGGACACCGCGTTTATTCATGGAAAAAGGAATATATTTGGTTTTTAGTAGATTAAGAGTTAGTAGATTAGTTTCCAACCAAGACAAGACTTGCCGAAAGCCTACTTCCGCGAGGTCATAGCACTCCGCCCAAGTCTCTCCCTGAAACACCAATGCCGTATCATCGGCGTAGGTGAAAACTTTGCCATTTTGTAACGACATATTACAAAGGTCATTGATGTATATCAAGAAGAGAGTTGGGCCAAGTACGCTGCCCTGCGGAACTCCAAAGCTTACATTTGTGAATGTACTTCTAGCTCCGCCGATAACTACTCGTTGGGTTCGATTATTCAGGTAGTCGGCAAAAAGAAGCAAAGGGCGTAGACTCGCTCTATTTGCATTGTATTCTGCATGACATTCAATACGTATTCTGTAAAGAATCTACATTGAATAAAATTATCTGAATCTGAGTCTGTAAGCCCGAGACGAAGTCGAGGGTTTACCATCGGCACTAGTCTGTTAATCATTACCCTTACGGACGTGTATCTTACGACGTTTTTCAATACATTTGTGCGAAAACAGGTATAAGTAATACACTTCATAAAGGAACCAACCATGGGTAGTGTCAGGTCTTGTCGATTTATGTTCTCCTGGTACTCTCCATTTCATTTAAAATATAGGTAGGCAGTCGTCACCCTAGTAAAAAGTCACCACTGTAGTATGTTTACAAAATAATTTTATGATCAGAGTGTAAAAACTCCTTGGTATTAAACTTTTTTTACTTACCGCACTAGTTCGGTAAGTAACTACTTACGTTTTTCGAGCAAATATATTGAAAAATAAATAATCATAGGCTAGAATTACTCACGAACATTTCCTTTGCCGTTATCAAAAATTCATGCGCTTTATTTTTGAGCGAGATCAATACGGCCCAGAGCAAAGCTTCTCAAAGTGTTAAATTATGTAAGCTGCCAACGAATTGGTAAACAAAGTATCATTTTCTGAGATTGTTAGCTATAAATATAATCTGTTTGTTGATATTATAAGGATTCCGTTTCTACGCAGAACATTTCCGCTGGCTAAGAATCTCGTCATTAAACTGGAAAAAAGTGTCCCAATAATTAACAAAAAATACGTATGATAATGTTGTTGTAAAATACTAAGAAGATTGTTATTTTATAGCTAAATCTAGGTGTAAGCTACTTCTGTTCTTCTTAGTCGTACTCTTGAGTTACTGAAGGTCGTGTCTGACTTGGAACGCCATCGTGGATGTTTTAACCAGTCTTTTCCATTTTTGTCTGTCTACAGCCAATCGAAGGGCGTTGATATTGGGGAGGTTCAGAATGGTTTTAATTTGGTCTGACCAACGGTGTGGTGCTCTTCCCTGGGGACCAATTCTCGAATATCACCGGGTGATAAAATATCACTCAAAAAATTCAAAATCCCAGATTTTTCTTTTCAAAAGTTAAGACTGATCTTCTTGAAATATAAAGCAGTCCTTGATTGTTAATTTTCAAGTATTCTGATTTACTTTTCAACAGTTTATCAGGGTAAATATGATTTTTTAAAGTCTCTATAGTGATATTTTATCACCCAGTGATTTTCAAGAATTGTGTCCCTGCACTCTTTTGCCCTCTACTCTGCCCAGAAGAATCAGCTTCTCGACGTTAGCAGGTTCTCTTCTGGTTATATGTCCGAAATATTTCAGAATCCGTTGGTAGCACGTTGTGGACAGACGTATTTTGCACCCCAGTGGCTCTAGGATAGATTTGTTGGTTCTCTTAGCCGTCCACGGAATCCTCAACATTCGACACCAACACCTCATCTCAAAACTGTTTATCTTTTTTCTCTCAGATTCTCGAATTATCCAAGATTCTGAATCGTAAAGGAAGATAGAGAATACTTAGGTACGCACAAGTCTCATTTTGGTAGAGTTGGATTAGTTTCTGTCTTGCCACATCTATTTAAGTTTGCTCATAGCGTCTTTGCCCATCTGAGTTCTTCTCCTTATTTCCTTTTCGGTTCCTCCTTCACTATTCAGCATAGATCCGAGGTAAACGAATTCCTTTAATATCTATAGGTGGGCTATATATTTTACTTGTACTTATTAGAAAAACATATCGATACATGAAAACTAGTTTGTCTCGAACACTAGTGCAGTAGGACGAGGGAGAATGCGAATTCCCCGTCGTCCTACCAGTGGGACACTCCAGTAGGACAACGGGGCATGCCCCTAATTTTCCTGTTAATATCAACTGATCCGCTACTAAAGAAGGTAAAAGAAAATCTGAATGAATAGTGTATAAAATAATACATCTAACGATCCTGAGAAAATAAAAATTGTGCCTAACATAATAGGTAATTTAGGTACTTTGCAGATTTTATTTTTTTATAAGATTTGTGTAGTTGCCCACCTGACGTCGCCAATTGGCTAAAAGGATTAGTTCAATTTAAAATTATTAATTATCGCCTATTCATATTGTAGGTTGAAACGTTTTACTAGCTTTTACCCGCGAATTCGCTCGCCTTATATAGTCTCTGTGTCATCCTAGTGTCTCCTATATGAGCCATGCTTTTTCCTGGAATAAATTGTAGCCTATGTGATAGTCAAGTGCTTGGTCAAGTGCTTGATCTATCTACCTCCCAAACATCGAAATCGGTTTAGCCGTTTAGACGTGATAGTGGAAAAAAACGAACATTCGTACTTCGCATTTATAATATTCGTGTGATTTATATTTTTAATTATTTTATTTAACGTCCATTAGGAACACAGTTATTGAAATGTATCGTTTCTGTAATAGTACCAGGGCAACTGAGCTTCGCTCTATAATAGCCGTCTCAACATTAAAATATCATCGGATGAGCAAGCTATGCTATCTGCCAACAGATGGCGCTGTAGATTTTTGTCTAAAACGCAAATGCTTAAAAACACAGGGAAAACGGATTTTCCCAGACATGAGACCTAGCTAGATCGATTTTTTGCTCCCGAAAATCCCGTATGGAAAATTTCATCTAAATCGAAAAACAGATTATAAATATTACAAATATTGCTCGTAATAGTATAGGATAACAAAATCATGAATTATGAGCACTATTTTAAGATGTTTTTTCATTAAAAGAAAAAGGCAATTACTTATTTAACAACGTGAAAGTAACACGACTAAAATCAACTTGATAGATAATGCAGATTTTTTTAAAAATAATTATTCAGAACATATTTTAAGTACAAAGATCAATATCACTTCAAAGGCATGTTGTTAACTTGTTAATTATTCAAATCGCTGAGTAACTTGTAGACAGAATATGAAATTGTAAGATTAAACCGAATAAATTATACGTTAACTTCTTCTTCAATGTGACTTGTTAGGTCTACGCTATTCTAATACGCAAAAATAAATTTTTGTGTGAATCTGCGTGTGTAGGTGAGATAAAAATAGCCCACGTGGTCTAGACTTTAGTGTTTAGGCGTTCGCCTCTTAATTTAGTGGTTCTGGGTTAGATTCCCGGTGGGGATACAGTCATACAAACATTGTTTAAATAAATAAATATACAATGATTAAATAAATATATATTGGGGACATTTTTACATATGGTCATCTGTTTCCAAACCTGGCAAAGCCTATCAGAAACTGATATAAATACTAAAATATATAAATATTAGGTCTTTACCTATGAAATTGCCGTTTTGTATGGCGAATTTTAGGTAAACTCAATTTTCAGTACTAACATTGTTGCATTTTTCTTAGGAACTATAAATCCAATTTTTGGAATTTTTTTAAGCATTATTGGGAAGAAATTAAGCTAACAGAAGTTTAAATTTAATTTTCGAAAAATATTATCTGTAAAAAAATATAACAAATCTAATGATGAAATCGGACGACATTTAAGACGAACAATTTTCAAACCTTTAATTTTATATATCAAACTAAAAATAAATACTTTATTTTATGCGTAAATTGATAACCTTGAAGTCAACTTTCAAATATAAATCAAATGAAAAAAATAGCATTAGAATTATAGGAATTAAGATCTCATTAATCTGTAAGAAAATTTCGGCAATTTCATAGGTAAAGACCTATTATTACCCAGACCCAGAACACTTGTGTTCATCAGACAAATATTTGCCCTGTGCGGGGATCGAACCCGCGGCGTACGGTCACTACCAACCACACCTACGGGTTTGTCGGTGAGTTTTGCTCTAATTAGAATATCATAACGGAGAGTAACATAATCGACCGAAAACAAAGATGATTCCGTACTTCGGAAGGCACATTAAGACCTTGGTTCCGGATACTCAGAAGCATTTGGTGGCTACAAAACTCTCCACATACACGATATGATTCATCATCATCACAACAGCCGAAAGACGTCCACTGCTGGACATAGGCCTCTTCTAAAGATATCCATGACGACCGGTCCTGCGTTGCGGCTTTCCGCGACTTTGACTAGATCGTTGGTCCACCTTGTAGGGGGCCTGCCCACGCTACGCCTTCCGGTCCGTGGTCGCCACGCTAGATCCTTTACGCCTCATCGCCCATCAATTCGTCTTGCGATGTGCTCTGCGCACTGCCACTTCAGCCATTCTCAGATATTATTACGATATGATTATGGTGTCATTATTATGCTGATTCAGTTTATTTGGTGACTCGCACTCTATAAAACAAGGTTTGATAGGCTAGCCTGTAAGTTATAATTACTAATAGAGCGGCCGATTAGCTGTTTCACGTAGACACGCCTTACAATTTCACCAAATTTTTTCCAGGTACTAGTCAAATGGAAAATTCAAAAATTGGCTCCTACCGAAAATTGAGAGCTATGTAGCTAACCAGTACCTGGAAAAACATTGGTGCAATTTTGTGCAATATGGTGAATTTGGCGATATAAGACGTTAAGCGACTGGACTATAAGACGATGTAAGTTCAGCGATGAAATTGACGGATTTACAAAATATTAGCCCCGATATGTTATTACTTTGACGTGGAGCCAAGTCTACTCCTACAAAGTAGAAAATCGCAAAATTTCACAACCACAGGCAGGATTCGAACCTGCGTCTTCTGCGTCAGTACCGGAGACGCTTTACCAACTAGGCTACTGTGGTCCTGCCTGATGTTGTGTAATCTGCGATCTCTGTGGTCTCTCTTCCGAACACTGGAAGTGTTAAAATAAAATCATTTTCTAGTCTACTCCTGAGTACCTATTACTCATATAAATATGGTACAGTTGTTTCATTTCAACGGCTATAAGTTTTAAAACTTTTATCAAGACAGTGTCAACCCATTTTTTTTTTTACTTAGAATGGCTTCGAGTAGAGTCACGATACTGGTTGTAAAAAGCTGCAAAACTTTTCCTTCAACTTTGAAGTAACTACCAAGGTATTTCTTCTTACTTTATTTTGTACGGTACTTGACTGAGTCCATTTGGATATTATTTTTCAGAAGTGTTGTTAAGACAGCTTATCGAACCTTTCTTTATTCATCTCTCTCAAATATCTCAAATATTTTTGATATAAGCCTGATACTTCATCTGTTAGAGAACTTTTTATTTTTAGATTTTTAATCCTTGGTAAAAAGTACCTTTTTATTGTCTATGGGGCTTGCTCTGAACCACAATCTAGTCTCGAAGAGAGAAAATAGGTCAACGCTGGAACGAGGTTGCCCACAAGAAGCATATTGACTCGCGATTTTAATAGATTCGGGTTGTATGAACTCGAAAGCATAGACGCAGGCAGAAACTTCCATGATCTAAAAGATGTTGCGAAGCGCTTTGTGCGTTTGTATTTTTCGTGACTAATTAATTATTTTGAACTTTTCTCTAGATATCTAATCGTAACTCTGAAGATAAAAACTTCCTGCAGTTAAAAAAAACTTAAGTGTGTGAAATACGTACTGCCTAATGAAGCTTTTCTAATAGGGTTCTGTATGATAATGTAGATTGAATCATCCGACTGTCCAAATATTGGGTCCATACCTTTGAAATTGGTGAAATTTTCTTGTATATATATAAATGAGATCATGATTCCTATCTAATTCCTTAGCTACTATTTCTAATATATATTTTTAATTTAATTTGAGTTGAGTTCAAAGAAATACACGCCTGCGCGGGGGTTGAAACATTAAATTTTATTTTTACTTTATGTTAAATACCTTAAATTAAAATTATCTAAAATGTCGCCCGTTTTGATCATTAGATTTTTTATATTTTTTACAGATAGTATTTTTCGAAATTTAAATAGAAGATAGTGTGAGCTAAATATCTACCCATTCAAACTTAAAAATTTAAAAAAAAATAATAATTTGTAATTCCTAAAAATATGCAAAAGTGTTAGTACTTCCTCTTCTTCTTTTCGAGTCATCGGCAAAAAGTGACTGAAAGTGGCAGAAAGAGCCTAAAACGTGGCCACATCAATAGCCTTTTGGTTGCCTTAAAAAAAGAGTACTGAAAATAGAGTTTACCTAAAATAATTCTCCACACAAAACGCCAATTTCATAGGTAATGACCTAATGGTAAGATGATTCGTTATTCCTTTGGTACCAGTTATTATCTATGAAAGCTTTTGTCAAATAAGCCAAATAAGAGGCCTTTGGTGGCTCCAGAACTCTATCATCAGTATTTTTCCAAATATTCGTCTGTACAACCTACCCACAGAATACAATTATGTTTACAATTACAATTATATTCTCAACTAGATTTAGCAGATCTTATTTTACTTGTTTTTTTTTTTATTTCTAACGGTTTGTTTATGTATGTTGTTTATTAATATGTTCATTTCAGAAGACCAGCATGTGACAAAGAGAGTGATGATTATGAATGTGGATGGAACGACAACGCAAGGTAGGTACGCTGAAGAAAAGTTAGATGGACGATGTGAAAGATGATTATTTATCGTATAGCGTGTTCTCTATTTAAAAATTAATTCATTTTTAGATTTTAAATACTGCGTTCGTTGTAAGTGACCAAAGGACCTCCTCATTCCCGTCAAACTTACTAAGCGGACAGTCCAATACGATGTGGTGCACGGTCTGTTCAGGGCACCCGCACTGACACGCAGCCGATTCGAACCAGTTCCATTAGTACTGCTGGACAGCATAATTGCCAACTCCCGTTCTGATGCGGTTGAGAAGACACCACACCCGCCGGTGTTCCTCAAAGATGATATAAGAAAAGAAGAAGTGTATGTTGAAATGACCGTCAATAGAGAGAAATGGAAGCGATCGACATGTTGCGTCAACCCTAAATAAATAAGGATAAGAGCAGGCGAACGATGATTTTATAATATGTGCTTTGATCATAAAATAAATTAAGTAAAAAAAAGCTGGAAAGCCGTATAAAATAATAAGATATATTTTAAGTCACAAGTGGGTCGGCTATCTGATGGGAAGTGGTCATCACTGTCCATAGCACCCACTGTCTTATTATTGCCATAATTTGACACTAATAAGACAGTGAAGCGCGTTATCCACCCTGAAAACTAAGATGATATGTCTCTTGTGCCGGTAATTTCACTGGCTTTCTTACACAAAATATGTTCTTTGGCCTACCTCGTTCCATACATATTCATACTCATCACTTATATTGAGGCAAATAGAGTCAACCCCAACCACCCTAAAATTTAAACACATCGGGAGCTTTCACAATCCACGCCACTTTATTTATGAAGTGACGTAGTAGGTAGTTAATATTTTGAACATTGAATTTTTTATTCTTTGGACTAGGGCAATTTTTCTGTTCATTATCCATCGTATAACGGCAATCTGCTAATTTCTTTTTCAATTGCAGAGCTAGCAAACTCTTGAGGCATACAAATCCTGAAGAGCGGGGTTGGGTTTTCTTAGCAAGCACCAAGCGAATCGGGTCCTATTTATTTTATCATTATCTAGCTCATACTGCACCAACTGTCGGGCAGTATATAGCCTCGCCCTCATTCACTTATTGTGTACGAGCTCCCACTAGCCAGCAGAAGGCGTTTAGATCGTTTCTCTATCGTACAATCAAGAACACGTAGAGCTGTACACATAAGACTTTGCATCTTTCTAACCTCTATCCGCTGGGGCTTAAATAACGCAGTAAGTCAAGCTTGACCTCGTCTTGACTGTACATGAGGTCGTCCTCTCACAACGGTGTCCATTCAGCTACCACTGCGTGACAATCCGGTGCATAGGAATGCGTAGTCTGCCCAACTTCATTTTGAATCAGCAGTGTTTTAAATAAATCCAGCTATGGTTATTTTAAAAACGCATATATTTCTCACAATCGAAATATAAAAAAAAGAGTGCTTCATTCAGAAGACCTTTCCACGTCTAATGGCCACTTTACGTCCATTGAGCTGTAAAATTTTGATTGGCCGGTTAATGTTACCTATTTTAAAAGATACTTAACCTTCATTTTATCGTTATTAAACATCTGACATTTTCGAAATGAGATTATTATTTCTGAATGTGGAATTGAAAAGTCCTATTAAAGCCGTTTGATGTGTGATTTTCTATGTAGCCTTTTTTTGCTTAATATTTTTTAAGTAGAGCACGGAATTTAGAAGTTAATATAAAATAGTTACATGCCCTAACATGGGTCTTCGGACAAAGTCGTAGGCATTAAAAAGAAACACAGTAGATTTAGATAATTAACTTATAATAAAGAGTAGGTACTTACGTTATATAAAACACTGTTAAAAAATATAAAAAACACTTGGTAATTTTTAAAAAGGTAGAAAGAAAACAAACAATTGATTAGTGATTATTACAACTATTCTTTAACACACGCTAAAACATAAAAAAAAGTTATTTATTATTATTTGCAAGTAACTTTTAGTAATTAGGTACATCAAAATTAGAAGAAATGTACGTATCTAAGCCCCGTTTATTACAAAATTTTGTTTAACATTGATAGAAAATGATTTTATTTTAACACTTCCAGTGTTCGGATAAATCTACAAAGTAGAAAATCGCAATCGCAGATTTCACAACATCAGGCAGGACCACAGTAGCCTAGTTGGTAAAGCCTCTGCGGTACTGACGCAGAAGACGCAGGTTCGAATCCTGCCTGTGGTTGTGACATTTGTAACATTGATAGGTATTTCATATTAAGAAAAAAGATTCGTAACTCTTAAAGAATCCTTATTCGACGCATTCTAGAGTACTGAAATTTAAGGATACCGTAAATTTATTTCAGAGCTTCATTAAAATGTACATTCCCCATTTAAATCCTATCAAAATTACCTCAGCCAAAGTACCAGTTAAACTTGAAAACCCATTTTCGTACAGCAATTAACGATTAATTACTTTCTACTAATTACATGAAAATCAGACGTTTCATGCCGCTACATGCCATTAAATATGATTAATTATCGCCCGTGGAATCATGTCGAATGACGGCATAGATGTCACGACACTGGTCCAAAGATATCATCCTTTTACCATGCAAATTACACTGCAGAAAACACCGAAACTTACCGGAAACAATCCACTAGTACCACTGCGAAACTCGAACGCAACTCACTTCTCACACAAAACTCACAAGTTACAGGGTCACCACCAAAAATTCTCTAGATTTCAATTCGAGATATTAGTTTTAATTTATCATATTTAGGCACAGCACGTCACACATACAGCCACAGTTTTTATTTTTTAAATGTCACTGGCAGGGACATGTGTTAGTCACGCTGCCGCAGCCTGAACTGGCTGGGGAGCCTCTACCGCGCCTGTCCGTTCTTTCCCCTCTCCTACCCTTACTCACCCCCGCACACCTCAGTCCCGGCAAATAGAAATAAAGTATGCGCTGTGAGGATGGAGTAGAAAAAACGGATCCCTATGCCTGGAGGGTTACTTAGGTACTAGAAGATACTGTTTTAATAGAGTTATTTAGCTATTTAAATTTGCTATCATTTGATGGTGTACGGCACCTAAAAATATTTTGTTTTTCGGCCACGTGCGAGTTGGACTCGCGCCCTAAGGGTTCCGTACCTATCTACCATATGATAATTATATTAAAAGCTTTTGCTCTTTGATTTTAAAAACTGCGCGACCATACGACTTGGCCTCTCTTTTATAGAAAAGTTCTTGAAACGGGAGCTCACCTTAATTGGTTACTATTCGTTGTGAGAAAAATTTTAATATTTACTTTTCCCTTTATTTGTACTGTGAGACCTAGATTCTTGCCAAATTTCATAATTTTTGGTCAACGGGAAGTACCCTGTAGGTTTTGCATTTTTGCATAAATGTATGGAGATGAAGACATAAAAAGCCATATCTTTTGATTGCGTAGTTGTAAAAAATTTAAATTTTCAGATCTTGTGTGGTTCATAGACCTTATTATTCGTTATCAATTTCAACTTGATACCTCTTCTCGTTCGTGAGAAAAAGGGTCTTGACAGACAGACAACAAAGTGATCCTATAAGGGTTCCGTTTTTTTGTTTTGAGGTACGGAACCCTAAAAACGGTTTCCAATCCTCCAGGTCCCTTTTTGGTCAACCACTCACATTTTTTATCACTATCGTCATCATCTTATCATCCCGCAAAATGTCCACTACTGGACAAAGACTCGCTCCAAAATTTCACAACAAAATTAGTGGTATAAACAGCGCAATTTTTTATCACTCCGGGATTTTAATAGATGGTTCTGCCTATAAGACTGAACTACTTTTCCCTACCAACTTTTATTAACGAAAAAAAAATATCGACCTCTCATACAAAATGTGCAGTTATTATGGGAAGTTTTTTTTTCGTATGTTCCATGGGAAAAATGTTCAGTTTCATGGGAAAAACCACCTCTTGAAATTTACGAGTGATACAAAAATAAAGGTATATTCTGCAGGGGAAGTTTGGTCACCACGATTGTTAGCATTGCGACTGGCACCATGAACCGCGGTTGTTGGTAAAACCGCTGTTACGCAGAAGAAACGCTGTTATCCATTCTACGGGTCAAACTCTCTTAGTCACCTTTTACGACACCCACGTCCGTGTCGTGCCGGCTAAGAATAGCACCAACATATCATTACTGAAACGTTGATTTATTTATTTTTTGTATTGCAAAGAAAAGTCTAATTTTAAAACTTTTTTTTTCATTAATTTTCTGACCTACCTACTTAAGAGGTCAAAATTATTATTATTTTATTTATTTATTTAAAAATACAACAGATACATGTCTCTTAAAACCCTGCAGCCTGTGCTAGTAGAAAGAAACTGTGTTACAGGCTACAGTAAAATAGTAAATTGTTTACCAAGGGAGCAAAAGGGTTTTTTGAATCCTGAGCGCTGCTGCGAGGGATTCAAAGTTCGTCGCTCGAAATTTAAAATAGTGATGCTCCCGAGGTGGACACTCTACTTTTTATCACCCTCTATGAGAAAATAAGTAAATGCAATTATGTGATATGTAAGTAGGAAAGTAAAGCTGTTTATTTTGTCATTTGCAACTGCCAGTCTCGCAATAGATATCATACGCGTAACTAGCTTTTTCATTTCTAAGCCCTGATTCCAGTCTAAACTAGCTCAAAAACAAGGTAATGGCGACGAGGATGGGATTCGAACCCACGCGATCCCCACTTAAATAAAGTTCCTTATTGATACTAACACTGACGCTATGCTCTGCGGAAGACGACGGATCGTAATATGCAAGAAAAGTATGTTTATTTATTTACATAAAAATAAAATTATTTATTATTCACAAAAATTTAACAAATTAAATTAGACATTCTGGTCCAGAGCTAAGTAAAAACTTGTGTTACGGTGACCAGTTTGCTTCTCCTTAACCAATGAACTTAGTTATATAAATAATAAAACAAACAATCTATTATAGGTAAGCTAAAATTAACAATCAAAGTGCGTGTTGCGTGTTACGTAAGAACAATAAGACACGACATAGACAAGACAGAGGCCAATAACAATATTCACATTCTTAATTCAAATCACTTTTAGTACCTTGGCGAATAAAACGCGATTTTAGTCCCAGTTAACGTAAAACGAACTAGCTCTTTACACACATTCCTAATTCAAATCACTTTTAGTCCCTTGGCGAATGAAACGCGATTTTAGTCCCAGTTAACGTAGAACGAACGATCTCTTTACACACATTCCTAATTCAAATCACTTTTAGTCCCTTGGCGAATAAAACGTGATTTTAGTCCCAGTTAACGTAGAACGAACTAGCTCTTTACACACATTCCTAATTCAAATCACTTTAAGTCCCTTGGCGAATAAAACGCGATTTTAGTCCCTGTTAACGTAAAACGAACTAGCTCTTTTCGAATAGATGTGATGAAAACAACTTTTGTTCTACGACTTTTGCAACAACACACAAAAAAAATCGATTTCTTAAGCAAAATAAACTAAGTGACCAGCATTATATTTTGTATGGAAAGTTGAAACTTTTTTACGCGTTGTCGCAAAAGTCGTAAGACAAAAGTTGTTGCTTTTGACCTCAATAATAAGTGTTTTATCTAACGGATGTCAAAAAAAAATAACCTTGTAATAGCATCCTATTACTGAGAATCGATATTTGACATTTATTTCGATTTAAAGCCTCTCAAATTCCAATAAACACTTCTGTACTGGAGTTCCCTTCAGATTCGAGAATTTGAGCATCTACTCGCTTCTACAACGATATTGACGAGTTAATTATGGCCTTGTTATAAGGTACTCCATAAACAGGGTGTAAGACAAGTATTTTAGAGCCTTTAATATATTAATCTGCCCATAAAACTGAACAACTTTTCCCCAATAGATCGAGATTCTAAAAAACTAAGTCAAAAAGGTGTTAAATTTAAGTTTTTACTAGAAAATCTATATATTTTTGACGCATTTCTACTAATGTTCCTGGGGAAAAGTTATTCAGTTTTGTAGGCAGACTTAAACCCTTCAAGCTCAAAAGTAAGCTTTAAGCAAGCTGCAAGTAAGCTGTGTGTTACTTAACTATTAACTCATGATTAAAAAGAGCTTTTCATCATACGCCAATGAGAGATTAAAAAAACTGTTATAATATTTTTTCCTGTAGAAAATGATCGAGGAGCTAATCGATCTATGTAGGAGTCGACAATTTGATAATGACAATGTATGAAGCAACTGATCTTTTAAAAAATTGTTTTCGTCATTTTATACCATTTATATCATCATCATTTTATCGAGTGGGTTGCATTGTAAGATCGATGACCGACCTCACAAACCCTGGTGTTGTTGAGCCACCCAAGCCTTTACGAGACCAACGGCTAAACGTGCCTTCCGAAGCACGCTATTATCTTCGTCCATTTAGAAAAATGTGCCTAGGACCAAATTTAGTAAAAAAGCAGCTATTGGAAATTTTTGCGTACTTACTGTCAATTTAAAGTGACCTTAAAGATAAAGAGACTTAAATATAAAGCTCCTTTTCAACTTTTGATATCAAAACTGAAAGTGATAGCAATAAGTGTAACCGAACTTTAACTTTACAGAAGCTTCGTGCATCTGCTTATTAGAAAAACTATTTTCAAATTGACTTTTAATGAAATACCCGTAGCGCAATCTACCTATTTTTGGACTCACTTTGTTCATGGGATGTTATGATGATGATGTTGAACATTTTAGTAATAATTTCGTTACAAAAGTACTTCATCATTAATATCCTGCACACGTTACATGCTACGGAAACGCTACGTAACTACTACGACGTAGTCATGATGTAGTAGTCAGTGACTCTTACAATTACCGTATTTTCCCGATAAATAATAAATGAAGAAATTATCTTCCCTCGGTATTTTTTTTTACTTGTTTCCTTGAAGCAGTGGTTGATATTTCAACAAGTTAGAACTAAATATATTTTTAATTTTCTGGAATATGATCATATTTCTAGAAATACGAGTATCTTTCTAATTTTAGTTTTTGTCTGCAACAATGACGTTAAAATTAAAAAATAACTTAGCCCAAAGACGAAATAAAATTTTCGTGCCAGTGGGTACCCCTTTCTACCCGTTGTGGCATGAAAAAACGTATTCTTACCACGAAAGGGAAAAAAGAATACTCGGATCACACGTTTGCTCCCCTCGGCCGGTTCTAGAGCATTCTTAACTTTTCCTCCCTAGTTACGTAATCTTCTATCTGAATCCCCACAGAAAAGGCATCACGCAATAGTGTATTTTTTATGTGAAGGCAAACAAATATTATTCGTATTAGGATCTTTATTTTTTGGAAAAAAAATAGTGATACAGTTAATTTACAAAAAGTATGATCTTTTTTTCGTTAAAAATATGTTAATTTCAATACAAAATAAATAATTTGAAATAAAAAAATATTTCAAGGACAATAAAAAACCACTATCTCTTAATAAGATCCTATTTTATACTCCTACCTACAAACTTTGTTCTTTTAATTTCGATGTCACTGGGTGAAAAAGCGAAAGACAGCTAGCTTAGGCAAGACGTCAAACTGCGGCAAAAGTTGCGCTTGCTACGGAATATAAGTTGGAAGCGTGTCTGTTAAATACTCAGACTTTGGATCTTTGCTTGGGTTTTACAGTTTTTACTTTCGAGCGGAGCGAGAAAAGTATTGTATTCGTGAAAAAAAAATTGTTTCTAATATTCTCAAAAATGTGTTCTATATCACTTATACATCATAAAAATCAGGTCTCCCAAAAACGTCCGTCCGTCGGTCGGTCGGTCCGTCTGTCGGTCTGTCCGTCACGCTTTGGGAGCGGCTAAAAGAATAGTCCGATTGACACCATATTTTAAATTTAAAATTTTCTTGTAAATTCATCGAAGGAAACTGAGTGGTTTCTTGCTGGCTCTCTTTTTGAGCTGTAATACAATGGAAATGAAAAATCACGATTTGCTCAAAAACGGCTCAAACGATCTTGATGAAATTTTGCATGACCAAGAATCTCCATTCAAGGTATCTTTCGGCAGTACCCATTGGTATGTGGTGTTCATATAAGGGGTGTTCCCTTACAACTAAAATTTAAAAATGTGATTTATTCAAAATCGGTTTCAATGTGCTTTAATGCTTCAAATTGGAATTTTAAATTGGTTATATACCTGACTGCATATTTCATTTAAACATAAAAATAAGTATTTTTAAATAAGTCTAGTATAGGTAAGTTTGTATTTCCATATTAAGTTTGCACTTGGTCCTTATTTACTCTTTACTATCCGCAGCCCTTTATAATCTAGTAGTTAGAGCATTCTGCTCTTGATCCGGAAGTTCTGGGTTCGATTCCCCGTGGGGACACTGTCGAATGATGACTCTCGTATATCGCGAGAAAGTAAATGCAGTGCTGCTGTACCATTTATTTTTTATAATTATGAACAAAAGAAAAAAACCGGTCAAGTGCGAGTCGGACTCGCGCGCCGAGGGTTCCGATATACCTATAGTATTTTTGGAAGCAATAAAGTCCATTTTCAGGACCGCAAAACTAAATTTGTTTGTAAAGGTTTTTTGCAGATTTCTGAAAAACTGTGCAACTTAGAAAGATCGTTTTATTTTTGCTGTAAAGTTTACATAAACCTCTGTCAACTGTAATTAATTCAGATTTTCCCTTACTCAAACTTCGGAGATAAGGGGGGGGGAATGGTATTTTTTTTGACATTTTTCATCATAACTTGAAAACTAAGAAACTTAAAAAAATACAAAAATATATTTTAAAATGTACAAGTAAAGCCCTTTCATATGATACCCCACTCGACCCAGTAGCGACAATTTGAAATTTGGCCCCCCCTATTTTGGCCCCCTTTACATTAATAATCATACTTTTTTCAAAAAATTTTCATGTGCAATTAAGTTGGGCAACTATATTCTAAAACTATTCCAAATTTCAGCTCGATAGCGTAAGTGGTTGCTGAGATATAGAGGTGTGACAGACAGACGGACAGACAGAGCGGCACCATAAGGGTTCCTTTTTTTTACCATTTTGGTATCGGAACCCTAAAAACGGTAAAGTGCGTGTCAAGCCACGGACAGTGTGTTGCTTTAGGAATTATTTTTGATTGCTATTTCACTTTTTTTATTATAACTCGTTTACCTGTAAAGCTTATTGGTTGTGATAGTATTCATTTTTAACCGACGAAAAAAAAAACGGAGGAGGTTCTCAAGTCGACGCGTATTTTTTTTTTATGTATGACCATGCATAACTTTTTACAGAGTAGTCCGATTTTGATAATTCTTTTTAATTGGAAAGGGTATACCCCGAAGTTAGTCCCATATAAATTTAGAAAAAAATTCCAACCCTAAGGGTAGGAAAACGGGGGATGATTGATTGTTTACTGAACTTCACTGACTGATTGTAATGTATGACCACGCATAACTTTTTACAGAGTAGTCCGATTTACCCTAAGGGCGAGAAAATAAAATTTATAGTCACAAAAAATTGTAAAATAAAAACTTTTTAACAAAAAATTGAATCGCCGAAAAAACTGAAAAGCAAGAAATAATTAAACTTTTTTATTTAACCTTAATAACAAAGTTCTTAAACTAATGTAAGAATACCCGAGTAATTTTGAGGCGGCGCCAAACAAGCAAATAATTAACCCCCTGCCAGCTAAACGGTTGTTACTGGAAATATGGAAAAATTTATAATAGGAGAATATGTGATGAAATTAAAACGAAAACTATCATAGTTACGTTCCCTTTACAGGTAAAGGAGTAATAGTCGAAAAATTGAAAATATTAGAAATATAAATATTACATACATAGATAACATCACGCCTATTCCCGTCGGAGTAGGCAGAGACCACAGCCCTCCACCTGCTACGATCGTGACATACTTCCCTCGCTTCCTTTTCATCAATCCTTTCATGCACGCTCGTCGGTTTAGGGTACTTTTTAACCCAAAAAGATTTTAAGTCATCACCGTAAATTCGACAGTAATGTATAATTATCAATGTAAAGCAAAGCTAATTCATTCCCATTTAAATGATCGTCCGATTAGGACACACAATTAAACAATTTATTTGGATCCCTTCGTGAATCGATTTAGGGATGGGCCCAATGAGACAAATGCCCTTTACTGAGCCTGACCAGCCACTTGTCAGTGTCGGCTATGCCCCGGAGGAATGCAAAGCAAGATTGATGCCTCCACAAAGGGATTTTAAACTTCTTGGTCGCAATACTTCGTTGTGTGGGGTAAGCTAAAGGAGACAAATGTTGTTAGTTACGAAGTCTTTATTAAAGTTTACTTACTTTAATAGATCCACTACACAGAGCATAGCATGCCATCTCAAGTTATCATGAAAGCTATTATTAGTTAGGGTGCTGTGCTGGCTGCAATTTGGGTATATGATTTGCTTATTATTCATATTAATAGGGATGATAGATCAGCTCAATACGAATCGATTTGGTCCTTACAAGTTTTTCTGTGCGTCGCTGCGTTTTTGAGTTAAAGCAAAAAAAAAAACCGGTCAAGTGCGAGTCGGACTAGCGCGCCGAGGGTTCCGATATACCTATAGTATTTTTGGAAGCAATAAAGTCCATTTTCAGGACCGCAAAACTAAATTTGTTTGTAAAGGTTTTTTGCAGATTTCTGAAAAACTGTGCAACTTAGAAAGATCGTTTTATTTTTGCTGTAAAGTTTACATAAACCTCTGTCAACTGTAATTAATTCAGATTTTCCCTTACTCAAACTTCGGAGATAAGGGGGGGGGAATGGTATTTTTTTTGACATTTTTCATCATAACTTGAAAACTAAGAAACTTAAAAAAATACAAAAATATATTTTAGAATGTACAAGTAAAGCCCTTTCATATGATAACCCACTCGACCTAGTAGCGACAATTTGAAATTTGGCCCCCCCTATTTTGGCCCCCTTTATATTAATAATCATACTTTTTTCAAAATTTTTTCTTGTGCAATTAAGTTGGGCAACTATATTCTAAAACTATTCCAAATTTCAGGTTGATAGCATAAGTGGTTGCTGAGATATAGAGGTGTGACAGACAGACGGACAGACAGAGCGGCACCATAAGGGTTCCTTTTTTTTACCATTTTGGTATCGGAACCCTAAAAATAAGATACTAAATAATGTTTTTTTGTTCAGCCCGCACTTTGTGGCTCCTGTTTAAAATACTTCTGAAGATGTAGAAAATCGAAGAGGCAGACATGCAGGGCTCTGCATTATCACGGGACGAAGTAGTGAATTATTGCATTTTGAAGAGCTGTAACTTTACGACGCAGGGCTATTATGGTGGCAGACTATTTTTCTGGGGTTTTATACATTGTATTTAACCAGATAGTCATAGTCTGCCAGGTGTACGTTTCATTGTCAAATTACAAAATAGTTGAAACTGAATTCCTCAAAAATGCAGGGGTGTGGATGTCCGTCCCAATATTTTTTGTATCTTCTAAAGGATGCTCCTTATCATCAGTCATAGAGGCAGACATAATCATAATCATTTATTTACATGAGCAAATAATGTAGAAATTTTTCCTTCATCACCCTTACAGACATTGTATTAGTACAACTAAGACTCTATTTAACCCAAAATTTAAACGTGTAGCGTGTATGATGACGCACTAAGAGGAAACCGTGACTGACTGATTTATCAACGCACAGCTCAAACCACTGAACGTATCGGGCTGAAAGAACAATGGCAAGGTCCCATACTTCATTTTATTTGGATTAAAATCCCAGCGTCTTCAAATGAAAAATATCTTGGATGATTTGTCGTCACTCCCCGATCTCAAAACTATAAGTTTTTTTTTGAGGAAGCCAGGAAAAAAAGATATTCACATTTTATCATTTTAAGGTTATGTTTTAATATTGGCCATTGGTATGCGTTTATGTTAATATTTCTTTTTAATTACCACTTGGAATAGTTATTTTGAGAATAAAATAAAATTACAACATGGTTTAGGTACCAATTAAACCCGAAAATACCGATTGATAGGTACTTACAACCCGCGTCTCACTTTTACATACGTAACCTCTAAAGCTGTGTTTGTTCGTTGTATCTTGGATTCGACGTTGCAGTCTGCCTGTCCTGTCAATAGGTCCGTTAGGTTGAGTTAAGTTTTCTTGCAACCACAACGCCAGAAGTGAACTTATGTGACAGAGTCACTCTGCTGTAAAAGTCTTAGGCCACGTCCCCATCAGGCTCACAGTGACTCTGAGCGGCGTATCGGTCGCTAACTCAATGTTTACTTTGCGGGGAACTGTAGCGTATTAGCCGCGAAGCGCTTGCTAATTCTTAGGACGGAGGATACCGATATGAATACCGATACCATACGCCAGCAATTGACGTCGCGTTCGAACGCTTCACTTGGCGGAGGGCCTATATGACCGCGTGTCGCAGCGTAGCGTACTGGCGGCGTAGTGAGCTGACTGAGCCGCCGACCGCAAGCATCGTTCGTAGCGACTCAGATGCTCACTGAATGAATCCGCAAGCAAAACGCCGCAAACTGCGTACAGTACGCGCTGAATGGACACTCCGTTTAAAATATATAGGTAGGTGAACTGGAGGCAACAGTTAGCCACTCACTGTGAGCCTAATGGGGACGTGGCCTTAGTTTGCACACTCCGGCGGTCGTTCTCAATGCCAGATTCGGCAGCCGTTCTCAATGCCGAATCTGGCAGAGGAGGTACAGCCCTAGCACGTTAAGCCGTTTTTGGTCTCTGCCACTATCTAAGGAAGTACTCGTTAATGATGCAAGTCACAGGCCTTTGGCGGCTCAACAACTCTGACACTAGGATTTGTGAGGTCGGAAATCGATCGTATAACCCCCACGATATGATTAATATATCGAATTCTCTCATCGAATAATCATTTTTTTTCATTACATCTCAGAAACGAAAACCAAAACAACATTTTTTTTTTATTGTGACAGCGACTTACGCGCGCTACAGTCCGGCTTAAATCTGTATTGGACGCTTGCACACTGACAAAAATAAACAGACTTTCTTTTTATTATTATTAAAAATGGGTGTAGCCGGGAGTCACCGGTAAACCAAGTACAAGATGACATCACTGTTAATGAGAAAAAAAAAACAAAGTAGAGCATTCTGTGTTTTATTACAGGAAATAGTCGAATAAAATACCAACAAAAAATATTATTTTTCCTGGCTTCGATGCGAATTAATGATACTTGAAAAAAAAGCAGAAAAATAAGTTATTGAGTTTAGTTTTAATGATATTTTAAAACGCTTACAAATATCGCAAATAATATCTCGCCATTGTTCTTTAGCACACTGATAGATACTATAATGTGGGCATCCATTAAGAAAGGATTTTGCAAAATTCGTCCCCCAAGGGGGTGAAATAAGGGACGAAAGATTGTATGAAAATCCGTCAATTTTTAAGTTACGATATTAAAATTTTGTGTTTAGCCTTATGATTGAAAATCAATTTATACGTCTCTCATCAGCGTTTTTGATAATTCTACCCACGAAGATGTGAAAAAGCGGGTGAAATTTTTGTGTATGGAAATAAATCAAGGAAGCAAAGAAAAAAATTCAACCATTGGGTGAAAAGGCGGTAGGGGGAAATTTTATATGTTTTTTTATGGAAAATTAACTAAATTAAATTATTCCATGTGGTTGGAAACTTACGCTACGTATAAGGGTATTGTTGGAATTTCAACCCTTTAGATGAAAAGGGGATGAAGTTATATAATATGTAAATGTAGTTTATACCAAAAATATTATTTTACTCACTGAAAACAGTGAATAAAAAGCCCTTTTAATCACTTTTTTGGTGTTTGAATTTAGAACACATTCGACCTCCATCTCACAACCTTAAGAGCAGCGACTCAATACGGAGTACCAGGAGAACATGGGTTTTCAAGAGCAGGACAGCAGCTGGAGGCTTGGAGGGGCACAAAATAAAAAGTACCTACCAGGAGAGCATAAATATAAAAGAGGTGGTCCGCAAACGGGGTGGTCAATAAATTATGCTGTATTCGGGAAAATATGATGAATGTATATTCATTTTATGATATTTAATTAAATAATCAACAATAAATTGGTCATTTAAGTAACAAGATATAAATTTTTGATGGCTGTTTGTAAGTTTAGTCTGTACCTCTCAAATACGCGTATAATCTGTGCCCGCAAAAAAATGCGATGCGCAACATGCGCGCGCCTCGCCTTCGGCTGCACCTCGGCTCGGGTAGACATTTGTCGGAACTCTTTGCAATGACAGGCTTTCCGCACTTGTAATGAAATATACTTTTCTTTTTCTCGGAGTCATGGTATAAAGTATAGTATGCAAGTCTTGAATAAAAGGGATTTAAATCGAGGGCCATGAAGCACTCGCGTCGCTCAGGATTCTAACACTTGAACCATGAATCACTCCCTGCGGTCATGATTCAGTCGTTAGAATCCTTCACTTGCTCTTGATTCATCTCTGGCCCTCGCCTTAAATCCGTCTTTTATTCACTAATTGCATAATATAATTTTTTATTCAAATTTACTAAGTTTATTAATTTGGCTAATAGTTGGAAACAAACGCAATGTATACTATTGGTTGTGTAGTATTTAAATATCAACCCTTGTGTGAAAATGGGGATGAAATTTTTATTAGGAAAATTTACAAAATATGGTTGGAAACTTACGCCGCTTGTTCTATGTCCGTACCTTTTACGAGCACTTCTATGTTTGATCTCATTATTCATCGACGGCTTTTCCGAATTGTTTTTTAGATATATTTTTTTAGTTTTATTTCGAGTTTTCAAGTGTTCTTTTTATGGAACACCTGTATTTTGGAAATCACAAAAAAATACTTCTTTCACAATGCGTTTATAATATTGTACTAATTTAACTCTTGAAAGTAGATAATAAACGTGCTTTTTGACATATGTTTTGCCAGCTTTTCAAAACTAACTACTTGTCCAATTATTATACTTCGCATATGTTTTCCTTTTCCTCAATAAATACCTTACTCCCATCTTTCCGCTTTTAAAATTCCATCTCTCATCTATTTTCTTCGCTAATAAGTGCATGGAGACACCTGCGAATCTTTCCGACACGTAGAGTTCCGCTCATACATACATACATACATACATACATACATAATATCACGCCTTGTTCCCGTCGGGGTAGGCAGAGCCCACAATTCTGCCAACCATCTTTAATTCTTCAAACCATCTTTAATAAAACGCCCCGCGCCTTTCGAAGCGTTTCGGAAATATCAGTTGTAAGAAAGATAGACGGCCAGGCGTACGATTTATAACAGCAGTTATTATCGACTCCAGGACGACATCCCATCTGTTCGCAGCCTATTTAGCTTGTGATAAATCTCTGCTGTTCAAAGTTCTAAGTAATACATAAAATAGGTACTGCGAAGGATTAGTCATAGATTAAGAGCGCGCCGTCGGCAATCGAAATTCATCATGTACCACAATGCGACTAATCCAGGGTGCAGTATAAAAAAACCGGCCAACTGCGAGTCGTACTCGTGCACCGAGGGTTCTATTACCACCAAGGTAAAAATACCGTCTTTGTAATGGACGCGCAGTCACGCAGAATTGTCAAAATTAAATTCGCGCGAGTCCGACACGCATTTGACCAGGTTTTATAATTTATCGTTATTTAATAGCTCATGCACTTTAAACATATCAATTTTCACGCTTGTAATTGATTCCGTTTTTACGATAGAGCTAAAACAAAAATCGAGCAGTAGCTTTTTTTTAACCCCCGATTTAGTAAAGCACCCCTTAATTTATATTTTTTATTTTTTTCTATTTGTTGTTCATTACAGCGGCAACAGATATACATAAACTGTGAAAATTTTAACTATACTGTCTACACGTTTTCTACAGTCGGCAAAATGGCCTATAAAAAATAATAAAAAAAAATTAAAATTCAAGTGACATCCGTTAGTGCTCATCAAGAAGCTAAAATATAAATAATCACCTGTAAAATCAGTACACTTCGTTTCAAATATTACTGTGGGTGATACTTTTCAGTAAATTTCTAATTTATCTAATCCTGCGCAGCATTTAATTATCAAAACAATTATTACATAAATCAGTACACTTCGTTTCAAATATTACTGTGGGTGATACTTTTCAGTAAATTTTTGATTTAACTCATCCTGCGCAGCATTTAATTATCAAAACAATTATTACATTTTCAAGTCCCCTTCTTTTTTTCGTTTTTAACAGATTGGCAGGTATTCAATAAAATGTGATGTGGAACGAAGTTGAAAAGTTTTTTCATCCAAGCAAGAACAATTTGCTCTAGTTCCAGTCACAAAACTGATGAAAAAACTTGTTCCATTATGGAATTAATGCATAGAATAGGGTGAATGGAGCAAATTGTTCATTCTACTTAGAAGACTTATACAAAATTCATGTTATGCCTTTTAATTGTTTAGGTATTTGGAGATTATGCCGAAACTTTTAAATAGATTAAGACGAGGAAAACTAAATATTAGCTGGTAAAAATATGGGCCCTTTATTTGTCAAACATGCTCGGAAATTCGATAATTATTTTGACAACATACTTTTTTATTATATTATAGGTGAGCAAATGAGCAGGTGGGTCACCTGATGGTTAGTGGCCATCACCGCCCATAGCACTGTCTTATTAATGGCATGTTTTGACACTAATAAGACAGCAAAGCGCGCTGCTCACTTTTAAAACTAAGATGGCATCTCTCATGTGTCTCTCATACTTCGAGGTAAATAGCTGTGTTATTTATATATTTTATTTTCATCGGGAAGCTAACAGTTAAATCAGTCTAGGTTACAAAATGTTGTTACAAGAGCCAATTATAAGCTTTCACAAGTAAAAAAAGAAAACAAATTAAAAACTTATGTCTATGACAAAACAGCACCATATCTAAGTTACTAAGAAAGAATAATAGTAACTTGACTTAAGGTAAACACGTTTCGGATGATGAAATTAGTACCAACTTTTAGTATGTTATTAAAGACGATATTACACCTTCAAAACCACAGGGACGAAAGCTGTCAAATGCCTGGGTCAGGAGGTATGAAGTCATAAATTTTTGGTATGGGTTTTCAATTTTTTTTTTAAATATTCCTATCGTGTAGTATATCAAATCAAAGGGCTTTAGGAGCTGATTTTGGAAATATACTACATTGTCACATTTGAGCATCTGGTTATCTTAAAATCAAAGAAACATTTTTGAAACACACCAAGTTTGAGCTCCTCCAGGGAACAAACGCCTAAATATTTTTTTGTAAAATATACTCTCAATGACTCGCTATATCCTCATTAATAAGTTGTATGAAAGCAATTTTGAAAACATTGAACCCGAAACTAGATAAATAGGATAAGGTTTGGTCCTAATTTTTGTGTATGACCATTTTTTATCGAAAACCTTATCCTATTTATCTAGTTTTGGGTTCAATATTTTCAAAATTGCTTTCATACATTTTATTAATGAGGGTATACCGAGTCATTGGACGTATATTTTACAAAAAAAAATATTCAGCCGTTTTTTCCCTGTAGGAGCTCAAACTTGGTGTGTTTCGAAAATGTTTCTTTGATTTTAAGATAACTAGATGCTCAAATGTGAAAATGTAGTGTATTTCCAGAATCAGCTCCTAAAGCCCCTTCATTTGATATACTACACGATATTAATATATAAAAAAAAAAATGATAACCCATACAAAAAATTGATGACGTCATACCTCCTGATCCAGGCATTTGACAGCTTTCGTCCCGGTGGTTTTTAAGGTTTTATATCATGTTTAATAACATACTAAAAGTTATCATCCGAAACGTTCTGGCCCTTTGCGACCTTAAGTCGAGTCGCTATAATAAATAACAAAGTCTGGATGACGAAAGCCTGCAATAACAATGCTAATGTAGTTTTCGTTATTGCATTAATTTATATCCGGATATTTTAAGAGGTGGTTCTGTTTATGAAACTTAACAACTTTTCCAGAAAAACATAAATCGACACACAAAAAAAGTTCGACTTCCCGTACAAACTGCATCAGCTGACAGCACATTTTGTATGGGAGGCCGAAAATGTTTTTTCGTATTTCGACCTATGTGCCTTGGGAAAAGTTGTTCAGTTTCATTGGCAGAACCACCTCTTAAAATATCCGGGGTGATAACAAAATAAGGGTGTATAACTGATTTCTCTAAAGTGGCTCTACCTGCATAGTCTTACTCAAGTTAAAAAGCTCCTACAAAATATCTAGTAGTATAACATGTGATCTGAAACATCTGTGTCATTTCCTCAATATACAACCAGAGCGGCCTATGATCGGAATAAGGCTACGTTGATTTTAATTTGAGGAGCGATAAGTATAGCGATAAATCTAATAATATTTCTGAAAGTGTGATAAATTTATGTAATGAAGTAATATATTGACCTGAATAATTATTATGAAGTATTAACGATATTTATATGCATGAAATAAAAACAAATTCCAAATGTATTAATTATTATGATAGAATAAAGGTTATCTTTTTTTTAAGCATAGCGATAAGTATTATTGCTGAAATGTTTCTTAAACAAACTGAAAATTAACTTACTCACAGAAGGTTTTTACTCTGTGGATGAATTTTTAAGACTGTACGTTAGTACTCTATTGTTAATGACATACTTTGATAATATTATTGAGTTACTTTATGTAATATTGTAAGCAATTTACAGAAACCTTCTTTACTGTAAAATATCTGGATAGGGAAGAGCGCAGTCTCCTAATACAGGCATTGCAATGCTTAACTGGAGACTCCAGTCATTTGTTAAAATTTGCAACTTTTTAAGAAATAAAGATTTTAATTTCATTTTTAGGGTTCCGATACCAAAATGGTAAAAAAAAGGAACCCTTATGGTGCCGCTCTGTCTGTCTGTCCGTCTGTCTGTCACACCTCTATATCTCAGCAACCACTTACGCTGTCGAGCTGAAATTTGGAATAGTTTTAGAATATAGTTGCCCAACTTAATTGCACATGAAAATTTTTTGAAAAAAGTATGATTATTAATGTAAAGGGGGCCAAAATAGGGGGGGCCAAATTTCAAATTGTCGCTACTAGGTCGAGTGGGGTATCATATGAAAGGGCTTTACTTGTACATTTTAAAATATATTTTTGTATTTTTTTAAGTTTCTTAGTTTTCAAGTTATGATGAAAAATGTCAAAAAAAATACCATTCCCCCCCCCCTTATCTCCGAAGTTTGAGTAAGGGAAAATCTGAATTAATTACAGTTGACAGAGGTTTATGTAAACTTTACAGCAAAAATAAAACGATCTTTCTAAGTTGCACAGTTTTTCAGAAATCTGCAAAAAACCTTTACAAACAAATTTAGTTTTGCGGTCCTGAAAATGGACTTTATTGCTTCAAAAAATACTATAAGTATATCGGAACCCTCGGCGCGCGAGTCCGACTCGCACTTGACCGGTTTTTTTTTAATGTATCTTTATTAATAAATAATTGAATTGATAAAAAAAAAATGATAAAATGTATTTATTTTTTCTTCTACAAACTTTAACAATACATATAAACTAAGCCTTACATTTGGAACTATTAGTGTGTAGAAGACAGGAGCCTAAACTAGGAAACCCTGTGTCATAGGACTCCTGGTCCTTCTCCCACGGATGACGATACATAAATAAGGCAGCCAAAATTAACTAACATTTAAATAAGTAGTTTTGTAAGAGATAATAGTTAGTTTTTGACAAAAAAATATAAAGAAATACAGATACAAAGCTAACCAAACAAACAAGGAACTAAAGCTTAACCTTAAGTTCGTGTGGAAAAGCGCGCGTGCGCGCATGTGTGTGTGTGTATGTGTATGTATGCAAGAGTGTGTTTGTGTGTGTATGTATGTGATCATGTAGGTGTGTATGTAAATGTGAGTGTTTGTGAAAAATTATATACGACATTTTACCTCAAAATTGTTTTATTTTATAGTCAAAAGTAGTTTCTCAGTGTTTTCATAATTTTGTGACAATAACCATTTTAAAATTCTAAATTTACACTCTCGCCTGGTCATGCAATTGAATTCGCCTTTGAGATATAGGTACACATGGCTGCAAATGGGTAGAAACACTTTGACCTTGAGCGGGTCTCTGGTTTCGGACAATTGTTTCAACGTGCTTGCTGTCTTGCGTTCAAGTAATTATACTGCGTATTTTATTTTAATGTGTTCAATGTGTGTTTAATGTTCTGAACAACTTTTCCAAATAAACACGGGTCAAAAAAAAATTTTGTCGTCCCATACAAGTTCCTTTATTGTCGGCGCATGGTTTGTATGACAAAAATAAAGTCTCGTTGTTGTACCCAAGTTTCCTTTTGAAAAATGTTTAGATATGCGTTGTGAGTAGCAAACAAAAAAATGGTTATGGACCAAAAAATAGCCTGGAATATTTAATGATTTTGTATTGTGTGATTTATTGTCCGTGGTACTACTGCTTTGTCCTACAGGTATCACAGGCCTGGTCCTATACCAAGAAAAAAAGTTTTAATTAGAGATCCTTAATAAAATCGTTTGTTAGTTAATTCATATTATACGGTATTTTATTAATTTCTTCTATCCTCCACTTGAAGAAAACTTTTGAGTCACCACTTCCTTAATTTTATTGCTATCTGATTTCTCTCGTCGAGGGCCTTAAGCGTTTTGATCACGCTTTGCTTGTTACTATGACTTAACCCTTACAATGTTGTATAACGGGTGGCAAGGCGTAATAACACCGCTGCTGCTATACTCAGGCGATACTAGCGGAAATTAACAGCCTCCAGCTTAGAACTAGCCATAGAATATACAGCACCTTACTTCATACAGGATGTTATACCTATATACTCGTATAGGTTGGCATGAACCGAAACGTCAACGCAACTGACAATTTTTTTTTCAAGAAACACATGAAGTGGTACGTACACTCAACAGAACGTCCGTAGAAACACTTTTGGACCTTATGGCGAGTTAATAGGGTTGAAAAAGTTTCTACCGAGATGCGATTGACCGTATCTTCTATAAAATTTAAAGTAACATAATTAGTAACAACCTGGGTTATAACACAATGACCCTAACTACAAATAAATAATACAAATACATAAATAAATAATACAAATATATACATTCGCTGGGGACTGAAAACAACTTAAAAAAGCATAAAAGGTAATAAAATGAAAGAATTTTGAAAGTTAGAAAAATCATGGAAATTTATGAAACATAGGCTTTGGATGACTTGACACATCTTAAAAATACACAAAAACATGAATTAAAAATTTAAAAGTAGTTTTCACAACGCATTACAAAAGTATCATTCATTGTAGGAAGATTGAGTTCAACACAAGAACGTTATATTTTTCATACAAGAACGTTATAATTTCAGTACAGGAGCTATCTTTAAAAGCCTATATCTCCGAAACTACTAGACCGATTGAGCTGAAATTTATGCCATTCTGCTTCTATCAAGTAGCCCTACAAAATGCAAAAAGTCCTATCAAAATCGAAAAAACTAAAAAAATGGTATTGTTGGTATATGTAGGGGAAAGATAAGCGAAGACAAATGGTCAGAGGAGCGACTGACCTAATATGTATGAATGATAATGTTATGTGATAATGATATGTGATATGTAATCAGAATGAACGAGGTGATTTTAATGGATGGGTAGGAAGAAAGCGTGACGGTTATGAAAGAGTTCTTGGTAAGTTTGGTGATGAACGTGTGAATGATAATGGAATAAGTTTGCTTGAGATATGTTTGGAATGGAGTCTTTTTATTTTTTTTTCTTTATTTGTATGGATAGCCAACATAATACATATTAGTTTAAAGATTTAAAAATATAGGTCTATAGGTTACAAGCGAATATGCATCACACTTAAAGGCTACCACATCATGCTAGAAGTTAAAAATTACATAATAATTATAATATTATATCATTATAAGAACTAAAATATCATGCATGTCATTTTACCGTTAAAACTTACATACCTAATTATAATATCACTAAAAGAACTAAAATATCATGCATGTCATGTCTTTTTGTGGCAAACACTATGTTTGACCACAAAAAGATCCATACGTATACAAGAGAGGAGGGTGATGCGAGAAGTATGATCGATTTTGTAGTTGTGGATGAAAGATTGAGGAAAAGAGTTCTGGACGCTCGCGCATTTCATGGAGTCGCCATCGACACAGACCACCACCTGGTTGTGACCCGAATTGGTGGTCTATTTAACCGGTGGCGGCATAGACCACAAGAGCAGACGAGCGTTCTAGAACGTATTAAAGTAGAGACATTGCAAGAGGAGGATGTCAGAAAAGAATACTTGAAAGGCTTGAGTGAAAGATTTGAGAACCTGGATGAAGTAAATGATATTGAATGTTTGTGGAATGAATTTAAAGATGGAGTAGTAGGTATAGCTGTCAATGTTTGTGGGGTGTCAAAAAGGAGAAAGGGTGGAAAAAAGAAGAAAATGTGGATGGATAAAAGTGTACAGGCAGCTGTTTGTGAGAAGAAGAAAGCATGGTCAGATTGGTTAGCCGTAAAAGCTAACCAAAGAATGCAGAAGGCAACAAGTGATGACGTTAGTGTAGCAAGAAAGGTATATAAAAGAGCGAAAGGTATTGTTAAGGAAGTTGTTGAGAGAAAAAAAGAGGAGTGTAAGGATGAGTTTGACAGAAGGCTTACTGAAGATTTCCAGTCCAACCAAAAGTTTTTCTGGAAATCCATACGGACAGCCCGAGGAAAGTTTGGAACGTCGGAGCTGAGTAAAATCAGAAGCCAGGATGGAAGTATTATGAAAGGTGAAGAATGTGTGCTGAGGAGGTGGAAGGAATAATTTGAAAGTCTGTTTGAGAGAGAAAAAGCAGAGGCCAGCGTACCGAGGTCTTCAGTGGAAACGAATGAGAATGAAGATGAGAATAAAGATGATAATTATGTAAGTGAGATAAGTATGGATGAGATTATGAAAGCAATGAATAGTATGAAATCAGGTAAAGCAGCTGGGTATGATAGAGTGTCGGTCGAGATGTTGAAGGCTGGGCGAGGCATTGTGGCTAGTCAGTTGTACCGCCTTTTCAACCTGTGTTGGACGAACAGCCAAGTACCAGGTGACTGGTGCAAGGCTGTAATTGTGCCGCTGTACAAGGGAAAAGGGTCACAACAGGACTGCAAAAATAACCGCGGGATAAGCCTTCTTAGTGTCGTCGGCAAACTGTATGCAAAGGTTTTGATTGAAAGAGTGATGAAAGATACTGACGAAAAAATATGGGATGTACAAGCGGGATTTAGAAATGGTTTTGGTTGGATTTGGGAATGGGATGTACAGATCAGGTATTTTCCTTGCGATGCATAGCTGAAAAGTTTTTGGCTAAAAACCTAAAAGTCTACTGCGCGTTCGTGGATTTGGAAAAGGCCTATGACCGAGTGGTGAGGAATGAATTGTGGTCAGCATTGTCTTTGTATGGGGTAAACGGGCATCTGATTCAAGCACTGAAATCTCTCTATGAGGATTCCAGTTTTTGTGTCAGAATAAACAGGGCGCACACTGAATGGTTTAGCATCGAAAAAGGTGTTAGGCAGGGATGTGTAGCGTCACCTTGGCTGTGTAACCTGTTCATGGATAATTGTTTGATTGATCTGAAAGAGAGTATGTGTGGACTGAGAATGAATGAGTTACTCATCAAATGTCTTTTCTACGCTGATGACCAAGTTGTACTTGCGTAATCTGCTGACGAGTTGCAGGAGATGGTAAAAATGATGAATGTGGCTTTGGACAGGAAAGGAATAAAAGTAAATGTAAGCAAGATGAAAGTAATGGTACTTGAAAGGGAAGAATGTATGACAGAGTGTACTATATTAATAGGTAGTGAACAATTCGAACAAGTGAAGGAGTTTGTGTATCTGGGCTCAAAGTTTACGAGAGATTTAAAGTGTGAAAGTGATATTGAAAGAAGAGTGAATGCTGGAAACATGGTGAATGGTGCCCTGCACGCCTTTATGAGGAGTCAGAAGGTGTCTCACAAGGCTCGTTTGGCTGTTCATAGGGGTGTTTTAGTACCAACACTGATGTATGGCAGTGAAAGCTGGGTATGGCAGAAGAAGCATGAAAGTAGAATTAATGCAGTGGAAATGAGAGCGCTAAGGAGTATGATTGGTGTTAAATTGAGTGACAGGATTAGAAATAGTGTGATAAGAGAACGGTGTGGCGTAAAAGAAGACGTAGTGACCAAAATCGAGAAAGGGATGCTGAGATGGTTTGGTCATGTAGAGAGGATGAATGAACAAAGACTGACGAAATCTACCAGGCGAGAGTGAATGGAAACGTTGGAAGGGGAAGGCCTAGGCGAACGTACCAGGACCAAATTCAGGACGTTCTGAATAAAGGCCAGGTTAAAAGTACCCTAAACCAACGAGCATGTATGAAAGGATTGATGAAAGTACAGGAAGCAAGGGAAGTATGTCAAGATCGTAGCAGGTGGAGGACTGTGGTCTCTGCCTACTGTAGCGTTATCGCTCATATTCCTTTTTCGTGTTCGATACTTTTTGCTTCTTTCTCGATGTATTGACTGGCTGTTTGTATTCTTTGACAGTGGATTCAAAATTTTGATTTTCCTTTCTCGGTGCTTATTATTTGTTTGGATACAATAGATATTGTGTCAAATTGATCAGAATATTTTGTAAAATTATATAATTCTCCAAGATAAACCATATAAAATTCAAATCAAATCAAAATAATTTTTAAAGTGTTGTCTACAAGCAACAGTTTTTCAAGCACAGTTTTCTTTCCGTCTTTATTGCCTACAATTTTCTAAAGCTGTCCGATTACGGGCAGTAGGTTCCGGCTAGCACCAGCAACACAGCCAAGCCCTGTCTCCAGAGAGACTTTCACATCTGCAGCTTGCACCGTGCTCTGTGCCGCAGCACCTCTTCAATTGCGGGTTTCCTAGCAGCACGGGAGGACGCCACGAACTGCGCATAATCAACTTCAACCAAATACTAGATATTTAATTCATTTATATTATTAGTTTTAGTGTCTTTCCAAATTCTAAAAGCGCCACCAGACGCGCCATGATTTTTTAGGATTCGAAACTTTGGCAGTAATTTTAAACTTTTAGAACATTTATCCGTGATACATTGCGGAAGGTACGACTATGACCATATTAAACTAGTCGCTATAGTAATAAGTTAGGTGGCCACTTAAAGTTATCACTAGACTTTTCCAAGCGATAGTATCTAGTAGCTATAGACGGAGCGTTTTACCTGATGCACGCATCGCGGATTCCTTTCAAAATTTATTTGTCTTATTTTTAACGCCTATCGTTGATTTTTATTATTTTAAACAATATTATATACTTAAATTTAATCTCGGATCGTACAATCAAATTTAAACTTTATTTCGTTGGTTATATATTAGTGAAATTATACATCAAAACTGTGTTCTATTTGATTTTATTAAAATATTGTGTGTTATATCTCTTTGTTTGTTTGGTTAGTTTAAGGTAAGTTAACTCTTACTCTATTTTATCTAACTGCAGTACATTTACAATTTAATTTACTTTATTTTACTGCACTACCCTGACGGGAAAGAGGCGTGATGTTATGTATGTACGTCTATGATACTAAAGGTGTCCAAATGGTAGAAAAAGGTATTGTTGCATGACCTTAGGTTCCGGCGCAAGTCCTCCTGTCCGATGTATATAAATATGAGTGCTTTGCGTAGAAATGTCTCGGACGCGCCAAAATGGTGGTTGGTAGTGCATGGCACGTAAAATAGACTCAAATATCATGAGGGTCCTGAGTGTAAAAACTCCTTGGTAGTATATTTTTTTTACTTACCGCACTAGTTCGGTAAGTAACTACTTACGAGCAATGTTTACGTCCTTGTAAGTACGTTTTTCGAGAAAATTTATGTATTGAAAAACATATTTTCCAAGGCATGAGACCTGAAAACCTCGTACACTAAGGCCGGTATTTCACTGGGACACCATGGTGGCGCGACTGGTTGCGCTACTGGTGTCCGTAACTAGACACCAGAGTCGCTACACCCTGCGGCCACAGTATTAAGGGCTATATTTCACTGGGAGTGGTAGCGCGACCAGCAGCCGAGCTGGTTGCGCCGCCAGCTGGTTGGCGGTGGAAGCTGGTTGGAGGCGCAACCAGCTCGGCTCCAGTGTTCCAGTGAAATACCGGCCTAAATTTCATCGAAACCGTAAAAGCCATTTTACGGGAAACCGATTAGAAATACAAATAAATAATGCTCTATTCAATTAAAGTTTTATGAGTTTCGAACCACTTTGGTAAAAACCTTATGGTGCGATTTCATCTGTTTGTCTGTCTGTCACACTTGTTTATATTAGCAACTACTTTCGCTATGAACTTGAAATTTAGAACAGTTT
Source organism: Athrips mouffetella (assembly GCA_947532105.1). Lineage (NCBI taxonomy): Eukaryota > Metazoa > Arthropoda > Insecta > Lepidoptera > Gelechiidae > Athrips > Athrips mouffetella. The sequence continues at coordinate 7,927,319 of OX383958.1, forward strand.
TAGAATGTGATTACCCAACTATTTAGCAAACGAAATAAATTTTCTATTATTATTGGACATGGGACCCAAAAAGAGGAGACTAATTTTCAAATTGTCGTTACTAGGTCGAATAGGATATCATAAAAAGGCTTTGTTTGCATTATCCAAAATAAATTTTAGTGTTTTTTTATCTCTTAGTTTTCAAGTTATGATGAAAAATAACTAGTAAATATCAGTTTATCAGCAAGTATTAGCTTCCCGCAAATTTAAGATTGACTTAACTTAACTTTTACATTACCATAACATTACCATAACGTATTTTTGTTTTTGAGCTTAGTATGTAATAGGATCAAAGAAATGTACACACCTTCGTGCATCTTCATACAGATTTAAACTATCGATCGACTTAAAAGTGCAATGTGCGGTCTAGATTATATTACTTTATGTCGGTCACGATACTTCGGTTCTTTTTCAGACCTCCTCATCTGATACTCCTCAATATAGAGACTCTAAAAGCGGCTCTCCCCATAGCCCTTTGAATACCCGCAAAATATCTACATACCTACTTTAGAGCCGATTAGGCCAAGTCTTCGAAGATGGCGTGTAAAACAGCCTTCGATACGCGAGGCTAAGTTTTAATCCCCGCCGCTAGCAATCGAGCGGCAAAGTCGTTTTAAATTAAAAACTTGTCGGCTCAATCCCGAGGATTTTACATCAAGTTTTCACCTTAAAAGAAAAGTTTACTAGACATATACCGGGTGGTCTATCTATAACGATATTAGCCGATAATATAAATGAGATTGATAAAAATATGTTACGATATAAGACAAAAGGCGGAAAAAAATTGACTTCATCATCTTCTAATTCATTACGTTATTTTTTATGGAATGTGAAGTCTACCAATGTGATTGAAAAGGATTTTTTTGTGATTGATGACCAATGTGATGTCTATCGTTGATGTATAACATGTTTGTAGAGTTCCGTACTCAAATAGTAAAAACAGGACCCTATTAATATGCCTCCGATTTTGTCTGTCTATCAAACGTTATGTTTTAATTTATTTTCCATCTGCCGTAAAGGTTAAATTAAGTAAAATGTACATTTAAATTGGAACATTTACTATTTTTTTTTGTAATTTTCTTAAAATTATTCTAAATTCAAACACCAAAATAGTGATTAAAAGAGCTTTTTTTAGGGTCCCGTACCCAAAGGGTGAAAAACGGGACCCTATTGATATGCCTCCGATGTCTGTCTGTCTGTCAGCGGGCGGTATCTCATGAACCGTAATAGGTAGAAACTTGAAATTTTCATAAATTGTGTATATCTGTTGCCGCTACTACAACAAATACTAAAAATAAAAAAGAGTAAAAATTAAGGGGGGCTCCCAAACAGCTTGACCTACCCCATCGAGTAGGATATCGTTGTTTATAGCTCGTTGAGTAGATAAATACTGTATTTTTTGTTAAAAATATTTAAAAACAAAGGAATAAGATGCCATCAAAGTCTACTGTTTTTACAAAATTTTGTTTGAGCTGTATCTCATGAACAGTAGTAGATAGACAAATAAAATTTTCACCTATTATGTACTTCTGTTGCTGCTATAACAACAAATACTAAATAAAAAAAAGCAAAAAATTAAGGGGGCACCCATACTAAAGACCGACATATAGGCGATTTTTGTTTTAGCTCTATCTTAAAAACAGGATTACTTACAAACGTGAAAATTGGTATCTTTATAGTGAAGAAACTACAAAATAATAACAACAATTAATAAAAATTTGTCAAGATCGTGTCGGACTCATAAAATCAAGCACAGTAACTTACAAAAATTTCAACTAATACAATTATGATTATGTGGTGGTACGGAACCCCAAGTGCGTGAGTCTGACTCGCACTTGGCCGGTTTTTATTCACCGTTTTCATTGAATAAAATAATATTTTTAAAGGGGGAATGGTATAAATTCATTTAAATAATTATTGACACTTTAATTATATGTAATTTATTTTAATTAAGCAATAAGAAACACAACAAAGCTTCAAGGATGTGATTCTGTCTACAGAATCATTGTTTTGAAGCTTGCTTGTGTCCGTTATTGCTTGATTTAAATAAATTACATATAATAAAAGTGTAATTAATCATTAAAATGTATTTATACCATTTCCCCTTTAAAAATATTATTTTATTCACCGGAAACGGTGAATAAAAAGCACTTTTAATCTCTATTTTGGTGTTTCAATTTAAAATAATAATAAGAAAATTACTCATAATTTCAGTAAATGTTCCAATTTAAATGTACATTTTAAATAATTTAACCTTTACGGCAGATGGAAAATAAATTAAATCATCACTTTTGATACACAGACAAAATCGGAGGCATATTAATAGGGTCCTGTTTTTTACTCTTTGGGTACGGAACTCTACAAACACGGTATACATCAATGATAGACATCACATTGGTAGACTTCACATTCCATAAAAATTAACGTAATGAATTAGATGATGAAGTTTGTATGTAACTTTCAATTTTTTCCCGCCTTTTGTCTTATATCGTAAAATATTTTTATCATTCTCATTCTTCATTTGCTGAAAGCGGTCAGGTAGACGCTATTTACACTGATTTCCGTAAAGCTTTTGATAAAATCAATCATTCTTTACTCTCCTTAAAATTACAACATTATGGTATACATGGTTCATTGCTTCGTTGGGTACAATCTTATCTAAATAAAAGAAGTCAGTTAGTTACAGTAAAAGGTCATAGTTCTGAGCCTATCGAAATATCTTCTGGAGTCCCTCAAGGATCACACTTGGGTCCTTTGTTTTTTATCATTTTTATAGACGATCTCACACAAAACCTAAGCTGTTCTAGTCTCTTGTATGCCGATGATCTGAAAATATTCTACAAAATTAAAACTACTAATGACTGTATCCAACTACAGAGAGACTTAAGCATTATATCAGACTGGAGTCAACAAAACCTTATGCTCCTTAATGTCGAAAAGTGTTTCTGTATATCCTTTACTAAAAAGAAAAATTACATTAAATATGACTATCAAATAGGAAATGATAAACTTACACGTAAATCTGTTATTAAAGACCTTGGAGTAATTTTCGATACTCAATTAACTTTCCGCGATCACTACAGTCACATAACAACGAAAGCTTTTCAACTTCTTGGCTTTATAATACGCTCATCAAAAAAGTTTAAAAACCCCAGCTCTTTAATTCTACTTTACAATAGTTTGGTTCGAAGCATTCTAGAATATGCAGCTGTAATCTGGTCTCCGTGTTATGTGGTACACGAGACTAGCATAGAGAGAGTGCAAAAAAAGTTTCTCAAGGTACTGTGTTATAAATTTGGATATGGTCGCATACTCAATAGCTACTCTGACAGACTCCAAAAATTCAATATGACTCCTTTATACATCAGAAGAAAACATAACGACCTAATCTACCTCCATAAAATCATTCACTCCTTGCTCGACTCGCCACCCTTACTGTCTAGCCTTAACTTTAATATTTCGCATAATTTGCGTAACCCAAAGACATTTTTACTTCACACATTCACAAATAACACCTCTTACTATAACCCAATAGTAAGAGCGTGCCGTCTATACAATGAGCTATCGCACTCCAACAATTCATTGGACATTTTCAATTCGCGTCATAGTGTTTTTAAAAAAACTGTTAAGATCATTTTGAAATAGGTTAACATCCACATAATTAGCTGTTATTTGTACTATTTTAAGTTCTGTTTTGTATGAACTTGCACTTTTATTATTATTTTTCGTTTACGTAAGCTTTACTGTGTGACACGTTAAAGGGTTGTAATCTAGTTCATTACTTTTTTATGTACTACACTTGATTTATTCTTGATTGCTACCTGTTGTGTTCACCTAAATAAATAAATAAAAATAAAAGATATACAATCGGCAATATCGTTATAGATAGACCACCCGGTATATGTCTAGTAAACTTTTCTTTTAAGGCGATCCGTTTTCCATACAAAAATTCAAATGACTTGCATTATTACGCGGGACATAAAATTCTGTTGAAAAACGAACGAATACTGCTATTTTTAGTTAAATTTTTCGCTAATTAATACAAAAATACAGTTAATGTACTGAAAGTACTATTTTTGTTAGCAATTTTTGGTTCAATATTACGATTGTGGGCGTGCGGTCAAAACTGTGGGGTTGTGCTTTGTGTGCATGTGTGAGTGATCGTACTCATGTAAACACGGACTGACGAGAGTAATTGACTTTAGTGTACATATGGAGATATTTTTCTTATCGAAATTGTTGTTAGGCGTTGAAGTTGCACGATGAAATTTACGCGAATCAACTTTTTGCACTTATATAGTTGGTACTTATTGCATTAAAAAATAAAACCTTATATTTGCAGCAGTGGCTCCATCTAGTTGCGTTCGGGGCTAAGCTGGCCGAAACAGATCACCTTAAGGTGAAAATTTGATGTAAATCCTCGGGATTGAGCCGACAAATTTTTTATTTAAAATGACTTTGCCAATCGATTGCTAGCGGCGGGGATTAAAATTTAGCCTCGCGTATCGAAGGCTGTTTTACACGCCATCTTCGAAGACTTGGCCAAACCGGCTCTAAAGTAGGTATGTAGATGTATTGCGGATATTCAAAGAGCTATGGGGAGAGCCGCTTTTAGAGTCTCTATATTGAGGAGTATCAGATGAGGAGGTCTGAAAAAAAAAACCGAAGTATCGTGACCGACATAAAGTAAAATAATTTAGACCGCACATTGCACTTTTAATCGGTCGATAGTTTAAATCTGTATGAAGATGCAAGAAGGTGCGTGCATTTCTTTGATCCTGTTAATTTTTTTTTAATTTATTTATTACACACATAGAATACATGAAACAGAGTTAGAAAGGCAATGTTGACAATTTTGTACGGGAACCGGTGTCGCCAGTTTGCACACATTTACACGATAAATTATATTTTCACTACATAAAAAAACCGCTAGCTATTTGTCGTCTACTGGTGAATCGGAAAAGTCAAAAGAGCCAAATCCAAGCAATCAAAAATTGTACATTACGTTATAACATTATTTTCAAAAACGTCAAAATCTGACGTTTTTGGGTGAGAAAGAGACAAAGACAAAATGTGGCCATACTAATAAAGTTTGCACAAAACGGTTCAAAAAGTATCCATTGGATCTTTCTTTGTTTTAACTTTCCTTTTAAATATTTCCCTAACAATATATTTATAAATGTGTGCAACATTATGCATAATACTTAAAAAAATAATTTAGATTTTTCTTTACTGAAAATAGAAAGTTAGCGATTTTGAAATATTAAATTGTTGTGTTATACTGGTATCATTATTGTGCAAATGCTAGGGATGTATGTTTCATTGGGCAAATTATCGATAAAATGGATTATTGTACTCTGGATTACAATTTTTCCACGAAACATAGGTTTGTTTTAGATTCGTACAGCTTGCAATAACTAACTATAGCGATGGCGGTTAATGCGCAGAACACAAAAAACGAGTCGCGGGGGTGCGCGGGGTATGGTGGGGGAAGGACTGCGAAGCGTTCATTGGCTCTCCGCGTGTCACCATGCGCAGAAACAAATCGTCACGCTAATGTTAGGTTGTGCAAGCTGTTTTATTTTTTATATCTCACTAAAATCACAGATTAAATAATACTAAACTAACGTTTACAGATCCGATTCTCAGGCGGCGGGGTGAAGAAGGACGTACCTGATGATAGGGAATCCAGGCGCTGGTTCTTATTAGAGGTCACACTGCATCAATCAATCTTTACACAAAACATTGTAAATTCAAAGTCACTTTGTATTATACACAGGTGTTTTGTCGTTTTAGATATTATTTTCATGAGAACAGTAATGCGCGTGCGGCCATTGCTTTTTCATTGATGTTTCAGGCAGGTACGGGGGGGGGGGGGGGGGGGGGGAAGAGAGGGAAGGAAAGGATGCGTTCTTAATTAGTTTTATTGTGTTGTGTATTGCCTGGAAACGCATCATAATAACTTTTGTTGAGAAGCCAAGTATTTACTTACACCTTGTATACGAGTTTTAGTTTTATACTCATTCTTTATTAGGGTTTCGTACCGAAAGGGTGAAAAACGGGACCTATTGATATGCCTCCGATGTCTGTCTGACTGTCAGTGGGCTGTATCTCATGAACCGTTATAGGTAGAAATTTGAAATTTTCACAAACTGTGTATATCTGTTGCCGCTACAATAACAAAATTTTGTTTGAGCTGTATCTCATGAACAGTAATAAATATATAAATTAAGTGTGGCTCCGATACTAAAGACCCTTTTTAGGCGATTTTTGTTTATGCTCTATCTTAAAAACGGGAACACTTGAAAGCAAGAAAATTGCAATGTTTATAGTGCATAAGCTATAAAATAAAAATTGCAATGTTTATAGTGCATAAGCTATAAAATAACAAAAAATAATAAATTCTAGTCAAGCTCGTGTCGGACTCAAAAAATCTAGCACAGGAACATACTGAAATTTCTAATACAATCGTGTATACGGATCCCTCGGTGCGCGAGTCCGACTCGCTCTTGGCCGGTTTTTTATTAGAAGATCCCTGCGTGTAAATATTCTTCAACAATAAAATAGATCATGAAGCATTGTTTTGTTTTATTATATACATGATATTTACATTTTTCTTATTTATATCTCACTAATATTATAAAGATAATTTATTTTAGTTCGAATTTTTATATGTTTGGATGTTTGTTACTCTTTCACGACCCAGCCACTAAACAGAATTAGATTAAATTTGGCAGGAATATGGACTTAGACCTAGAAAAGCATAATATCTACTCTTTTTTCGAATCCCACGCAAATGAAGTCGTGGGCAACTGCTAGTCAGCAATAAGAAGAACCAACAAGTTAAATTAATATACCAGTAAAGACGTGTGTGGTAAAGTTGGTGTCCCTCCGGGAAGTGATTTCGGTTTCTAACAGGTATAGCGTATAGCAAGAGGCTTTAAATGTCTTCTTTGTGCCGAAAAGATGATGTCACTCTCCAAAAAGTGTTTGGAGCAAGTAGAACTTGTTTTGGTGGCTAACCAATCTTTTTGCCCTGTGGCATCGATCCACCTTTGCTTTTCTTTTGGATCACCTGGGTAGCTGCCAAAAATCTCTTTCTAAAGTTGGGATTTAGTATGAGTGCAAACAATTTTTAATTTTTTAATTATTAAAAAATTATTGGTTAACTTCAAAGCTAAAAAATATATACAAGTAAGTATTCAACATTACAGGAATAATTCCAGTATACAGAAATTTATCGATATCGTTGTATTTTTGGAAGCACTTTTGCTCTGATTTCGACCGGCTAAAAAATATTTTTGTTTTAACAAATTTAGTGGATAAAAAGGTATTCAAAATGGTTATCGGTGGTACAATAGGCCTCCATTTTGCTAATTTTTATCTTTGCTGTGAGCTCGACGTGATAATATCGCACAAAACGGCATTTTTTTTAAAAATACGTCGCTGCTCTTTACGCCATTGAGTCAGGGGTCATTTTGAGGTTTTGACGTTTGTTTGTCCTACGGACCTATCCGTGGCACGCGGGGCCCGCCTACTTCGCCTTTCTAACTCTGTTTCATGTATTCTATGATTACACATTATAATGATATATATTTTTACATTTCGCTCGCACGAAAACCACTATGGTTTATCTGTGCTAAGGGAGTCGATTATACACTGGCAAAAATACTTAGCAATTCCTATTCAATTTTCTAATATTAGTAAAGCATATTCTAATAATATTAATTAAGTATTTCTAGTTACCTGTTTACATCCTGACTGGTTGGACAAATAATGTTTCTTTAGCTTATATTTATAACTTTTTGAATCTTCAAACAATTCTTTTATGTCTTGTGGAAGTTCGTTTACAAAAGTAGGAATTTGGTGACTTAGCATTCTAGTTCCATAGAAGTTATTAGTTTTTGGTAATACATATTTATTAGATTCATATTTCCTTAAATTTGGAAACCGTTCATTCTGCGTCATATATTCTTTACAGTCTTTTTCCGTTAGTATATTGAATTTTATTTTATCATAAACATTAATGACTTGGCAATAATACTCCAGTAAAATTACGAGAGATTGTATGGCGAAACGGAAATAATTGATAAAAGCCGTGATTCTTTTTCAGATCGATAGATATATTTTTGTGTAAAGCTTTTTAATGGAATCCACCTAAATTTACTTCATTTATTTATTTATTTTGCCGTCCAAACATTAAAAAAATATGGAATTTCGGAAAAAAATGTTAATAGATTATTTTTTTTATTTACGGCTTGCTATATATTCAGAATTTCATATTATACATGAATCCACCTAAAAATATTAGCTTTTTTGTATTGTTTAACTTTTATCCTTTGAGATATCCCAAACGCAGGAACTGCGTTCCGACTTTACGATTCCACATCAGTCCGTAACACAGCAGTTGCGTTCTTGGTAAAGCACGGAATTTTTTGACCTATGGGCTGAGAATACCATTCAAAGTCGCTTGAATTTGATATTGATACGTTCAGGATAAAATAATCTAACCAATCAGAACGAGGAAACCGCATAGTTGCATTGAAAAAATAATAATTTTGGCGGTTTGAAGTTCAGTTAGCGTCCTACCGTTCTCTCGCAGAGACGTCGTCATTGTAAAAGGGTGTTTTGTTGTTTTTGTGATAAGTAACGTGGAAAATCAGGTAAGTACTTGTTTATGATTCAATTTTACGTAAAATTATGTACTATTGTATCGATCTGTCTTTCAATAATTTAGTAAAAAGATGAAATGAAAATTGCAACGGCCACGGCGAGCCGACAAAATGGCGCGTTTGGTCTGTTATTTTTGCATTTCTGAGTTACTTTATCATTAGTTATTGCTATTTTACTGCTGTTTCATCATTATTGAATGAATTACCTAAGCTATACATATAAAAACAATCAGATACATCCACAATCTACTTCATAAATAGGTTTGCAAAAATTAGAAGTTTTGCGCGCAAGTCTTGCTTGTCGCGCAATTTATTGGAATTTTCAAATTCAAATATCTGGTTTATTTTATATGATAGCTTACGTATTTTTTGTAGTTTATGTATAGGAAATTTCACAACATCCCTAATAATGTAAAGAAAACACATAGATATATTCCAGTTTTTATTTCATAGATATATTTTTCAAGAAAAGTCATATTTTTTCCAATTCCTAGAAACAAAGCTCTTATAAAAACTAAACTATCCGTCTGAGTAACACGGCTTCTAGTTTCTGGTATCGCTGACATCATCAGTAAACAAAAAACAAACAGTTATTCCCTTCAAATGTTATGACTAACCCAGTATAAGCGATAATCTGTCTCAAGTGTCAAGCGCGCGCCGCTATCGAATTTCACCGTGTCGTCAAGTGGTACAAAGCGCCAGCACCCCCGCGGCCCCTCAAAGGAGCACGAAATTTAAATACAGCTTATCTTCGCAACCAAAAATAGTAATAGATCCGTTTTGCTTTCTAATAATTTAAATAGTGCTATATAATCACATTTTTGGCAAATCCAACATAAATGTTTACAAAATCATTGTAAATCAGCGATTACAAAAAACTTTTTTTTTATTTAGTATGGCATTTTTGTGAATATATATAAGAATCACTTACATTTAAAAAGGTTGAGTTTAGCTCAGTTTATTGCTACTATTTTACCTCGACTTTATTGGCCCTTATATGTAAAAATAAGCGGAGATTTTATATTTTGAAATAAATTGATATTTTTAAATATATTTATGGTGGATTTTGATGCCTGTGTGTAAAGTATACGTTTATCTATGATATAAAGTATATAATTGTCTATTACTATTTTTGCCTTAGCTGTTATTCGAAAAAAATATTCCGCTTTAAATTTTTGGTGGATTCGTAAATATTGCGTCTTAACATCATATTTAAATACGATATACACAAAAAAGTAGCTATTAGCATTTAATGTTTTGCAAAACCGTATTTTTACTGGAGTATAATTGAATAAACCCTGGTCATTATCTTTGAATTTTCTCTCTATATATTTAGGTACAATAAGTTTCAAAATTTTGCGCTGTAGTCTATATATGTCGAGTATGTACGTTGCAAATGTGCCGCCGTAACTACTTAGCCCATAACTGATGACAGAGTCCGCTAATGCCATGTAAAGTAATCGAAGCGTTCGGTATGGTAGCTTATATTTTAATACCGTTAGTTTACTTAATATCGACCGAAGTTTCGCGCAAACGTGATCTTTATGTGGACCCCAGCAGAATCGATCATCAATCACAAGACCAATATAAGTATGGCTCTTTACATTTTCTACTTTTGGGCAATTACATTGCATTAATGCTGTATGGAGACATCGGTGGTTATGAGACACGATAGTTGGTGTAGTATCAGCTTTGTTATGTGATGAATGTATATGGATAAGTTTAGTTTTTTGTGCGTTCACCACTAGACCGACATCGTGCGCCCATTTACACAACATATCATAACAGTGCTGCATACTAAGCTCAACCACAAAAAGATTTCGTTGTTATGTTAATCTAAAAGTTGGATGATCAATCTTAAAGTTTCGGGAATCTGCTACATGCAGGCAGCGCAGAATTAATTGACGGAATCAAAGACAAAACCAAAGACGAAACTGAAGTCGATACCAAAGAATTGAACAAAATTCCTCAGGAAATATATCATCAGTAATAAGAAAAACCGTTATAGATATAGTATTTCTAGAAGCATAATAATGTCCATTTTTAGGACCGCAAAACAGTTTTTTTTTATAAAGGTTTTTGCAGTAAAAAAAAACTGTGCTATTTAGATAGATCTTTTTATTTTTGCTGTAATATTTATATAAACCTTTAAATCGCACCATAAGGGTTCGGTGTTTACCAAATTGGTTCGGAACCCTTAAAAATATAATTGAATAGCCCGAAGAAAGTCTGGAACATCGGAGCTGGGTAAAATCAGAAGCCAGGATGGAAGTATTATAAAAGGTGAAGAATGTGTGCTGAAGAGATGGATGGATTTCGGCCAGATGAACCGTTGACGTGAATAAGGTGGCGGATAGTGGCTGGATGCGGAAGGCGGAGGACTGGATGTGGTGGCGAGTCTTGGGAATGGCAAATGTTTACTAGTGGATCAGGCTGCTGATGAAGATGATTATGATCGATATTAAAGTGCATCTAAACTTGGCATTGGATCGGATTTCAACCCTTTTTTAGGCAAACAATTAGCCGATAGGAACTTGGCCCCCTTTTTAACAGTTATGTTTTTGGTGGGATTTCATTTTTATTTTGTTCAGTTTGCTATATTATATTTATAGTAACTATCGCAACGTTGTTTGTATTTTCATAGTTTCGTTAAAACATAGGTACTTGTTTTCATGCATGACTGAGTCTGACCTTCTAGAAATACTACCTTTTTAATATTTGGTACATTAATTTTAGTCTGACTCGCACTTGATCATTTTCCATTTTCCAAATTTTTCCTTTACTTTAATGCTAACGACTACCCCGATGCCAAATTTCAGATTTGTAGGTCTCACAGAAGTATGACCAACAATTTTATGCATAGTAATGACTAATCCTGACTCGTACTTTTTGCTATACTTTTTTTTGCTATACTTTTTTAATGCTAACGACTATCCCCATGCCAAATTTCAGATTTTCAGGTATTAGAGAAGTATTACCAACATTTGATACATAATTTTGACTAAAACCCGACTCGCACTTGACCAATTTAAAATTTTTGAATTTTTCCATTACTTTTATCCGAACGACTACCTAAATGCCAAATTTCAAAACGCTAGGACAATTGGGAGTGGCCTGGAGGTTTTGATTACCGGTCAGTGAGTGAGTCAGTCAGTCATTAAGTGCCAAAATTAGCTATTTTCACGGGGTCATATTTCAGGATCAACTATAGCTATATCTATGAAATTTGGCAAATTGCTTCAGTATTAGTATATGATTATGTAGGTACAGTTTTATCTCTGTACATGCAATAGGCAGTGAGCCACAGGGGGTTCAAAAGTGGGTCGAAACGGTTCGTGTAAATAGTGCACGGCATGCGACTCATGCGAGTGGCCTGTTGCGGGAACTTGGCCTGCGCACTGCCGTGCGCTTAGATGGCTAGTTCTAAGCTGGAGGCTGATAATTTCTGTAAGTATCGCCTGAGTATAGCAGCAGCGGTGTTAAAACGCTTAAAGCCGTCCACGCGAGAAATCAGACAGTCAACAATAAAATTAAGAGAGTGGTGACTTAAAAGTCGTCTGCAAGTGGAAGATAGAAGAAATAAAAAAACCGTATATGAATTAACTAATAAAGGATTTTATCAAAGATGGGAGAACCACGGGAAAGAAAATTGCCCGTGATACCTGTAGGACAAAGCAGTAGTACCACGGGCAATAAATCACCCAATACAAAATCATTTAACATTCCAGGTTATTTTGTGGTGCATAACCAATTTTTTGTATGCTATTCACAACGCACATCTAAACATTTTTTAAAAGAAAACATGGGTACAACAACGAGACTTTATTTTTGTCATAGAAACCATGGGAAAGAAAATTGCCAAAGTCATCACTTTTGTTGGTATCCTGAAAATAAATAAACATCACCATTATTCAAACCACGGAAAAATAATGGTAATTAGAAGGAGGATTAAATAAATAATTGGTCACAAAGTAGTGAAGGCTTCGTTCTATAGATTTGACGGGTTATTTTGAAGATTTCCTAGTAATGAGGGAAGGATGATAATATTAGCGGAACAAATTAATTGATTATCAAATAATTTAGCTTTGGGTAGTCTTCACAACCTCAAATAAATTCCTCTCGATTATTGTCAGGGCTACTCGCAGGACAGGTTGAGAAAGGTCCTTATTTTAGGACTTTCGCTACTAACGTGAAAACGGTGCATCGACACTTGACTCTAACAAGAAAATTGCACTTTGAAACTTAATATTTCGCAAACGGATCCCTAAATCGAAAAATGATCTTTACACACACACAATATTTTTAAAAGACCTTTCTAACCATACCCCACAATATGCCGTAAACAAAAAAAAATCTCCGCTTCACGTGCAGGGGAGATAAAGCTAGTTTTTTTTTCTTTTTTTACTTATTTGTCCGGGTGGTTAATACGTTTATTCATACCAAATTACAGCTTTCTAGTACTGAAGCCTTCTGAGCTATGCCGCCGATAGAGAGAAAAACAGACAAACACACAGATTCGATTCACTCACAAACTACTGATCAAATTTAAACGAGGTTTTCAATAATGTGTCAACCGTAAGTTTTTGCAATGCACTAGTATAATTTCAATGAAATCGGCTAACCATAACACGAAATATTCGAATTTGAAATTTCAAGCGGCTGTCTGTTATTTACTCACGAACTACTGAACCGATTCAAATTAATTTTTCAATAATGTATGAAACTTACGTTGGTGCATCATATAAACTTTGTTTCATTGCAATCGAATAACCGTAACAGAAGATATTCGATTATGAAGTTTAAGGCGACGCAGCCGCAATCAACACTTCACGTCGTAGGGCACAACTAGTAAAGTATAAGGAAAAAGTTGTGGAAAATTTACTAGGCTTTAATTCATCTCTGAAAGCCTTGTCTCTAAGACGCACCGTTTTCAAGTTACTAGCGAAAGTCCTAAAAAAAGGACCTTTCTCGACCTGTCCTGCGAGTAGCCCTGAAGAATTTATTTGAGGTTGTGAAGAGAGTCAAAGACTACCTAAAGCTAAAACTTTTGGTAATCAATTAATTTGTTCCGCTAATTCTCCTTATATGGCTCAATCTTCCTGGGATATAGTGATCATTGATGATTTGAGGACATGTTGGCAGATGTCATCCCATAGTAAAATAAATTATCAAGGTGTCTATTCCGAGCGAAGCAAGGAGGTCCAAAATCTTTGATTAAAACATCCCATCATTAAATTTGACACAATCAACTTTGTAGTGTAATTATTTGTCTCAAAGAGCCGTATTTCGATGTATATCCGTAGATATACGGATATACATCGAAATACGGCTAAGACAAGGTTAGGGAGAGGCGCAGGCACGGTACGTGCGTGGATCGAATTAATTCGAAATGAAATTAAAATAGTTTTGTTTGCGAGAAAACAGGAAAAATAAAGGTCTTATAATTAGCAAGGTGTTTTCAGCTTAGTAACACCTTTAAATATTTTAGAATTTATATAATGTCAAAGAGTTCAAAATTAATATAATATGAATGTCAATAAGAAGTTAAAATTAAATTTAGTCTAATATAATAAAATGGTTAGAAACTATCAATTATCAGTCTTATAGTCGAGTGATTCTAGCAGCCACATTGTTAAAATTAATTTAAGTAAGGCTTTATTCATTGTTTTAAAATTTTCCGGAAGTTTGTTAAATAGTAAAATGCACATGTTCAATATGTTCTTGCTATAAATAAACGTATATATTTGGGCAGGAGGCCGATATAGTAGGCTAGCTCGCTAGTAGTTTTGCTCTTGTAGGTCTTTGACTGACTGCACCTCTGGTTTTACAAACGGCTCTTATATACATACACGGTAGTATGTATGTATATAAAGTTTTTTAAACAGCGGTTTGCAATTGTCATCGAAGTATATATGTCGCAGGCAAATTGTATAATTCATCGTTTTACAGTTTGTCTTGGCATTCTAAAAAATGCCGAAAAAAAATAAATATTTCATTTTTCATAATGCCACGGGATTTCACAAAACGGCGCGTTATTGGTTGTGGTCAAAAGATAACCTAACTAACCCAATCTAACCGATCCCTGCTAAAGATCGGTTAGGTTGGGTTTAACGTGGCTAACGAATCTAAGGCCGTGTCCCGACCTGGCGTCAGTGAGCCGCTCACTGTCTGCCTCCAGTACGCCTCCCTATATATTTTAAATGGAGTGTCTATTCAGCGCTCACTCTACGCAGTCTGCGGCGTTACGCCGGCGTTACGCTTGCAGACGGAACGAATTGAGTGAGCGACCGATACGCAGCTCAGAGTCGGTCGGCTCACAGTGAGCGGCTCACTGACGCCAGGTGGGGACATGGCCTAAAAAGCACCAGTGCTCTAAAGCCGTTTACAATCTACCGGCGCCGTTTTACAGTTTGCCCGCAGTTTGTAGACGGCGGCATGTACGATTAGCCGGCGACATATACATTACATAGAAAAAGCGTAAGGCAAGGATCAGGCGGCGAAGCAGCATATATGTAAGCACCACTTCGCTTATAGGTATGTATAATTTACGACACGTCACTTTTGTACATTTTGTATGAACAAGTTTTGAAACTCAAACTCAACCTGATAGTTATATTCTGGCGTGCACGTTTTTGTAAGATACTCCGGTCAGAGCATCACTTTGTACCCCCCTCCCGTCGTAGGTCCGGGCGTTCCCTTAAGCCGCGATTACACCTGCTTGAATTTGACGACTGAATAAGAAATCTACCTAGGAGGCTACGTAGAAAAAGACGTTTGTGACTTCAGAGTTCTAGCTAGGAAGCTAAGTAGAAAAAGTGCCTACTAATACAGTTGCTGAATAGTGATGTTCCGATGGCGATAGTTTCGCTGTCGGTAGTTGATCTTGAAATACAGTCACTCTGTTGAATAGCCTTGTAACACTAGGACCCTAGGTACAAATTAAGATACCTAAAAAACCATTAAACAGCTGGCTGGGAGCTGAAAAATATCTTAGAAACGCATAAAAGTTGAGAAATACTACAAAGTTAATGAAAATGGACATTAAGATAAGTTAAAGGATATGTAATCATATAAAAACATTACTTAAAGCAGTTAAAAGTAGTATTCGCAATGGTTTATAGGAATATCTTTCCATCAAGCATCAATTTAGAACAAAAATCTGCCTGTATTGAAATATTCATACGAAAACGGGCTATCGAAGCCGTTTTGGCGCGAAACTACGCGGTAGAATCCGTGTACAACTGCGCGATCTGTCGTTTTATATTACGAAGTATACTTATGGGGAAGACGGTCGTCGAGTAGGCGGCGGACCGAATCCAAGGAATATTGGCAAATGGATTAATCACATGAAATGTGATAATATGAGACTAAATTAATACGAAAGGCATTTCGTATAATATGTAGGCAGACGCTTAGGCCCCCTGTTCGAAAAACTGAAAAGTATAACATGAAACAAATACTTATCGAACCCGTCTGTTTGGTGATTGGTAGTGCATGGCATGATGGAAAACTCAAAAAGTTTGGGTTTTCTTATAATTCTGACGAAAAATATAAATGATCGGGGCAAGTTGGGAGATGTTTGCGATGTTATTGAAGGAATGTGGTACTGTTCTGAGTAAAGCAGAGATTGTGTTAGCGAGACGTGAAAATCCGGTACACGAATCGATGCTTGCTTGGCAGTTGCGGCACTTTCGACGATGACGAGCTTACAGTCTCTTTGTGTTTTGTACGACGAGAGCTTCTTGAAGCGGCGCGCCTGGAGTTCGCTATCATGAGCTGCTTGTCTGAATTACACAACTATCTTGCCTAACACTGTTCAGCTAATAGTGCGTAGAATGATAAAAGTCCGTATCCTGAGTGCTATGAACCCCACTCCTCTTCGCTATCTTCATTAACTCTATTACTTTTCCAATCCAATCTTCGTACCACCTGTACGCTGACGATCTCCAAATATACTCTCAAGCTGGAATTAATGACCTTGGAAAGGCCATATCTGATATTAACGCTGATCTGGCTCATATCTCAGAATGGAGTAACTCTCACGGATTGCAAGTGAATCCAAATAAGACACAGGCCATAGTAATTGGCAGTCACTGGTTCATTTCAAGGGTCGACTTTGGATCTCTCCCTCCAATCGTATTTAATGGTGTAGGTGTTCCATACGCCCAAACTGTGAAAAACCTTGGCATACTTTTTGATATCACACTTTCGTGGAAACCACAAGTGGCGGAGTTAAGTCGGAAGCTTTTTGGTGCGTATGGATCACTGAAAAGGCTGCGAAATTTCTTGCCGACCAGTACAAAGATTGCTCTTGCACAATCGTTACTCCTACCTATCTTGGATTACGCTGATACCTCCTACCCTGACCTCACAGAAGAGATGCTTAACAAACTGGAGCGGCTCCAGAACCTGTGTATAAGGTTTGTTTTCGGACTGAGGAAGTACGACCATGTGTCGTCCTTCCGAGCTCAGTTAAAATGGCTGCCCATTCGCCGTCGAAGGGATTGGCATATTCTTTCTCTACTATACTCTATCCTATTTCTTCCTTCCACCCCTTCATACCTCAAAGAAAGATTTCAATTTAACACCTCTCAAGATCGTACTCTACGCTCCTCTCTTGACCTTTCCCTCTCTATACCTTCACATACTACAAATTTCTATCACGACTCTTTCACAGCTACGGCCATACGACTCTGGAATGCACTTCCCACCGCGCTGAGGCAAGCTCCCTCACTCGACATTTTCAAAAGAAATGTTAAAGACCACTTCCTTTCACTGTCACACCTCTCGTGATCTGTGGTTGCCTGTTGTTGTTCGTGTCCTGCTATCAGATTTATGTGTATTTATATATTATATATATGTATATATATAAATATATATTTATTATGTTTTTATAGGTAGGTTTATATATGTAGTGTTTATGTATGTTTAATTTGTTATATCTTTAGGTCAATCTTTATGCACCGTCCCCGCATCTATGTTAGCCTAATATCCTGCACCCAAAGGTTGCCTGGAAGAAATTGCTCTTTAGCAATAAGGCCGCCTCATTGTACACCCATTTCTAATATTGTACTTTTCACAAAATTTCGTGTGCAATAAAAGAATATTGTATTGTATTGTATGAACAGTACGGCTACGGTGATGATATGTTGGTTTCGTCATTGGAAATGTCTAAAAGTATGTCTCCGATGTATCAATCACTATTTTTAAATGACACATAAAAGCAAGTAGCTTGAATTTGCCTTCAATATTTGTCTAGGCGCTACCTTGTGATTTAAAATAACAATCTTGCGATTTGTGCATTGAGCAAATGTGCTAAGTAGTGCAGAGCAGATGGATATTGACTAGGGCCTACATTTATATATAAGGACTTTGGTTGGCGTTTTCAATATTGGCTAAAGTCACGTCGATGGATGTAGATCTTGGTTGTATACGTCGCTCATAGAAATATGAACAGCAACAAAATGCTAAATTGCGCTTCTTGCGAGAGGTGAAATGAATTCATACAAGTTATCTTTGATGATCGTTGAAGACAAGTTTGCGAACGCTATTAAAGCCTTTGGTGATGGCTTTTCAGAGATGTACCCAAAGCCATGTTAGTAAACGTACTAGCATGTACTAAAAGTCTGGAACTTCTTATGTTGGACAGAGAGTTTTCTTATTTCTGCAGAGCACAAGTATGACAGTTATAAAACCACGAATGAAAACCCCAAATAAACGATGGGAATAACGCCTCATATGTCTTATGGCAAAAGTGGGTTGCCAAGACTATACTGAATAAATCATTCTATCATACAAATACGCGCTAGACGTGTAGAGCAGAAATAAATGAGGAGTAATAGCAGTAATGCTATAAAAGTTCATGCAGATTATGGAGACTCTCTGAGGGACATGATTGTTCTACAGAACTCGGACAATATTTGGCTTTGGCCACCTTTTTATTTATTAAACTGACACTTTTGGGCCGCAGCCTCGATTTCGGTCGGCTGTTGGTCCTGACTTGGAGAAATCCTCGTCTGTCCTACGGGACTCAAAATAAAAGACGACACAGACGTAAGTTGTTTCGATAGATCTTCTTATGTTTCTGGTTTCGCCATGGAGGTCAATATTTGGCTTCGGCCACCTTTTTAATTCATTAAATTGTCACTTTGGGGCCGCAGCCTCGATTTCGGTCGGCTGTTGGTTCCGACTTGGAGAAATCCTCGTCCACCGCTGGAATCACATTATATAAGTCGATCAAAAATTTAATGTTTAGAGGCCTAAATAAAACATTCAATGTATTTTAATTTTCAGCTTTCTCCGGAGTTGTAACGATGTTGATCTACTTGGACACCCAGATTGATTACGTTTAAAAGCGGATTAGTCGGGATCAAAGGACCAAGTAAATAGATCATTTAAAAATTAAGTGTAAGCACATCAATTGTATTGGTGTGCCCAAGCTTAACGAATTTGCTTTGTCTTCGCACATAAAACTGTCATAGTCGGTGGATATCTCTCTAATTCCGTGCGGAATAGATAATGATATAGAAATTTGAGAAAAGATCTAGTGAAAGAAACTCGCTATGATCTTATTGTGTCAGTTCAAGGGACTGCGCTGCTGAAACACTTGTGTTTTGGCTAAATTATAACCTTCTAACGAATATCTCGGTATTTGTCTGAATAGAAAATACTTATTCTATTAAGTAAGGTTATAGGTTCAGTTACAATTTGGTGCCGTGACCAGGATATGGTTCAACGATCTATTTCTTGATCCGGTATTGGTTGTGGCTAAACATACGTAGGCTTCTTAAGCCTACAATTTGTTGTCCGTGAAAGAGGAATGAGCGAGCATGTTGTGGCCTAGAAATACGTTCTCCCATCTTAAAAAGGTTACTAGTTCAAATAATAACCAAAGTTTCTTTTGTTACAGGGTACAACAAAGAAATATCTAAACTAATGAGCATATGAATATTAAAAGCAAAAGTGGAAATATAACGTTTGTATAAAGTGAATAAATATAATAAAGTGTCTGAGGACCACTAAAGTGAAGTGTCACAAAAATATAAAAAGTGGATAAG
Source organism: Athrips mouffetella (assembly GCA_947532105.1). NCBI lineage: Eukaryota > Metazoa > Arthropoda > Insecta > Lepidoptera > Gelechiidae > Athrips > Athrips mouffetella. The sequence goes on from OX383958.1 coordinate 7,947,087, forward strand.
GACCACCAAAGTGCAGTGACACTTAATAGATTAAGTGATATTGTTAGTAAAAAGGACTATAATTAAAAAGTTTCAAAAGAAACGTAACACAACATGTCGGACACAGAAGAGGAAGTGCAAGTTCCGGTAGAGGACGTGGAGGAGATATACGAACCCCCCAAGAAAAAGATAAAGGGTAAGAAGGGGAATAGCCCTGTCTTTCAAGTAGAGGAGAAAAGGGATGCTCCTGAAATGTCAAAAGAATTTACCCTTCTTCACAAAATGATACAAAGACAAAACCGTATATTGGACATTAAGTTGAGCAAATTAGAAGCGGAGATCAAGCAAACCGCAGAAGCTCAGAAAAGTTTACAAGTCCAAAATCGACCTACATCATCTAATAGGACATCACCTGTGTCGGAGCAACCAGATCCGCTTGCAAACCGACAAATTATGTATTCGATTACTAACCTTAATTCAGAGAAGCCCAAATTTAACGGCAGAGCAAAAACTCACCCTGTGACCTTTTTAGAAGACTTAACGTCTTATATTAAGAAAGTGCCAACACAAGGAAAAGGATTGGACATTGTGATTGAGTGCTTAGAAGGTCAGGCAAGAGATTGGGCAAGAGTTTATAAGGAAAGGTGGAGTGAATTCGATGATTTTAAAAGGGACTTTTTACAGACCTTCTGGAACGAGGTCGAACAGAATAAAGTGCGAAGAGAAATCGTTAGTGGAAAGTGGGACAGAACAAAAACACCCACTATGTTAGCTCACTTCATGAAGTATGCTGGACAAGTGAAGCTATTAAATTACCCTTTGACAGATGCACAGTTAATTGCTGATTTGATGAGGCATTTTCCACGAAACGTGCAACAGTTGTGGACATTATCAAAGAGGAATGAAATATTGTCCGCAACACAGTTCTTACACGAATTAGACTGCATAAACCAGTCGGAAGAAGACGCTCAATTAACAAGATCCTCGGGTAGCAACATGCACGCTCCATCAGGAGCGACAAAAACAAACAACAGATACAAGGAGTGGAGAAGGCCAAAAGAAGACAACACGGGTTCCACGCGAGGCAGTACTGGTGGGGTGAAGGCGCCCACCGCACCGGTTGCTGCATCCATGGAAACAGTGAAGTCCATCGAAGAAGCTCCAAAAAACTGAATAATGCTGAGCGCGTAGTTGTCCCTAAGCACTCGGCTTCAAATAAGGGCACAGCTCTACAAAACAGTTCGATCGGTTATCAAATAATGTTAAAGCAAGGCTGGAAACCAGGCCAAAGTTTGGGTAAACATAATAATGGCTTAAAGAGACCGAGCGAAGCAAAAGGCCAGTCGGGGCGAGCTGGTTTTGGTTTTATAAATATCATAGAGAGTATATCAGGTCTCATTAAAGACCGGTTTAATTTGCTTTTAGCTGAAAAAATGATTCCTAACAAAGATTTAAACACAGTATTCGAAGAGGATGAGAAGACAAAGGAATTACTGGAAGGAATAAGGCCTGATATCTCAATAATTTGTGAAAAGCTCACAGTCAAGGCTTTGTTAGATACGGGCTCAGATATAACATGCATATCAGAAGAGCTCTATAATGAGTTGATCCACAAAAACCCTAAGTTGTCCGTTATGCCTGTCAAAGGGTTCCAAATAAAGGGGGCTGTGGGTCAACGCTCTTCTAGAAACAATAAACAGATTATGCTACATGTTGATCTAACAAAGGATTTATCTTTAGACATTCCATTTTTGGTTGTGCCCAATCTATCAAGGTCAATGATTTTGGGCTTTGATTTCATGTTGCAATATAAAGTGGAAATACAAATAGAAAAGGGAAAATATGGCGTTTGCATAGTACACGGCGGAAAGCCGATTTTTTTTCCATTTAAGGATTTTAAAAGTGTATATTGCATTAAAAATGGCAAAGATCAAAACAGTGTAAATATCAGTAAGAGGTTTGAGCCTGATGTGAATATTGGATGCAAGTCTGACCACAGAGGTAGAGAAAAGTTAATTGAAATATTACGGAAATATGAGTCATTGTTTACAGACAGATTGGGCAAAGCAAATTGCTATGAACATGAGATTAAAATGGAACACGAAAGACCCATAATAAATAGGAGTTATCCAATACCGTACGCTTATAAAGCCAAGATGGCAGTTAAGTTGGACGAATTAGAAAAAATTGGTATAATTACAAGGGCATCAACCCCATACTCGAGTCCATTAACATTTACGCTGAAAAAGGATGGCGTTGATATACGTGTTTTATTAGACGCCAGAGGAATTAATAAACATATGGTGGCTGAGACAGAGAAGCCACCTATGCAAATAGATGTGATCAATTCCTTCCATGGAGCAAAATTTATTACCACGATAGACTTAAACAATGCATATTTTCAAATACCAATCAGCAAAGAAAGTAAAAAGTATACTGGGTTTACTTTCGAGGGTAAATCTTATGTATACAATGTTTTACCTCAAGGATTAAAGACCTCTGTGGGAAGCTTCAGTCGAGCGATGGACATCATCCTTGGGCCTGATGTTAGGGAATTTTGTGTTAACTATTTAGACGATTTAGCCATCATAACGTGTGGCTCGATTGATCTTCACCTGGAGCATATTGATCGAGTCTTACAAAGGTTACACCAGGCCGGGTTGACATGTAACTTACAAAAGTGTGATTTCATTTGCAAGGAAGTAAAGATGTTGGGATTTATAGTTTAAACAGAAGGCATAAGAACAGACCCGGAGAAAGTCAAAGCAATAAGTGAATTTCCAATTCCAAAGAAGGTGAAACAAGTCAGAGCCTTTTTAGGGCTCTGTAATTTTTATCGCCGATTCATACCTGATTATAACAGAAACATTATGCCTTTGTGTGAATTATTGAAAAAGGGGAAAAGGTGGATATGGAGTGAGAAAGAACAAAAAGCTTTTGATGAGCTTAAAAACCGTTTTATAAAAACAATTATGCTCCATCATCCAGACTTTAGCAAACAGTATTACATTCAAACAGACTGCTCCGGAATTGGATTAGCAGGAGTATTATTTCATCTTGGAGACGATGGAAATATGAAAATACTTGGATTCCACAGTAAAGCCTTGAAAGGAGCTGAATTAAATTGGACAACTACAGAACAAGAATTTTACGCCGTAATCAGTACTTTTAAAAAGTTTGAGACTTATTTGAGAGGAGCAAAAGTGATAATCAGAACAGATCACAAGGCATTACTATTAGTTAACAACATGAAACTCTACAACAGTAGAGTGACGAGATGGATTTTGTTCTTGGAACAATTTGAATACACTTTTGAACATGTAGCTGGAAAGTTGAATATTGGAGCAGATATCTTATCACGTTACCCTCCTAGTAGTGAAATCATACAAGAGGAGAAAGCAATTTGCCCAGAAATTGCTTATACTGAGAGTGATCCCAATAAGGAGTTAAACAAAAGGTTGAGGAATATAAGGAAGCTGCAGGAAGTAGATCCTGTAGCTTCCGAAATTTTTCAGGACTTAAATAAAGAAAAACAAGAAAGCATAAACAGATTAACCCCACATTGCTCTATTAGAGATGAAAAACTACATATGGAGGTGAACGGCAAAGATGTCTTGGTTCTTCCTGCTGCATTAATAGAAGCTGTCACTATGCAAGTCCACGAGGAGATGGGACACCAAGGAGCATATAAAATTATAAAATACATCAGAGATCGTTTTTATTGGCCTAATCTGACAAGAGATATAAAGCGAACTTTGAACAAATGTCACATTTGTCAATTGGCAAAATGTAATAATTTTAAATATTTTGGTCCATGTCAATCGATAGTAACACAGAATATTGGAGACTTAGTGATGGCGAATATCTATGGACCCCTACCGAGTGGGAAGTTTGGATATCGATATGTACTGGTGGTACAGGATTCTTTCAGTAAGTTTGCAAAACTTTACCCGATGAGAAATGCTACAGCAAGATCAGTAGTAACAAAAATTAAACAATTCGTACAAATCATAAAGCCAAAAGCAATAATGACTGATAATGGATCTCAGTTCATTAGTAAATTATGGAGAAAAAGTTTGAATGATCTTGGAATTAAGACCATTTATACTACAGTGAGGAATCCTAGACCAAACACTACTGAACGAGTAAACAAGGAGCTTGGACGGATGTTTAGAACATATTGTCATAATAACCATCGCGGATGGGCAACAAAGTTACCAGATATAGAGAAATTATATAATAACACTCTACATGACAGCATTGGTTACACGCCGTGCGAAGTTTTGTATGGAAAAAGTAACAAAATCACATTTGACCGATGTTTGAATTTGCCTAAAGACAAATTGAATGTAGAGGAAGTCAGGACAAACGTCAGAAGGACGTTAAAGGAACAAAGCGAATATAGACAACAGAAGTTCAACGCAAATCATAAATTGATTAAGTTTCATGTAGGGGACCTGGTGAAGATCAAACGCGTCACACAATCAAATGCTGAGGACAAACAGATTAGTAAATTTGATTTGTTATATGAAGGGCCATATATAGTTTCCTCAATACCTTTTGAAAATGTTTATATTCTAGAAGACCCAATTACGGGGAATGTAAGAGGAAAATTTAATACGATACATTTATCAAAATATTATAATTAGTTGCAACATAGATGTAAACGGATTTTTTTTTTAACAAAAAGCAATTTATTTTGTTTTTGGTTAATAAAGGCCATTAAGAATTTTGTTTTGTAGTTTTATGCGAAAATAAATTATGAAAGGTTATAAACAAATTATAAATTTATAAGCCTGAAAATTACTTTGGTAAATGCAAGGTCTAATTATGTAAATAAAATTGTAGAATTAGTCAATCCTTTGGTTAAGAGTATTCATTATATAATCATATATTGGTTATAAGATTAAAGAAGATTGGTATAAGAGTTAATAAGAGTACAAAAAAAAAAGAGAAAGAATTGACTATTTCAAACCAAGCAAATGTAACACAAATAAAAGCGATTTAAAAATATATATTTTTAATAAAATAAACGATGAAAACACGGGAAGTAGTAGCGAGGTTCGGGGAGTGGCACAACCACATCCATTAAAGATGGTTAAGTATTAATTAGTGCAATTTCAAAATTATGAAGTATACAATAATATTCGAGTAGTGAAAAAGGAAAATTTTTTTAAATGCTATGAATGATAGATGTGGTTGTAGGGGAGGTTGGTGGCCGTTCTCATGATAGGGTCAAACGTCACAATTGTAAGACATTAATGATGTATACAAATGAAAGTAGGAAAAGTAAATATTGTATTATAATGTTGGACTTTCATTTTAGGTTAAAAGATTTTTTTTTCATTTAAGGATTTAAAATGGTTACCATAAAGAATGGGATAATAGGGAAACGGTTTTTTTTTTTAACATTATATCTAAGCTTGAATTTGTATAGTTTTCAAAAATTCTCTTCCATGAATTACAGAGAATTTTGGGGGCTGGTTGTAACACTAGGACCCTAGGTACAAATTAAGATACCTAAAAAACCATTAAACAGCTGGCTGGGAGCTGAAAAATATCTTAGAAACGCATAAAAGTTGAGAAATACTACAAAGTTAATGAAAATGGACATTAAGATAGGTTAAAGGATATGTAATCATATAAAAACATTACTTAAAGCAGTTAAAAGTAGTATTCGCAATGGTTTATAGGAATATCTTTCCATCAAGCATCAATTTAGAACAAAAATCTGCCTGTATTGAAATATTCATACGAAAACGGGCTATCAAAGCCGTTTTGGCGCGAAACTACGCGGTAGAATCCGTGTACAACTGCGCGATCTGTCGTTTTATATTACGAAGTATACTTATGGGGAAGACGGTCGTCGAGTAGGCGGCGGACCGAATCCAAGGAATATTGGCAAATGGATTAATCACATAAAATGTGATAATATGAGACTAAATTAATACGAAAGGCATTTCGTATAATATGTAGGCAGACGCTTAGGCCCCCTGTTCGAAAAACTGAAAAGTATAACATGAAACAAATACTTATCGAACCCGTCTGTTTGGTGATTGGTAGTGCATGGCATGATGGAAAACTCAAAAAGTTTGGGTTTTCTTATAATTCTGACGAAAAATATAAATGATCGGGGCAAGTTGGGAGATGTTTGCGATGTTATTGAAGGAATGTGGTACTGTTCTGAGTAAAGCAGAGATTGTGTTAGCGAGACGTGAAAATCCGGTACACGAATCGATGCTTGCTTGGCAGTTGCGGCACTTTCGACGATGACGAGCTTACAGTCTCTTTGTGTTTTGTACGACGAGAGCTTCTTGAAGCGGCGCGCCTGGAGTTCGCTATCATGAGCTGCTTGTCTGAATTACACAACTATCTTGCCTAACACTGTTCAGCTAATAGTGCGTAGAATGATAAAAGTCCGTATCCTGAGTGCTATGAACCCCACTCCTCTTCGCTATCTTCATTAACTCTATTACTTTTCCAATCCAATCTTCGTACCACCTGTACGCTGACGATCTCCAAATATACTCTCAAGCTGGAATTAATGACCTTGGAAAGGCCATATCTGATATTAACGCTGATCTGGCTCATATCTCAGAATGGAGTAACTCTCACGGATTGCAAGTGAATCCAAATAAGACACAGGCCATAGTAATTGGCAGTCACTGGTTCATTTCAAGGGTCGACTTTGGATCTCTCCCTCCAATCGTATTTAATGGTGTAGGTGTTCCATACGCCCAAACTGTGAAAAACCTTGGCATACTTTTTGATATCACACTTTCGTGGAAACCACAAGTGGCGGAGTTAAGTCGGAAGCTTTTTGGTGCGTATGGATCACTGAAAAGGCTGCGAAATTTCTTGCCGACCAGTACAAAGATTGCTCTTGCACAATCGTTACTCCTACCTATCTTGGATTACGCTGATACCTCCTACCCTGACCTCACAGAAGAGATGCTTAACAAACTGGAGCGGCTCCAGAACCTGTGTATAAGGTTTGTTTTCGGACTGAGGAAGTACGACCATGTGTCGTCCTTCCGAGCTCAGTTAAAATGGCTGCCCATTCGCCGTCGAAGGGATTGGCATATTCTTTCTCTACTATACTCTATCCTATTTCTTCCTTCCACCCCTTCATACCTCAAAGAAAGATTTCAATTTAACACCTCTCAAGATCGTACTCTACGCTCCTCTCTTGACCTTTCCCTCTCTATACCTTCACATACTACAAATTTCTATCACGACTCTTTCACAGCTACGGCCATACGACTCTGGAATGCACTTCCCACCGCGCTGAGGCAAGCTCCCTCACTCGACATTTTCAAAAGAAATGTTAAAGACCACTTCCTTTCACTGTCACACCTCTCGTGATCTGTGGTTGCCTGTTGTTGTTCGTGTCCTGCTATCAGATTTATGTGTATTTATATATTATATATATGTATATATATAAATATATATTTATTATGTTTTTATAGGTAGGTTTATATATGTAGTGTTTCATCATAACATCCCATGAAAAAAACGTCCACTACAGGACAGGGAGCTCCCTCCAGAATTCTAGCTTATGCTGGAAAAATGTGGAGGGGAAGTACCATAGTCACCTCGCTTGTCAGCGTTACGGCTGGCAATGTAGTGTTTATGTATGTTTAATTTGTTATATCTTTAGGTCAATCTTTATGCACCGTCCCCGCATCTATGTTAGCCTAATATCCTGCACCCAAAGGTTGCCTGGAAGAAATTGCTCTTTAGCAATAAGGCCGCCTCATTGTACACCCATTTCTAATATTGTACTTTTCACAAAATTTCGTGTGCAATAAAAGAATATTGTATTGTATTGTATTGTATTGTATGAACAGTACGGCTACGGTGATGATATGTTGGTTTCGTCATTGGAAATGTCTAAAAGTATGTCTCCGATGTATCAATCACTATTTTTAAATGACACATAAAAGCAAGTAGCTTGAATTTGCCTTCAATATTTGTCTAGGCGCTACCTTGTGATTTAAAATAACAATCTTGCGATTCGTGCATTGAGCAAATGTGCTAAGTAGTGCAGAGCAGATGGATATTGACTAGGGCCTACATTTATATATAAGGACTTTGGTTGGCGTTTTCAATATTGGCTAAAGTCACGTCGATGGATGTAGATCTTGGTTGTATACGTCGCTCATAGAAATATGAACAGCAACAAAATGCTAAATTGCGCTTCTTGCGAGAGGTGAAATGAATTCATACAAGTTATCTTTGATGATCGTTGAAGACAAGTTTGCGAACGCTATTAAAGCCTTTGGTGATGGCTTTTCAGAGTTGTACCCAAAGCCATGTTAGTAAACGTACTAGCATGTACTAAGAGTCTGGAACTTCTTATGTTGGACAGAGAGTTTTCTTATTTCTGCAGAGCACAAGTATGACAGTTATAAAACCACGAATGAAAACCCCAAATAAACGATGGGAATAACGCCTCATATGTCTTATGGCAAAAGTGGGTTGCCAAGACTATACTGAATAAATCATTCTATCATACAAATACGCGCTAGACGTGTAGAGCAGAAATAAATGAGGAGTAATAGCAGTTATGCTATAAAAGTTCATGCAGATTATGGAGACTCTCTGAGGGACATGATTGTTCTACAGAACTCGGACAATATTTGGCTTTGGCCACCTTTTTATTTATTAAACTGACACTTTTGGGCCGCAGCCTCGATTTCGGTCGGCTGTTGGTCCTGACTTGGAGAAATCCTCGTCTGTCCTACGGGACTCAAAATAAAAGACGACACAGACGTAAGTTGTTTCGATAGATCTTCTTATGTTTCTGTTTTCGCCATGGAGGTCAATATTTGGCTTCGGCCACCTTTTTAATTCATTAAATTGTCACTTTGGGGCCGCAGCCTCGATTTCGGTCGGCTGTTGGTTCCGACTTGGAGAAATCCTCGTCCACCGCTGGAATCACATTAGGCTTTTGCCTAACCCTGGCTTCGGCCTTTCACCAACAATGGGCTTCGGCTCCAACAATGGGCTTCGGCTCCAACAATGGGCTTCGGCTCCAACAAAGGGCTTCGGCTCCAACAATGGGCTTCGGCTCCAACGGTGCTTCGGCACGGGCTTCGGCCCAAATCAAAAGACTGGCTAAGCCGGCATACCCTTTCCCCGTTGGGGGGAACACATTGCGCACATTGGTGTGTTGGTAGGTGCTCATCGTGGGCCGCGAGTGGTGGAGCGGACCATCTCTCCCACCTTTTTTTATTTTATTTTAAGATAAAGAATAGAAAACGGGAGAGCTATCATCTTAGGCCTCGCATAGGCAGGGCTTAAGATGAAAAGGGAATGGGGTGTGCTGTTTATAGCCTTACCTAAAACATGAATAGGTTACACTGAAGGGGCAGTGATAAGCACTTAAAAAGTGAAGCGATAGATAATTAAAGAGTTATTGGTTAATCTTTTTGATGGCTACAATTACACTGAAGGGGCAGTGATAAGCACTTAAAAAGTGAAGCGATAGATAATTAAAGAGTTACTAGGTTGAATCCTTTTGATGGCTACAATTGCACTGAAAGGGCAGTGATAAGCATTTAAAAAGAGAAGCGATAGATAATATAAAGGTTACCTACTTGTTATGAATCCTTTTGATGGCAACAACATGATCCTCAAAAAGAGTTTGGGCTACTATTCACATGTAGTAAGTCCTACCACAAGTCGATCAAAAATTTAATGTTTAGAGGCCTAAATAAAACATTCAATGTATTTTAATTTTCAGCTTTCTCCGGAGTTGTAACGATGTTGATCTACTTGGACACCCAAATTGATTACGTTTAAAAGCGGATTTGTCGGGGTCAAAGGACCAAGTAAATAGATCATTTAAAAATTAAGTGTAAGCACATCAATTGTATTGGTGTGCCCAAGCTTAACGAATTTGCTTTGTCTTCGGACATAAAACTGTCATAGTCGGTGGATATCTCTCTAATTCCGTGCGGAATAGATAATGATATAGAAATTTGAGAAAAGATCTTGTGAAAGAAACTCGCTATGATCTTATTGTGTCAGTTCAAGGGACTGCGCTGCTGAAACACTTGTGTTTTGGCTAAATTATAACCTTCTAACGAATATCTCGGTATTTGTCTGAATAGAAAATACTTATTCTATTAAGTAAGGTTATAGGTTCAGTTACAGCCTTATCGAAAATAATTATTGTACAATAAAATACTGCTGATACAACCTCAAGACAAATACAACCGATAATTAAAAGAAGAAAAAATTACAGACAAACTTATTTACGGTTTTAAAGATGGGCTTTATTGCTTTTAAAAATACTACAGGACGACTCGACGCGAGAGTCTGTCTCGCACTTGACCGGTTTTTTTAATATAAGTATATTTTTTGTTCGATAAGTTGAATTAATCATTCGCACTTGGACATCACTAAACTTCCTAAGTCCCTTCAAACTTAGTTCCATCTTTCTACCTTCCTTTCCTACGTAGGAGACTAACTGACTTAGTGTGTGAATTCAGTCAGGTGTGATCGGCCCTTTAGGGTACCGATCTTGATCCGGCTTTTTTGACCTCTTACACAAGTGAGAGAAGTTTCATAACTAAGACAGCATTTCCAAAGGTTTGCCGAACTTTTTTTAGACCAACGACTCCCCTTTCCGTTGTATTTTACGCCCATTGTGTTATAGTCCGAGGTAAAAATAATGAGCGATACTGACAGTTTTAGTTGTGTTATCTTTACGAGTAAGTATCGTCTTTTAAATATAATAGATAAATAATAAATTATTCGACTAAAAAAAAAAACAGAAAAACGTACAGTATTCCACTTCTGACGGTGTTGTTGACTCGTCACTTACGTCTGGTTCGCCAATACATTCACAGCTGTATATGTTACATATTCCTCCTTGTTTATAGTTTTGTAAGAAGCAAAAGTTCCGACACTGCACCTCAATACAGTTAGCGATATTTGGAGGGTCTAAAAAAGTCCAATAGTCATCAGTTGAAAATATATTAATATCTTATTACGATGACTTATGACTCCAGGTGTTAAAAAAATTGTGAAATAGAGGGATATAAAATTTTGTGAGAGCTTGTGGACGACCATCGCAAACAAACGCACTCTAACACAGAGGACGGAGGTGAGGACAACGATAGAATTAGTTCAACCAGAAATTTTCTCGCGATTTCAATGGATTTAGTTTATAAAATCTAGATCACAGATTCACAGCTTGGCTGGGTGCATTATAAAAATGTTGCAAAGCGTTTTGTGCCGGAATATTAACCAGGTGAGGGTTATATTAGACATTGAAGGCGCTGCAAGTCATCCTTCGTCATCCAGTACAAGAAATTTGCAACTTTGTTGAGAGAGTACTACGGTATTCCATAAGTAGTGAGAATGACCCAGAAAATAAACGACTATTGATTATTTAATATGGATTTTTCTACGTAGCTTCAATATCGCTATGAATCCTTAATGTCGCAGTTTTTCGAAGCTTCAATCCCTGGGAAAAATAAAGATTTCATTTTGGTCCTACCAAAGCTCTCCGTATGGGATCCATGACTTCGATTTTGCTTCTGTATCTGTTTCTTCTTCGGTGTTGGGAAACAGGTAGAAGTGGCTATGATTAGAGGGCTGTCAGTTAAATCATGAAAGTGGGGAAAGTGGTGAACTTGTTCAAACTCGGCATGTTGAATGGCATGTAACGAAACTTTCATTTTAAAATTTTTAACTTGCTGCTGGATTGGCTGACTGGCTGATGAAATTTACCCCATTATTTATACGTTTCTAAATATTGCGGCCTGAGTTTTTGATACCATCTTTTTAGTGCAATAAACAATCAATACTTATAAACATCAAAAGACTTTACAGCCAAAATATTGTTCAGTCTCACTACTTATTGAACACTCCCATTAGATCTATAAAATGTTAGCCTGCAAATGGGCAAACAAAACAAATAATACAAAGTGTAAGGGACGGTGCACCGAAAACTGACAGGGCATGCTTAGTCAACGAAACTGAACCACTATCCTAAAATTTGGTCTCTCCATACAAACTGGTCGATCAAAGTGTATGGAGAAGTCAAAAATACACCCTTTATAAGTTAAAAATAACAGGTCTGCCTTACCTTCTCTTGGCAGTTTCGTTAGTCGGTCCTCAAAATGTGGTCATATATGTGGGGCACAAATATGATCGGACTTTTGAAACTAATGAATGTTCCTTCCTAATGAAAACCTTCTATTTCTACGAATACGTTTCATTCGTGTACTCCATAGAGTACGTCATGACGTTATCACATTTATCTCCGACTGTACCGATCCTGTTAGGTTACGTATTAGCAGATCAACGTAATTTGGATCTATTGGGCCACTACTTTCTCAACAAAGTTGCAAATGTCTTGAATGTTTAGTTTTTTAAATAATTAATTTCTAGTTGGTTAAATAAACAGCAAGAATTATTCAACAATCATTATTAATACTTGCTTATTGCAAATGAACACTGCACATAATATACGTTCAAATATGGGTAGGTACCGAATTACATTATTCTCTTAAAATCTATAATTGCTCTTGCTACTTACCAAAAGTCGGCAACCAGGGCTGGCTCCAATTGCCAAGTCTGATGTCCGGTGGCCATTCAGATGGATAATCTAAATCATGTTCGTCCCATTCAAAACCTGGTTTTTGCCAAGGCCATTTTGTTAAATCACGTGGTTTCGGTGTTGTTTTTTTGGGTGGTCCGGCTGTTACCAAAAAAATTTCATAGTATATCAATAATATAACGATACAGTACGCAAGAATTTTCATTTTTCAAGTGTATGATCCACAATTGAAAAGAATGTAATTGTTCTTTAATTGGATTTACATGGTGAATTATACAAGGTGTTTGGGTATCGATTTTTAAACGATTGATTCAGAACTTGAAATTGAAGTTGACTGTACCTACTTAAGCGATTCGAAAACGTGATCTAAGCGGTAAATTACAATATTATGGATTATACTTAAGATTGAAGATTATCGGCACCCCGCCTGGGAATGACGTTTCTGTAAAAGTCGGTTTACTATTATCTAGATTTAGATTAGAGTTTACTATGACAGGTACTTAATTAAAAATTATTTCAAAAAACAAAATACCCGACTGTGTGGAAAAATAAGAAATGAAAAGAGACCCAACAAGATAAAAAAAAATCATAAGGTATTGGTGACAAACCGGGGCGGACTAAAATTATGTGTTTGGAGGTGGTTTTTCAACATCAGATATATTTTGTAGTTTTTGTTTGTGGCTGCAATACCTAATGAATTTTTTTTTACTTGTTTTTTATCTTTTCAGTTTATATTTTTCGACACAGTCGGGTATTTTGTTTTTTGAATTTTTTTATTTTATTTAGTACAATTTAGTTTTATTAATTAAAGACTTTTTTTAATTTTTTATTACCCTATGACACTCCCACAATGAATACAAATCTAAGGACACCTCATATGTTAAAATCTATCAAGCCGTCTAGGCTGCAGAGCGCGACAAAGAAATCGACATACATACATCCATACATACTTACATTCGAAAAACATAACCCTCCTGTTTTGGGGCAGTCGGGTAAAAATAACATAAAAGGACAAAAGTTTAATTGCAAGTGAAGTTGCAACGACATTCACAAAATTGATTAATTAAAGTGCAGTTTGAAAAATCTAAAACAGAAAATGAAAAAAATTAACAGCGAATTTAAAATAATTAATATGGAGATCGTTTCCTTTTTTCATTACTTTTTTCATGGTTAATTTTTCCTTTAAATATTTGTTTATCATATCTTATTATCGCAAAGTTTCCCTTTCTTTTTTTTGGGTTTAAATTCTTTTCTGATTTGTAAAATTTCTTTGGGGAAATCTTTTGTAACATATGAAGTTGCTCGGAATCTTTAATGTCTCAAGCTTAACATAGTCCTGACTGTACTTTAGAAGGCGCGAGGAGCTATATTTTGTCTTAGCGTCATTCAGAGACGATTTGAAGTCTTGAAAGAAAGCAGTAGATATGGTAGAAAGATTTACAAATTCTTTTTTTTTTTACTATGTATGGGCTTACTCTTGACCTCGATCTAGCCTTGAGGACAGAGATGAGGTCGACGATGGAACGAGCTTGCCCAAAAGAAGCCCTTTGTGCGAATGTGTGGAATATCAACCAAATATGGGTGATAGCAATACATGTTTTAGACATAAACTGGCGATAAGTTTTCCGAATAAATAGCGGTGCCCAAATTATTGACACCAACAAATCGATATTATATCGCCAAGGGTGACAAATCGCGACGATAAATTTTGTAAATGGTGGCTGCGGCTAGGTTAGCCAATAAATTTGCAAATATGCCTCCTATACAAATTGTCTGATGGTTCACTGAAATAGGACGCGCAAATTTTTAGCGAATCAAAATGAAAGAACACTGATTTTGTGGTATGTCATTTTATACTACCAACGAATTGAGATGAGACAGAATGCTTTCAGGATGTTATAACACTTGCATTTTTCGATCTCGTTTAAATCGATTGTTAATAGATCGGTGATAAAGCTGATACGCCTAATAAAGTTTTTAGTTTTCACATAATGAAGTTTTTTAGCAAAAAAAATACCATAACTTTTACTTATATACCAACCTAGGTCATTTTACACATCTACCAACGAAGGTTTGGATTAGAATTGAATATTGAGAAAGAAGTCTTTCAGGATATTATAACACTTGCACTTTTCGATCTCGTTTAAATCGATTGTTAATAGATCGGCGATGAAGCTGATACGCCTAATAAAGTCTTTAGTTTTCACATAATGAAGTTTTTTAGCAATAAAAATACCATAACTTTTACTTATATACGAACCTAGTTCATTTTATACCATCTACCAATGAAGGTTTGGATTAGAATTGACTATTGAGAAAGAAGTCTTTCAGGATGTTATAACTCTTGCACTTTCCGATCTCGTTTAAATCGATTGTTAATAGATCGGTGATAAAGCTGTTATGCCTAATAAAGTTTTTAGTTTTCACATAATGAAGTTTTTTAGCAAAAAAAATACCATAACTTTTACTTATATACTAACCTAGGTCATTTTATACCATCTACCAACGAAGGTTTGGATTAGAATTGACTATTGAGAAAGAAGTCTTTCAGGATGTTATAACACTTGCACTTTTCGATTTATTAGGCGGTGATGAAGCTGATACGCCTAATAAAGTTTTTGGTTTTCACATAATGAAGTTTTTGAGCAATAAAAATACCATAACTTTTACTTATATACGAACCTAGTTCATTTTATACCATCTACCAATGAAGGTTTGGATTAGAATTGACTATTGAGAAAGAAGTCTGTCAGGATGTTATAACTCTTGCACTTTCCGATCTCGTTTAAATCGATTGTTAATAGATTGGTGATAAAGCTGATACGCCTATAGTTCGTACGTCCATTAATGCAAATGCAGAGTTAAAATGCAATTTTAAGGGTTCCGTACCCAAATGGAAAGAAACGGAACCCTTACGGATTCGTCATGTCTGTCTGTCTGTCCGTCCTTTACTTTTTTCCGAAACTATAATAACTATACTGTTGAAACTTGGTAAGTAGATGTATTCTGTGAACCGCACAAAAATAGAAAAAAAAAACATAAAATTTTAGGCTTCCCCATAGAACTGAAACTCAAAAAAAATTTTTTTTTTTTTAAATTCTTTATTTAAGGAGCTTGGTCTTTTACAGACAAGTCGCTCCGTAAGGTATTCTACATGAAGTAACAAACAAATTAAATTATAAATTCCTTCTGCTAAGACACTTTCTCGCTAGATGCAAAAGAGCCCCGGCCTCCCCCGAAAGGGGGCAAGCCAGGACACTGTTGCATCCGCCGACATCCCGTAGCATCGGGAATCGAGAAAATACCTCCCATCTTCGTGCTTCGTTTCGGACACATTCCATTAGAATGTGGTAGACGTCCTCCACAATATCGCATTCCGAACAATTGGGGGAAGATACCTTCCTCATCATGTGACCGAATTTATTTAACGGAATGTGTCCGGTCCGAAGTCTCATTAGATGTACGCAGTCCTGTCTGTTTAGCGAACAATTGCTTATCCAAGAAGTTGTTGGATCTGTTTGAATGGTACGGTACCAAATACCCTTTTCTTTAGATCTTCGATCAAAATATTCCTTCCACAATTCGCGGCACTTATTCTTTACCAATGTAAGACAATCCGTATAAAAGGGGGAGACCTCTAATCTAATACCTTCGTATGTAGCCTGTTTCGCTAGTATGTCAACTCTCTCATTTCCGGACAGATTTATATGAGACGGAATCCATTGAATTTTAATAGTTTTCATTTCAGCCTTTAGTTTGAGTAATAATTTAATAATTTCGTAAGCTACTGGTAGACCTCGAAACGTCGAGGTACATCGAGCTAAGTGTTGAAGCGAGCTTTTTGAATCAGTCAATATCACAATTTTATCCCGATCAATAGAATCAATATAGGATAACGCTTCAACAATGGCTATTAATTCCACATGCATAATGGAAATATTAACCTAAATTTTGAATTTTGAATTAACGTTTGCTTGGGGGTCATAAAAGGCTGCACCTGTGCCGTCTATATCTTTGGAGCCGTCGGTGTAAATTTGATAGTAGCCGTGGAAATTCGAAGATAAATAGAGGTCACATAATTCGTAAAGAGCTAAGACATTATAGCTTCTTTTGGCTCGGTTTATGCCTTCTATATTTATATATAAGATCTCAGTTAAATCCACCCTGCTCATCCAGGTATCTAAGCAAAACATTTCCAATTTAGGGCTACATTTTATTGTTATGTCTTTTAAATCTTTTTGAAGTAATACTAAAAGGGGAATATTTTTTCTTGACCAACGATTAGCGGAACATTGCAATGACAAATTATGTAGTGGTTCTATTATATTATTAGAATGGGTAGCCAAGGATTTACTTTTCAACCAAAATTTACTGGCTAAGAAATGTCTTCGTATTTCTAATGGCTGTAAATGTAATTCAAATTGCATTGCATGGATCGGAGTACTCTTTATGAAACCTCCTATGATTCTCATAGCTGTATTCTGAACCCTGTCTAACTTAGTGAGGTGGGAAGCGCTACTGTCGGCGTAAAGGAAGCACCCATAGTCCAAGCGACTCCTAATAATGGCTATGTAAAGTCTTCTTAGGTGCATCGGATGTATTCCCCATCCAGATCCGGCTAAAACTTTGAATACATTTAGAAATTTAAAAGTCTTTTCTCTAACCTCATTTATGTGTATGCCCCATCTTAACGAACGGTCTAACCATACACCTAAATATTTAACGTTTTCTACAGTTGATAATGTTTGGTTACCCATTTTAATAGCTACTTGAGTCCTATTTACTCCTTTTTTAAAAACACATATCTTACTTTTTGACGCTGATATTTCTAGACCTAAATCGGCAAATAATAAAATCAAAAGATTAATCGCTTCTTGAAGTGTTATGACACACGTGGATATAGATTTATTAGTGGAATATATGACAAAGTCGTCAGCATATTGCGAAATATACACATTGTTGAATTTACTACATATGTCATGTGTCGCTAAGTTAAAAAGAAGTGGGGATAAAAAAATTTTTTTTTTTCATAAAAACCCATACTTAACTTCAAAAATGATATTGAGGTTTCTAATATTATTTTTAGGGTTCAGATCCAGATAATGTTATTCAATGTAGATTCTTTACAGAATGCAAATAGAGCGAGTCTACGCCGTTTCGGATCGTGCTATGGCAGCGTAAAAGAAACGGCAAGAAACCACTGCACCACGGCCTACTTTAAGAGTCAGCTTTTTACAATGTGTTTCTTGTGTTCCGTAGCCAAATGGCAAAAAACGGAACCTTTATAGATTCGTCATGTCTGTCTGTCTGTATGTCCGTCCGTCCGTATGACACAGCCACTTTTTTCCGAAACTATAATAACTACTAGCGGCCCGCCCCGGCTTCGCACGGGTACTAATCTACGGGTGGAGGTGGTGCCTTTTATTGCGATATATGACGCAGCCTTCAAGTTGTTACACAATTTTTAAAACATTCTAAAATATTTCGTTGTACCTCAGGACGTCAACCACAAAAGAATATTTTGGAGGTGGTAGGGCTTTTGTGCAAAGTCCGTCTGGGGAAGTACCACCTTCTTGCTTTTTCTGCCGTGAAACAGCAGTGTTTGCACTGCTGTGTTTCGGTTTGAAGGGCAAGGGAGCCAGGGAAATTACTGGCACATGAGACATACCATCTTAGTTTTCAGGGTGGGTAACGCGCTTTGCTGTCTTATTTAGTGTCAAATTATTTCACTAATAAGACAGTGGGTGTCATGGGCGGTGGTGACCACTTACCATCAGGTGGCCCACCTGCTCGTTTAGCCACATGTGACATAAAAAAAAATATATCTAAAATTTAAAAAATCAGGCTTCTGACGACCAGTCGCAACGACGTCTGCCCCTATTCTATCTAATCTGGGGTGTGCCCTCCGTGTGTGCCCCGTCTTGTTATTGTCTCGCTGGTATTAACTTCGGAAACACTCTGCGCATCTAGTGTTGTGAAGCTCAATCTAGGACTTTAATTAGAGTGATTTTAATATTGTGATATCTTCCAAGATATTCATTTAAATAACATGGTGTAAAGGACAATTTTGATCTATGTTTATTGCTTATCATCACTAACTTTTTAAATTAGATACGGATCCATACCTTGAGGGCAAAAATACGTTCAAAAATACCTTATTTTGAAAATCTACTTTTTTGCTATAAAAAGTAGGTTACTGTGGGTTATCCTTAAAAGATAGACAAATACTATCGCGGACTTTTCTTTAGAGCTCTTAGAGAGCAACAATTCTTTCATACATAACTTTCATATAAATGAAATCATTTACGCAGCGCACGACCAGATAGCTCTCAAGAGGCACGTTTTTTTCCGACTCGATCGACAAACCTCATCACAGTTCAGTTAATTTTCAATCAATATTTATAAATTATAGCCTCAAATCTTCCTAATGAATTAATCTATCTATGAATGAAAACCGGATCCAAATCAATATAGTAGTTCCTGAGTTTAGCGATCACAGACAGACATGATGGATGGATTGATGACGACAGACAAACTTTTAGGGGGACTCCTTTTATAATATGTAGTGATGATACTGTTGAAACTTGGTAAGTAGAAAGATGTATTCTGTGAACCGCATTAAGATTTTCACACAAAAAAAGAAAAAAAAACATTAAATTTTAGGGTTCCCCATACTTAGAACTGAAACTCAAAATTTTTTTTTTATCTGCCCCATACGTTTGGATAGGTCTTCAAAAATGATATTGAATTTTCTAATATATATTTTTTTTAAACTGAATAGTTTGCGCGAGAGACATTTCCAAAGTGGTAAAATGTGTGTCCCCCCCTGTAACTTCTAAAATAAGAGAATGATTCCTTTTTTTTTTAATGCTACATAAATCGAAAACCGCAATTGACATTTCATTCAATCAACTCAAATAAAAAATTTAGTTACTTATATCACAGTACCTGGGTGACCGAGCTTCGCTCTACAATCATCATCATCATCATTTATTCAGAAACAGTATTACTGTGTGCGAATTTCACAAATTAAATTTAAAAATATGACCTTAACATCTAATTTAACTAGTAGTAAAGGTATAACTAGTAGTCTACAGACATACAGTACCTATTAATAGAAAATAACAATAAACCACATTTTATATCACAGGAAAGCTACATATTTAAAAAATGACCCACAATATTTATAATAGCCGTCTCAACCGGAAAATATCATAGGGTGAGCGAGCTACGCTACTCAACAACAGATGGCGCTGTAAGTTTCTTGAAAGCACTAAAACGCGCTAAGAAATATTAAGAAAGACGGTGAAAACTAATTTTCCTAGACATGAAACTAGAGAGCTAGATCGATTTGCCCCCAAAAACCCTTGCATACTAAATTCTATCGAAATTGTTAGAGCCGTTATCAAGAAAACGATTATAAAATATATATATATATATATATATATACAAATATTGCTCGTTTAATAGAATTAGTCCACAGTTTCCTTTTTACCACAGTTAGATAGGTTTATAAGGATGTCAATAAACTATGATTGCTGTCTCAAAGTGGTAGCTGACCAAAATAGCAGCCAATCCAAGTGTTCAGATGTTGCCCATATTTGGTATATTTTTTTTTTTCAATTTAATTTTTTACAGTAGTTAGACAGGCTTATAAGAAGGTCAAGAAATCACGATTGCAATCTCTAAGTGGTACCCGGATGAAGTAACAGCCAATTAAAGATGGAAGATGCACAATTTTATAAAGTCAACTGTATCTCGAGAACCAATCATCCGATTTCCTTGTTTTTTTGTTTAGACCGAAGGTCTGCATGTGTACTTCAAATGATTTCATAGGCACTGTTACAGTAGATTCAACCATTACTAAATAATTAAAGAAAAAAATGTTTTTTTATGTATTCTTTTTTTGTCAAATCGAGTAGTCATTAACTATCTTGTAAATTTGAATAAAATATATCTTAGATGTACAATAAACTATCTTTGATTTAATGTATACCATGTTTGGGTTTGATAACTCAAAACACATGTAAACATAAGTTTAAGTTAATTTCAATTAATTAGTTGGATTCAGATTATTTAATTTAATGAAAATTATTTACAGAGTACTTATTGCATGTCATAGCATGCAGAATACAATACAAATATAGCGAGTCTGCACCGTTCCAAAGCTTGTTTTTAGTACGCACACTTATTTAGCAAACACTAGAAATTGGCAAACTCATGTTTCCATGTCTTTTTAGCCATTAGAATGCACTACATCTTTAATATGAAGATCTTCTCGAATGACTTAAGTATTTCGTAAAAACTTGATTTAAAAAAGAAGAATATCAGAAAATCATCAGTATTTCCTTTATAAATTAATAGCGCTTGATTTAACTGAAACAGTTTTATGACATTATTTATAGAACACATACAGACCTTTAGTTTAAAAGAAAAATAAATGAAATCGGACTATTGGTTCCTGAGATACAGTAAAATTTGTGAAATTCAGCATTTTCCATCTTTGATTGGTTGTCATTTTATCCAGGTACCACTTTGAAATCACAATCATGGTCATTTGACATCCTTATAAGAATATCTAACTACTTTGAAAGGGAAAACGGTTTCCCCAAATCATACCAAATATTAGCAGCATCTGAACTCTTGGATTGGCTGCTTTTTTTTTGGTCAGCTACCACTTTAAGACAGCACTCATGGTTTAATGACATCCTAATAAACCTATCTAACTGTAGTAACATCGAATATTGGTACCTCCCAATTATACCATTTCCTCATTTTTGGCCATCTGGCCCATGGACTAAATAGGATAATAAAAATATATAGCAATAAATATACCATAACTTTTACCTACATACGAGTACGTACAGGTTACGGAACCCTCAGTGCGGGAGTCCGACTCGCACTTGGCCGGTTTTTTTTTCTAAACTGAATAGTTTGCGCGAGAGACACTTCCAAAGTGGTAAAATGTGTCCCCCCCTGTAACTTCTAAAATAAGAGAATTATAAAACAAAAAACCATGCAAACTTCCACCGAACATTAGTTTGAAGGAGATCTAGTAATAAGGGTGCTGGCTGCAATTGGGGTATATGATTTGCTCATGATTCATATTAATAGGGAAGATAGATCAGCTCAATACGAATCGATTTGGTCCTTACAAGTTTTTCTGTATGTCGCTGGGTTTTTGAATTAAAGCAAAAAAAAATAAAATAAGATACTAAATAATGTTTTTTTTGTCTGCCTTTGTGGCTCCTGTTTAAAATACTTCTGAAGATGACATGCAGGGCTTTGCATTGTCACGGGACGAAGTAGTGAATTTTTGCATTTTGAAGAGCTGTAACTTTACGAGGACCCAGGGATATTATGGTGGCAGACCATTTTTCTGGGGTTTTATACATTGTATTTAATCAGATAGTCATAGTCCACCAGGTGAACGTTTCATTGTCAAATTTCAAAATAGTTAAAACTTAATTCCTCAAAAACGCAGGGGTGTGGATGTCTGTCAATATTTTTTGTACCTTCTAGAGGATGCTCCTTATCATCAGTCAAAGAGGCAGACATGAGCAAATCATATAGAAATTCGTCCTTCATCACCCTTAATATAGTAAGTAGTTTTTTTTAATACATCATAAATCGTAAACTGCAATTTACCTTTCATTCAATCAACTCAAATCAGCTCATCATCATCATCATATCAGCCGAAAGACATCCACTGCTGGACATAGGCCTCCCCTAAAGATCTCCATGACGACCGGTCCTGCGCTGCTCGCATCCAGCGGCTTCCCGCGACCTTGACCAGATCGTCGGTCCACCTTGTAGGGGGCCTGCCAACGCTTCGTCTTCCGGTACGTGGTCGCCACTCTAGAACCCTTACGCCCCATCGGCTATCGGTTGTTCTTGCGATGTGCCCTACGCACTGCCACTTTAGTTTAGTGACTCTCAGGGCTTAGCCAGTTACTTTAGTTCTTCTGCGAATCTCCTCATTTCTGATTCGATTGCGCAGAGAGACTCCGAACATAGCCCTTTCCATAGCCCTTTGGGTGACATTGAGCTTCCTGATAAGGCGCGGCCACGTCTCGGTGCCATACGTCATCACTGGCAACACACACTGGTCAAAGACTTTCATCTTGAGACTCTGCGGTATTTTGGACGTGAAGATATTGCGGAGCTTCCCGAATGCTGCCCATCCGAGTCAGATTAGACGAGTAACCTCTTTCTTTAAGTTGGATTTACCCAGCTGGAGTATTTGTCCTAGGTATACGTATGCATGTTCATTTTAAGACCCAAAAACCAAATCAGCTAATTTAATTAATATAATGCGGTGGTACGGAATTCTCAGTGCGCGAGTCCGACTCGCACTTGGCCGGTTTTTTTTTAGGTGGAACACCAAAGGAGACAACCGCTTCTTTCGAAGGTTTGCCTTCGGTTAGTTATTGTGCATGGATTTATAATTTTAAGCGACCTGATTGGTTAAGGGGCTTGGCTACAGCAGCGCAGCGGTGGAAAGCGATGACTCACTGCATTCTTTAAGTTGGACGGACTATAGCCGCTTTTCATCATCAACTGTGTATGGCTCTGCAAACAGACGAATACTGTTTGAGAGTTTCGCGGTCACTAGCACTATTATAAAAACAGTTAATATCGGGAACTCATCAAAAATCCATATCGTGGTAAGAACCCGTCAAACTGGTCATATACGACAAAATATTGATATCGCAAAAACATTTCTCCATAAAGCTTCTTCAAATAATTTTCTAATGTATCTCCAAACATTATTTACCAAAGAAAGAAAGCACCGTTTCCATTACCACTGAGTAATTGTTAATCAAGTTATTTTTCCATCAGTCAGAAGAAATTAATTGTTGAGTGACAATTTGTGTGACGAGGGTCACACGACACAACTTATTCGTGTTTAGCAACGTATTTCGTTTGGCACTTAATTTTTTTTCTCTTGTAGGATGATGTATGATTGCCTTGCTATCTGACACTAATCGCAAATTCTACCACCTTAAGAGCCAGCGCGCACTAGCGATTTTTAGTTGGCCGAAAGTTTAGTCGCAATCGTACTTTGCATAGACAAATCGATCGACAAATGCGCGCACTACTATAGGGGTACATATTGATTCCCATAACGATCAAACTATCGGCCAACTAAAACATCGCTAGTGCGCGGTGGCTCTAACCCAAAAGCTAAGTATTAGTGTAAGATCCAAATGAAATCGAGGCTAGTTTCGTTGAAGTTTCCTCTTCCGCACCAACTACCGGTATGTAATGTAATGATATACCGCTACCGCTATACAGTATCTGCAGTGATTTTCTTGTCTAATGGACATATGATCCAAAAATATAAATCAATTTTTAATTTTTTTTTCATCGGACGCTCGTTGATTCATTCTTTTTCTGTCTACGAGCGTGATAGGACATTTTATTGTACTCGCGTTACTCCATAGCGTTATTATATTCTAAGTGTATTGCGTAAAGTTTGGCTGATGTAGCCTCGTGTTTTTAGGGTTCCGCACCTCAAAATAAAAAAACGGAACCCTTATACGATCACTTTGTTGTCCGTCTGTCTGTCAAGACACTTTTTCTCACGAACGAGAAGAGGTATTGGAATTGATAATGAATATTATGGTCCATAAACCACACAAGATCTAAAAATTTCAATTTTTTACAACGATGCAATCAAAAGATATGGCTTTTTATGTCCTCATCTCCATACATTTATGCAAAAAAGCAAAACCTACAGGGTACTTCCCGTTGACCTAAAATTATGAAACTTAGCAAGAAGCTAGGTCTCACAGTACAAATAAAGGGAAAAGTTTAAAATCATTATATATTTAAATTTTCTCACAACTAACAGTAACCAATTAAGGTGAGCTCCCGTTTCAAGAACTTTTCTTTAAAAAAGGGGTCAAGTTGGGTGGTCGCGAAGTTTTTGAGTGAACCGATTGCAGTAAAATAAGTTCAAATATTGCACGATAGCAACCCAAATTCGTTATTGAAAACCCCGCTTACAATTTCGCGAACCTTCTGTCTGAGTGAACCGTTTGCAATGAAATAAAGCTTATATGTTGCACAGAAAGAAGCCCGACGCGTCATTGAAAACCTCGTTTTAATCAGTTCAGTAAGTGAGTTCTTGGTTCTGCAGCTTGAAACTTTGCGTATCTTCTCTCAGAGTGAACCTTTCGCAATGGGTAAGCCAAACGCGTTATTGAAAGCCACGTTTGAATCGGCTCAAAAGTCTGAGTGAACCGTTTTCAACTAACTAACCTAAAGTAATATGTTGCACGGAAGTATCTAATCCAAGCACGTCCTGAAAATGCCAGTTAGAATTGGTACAGTAGTTTGTGAGCTATTGGCGCTGCCGCGCCGCTTGAAACTTCGCGCACCTTCTGTCTGAGTGAACCGTTTTCAATGAAAGTAAGCTAATACATTGCAAAGAATTAAGCAAAACACGTTATTGAAAACCCCGTTTAAATCCGTTTAGTAGTTTGTAAGTTATTGGGGCCGCCTAAAAAAACATAGTGAATCTTCTGTCTGAGTGAACCGTTTGCAATGAAACTAAGGACACATGTTGCACGGAGTAAGCAAAATACGTTACTGAAAACTTCATTTTAATCGGTTTAGTTGTTTTTGAGTTATTGGCGCCGCCGCTTGAAATTTTGCGCACCTTCTGTCTGAGTAAGCTGTTTTCAATGAATTTAAGCCAACATGTTGCAAAGTAGTAAGCTTGACAGGTTCTTGAAAACCCCGTTTGAATCCGTTCAATAGTTTGTGAGTTATTTGCGCCGCCACATGAAACTTAGCGTACCTTCTGTCTGAGTGAACCGTTTTCAATGAAACTAAACTTTTGTGTTGCACAAAAGTAAGCCAATTTCGTAATTGAAAACTCAGTTTGAATCGGTTTGTGAGTTATTATCGTACAGGCAATTTGATACTTTACATTAGTGTAGCTTCTGATTGAGTGAACCGACTTGAATGAAACATAGCCTATATGTTGCTCAGAGCTAAGCTGAATCTATTTGCGAAAACCGCGAGAAAATCCGTTCTGTAGTTTCGGAGTTTATCGAAAACATACAGACAGACAGACAGACAAAAGTTACAAAAAATATATTTTTGTGTTTTGTTAGTCCTTTCTTATCGCCTACACTCATTTTTTTATAAATTTCTCAAAAGTACAGACTCACGGTTTTTACTCTTTTATTATATGTATAGAAGATGTATAGATTTAGCCGTGATAGTTTTTCTTTTAATTTTATCATATATAGGGTGACTTTTAATTAGTTCTTGATAGCAAAAGATATGCATGTACTCATGATACTGAACAACTTTTCCCAAGGAACATATACGATAAACCAAATTTTACCTCCCATACAAAATGCGCTATCAGCTGATGCAGTTTCTATGGGAGGTCAAAACTTGATTTTCGTATTTCGACCTATGTTCCTTGGGGAAAGTTGTTCAGTATCATGAGTACATTCATACCTGTTTCTATCAAGAACTAATCAAAAGTCACCCTATATGCTACTACTGTGTATATTTTCACATTTCCAGTAACAACCGTTAAGCCGGCAGGGGAGGGAGATACTTAACTGGAACAAAAAAATGCGCTTTCCAGCTTAATATTTCGCAAACGGATCCCTAAATCAAATAAAAACCGGCCAAGTATTCAAGTCGCGAGTGAATAGGCTTCTTCTGGGTAAGCTCGTTTCATCGTCGACCTCATCTCTGTCTTCAAGACTAGATCGAGGTCAAGAGTAAGCCCATTTTCAATAAAAAAAAAAAGTGCGAGTCGGACTCGCGCACTGAGGTTTCCGTACAAACCTGTACGTATATATGTAAAAGTTATGGTATTTTTATTGCTAAAAAACTTTATTATGTGATGTAAGTAACTAAAATTTATATTTGAGTTGATTGAATGAGAGGTAAATTGCGGTTTACGATTTATGACGTATTAAATAAAAGCTACTTACTAGATCTCATTCAAAACAATTTTCGGTGGAAGTTTGCATGGTAATGTACAGTGTGACATACGGATGGACTTGACGAATCTATAAAGGTTCCGTTTTTTGCTATTAGGCTACGGAACCCTAAAAATGATCTTTGCCGACTCACATTATTTTTATAAGACCTATCTTTTTTCACCCCATATGATGGGCAAGACAAGAAAATCAAAATTCACCCCCCCCTTTACTAACCCAAAAAATATTGAAAATATTTTATTTTATCTAAGTCGGTGTGGATGAAATCTTTATCCGTACTTAATTTCAGCTTTATAGCTTAAAGGGTCTCTGAACTAAGCCGCGGACAGACAGACAGACAAACAGACGGACATGACAAAACTATAAGGGTTTCTTTTTGACTACGAATCCTTAAAAAGTGGAAAGTTGCCTTTTCAGTATTCGGTACACCAACCCTTACACCCTGTATAGGTAACGTAGATAATTAGAATAGTACATGGACGACCGAGCTTCGCTCTATAATAGTTGCCTCAACATCAAAATATCATCAGTTGAGCTAACTATGCTACGCGCCATCAGATGGCGCTGTAGGTTTTTGTCTAAAAAGCAGATGCTTAAAAACTCGTGGAAAACGAATTTTCTCAGACATGAGACCTAGCTAGATCGATTTTTCGCACCTAAAAACCCCCGTATGGTAAATTTCATCGAAATCGTTAGAGCCGTTTGCGAGAAACCGATTACAAATCTATATATATATATATATATATACTAGCTGTTACCCGCGGCTTCGCTCGCGTGGATTTCGTATTTAGGTTGTTACCGGTTTCCCGAAGCAATGAATTATTTTCCCGTCATTTCGGGGTAATTTTAACTAAGGAAAAACAGGACTAACCCTGCCCAAATCAATGAGTATAATTCAAGATCCAGCTGAATTTTATATAGTATACAGACGTTACTCATAAATTACTCAGAACTGAGGAACTTAGCAGCAGTATCCTAACAAATGTAAAGAGAGAGATGAGAGACACCTTTATGTCATATTTCAAAACAGAGCCAATTCGCAGAAGTAATTGAGAAAAACTGAAACCCTCTCCCTCTCTCTCCCTCTCCCCCCTTCCTATCCCTCTCTCTCCCTCTCCCCCTTCCTCACCCCCTCCCCCTCCGTCTCTCCCCCTCCCCCTCCTCCCTCACCCACTGCCCCTCCCTATCCCCCTCCCTCTCCCTCTCTCTCACCCCCTCCCCCTCCCTCACTCCCTCCCTCTCCCCCTTCTCCTCCTTCTCCCTCTTCCTCTACCTGTACCTGTACCTCTCAATCTTTCTTCCTCTCTACCTCTCTACCTCTATACCTCTCTACCACTCTACCCCTCTACCCCTCTACCTCTCTACATCTCGAACTCTCTACCCCTCTACCCCTCTACGTCTCTACCCCTCTACCCCTCTACCCCTCTACCCCTCTACCCCTCTACCTCTCTACCTCTCTACCTATCTACCTATCTACCTCTCTACCTCTCTACCTCTCTACCTCTCTACCTCTCTACCTCTCTACCTCTCTACCTCTCTACCTCTCTACCTCTCTACCTCTCTACCTCTCTACCTCTCTACCTCTCTACCTCTCTACCTCTCTACCTCTCTACCTCTCTACCTCTCTACCTCTCTACCTCTCTACCTCTCTACCTCTCTACCTCTCTACCTCTTTACCTCTCTACCTTTCTACCTCTCTACCTCTCAACCTCGCTACCTCTCTACCTCTCTACCACTCTACCTCTCTACCTCTCTACCTCTCTACCTCTCTACCTCTCTACCTCTCTACCTCTCTACCTCTCTACCTCTCTACCTCTCTACCTCTCTACCTCTCTACCTCTCTACCTCTCTACCTCTCTACCTCTCTACATCTCTACCTCTCTACCTCTCTGCCTCTCTACCTCTCTACCTCGCTACCTCTCTACCTCGCTACCTCTCTACCTCTCTACCTCTCTACCTCTCTACCTCTCTACCTCTCTACCTCTACCTCTCCCTATCCCTACCCCTATCCCAACCCCTAACGTTAATTTAACCGCTATCCCTAATATAGAAACGACACCCATATTTATTTTTAGACATTTCAAACCTATCGCACCCCAACCCCGTCCCCAGGGGATGATGGTATTTCACGTCCACCACGTTGGATTTCAAAGTAGTAGTAGCTTACGTAATCAGCGACCCGATAAACCATACAAACGACACCCATATTGATTTTTAGACATTACAAACCTATCGCACCCAACCCCATCCCCAGGGTATGATGGTATTTCACGTCCACCACGTTGGATTTCAAAGAAGTAGTAGCTTACGTAATCAGCGACCCGATAAACCATACAAACGACACCCATATTGATTTTTAGACATTTCAAACCTATCGCACCCCAACTCCATCCCCAAAGGGATGATGGTATTTCACGTCCACCACGTTGGATTTCAAAATTGTTGTAATTTTTGTAATCAGCGACCCGATAAACCATACAAACGATACCCATATTGGTTTTTAGACTTTTTCACCCCATTTCCCTTTTGTAGGGGTTGAATTTGGGGTGGAATTTCAGTAACAGTGATAAACGTTGCAAAGAATTACATAATTAATGCCTAAATAATAAATTATGTGGATTTTACTTTAAAAATAAAGAATTTTCAACTTCATCCTCCTTTTCACCCTTGTGTCGAATTTTCAAAAACCCTGAGACACGTAAATATTAATTTTTTCTCGTCAGCCTAAATACAAAATTTGAAGATCCTAACTTCAAAACTGACGGACTTTCATACAAACTTTCATCCCCTATTTTACCCCCTTAGGGGTGGAATTTTGTAAAACCCTTTCTTAGTGCACCCCTAGGCTTTATAAGGAACCTACATGCCAAATTTGGAATCTCTAGACCCAGCGGTTTGGGCTGTGCGTTGATATGTCAGTCAGTCAGTCAGTCAGTCACCTTCTTCTTTTATATATATAGATACAAATATTGCTCGTTTAATAGTATAGGATTATTGCTGTTTTTTAAGCTCACAATTTCATAATTTAGATATCAGTTTGGATAAAAGTACCTACTAACAATGTTAAATTTACAAAAAAAAAGCGTAATGTAGATAGTATTGCGGGTGCGAACGATTTTATGCCTCATTTAGTGGTAAAATTGTCATGTGATAACCTAATGGCTTCTCGGTCCCTAAGTAATGGGCTTACATGACTTTCGTAGGCCATTTTCTGTGTGTGATAAGAAAAGAAACTAGCGAAATTACTACGTAGTCTTCTAAAATTTGATTGCGTTATACAAAAGGAAAAAACCGGCCATGTGCATGTCGAGCCACAGGCAGTATAGGGTTCCGTAGTTTTTTTTGGATTTTTTGTCTTAAAGCAGGTTCCGATTAAGTATTTCATAACGTTCATAACATAAACTTTTTACTCTTTATAATGCTCAGTGAGGTTCTAAGGACTCACTGCTATTGCTTTTTTAGGATTCCGTACCTCAAAAGAAAAACGGAACCCTTAAAGGACCACTTTGTTGTCCGTCTGTCCGTCTGCCACGACCCTTTTTCTCAGGAACGTGTGAATGTATCAAGCTGAAATTTATATCAAATTTTCAGGTCTACTGTCCCTTGAAGCTGTGAAA
Organism: Athrips mouffetella; assembly: GCA_947532105.1. Classification (NCBI taxonomy): domain Eukaryota; kingdom Metazoa; phylum Arthropoda; class Insecta; order Lepidoptera; family Gelechiidae; genus Athrips; species Athrips mouffetella. The sequence continues at coordinate 7,977,239 of OX383958.1, forward strand.
ATATCAAACTTCAAAGCCAACGCAATCAAAAGATACAGCCGTTTGTGCCGCAAATTTTCGAGTTTTTCGACACTCGCAAGGGAATCAAAACCTACCGGGTATTTCCCGTAACCTCAGAATCTTGAAATTTTGTACGAAGCAACGTCTTTTAGCACAGACAAAGGAAAATTGCAAAAAGCATAAATTTATTGTTACGTCATATGACAAAAATATTTTTAATAATTTTAAACATACTACCCCCTTCCTCATGAACGCGTAAAGGAAATAAATTGAAATTCATGTCAATACTTAAGTCATGTAATACTTGGTGTAAAAAAAAACAAACTTCTATGCCAACCCAATCAAAAGAAATAGCAATTTAAGCCTCTTATTTTAAAATTCGCAACTACTCGCAAGGGAATCAAAACCTAAAGGCTGCTTCCAGTCGACCTAGACCTATAATCTTGAAATTTGCCATGAAGCAACGTTTTATAGCACACTTTTTTTTTACTAGCCTATAATAGGTCCCACTGCTGGGCATAGGCCTCCTCTTTATTGCGCCATTCCTCTTTGTCTTGAGCCTCCACCTGCCTGTATACAGGGCGTAAGGGACAGGTTGGCAAATACTGAAAGGGCATGATCAGTCAACGTAACTGAACAACTATACTAATTCAAACTTTCCTGCATGCAAAGGTTGTCTGGAAGAGATCGCTCCTAGCGATAAGACCGCCTTTGTCACCCTAGATTTAAGAGTCTCCTTTTATTGTTAATGTGTTTTGTGTGTGACAATAAAGTATTTATCTATCTATCTATCTATCTATCTATCAGTAAGTAAAACTTTCCGGAAATAAAAAAAAATCGGCCTTTCCATACAAAATTGCTAACTTAATTGGACAGTCTGTATTGTAGGGGAACTCCAGAAGAAAACGCCAGCATAAAGTCACTGTTCTTTATTCGACCAAAATTACAGCACAACTGAGCTCGCATAAATCTTACACCCTTATATATTATTTCGTTTCCACTTCCTATTCCACTTCCATAGTCTTGCCAACTTAGCTGTCGACCAATCAGGAGCAAGAACGTAGCTCAAACCTATCGACCAATCTCGAGCAAGTACGTGGCTCAACGGGACGTCAATACAAGTACTTTTAATATTAGAATATTGTGATTGGTTGACAGCCAAATAGCAAGGTCGAAATCAATACAGCTACTTTTAATAATATTATAATTATTACATTCTAAAATCAACTGTAAACACTTTGTATTAAAATATTGAAATACTCATATTATAAAAAATCTAACATTCGGCCATCCGTTACAATTACACGTCCTCGTGTAAAGAAGAGCAACAAATAATTACTATACAAAAAAAAAATAAGCGAACTTACAAAACTCTAATCGTCACATCACCAGCCATAAAACATTGGTGTTTCAACATCAAGTCTACATACATCTGAGCATAAAGTATAATCGTTTTCCTTTGCGGGCCAAGTCTCTTCTACCTTGGAACCGCTGTGTGTGTAATCTTTGCGGGCCAAGTCTCTTCTACCTTGGAACCGCTGTGTGTATAATCTTTGCGGGCCAAGTCTCTCTACCTTGAAACCGCTGTGCTTATTCTTTGCGGGCCAAGTCTCTTCTACCTTGGAACCACTCTATAAATTTTCTACAATGAAGTCTAGCTTACTACTATTATATATAACTGTGAATACTAATCTAGAATATCATTATGAACAGAATTTGTGTCGGAGCTACTGTCACTACTAAAAGAAGATGCTGAATTCGATCTTTCAAAATGTAACCATGGTTTCAGTTTATCAACCGCTACAACAGCAGAGTAACTGCGGTTGTTCTTTTTGGTTATTGGGGTATCTTCGATCTGATACCTATCCTTACCTAAAGCTCGCACGATTCTATACGGTCCCTGAAAACGAGGCACCAACTTTTTGCTCGTGCCAGTTGATTGAACCTCGCGCTCTACACTTACTAAATCACCAACACAATATTCCCTGGATTTGCTTGTATGTTGGTCATAATAACTTTTCTGTTTCTCTTGATAATTCGTAATATATTCATTAATTTCCTCTCTAATTGTTTCTATTGACATATCCCCGTCGTCGTTATTGTTATTTTCTAAATATAATTTGATTTTACCTTCTGTAAGCCCAGACTGGTACCGAACAATGCCTGCGCTGGTGTTTTACCAATTCCCTTATTAAGGGTATTGTTAAGACCAAGTTGGACGTCTGGTACATAAGCGTCCCAGCGCTTTTCAACGTCAGAAGCACACTTGGCCGTAAGTGCTTCTAGTAACGTGCGGTTATAGCGCTCTACTTGGCCATTTCCTCGAGGGGTCGCAACGGCATTCAGCACATGTCTGACACCCAGTTGTTTCATAAAGTCCTTAAATTTCTTGCTCGTGAAGCAAGATCCCCTGTCCGAAACTAGACGTTTCGGTATTCCGAAAATACTAAAGTATTCTCGCAACTTATCTATGGCTATAGATGTTTTTGTGTTCCGAACTGGCTTCAGAACTATAAATTTCGTATAAGCGTCAATAATAACCAATAGGTGAGTGTTGTTTTTTGCGCTTTTTACAAAAGGGCCTACATGGTCAATGTGGAGAGTGTCGAAAGGTGCATCACCCTTTGGAATTGGATTCAGAGGTGGTTTCTTTTTAGATGACGACTTTGAGTAAGCGCACTCGAGGCAAGACTCAACATATTTCTTTGTGAAGCGTCTCATCTTGGGAAACCAATAGGTTTCCTTCAGTTTGGAAAGTGTCTTCTCGAACGCAAAATGTCCAATGTCATCGTGACAGTGTTTCATTATCTGAAACCTTACACCTTTTGGGACTACCCACTTTTCACCTTGCTCAGTCTTTTTATAGAGAAGACCATTTTTGACAACAAAGTTGGTCCGAACATCAACAATATCTTTTGAATTGGGGTCATTTAATATGGATATCTTGCGTTGTATCTCAGTATCAGCCTTTTGTACAGTTTGCAGCCAGTTTGCTTCCGTAACATTCATCACCGTTGTCGATATATCCGCTGACTCGTTAGATGGTGGGTTTCTGCTGAGGGCATCTACGTAAGTCATGGACTTTCCTGGTCGATATTCAATTGTAAAATTAAATTCTTGCATTGCAATCCACCACCTAGCGACTCGCGGTATCAAGTCACGTTTTGACATTGTAGCCCTCAACGAGTTACAGTCCGTGAAGACTTTAAACTCTATGCCTATTAAGTAGACGCGGAACCTTTGTAAGCTGGCAATTAACGCTAGTGTCTCTAATTCGTAGGCAGTCATATGTTGCTCTTCGCTTGTAGTCTGGCGACTATAATATGCTACTGGTTTGAGGACACCATTCTCATCTTTTTGCATGAGAATACCAGCTACTCCCACCTTACACGCGTCAGTGTGAAGCTCTGTGTCAGAGTTAGGATTGTACAACGCCAGAATGGGTTGACGTATAAGTTCTTGTTTAAGAGCCTCAAAGGCTCGGAGCTGCTCTGATCCCCACATCCAGGTAGCCTCTTTTTTAAGCAATATAGTCAGAGGTTTGGCTATTATAGCAAAGCCTCTGACAAATCTCCGAAAGAAGCTGCATAACCCTAAGAACTGACGCACTCCATGTTGATTTATAGGCGTCGGGAAATCCTTGACAGCCTCGATTTTGCGAAGTCCAGGTCTTATTCCTTCAGAGCTCAGCTCGAAACCCAAATAATCCACTTTTCTGCTAAAAAAACAGCATTTTGACAATTTTAATGTAAGGTTTGCGTTTTGTAGCTTCTGGAGCATAAGTTCGAATTTCTCCAATCCTTCTTTGATAGTCAAAGAAGGAATGATTATGTCATCCATATATGCTGTCCCAACCTTGTTACATCTTTCATCAGTCAAATTATCAGTGTTATTGAGCACCATGTTAATAGTTCGCATGAAAGTTGATGGTGCGTTGACCAACCCGAAAGGCATCCGAGTAAATTCAAATTGACCGTGAGGGGTCACGAATGCGGTCTTATGACAGTCACTTTCTTTGATGGGCACTTGGTAATACCCTGACGCAAGATCTAGAGTACTATAAAACTTGTAGCCTGCCAGATCATCCAGTTGGTCGTCAATACGTGGCAAGGGATAATTTTCCTTGACTGTTTTTCTATTAAGTGCGCGATAGTCGACACAGAGACGAATATCGCCCGTTTTCTTTTTAACGAGAACGATTGGGCTCGCATATTGTGACGTAGAAGGACGGACAATACCATTGTCGATTAACTCCTGTACCATACTCCGAACTTTATCCTTTTCCGAAAATGGTAGCCGGTACGGACGATAAACGACAGGCTCATCGTCCTTCAAGCGTATCTCCATCTGAGTCAGGTCAGTTTTTCCCAATTCACTCAAATTAAAGGCAAAACAAGATCTATATTTATTGAGTAGGTTGGTCAAAGTTTTCAAAGAATCAGGATCCAATGTGCCGTCACTCACAATATCAGACTCCCTTATTGTTGAAAGGTTTGATGTATCCACAGATAACACTTCTTGTATCCCATTACCCGTCTCATCAGACTCGTCCAATGTAGCTCGTACACATCTCACCAGTAGCGTGTTTGCCTTAATAGTAAATGGTTTAGACGATGTTCCCTTCACTAACACAGTCCCTTTGCCGTGATTAAGCGCAAACAACCCCTTTACGACCGAATATTCCTTTCCCGTTTCAAACCGACAACTATTTTCAATGTAAATATCTCCGGTATAGACTGCATCTGCCTGAACTTCTATAGCGGTTATTCCGTCAACTACAGTGTCTGATGAGCACGAGAGTAAAAACTTTGAGTCGCAACAGATGGATTTAAAACTTAACATACTGCTGTCCTTCTCGACTACTATATGTGACTGTTCGGTAAACGTCTGCCCAACTATTAAGGGGACATGCATTACACGATCTGGTACTACCAGAATCTGTACGTCGGCACTAGCGTCGTCTATTTTCAAGTGAACTAACACTGCTCCTAATGGTTTGACAATGGCGTCACCGAAGCCTTTCAGTAAAGGCAATTTAATGTCAGCATCCCAATCAAGCGCTAACAGCTTAGCAGTGGTTTCACTCACCATAGAAGATGTGCTACCAAAATCAATAAAACATTCTACTGCTTTTCCATTAACCAGCACCTGCTTGAAATACTTTGATGACGCACTGTTATTATCGCTAATAGTCATAACGGATTTTGTTTTCTTTTCCATGTTAGGGGTGGAACTGTTATTACGGCAACTGTCTTTTGAGTGGCCATAGAGCATACATTGGTCACATCTTATGATGGGTTTTGGACAATTTGAAACGTAATGACCAATTTGGGAACAATTAAAACATTTAATGCTACTGCTACTACCACGCTCTCTATTAGAATCTTTTACGACATGGTCTGGCCTATTGTCATTATTTCTTGGCCGTTTACGTTCATTGTTTGTCTGGCTGTTCCTTACAGTTTTCAAATAAGGAAGTAATAGATCAGGTGTCTCAAAGCGAGCGGCTTCAGCCCCTAACCTGACACTTCGGTCATCTATGCCGAAAACTATGCAGTCAACGGCCTGTTTTCCAATAATAGCACAGCGATTCAACAGGGCTGTTTTTTCATAAAAGTACTCCTCCAGGGAATCGTTAAATCGCGCGCGTTTTGCAAGCATAGTTGTCAGTAGTTGACCATAATTTTCTTCAGCGGGAAAAGCGAGTTTCAACTTGTCTTGCCATTCTGGCCAAGAATATAAAACTGTGGTCAACCCCTCATACCATTTCTGCGCTAAACCCTTCAACTTTGGCAAAGCAAAATAAATGGTCTGTTGGTCTGTCCAATTGTATATAACTGCACATTCATTGACCTTGTGCAGCCACATATTTATAGTTTGTTCCTTACGTAAAGGATCGAATTCAGGTAGCGTATTATGACCGGACAACTTGTTACTAATTGAGTCCCTACCTACTGTTTGCAAGGCACTTACTAATTGAGACAGAATGCTATCACTGTTAGGTAATTGATTTTGTGACTCACGGTTTGTATGGTACGCTTCACCTCGCTGTCGCTGCTGGCTCTTGCTGCTTGACCGTCGTTGTCGACGACGCCGGCTGCTGCCGCGCATCGGGCTGCGCGAACGTCGCGCTGAACGCCGGCTGCTGCCACGCATCGGGCTGCGCGAACGTCGCGCTGAACGACGACTGCTACTGCGCATCGGGCTGCGTGAACGTCGTGCTGAACGACGGCTGCTACTGCGCATCGGGCTGCGCGAACGTCGCGCTGAACGACGGCTGCTACTGCGCATCGGGCTGCGCGAACGTCGCGCTGAACGACGGCTGCTGCCGCGTATTGGGCTACGCGATCGTCGCTGTTTTCTACTGCTGCTGTCACGTCGGGGAGTGCGTGAGCGGCGCAGTGGAGACTGCTGCCACACTCGACTGCCGCAGAGTTGCTGCGAGCGGCGCCCACTGTCGCGCACAGGCGTGCACAACCTTTGTCGTTGTGAATGCACGCTACTCACGCGTACCAGACCGCGCGCGCGTCGCAACGGCGGTGTACCAGGGTCAACTTCGTCGTCCATTTTCCTGAAACATTATTTACGGACAGTTCCGGTTCTACACCGCTATTCTATCTGTTTATTCATCTTACCTAATAAGCTAAATACCTAATGTACATATATTGTTGCCATTAGTATGGCTGATAGTCCGAGCATGATTCTTGTAGAAGGAAAATGTATAATTAAAGTGATAAAGACTTTGCGTTTTATATAAGCAACGTAAGTATTCCATATCGGGGTAAAACAGCAATCAATACTCAATCTATGTATATAATTTTATATCTTATAAGATTCGAAAGTTGTTTAAAATACTTAAGTGATTCGAAATCACCAGCGTTTAGTAAAAGGAAAAAGAAAAAAAATCAACTGTTCTTGTGGCATAAAACTAATAGACTCACCTTAAAAGTTATCAGGAAGAGCGTCTGTCAATGTGGGTCTTGGGCGACAATAGTCAACGCGTATGACTATATGTATAATCCCGCTTCTGAAGTGTAGGGGAACTCCAGAAGAAAACGCCAGCATAAAGTCACTGTTCTTTATTCGACCAAAATTACAGCACAACTGAGCTCGCATAAATCTTACACCCTTATATATTATTTCGTTTCCACTTCCTATTCCACTTCCATAGTCTTGCCAACTTAGCTGTCGACCAATCAGGAGCAAGAACGTAGCTCAAACCTATCGACCAATCTCGAGCAAGTACGTGGCTCAACGGGACGTCAATACAAGTACTTTTAATATTAGAATATTGTGATTGGTTGACAGCCAAATAGCAAGGTCGAAATCAATACAGCTACTTTTAATAATATTATAATTATTACATTCTAAAATCAACTGTAAACACTTTGTATTAAAATATTGAAATACTCATATTATAAAAAATCTAACAGTATGGAGAGCCCGATTTCTTTTTTCATTTCCGGAAAGTTTTATTTACTGAAAGTTGATCAGATATGTTGACGGATCATTCCCTTTCAGTATTTGCCATATTGTTCTTTACACCCAGTATATAATTTTAATCTAACGCACTATCCTATCTTATCAGGACGAGGGGGAAATGCGTATTCCTCGTCGTCCTACCAGTGGGACACTAAAGTAGGACGACGGGGCATGCCCCATTTTATCTTGAGTGAATCAAAAACTAGGTCACAGTGATGATTGATGAAAACCACAACATACATTTTTTTGAGTCAAGTGCCAATTTATCAGACCGAAACCACTTAATATGCACACTTATGAATAATTATATTGGGAATATAATTAACGTTCCCAACATAATTGGATCACAGGACTTAATTTAGTAAGTGTACATGAAAATTTTGGAATAATCGAATTAAGAAGTTATAATTAGGCATACTTAATCTTAAACAAGAATTAAGATTAATTTATAGATTAATTACAGAATACGTAATAGTAAATTTATCAAACCTCCCATGCAGACTGAAATCGAGTCTACTGCCAATGACAGCGTAGAAGAAAATGTAAGAAACCATTTTGGCAGAGCCTACTCTGAGAGTTGGCTTTGTACATTGGGTTTATTGTGTCGCGCTAGTAGTGCTTCTATCAAAGCATCATACTTCCTTTATCGTTAAAATACTCTCCAAGTTTATAATAAGCTGTAAAAGATAAGGTGTGTTTTTCACAATCCTTAAACTGCAGCTAAGAAACTCAAACTCTCCAAGGCCAGGTGGTTCTTCACACTAGGACAGCTACGACAGCTGTATCAAGCACAACTCCGATCGGGAATGGGGTACTGTTGCCACCTGTGAGACGAGTCTGCTAAATACGTAATAAGCTAATTTAACTGCTTTCGACAATCGTGCCAGGAAGCTCATTGGTGACGAGACTCTTATCGAGGCACAGCTGCAGAACCTTGAACATCGCCGCAAAATGACTTGAGTGTAAGTATTCTATAAAATACATTTCAGTGAGTGTGCATTTGAATTGCGCGACCTGGTACCATCATAACCCTTTCCTCCTGCGTGGGACTAGACGTGGGTTCCACCCCTATGTTGTCGACACACCATCTTCTCAGACAATGGGCACAACTAACTCCCTACCTGCCTATCTATTCCCCAAACGATCCAATCTGGATGTTTTCTAGGCTAGATTGAACAAACATTTAGGAGTGATCACACCTAACTGAATTCAAAGACTAATTCGGCATACATTGCTGGGAGGCTTGATTATGTTAATTGCAATACTCTTACTTCAACGAGCAATGTATTCCGAATTAGTCTTTGAATAACTTATCCTGTCTTGGGAGGTCTTGTAATATGTTAGTTCCCAAGAAAACACCTTTTAACATATGAATAAAAACACTAAATTATAATTTTACGTATTTATTCATATTTTTTCACTTATATTTCAACAGAAAACAAAATCTAGACATTGTCACAGAGAAAAATAAAGCAACAAGTAAACGTATCACCAAAAAGATCCAACATCCTCCGCCCCGGCGGCAGTGATGCGCCTGCGCATATCAACTACCCAAAACCCAGTCGGTCTAACATTCCGACATAGTGGCTAGAGCGTGTGGTTTCTACTGTGGCTCCAAAAGATACAAACATTGAACCGCTCGAAGACGCAATCCACTTTCCGTTTTGACTCGAGCTACCCTGGTGAAACCGTCAGCGCCAGTCATCACTTCTACGACAACGCCAAAAGGCCACTCTACACACTTGGAGTCACTTTTAATTATTACCACATCACCAGGCTTCACAGTAGTTGGTGATTTACTATTAGGCTTTTGAGCTATCAACCCTAGGTATTCAGACCTAAAACGCGACTTTAAGTCAGTACACAATTTATTAAGGTAGCGCCACCTTGAGCTCAATATGCGCCCATCAATTAAACTGAAGTCAATATTATCATTAACAGACGAACGAAACTGCAATAAAAAGAAGTGGGCGTAAGCGCTTGCAGTTCTCCATTATCTGTTATTGTAAGGGGACTCGAATTAATTACATTTTCCACCTTACAAAAAACGGTCACTAATTAAAGTTGAGTGCCAATTTTCCTTAAACCCGACGTAAAATATTTTCCTCGCTCCCAAAATCCTCCCCACCAAGGAGCAGAAGGTGGACATGCCAAGTCATAATTCGGCTCTATAAACTTGGACTTCCAACGCAATCTAACTTCGTACCTGTTTTCTTCGTCGCATCGTACTGTATTCTTAAAAAAAGTATGTACCTCAGATTCTGTCGCCTGCCTGCTTTTAACCTCAGCCTCATCTTTATCTTTATCACTTAGGGTCTCTAGCTTCTAAAAATCCTCGACTTCGGTAAAATTGCAGGAAGCGTGTAGAGTGTACACCTGGTCGTTATTGCAAGAGTACATTTCAGCTGTAGGACCTTGCACAGTCCAACCCAACTTAGTTTCCATTGCCACAAGTTCATCCACACGCTCTAGCCGACCAGTCAGCAAAGAACCTAAAACATCCGAACCTATTAATAAAGATATTTCGGAACTATCATCAATACAATCAGTTAAAACAATGCCTTTAGTAAAAAAGCTGTTGATAATACTATCCTTCTTCAATCGAGGTAAATATCCACACAACTGTGTCTGTGGCTGCTCTAAAGCCTTTATTTCGGTCGAGAAGTTTCCATCAAGGCTTGCCACGTTTAAGCTGTATGAACGCATTTTAGTACAAGTTCCACCAAATAGGTTGTGGCTCATGGTTTGCTCACCAACTGGTTTTAGTCTTAATTTTTCTGCTACATCAGTCTTTATAAATGTTCTCTGCGCACCTGAGTCAAGCAAAGCTCTTGTTATAATTTCTGTGTCACCTTGCCTGATTTTTACTTTAAGAGTTTGAAGCAATACCGTGCGTTCATCATTTTTTGGCTCAGACTGACTAAGTACTGATCCTTGCGACTTCTCTTGCTCACCAGTGGACGTTTTAGAAGCAGGTGAAATAGTAGGGAAATCAGTGCACATCAGTGTATAATGTCTCCTGCCACATACTAGGCACTTCGGATATTTACGGCAAGTTTTAGCAATGTGACCTTTTTTAAGGCATATCAAACAGGCACGATTCTGTCTTAAAAACTCTTTACTTTGCTCTGTATTTATTTTCATTGCAACGGTACATTCAGAACTCGCATGAAAACTTTTTGGACACCATATACACGTTTCTTTTTTGTCATGTGTCTTGTCATCTTTCTTGTCAGACGTTGTCAGACATGACGCAGTTGACGGGCCATATCTTAGGGCCATATGCAGTTGATGTCGATGTATGAGGTGAATTAAGGTCACTTTGTCTGTCATTCTTGGTTGCGGTATTGGTTACTAAACGTGCGCGAATTTCAAATTTACTTTTTCCATTGAAATCGTTCATATAACATAATATTATTGTATTTATTCTGTTTATTTTTTTTGTATAACTAGTTTAGTGTAATAACTTACATCTGCTCTGGTTATGGAGGAGCCCCCAGATGGGGGCGGTGGTGAGTTATCACTTGATCATGAAATGACAGACGGAAAAACGGGTAAAAATTCTTTACCTGTGACTAAAAAGGCTCCCAAAAGAGCTCAGGACCAGGCTGACTTCTCTCAGCCAAAAAAAGATTTCTCTTCACCTCCTCAAGCTTCTGTTCAACACTCATTCACGCTTCCTGAGTATGCCTCTGCCAAGTTTAAATATGGTGATTCAGATACAGGTCCGTTTTTGTTCATGTTTCTCGTATAGAACCTGATCCATTTACTGGCCTTTCCATTAAACTCCTAAAGTTTGCACAAATAGTATTTAAAAACAAAATCTCTGGCATTCTAAAAGAAGGCATTAAGTCTGCAGGACGTAATCGAATTGTTGTGGAATTTAAAGATGCTGTTTCTGCTAACTCTTTTTTGGAGAACTCGCTTCTCAAAGGCCTTAAATATAAGGCCATTATCCCTCCTTTCCATATAACCCGTATGGGTGTAATCAGAGATGTGCCAGTTGAGTGGTCCATGGAGGAGTTTTTTAACCTCTCTAGAATGTTCAATCCCAAGTTGTTTGGCTATTAAAGCCAGAAGGCTGAACAGAAAGTCTACAATCTATAATAAAACAGAATGGATTCCGACTCAGACTGTGGTTGTAACGTTTCTTGGCCAGAAATTACCAGAAAAAGTATTTTGCTGTTTCACATCTCTCACTGTTGGTATTTACACTCTCCCTACTATTCAATGTAATAATTGCTGTCGCTTTGGTCATGTCAAAGATAAGTGCCGATCGAAGCCAAGATGTTTTAAATGTGCCCAACCCCACAGGTTACATGTCTTTTATGCTCTGGTTCCCACCTCGCTACGAATCCTAACTGTCCGGAACACATTAGACAAAAAACTATTAAAATTGTAATGTCTGAGGAAAATATTCCATATTCTGAAGCGTCACTTCGATATCGCCCTGTTAAACGTTCATTTGCTGACTTAGCTCGTTCTTCTTCTCCCTTCTCTACCCCTTCTCGCCCCCCAATGAGTCCCCTTACTCCCCGATATATTGACCTTTCTTCTAATTCCCCTACTTCATCCTACCGCAAAACGGTTACTACTAACCGTCGTGCCCCTCCGCCCCTTGGCAAAGGCTATGATAAAGAGGCCCATGCCTCTATAATAAACACACCCCAGTCTTCCCAGCCCAATGGCTGTGCACTCAATGGCTTTGATACTGATTCCCCTCAAAATTTACAGTTTATTGATTTCTTAGAACTGATTTCGTTTTTATTTAATCTCATAGTTAAAAACAACATTTCACTACCGAACAACGTCACAGAAAAACTGAACAAAATTTCCTTTTCAAGCCTTATCCAAAATCCAAACTATAAAAGCATTCGCCATAAAAAATTTGAAATTATATCACTAATCAATTCGCATAAACCTCTTATTTTGGCCATTTTGGAGACATGGTTGAGACCGGTTTCTCGTTTTCGGATCCCTGGTTTCTCATGCCTCCGTGATGATCATAATAGTGGCTGGGATGGCTGCGCCCTGCTTATCAAGCGTTCTCTTATTTACTCTCTTATTCCTCTCCCTCCCCATTCGCCGAATTTCAACATTGTTGCCCTTAGGGCCTTAGATATCACTTTTGTTTCTATTTATATTCCCTCCCCCAACTCTTCTTTAATCTCTGAACTGGATTCTATACTTATCTCCCTTCCTACTCCTCGGATTGTTGTTGGTGATTTTATTTGCCATCACATCATGTGGGGCTCTCATTTCTGTGATTCCTCTTCTTCTGCCCTTTTGGATCTCTTGGACAATAATAATTTGTGCCTTTTGAATGATGGTTGCCCAACTAGAAGAACATCTCCTACTCAGGGTGTCTACTCTCAAAGTCCGATATATCGAAACGATACTACTCGAAACATGCAAATGCAAAACTTCGTCCCTTGAGAATAGAGTAGAATATTGGTAGGATGAATTTTCAAACTGCATCCAACCAATATTCTACTCTATTGTCAAGGGACGAAGTTTTGCATTTGCATGTTTCGAGTAGTATCGTTTCGATATATCGGACTTTGAGAGTAGACACCCAGAACCCTAGCTGTGTCGATCTCTCTCTATGTTCCCCCAATTTAGTTTCGCAAAGCTTTTGGAAAGTTCTATCACACTCACATGGTAGTGATCACCTACCTATTCTTATTTCCTTCTCCCGGCATTTCCCTGTTACCCCTCCTTCTATCCCTCCTCTTTTAAAATATCGCCTTTACAAAGCCAATTGGGCTGAATTTAGTTTGTCTGTATCTAGTCAAACAGATTTATTTCCTACTATTACAACGGAAAACTTTCTTCAAGTTTATGATGATTTCGTGGCCGCTATGATTTGGTCTGCTAATAGTTTTATTCCTATCAAGAAGTCACCAAGAGATAATATTCCATCTCCCCCTTGGTGGGATTCCGAATGTACTCAGTATATTCGCAAGCGCGATGAAGAGGAGGATATTTTTCTGGATAATCCTTCTATTAATACATATCTTAATTTTCAGAAAATTAATGCTAAATCCAAAAGGGTACTGTCTAAAAAGAAAAAAGATGGATGGTCTCTTTTATATGAAAGCCTTTCCCCCTGTATACCCCCTTCTATTGTTTGGAAAAACATAAGCAAATTTCGTGGCTCTTATACTGATAATAACCCTTCATCTAACGATCCCTCTGTGTGGCTGGATTACTTCTTAGATAAACTGGCTCCTCCTTTTGTCCCTTCTGAAAATTGCTTTCCTTCCTTTACTCCTCCCCCTTTTTCCTACGATCGTATGGACGATCCCTTCTCTTTTTTTGAACTTTCAAAATACAAATACAAATATCTTTATTCGCAAGAAAACAGTAGTTGAGGATCTTAAGTTAGAAGAGTACAGTGTTTTCAGCTTACACGTAAGCATGCAAATATATCTAATGTGAATTAAAATTATATCATTATTATATTATATCATCATTATATTATATTATATTATATTTATATATTATATTATATTTCCTCAGTTCTGATCCACTAACGTGACTCTACACCAGGTATTGATGGCATCCCTTATTCTTTTATTAAAAAATGCTCAGACTCTTCTAAATTATTTCTTCTTTCCATAATGAATAAAATCTATGAAACAGGTCTTGTCCCAGACTCTTGGAAAAATCAAATTATAATTCCCATTCTTAAACCTCGTAAAGACCCTAACGACCCCGCTTCTTACAGACCTATTGCTTTATCTTCTGTCTTAGCAAAAATCATGGAGCACCTTATTAAAAATAGGTTGGAATGAATTCTTGAAGGTAGGAAAGTTCTATCTAATTCTCAATTTGGCTTCAGAAAAGGTATGGGCACAATGGACAGTTTAAGCATTTTCTCTTCAGAAATTCGACTAGCTTTTTCAAGAGGCCAGCATCTAGTAGGGGTCTTCCTTGACATTAATTCTGCCTATGACAATGTTCTACTTCCGCTACTCAGGCATAAAATGCTTCAGCTGAATCTTCCTGGAAGAATGATCAATGTAATTTTTAACCTCTTCATGGCTCGTACAATTTCTGTCCGTTCCCAAGGATTATTGTTGCCTTCAAGAACTATTTGGAAAGGTTTACCTCAAGGCTCTGTTCTTAGCCCGTTACTCTATAATCTCTATACTTCAGATCTTGATTCCTCTCGTTCCTTTGACTGCAATATATTACAGTATGCCGACGATATTGCATTGTTTTATGCCTCAGAATCCATTTTGGAGTGCTCAATTCGTTTAAATAGCGCTATTGAAAATTTGAGCATCTGGCTTTCTGATAATGGATTATCATTATCGGTCCCCAAGAGCACTGTCGTTGTTTTTTCTAGAAAAAAAGTAACTCCGGATATTAACATTGTTCTGGATAATGTTTGTATGGAAGTTAATGATCACGTAAAATTCTTAGGGGTTTATTTTGATACTCGCTTATCGGGAACTTTACATTTAAATTATATTAAAAATAAGTGTGAACGTGGTATTAACATTTTGAGAGCTCTTTCAGGTGTTTGGTGGGGTTCCCATCCATATTACCAAAAACTCTTATACAATGCAATTATCCGCAGTCACTTTGACTATGGTTCATTTTTACTCGAACCATGTAATAAAACTGCATTGGTCCTTTGGGATAGGATTCAGTCCAAGTGTCTTCGTATAATTTGTGGTGCTATGAAATCATCCCCCATAAAAGCCCTACAGGTAGAGTGCCTGGACCCTCCTTTATATATGCGTAGACAATACTTATGTGATAGGTTTTTCTTTAAGATTGCTCAAAATTCTTCGCACCCTCTTCTCACTTCACTTTCTCAGCTATCTAATTTAATTCCTTCTTCTAAGTATTGGATTCATAAGCAATCTCCTTGCTTATATAAAAGTTATCAAAAATTCATTTTTGGTCCTCCAGTTTTTCAATTCCCTGGCAATCCTTTGTTCTCTATTCCTTTTCATGCTCTTGTATTCAAACCCAATATTATTACGTATTTCGGTGTTGAAAAAGATGATCCTGGTGCTAATTCTAATTTTAATAAAATCATTAATGAAAAGTTACCTGGTTGGATTACTCTTTTTACCGATGCCTCAAAGATTTCAGTTGACCAAGCTGTAGGTTCTGCAGTCTGGGTTACTCGACTGAATGTCACTCTAAGTTTTAAATGTCCCCCAAATATCTCGGTTTTTTCGGGTGAAGCCATTGCCATTTTTGAAGCTGTTCCTTTAGTTGAATCTCATAAACTTAATAAATCAATCATTTTTACAGACTCTCGCAGTTGTCTCGAAGATATTTTAAAGTTTCCTGGACATTCTGGCATCTCTGGTAATGAACAAGCTGATCTTTGTGCAAAGTGGTCTATTAGTAATGGCACGGAAACTTACTCAAGTTGTTTTGCTCTAGATTTACGTTCGGCCGCCAAATCAGATCTAAAGGAACTTTGGTACGAGGATTGGATCTTATCTCAACGCGATAAAGCCAAACATTATGGTAGAATACAGCCAAATCTTCCAGTAAAACCCTGGTTTTTTAAATTTCGCGAGGCCAAAAAATTTTGTACTTCAACCATAATTCGATTGCGTCTCGGACATAATTGCAGCCCTTACTTTTTGGCCAAAATTAGAGTCAAGGATCACTCTTTGTGTGAATGCGGTCTTGAGGAGGGTACGGTAGATCATTTGTTTTTCAATTGCCCAAGGACTCCTGTTTCTCTTTATGACATCCTTTCCCCTATTATTCCTCGCCCCTTTAATATGGATTGTGTTTTATCTTCCTTGGATTCCCCTCTTATATACATTTTATTTAAATATATTGAAAGGTATAAAATTAAATTATGATTCCCCTTTTTAGGGTTCCGTACCTCAAAAGAAAAAAACGGAACCCTTATAGGATCACTTTGTTGTCCGTCTGTCTGTCTGTCTGTCTGTCTGTCTGTCAAGACCCTTTACCTCACGAACGGGTAAAGGTATCAGGTTGAAATTAATACCATATGTTAGGGTCCATGAACCACACAAGATCTGAAAATTTAAATTTTTTACAACGACGCAATCAAAAGATCCTCATCAGTATCAAAGCCTTATGTCCTCATCTCCATACATTTATGCAAAAAAGGAAAACCTACAGGGTACTTCCCGTTGACCTAAAATTATGAAATTTGGCAAGAAGTTAGGTCTCACAGTACAAATAAAGGGAAAAGTCTGAAATCATTAAATATTACAACTTTACTCACAACTAATGGTAACCAATTGTGGTGAGCTCCCGTTTCAAGAACATTCATATAAGAGAGGGGTCAAGTTGGGTGTTCGCGGAGGCGATTTTTATTTTAGTTCTATTTTAAAAACGAGAACACTTACTGTTCGCGCCTACAAATCTTCATCCATTCTCAAATCTTTTCTTCTCGAATCTTTTTTATCAGGCGCTTTTAGCACTGTATAACTTGTCGGGGTTCTCACGCCAGTTTGCATCCAACCTTCATTCAGCCCCAAAGCGCTCGTAATAATTCGTTCTAAAATAAACGTTTTCAAGAAGATTTTCAAGACTTTCTTCTTTCATTTCGTTTCTCAAGAAATGAAACATTGGCGACCGTGACAGGACAAGCTTATAATCCAGAAATAAGCTTCCTATTCAAGAAATACGGTTTGCTGCGTCATCGCGTTTTTATGAAGAGGTTTCGTCGTGCGTGAGCTACAGTCAGGGAGCCAGGAAGCCAGCTAAAGCCTTCATTCCTGTCAGCTACAGCCCGAGGACCAGTGGAAAGTCGAAATTCTACGCCGAGGATTGTTTGTGCCAGGCAATTATACATCGCGACCTTCTACCGACGTAGTAACCGCAAGAGAAGAAATCTATCGAAATAGATCAAAATATCAAAAAGGATTGTTGACGCGTTTGTGCCTCGGTGCAGCAAAAGTATCGTCGCAAAACAGTGAGAATAACGTCGGTTTTTGTCCAAAATAAGCCGGCATCGTTCACCTGCGTCAAGAAAGCGAAAGTTAAGTGCCATCCTTTGTTATTCTCTACTCCCTACAACTACCAAATTACTGTACCACTATATTCCTAAATCCTAAAATACCTTCCTTAAGCCTAAAGAGCGTCTCACAAAGAATTAGCCTACTACTTGTGCATTTCTTTCTACAAATCGCATGAACTACCTACTTAAAATCTTTACATAAGTGAGTTTTTTTCCCTAATTACAGCAATAATTCTAACCAAATTACCTTTCTAAAGAATAATATATACTTGCCACAACTACATAAGACATAAGCTACCTACCTAGAATTTTTACATAGGTAAGTGAATCTTTTTTCTCTAATTACAGCAATAATAATTCTGACTAAATTACCTTTCGAAAGAATAATACATACTACATTATAAACAATAAATAATAAACATATCTACTAGTTCCCTACAACTACAGTTCTTTTATTTTAACAAAGTTTACTTTTTCTCATATCAAAGAACTGTTTTTTCATTATAAAGTGATAACATTTTTACAACATAAAGTGATCTAATATTCTGTACTAACTATTACGTACACACCGAGTTTTTATTTCATTTGCATCAGTAAATATTTATCGTTTTTTACATCCCAAATATTCACGCTTCATTGACAAACATTCCAGGGAAGTCCGTGCGCCGCATATTACTGCTTATCGTGCGCCGCATTCCTTGGTCAGCTGATCGAGCGGACTGCAACCGGTTTCCCGCGCAGAATGTAACTGCACGTCACTGCGAGGAGCGTGAGATTTTAAATTCATTTCTCAATTCTAACTGCTGATACTTGTTGATTGAACTATCTCGCTTTTTTTTTTTTGTAAACACTTTATGAAAATAATTTCATTCAAAATGCCAGACAATACGACAGATTCGGAGGCCTTATACAAGGACTTAACAGTGCGGCGTAGTTCGGTCAAAGGTCAGGTTACCAAGTTTAAAAATTATTTAGACAAAATAGCAAACCAAGAAAAAATTCACCATCTTGAGATTGCTGAATTAACCATTAGGCTTGGTAAATTCGAGCAGCTTTCGTCAAAATTTGATGACTTGCAAAGTCAAATTGAGGTCGTAAATTCGGGTAATTTGACATTAGAGCTTGAGGAAAGGGACAAAATTGAATCGGATATGGTACTAGCCATAGCTAAGGCAAAATTTCTTTGGATGATAACCATAAAGAGCAGAGGCAAAATGAAAATAATCATCAATGTCCCCATAGCCCTCAAGATTCTGGTATCAAACTGCCACAAATTCAAATAGCACCATTTGATGGCGCATATTTCCGATGGCTGGAATTTAGGGACACATTTCTGAATTTGATCGATAGCAACAAAAACATGTCGGAAATCCAAAAATTTCACTATCTGAACACTTACGTTCAAGGTGATGCCGCGAGAATTATTGCCAACCTTGAGGTATCGTCAAAAAACTACAAAGAAGCCTGGAAATTGCTCTGTGACCGCTACGACAACAAAAGATTACTTGTCAACCACCACCTTAAGTCACTGTTTAATCTTCAACAATTCACTAAGGAGTCAGAACGGTCACTACGTTTCCTGGTTGATCACGTGACAAAAAATTTAAGAGCATTATCTAGTTTGGGGGAGCCTACAGAGCATTGGGACACGCTTATTATTTTTAACCTATCTTCAAAATTAGATGCTCAAACCTTATCAAAATGGGAAGAATCTAAAAATAATAACGAACCAACATTAGAAAACTTCAAAAAGTTTTTAGTTGATCGCGCAGATGTATTGGAGGCGCTAAATAGAAGTAAGCACGAACAAAATATACCGCGACACAATCAAAGCCAATTCCGCAATAATCGAAACCCGCAAAATCAAAATAATAATAAAACCACAAACGAAAAGAACGCAACACAAAGTCATTTACTTCCACAAATCAATCGAAGGCAAATTCATTTATTTGCATTATCTGTAGCGAAAATCACAACATTTTTGATTGTCCTACCTTTAAAGCTAAAAGCGTACAAGAAAGACAAGCCGAGGTGAACAAATACAAGCTTTGTGCTAACTGCTTGAGGCAGGGACATCCTACCAATGATTGTCGTTTCGGCCCATGCCGTGAGTGCAAGCAAAGGCACAACACATTACTGCATGAGTCGATACCTACTGCTTCAACCAGTGCTAACTTCACCGATCAGCATGCTACTGAAACACTGCTTTCGACAGCAATAATCGAAGTACGCAATCCTGTGACTGGTCAGGTAGAAAAGGCTCGTGCCTTACTTGACAGTGGCAGCCAGTCCACATTTATAACAAAAAATCTAAAAGAAAAGTTATCACTCGCTTCAAAACCGATAACTAGTATCAAAATCATCGGTATTGGTAATCAAAGCTCTAATCAGGTTAGTGAGGGTTGCATCGCAGAAGTAAAATCTATAAACAAACAATTTTCTGCTACACTAAATTTTTTGGTTTTGAATGATCTTACCGGTCAGCTTCCTAAGGCACCCATTGACATACGTCATTTAAAGTTACCTAAAAATATAGATCTTGCTGATCCAACGTTTCATCAACCAACGCAAGTTGATGTACTTATTGGTGCAGATCTTTTCTGGGACGTTCTAGGAAGCGAACAAATTTCCCTAGGCCCCAACAACCCAAAACTCAGAGATTCTAAATTCGGCTGGTTGCTCGCTGGTCCGATAAATTCTATAATGTCAAATGTTGTTCATTGCAACAAAGCTATAATAGCAAACTCTGGCATGATGCAGCCAGAAGAACGTGTCGACCAAATGATGTCAAAATTTTGGGATATTGAAGAAGTCCCATCGAAGCCTATTCTCAGCGAAAGAGAAAAGGCATGCGAAAGACACTTTTTAGAACATACCAAGCGTTTAGATAATGGCAGATTTAATGTTAAACTACCCTTAGTTGCTTCACCGGATTGTCTTGGTGAATCCTATAACACAGCTAAAAGGCGTCTTGTTAATATGGAAAAACGATTTCAAAAAAATTCGGATTTAGCGGCACAATATGTGCAATTCATGAAAGAATACGAGGAGTTGGGACACATGTCTCTAGCACCAATTAGCAAACCCTATCCAGCGTATTTTCTATGCCATTTCGCCGTTTTTAAAAACGCCAGCGAGTCAACGAAAACTCGTATTGTCTTTGACGGCTCTGTTCCAACATCCTCTGGCCAGTCTGTTAATGATATTCTTGCGGCGGGTCCAAACATACAAGATTCTCTTTTCTCCATATTAATCAGGGCAAGGCAATATAAATACATACTTACTGCCGACATCGAAAAAATGTATCGGCAGGTAGAAGTTGACAAATCAGACAGAAACCTACAACTGATATTATGGAGGGAAGATGAGTCTTTACCCATCCGTACGATGCAGTTGAATACTCTCACTTATGGCACCACAAGTGCGAGCTATTTAAGCACTCGATGTCTGAAACAAGTAGGCGAAGAATGCGAAGACACTAAAATCAAAACAATAATACAAAACGATTTTTATGTTGATGACCTCATCACTGGGGCAGATACAGAACAAGAATTAAGTTACATTCAAAATTCGATTGCATCGGCTTTAAAATCAGCTTGTTTTAATCTACGAAAATACAAGTCTAATTCACTTAATCTACTTCAAAATTTAGATTCAAACGCAAAAGACAACCTAACGCTGAGCGAAGCAACAAGCACGCTTGGCCTTGGGTGGGACCCTAAAACTGGCACACTAAATTTTCCTACAAAATTTCTTCCTACAAATGATAAAATCACTAAAAGGCATATTTTGTCTTATTCATTCAAAATTTTTGACCCTTTGGGGCTCCTAAGTCCTTTTGTAATACAAGCGAAAATGATGCTCCAAAGATTGTGGTCACAAAAGATAGACTGGGATCAAAATGTACCTAAAGACGTAGAAAAGTGCTGGTTGGATTTTTCGCATAATTTACAACAACTTTCAAAGCTACAAATCCAGCGCAGAGTGCTATGCGACTTACCAAGGTCAATAGAAATCCACACCTTCAGTGATGCCTTTCAGCTCGCGTATGGCGCTTGTATTTATCTAAGATCCATAAATTCAAACAATGACGTCACTGTAGGGTTACTCTGTACCAAATCAAAAGTAGCACGCATTAATCCCATGACGATCCCACGTCTAGAACTGTGCGCAGCATTGCTAGCAGCTAGATTATGCAAGGCTGTCACAGATGCCATTCGCTTCACACCTTCAAGAATAGTACACTGGTGTGACTCCAGCGTGGTCCTGGCTTGGCTGAAGGGCGATCCAACGAAACTAAAAACATTTGTTGCGAATAGGGTGGTCGAGGTAAATGAGCTTACAGACTCATCAAATTGGCGCTTTATCCCTACTTTGTCCAACCCAGCCGACTTTGTCTCACGTGGTGTTAACGCAAGCCAGTTGATAGATTTAGATTTGTGGTGGTCTGGCCCAAGTTTTTTAACAAAACATGAAAAGGATTGGCCTGTGCTGAATAATCCTGAAATAAAGAACTTACCTGAAATAAAAAACTTAACTAAAACTACAAATAAAAGCAAAAACTTACCTGATAAAAACTCCGTCACTCCACCTGAAAACAAAAACCCTGAAAAGGTAAAACAAAATGAAGCAAACTGTAATACATGCTTCAATTCATCAAATGAAATAGTAAATTTCGAAAAATATTCAAAGCTAAATAAAATAATAAACATATTTGCGTATGTCAAAAGATTTATTTTTAATTCACGAAACTCTAAGAGCAAGCGCATTGGACGCTTATGCATCGATGAACTTGATGACTCGTTTCATTACCTGTGTCTAGTAGCTCAGCGTCAATGCTTCCCGGACGAGTACAAAAAATTGACAAATAACTTACCTTTGAAACCTAAATCAAAGCTTTTATCGCTTTCACCTTTTTTGGATGAAAATAAATTAATTAGAGTAGGGGGGCGCATCAATTCTTCCGAATACACCTATGAGAAAAGGCATCCAATTTTGCTTGATTCGTCACACCATTTAACGAAGCTTTTATTCGAACGAGAGCACGTTCAACACATGCATGCTGGACCGCAACTCCTGCTTGCTGTAATACGAGAATCAGTATGGCCTATTAACGGCAGACGTTTAGCTAGACGTACAGTCAACAACTGCGTTCTCTGTAGGCGCATGCGGGGTAAGACTTTCACGCCGAAGATGGGAGATCTTCCCTCACAGCGTATTACACCGGATTTTCCGTTTAAGTCAGTGGGTACAGATTTTGCTGGCCCATTTCAAATTTTAAATCGTTAAGGTCGTGGAGCAAAATTATTGAAGGCATACTTATGCATTTTTGTCTGTTTGCGTTATAAATGTATACGTTTAGAAGCCGTGTCTGATCTCACAAAAGATGCGTTTATTATGACGTTACGTAGATTTGTCGCGCGCCGCGGAAAGCCATCAGAAATATTCTGCGACAATGGTCGAAATTTCGTCGGCGCTGCAAATGACATTGGATCATTTCTAAAACAGAATAACGACTCAATTGTTGAATTTGCAAATCATGAGAAAATACGGTTTATATTTTCGCCTGCTTACGCTCCTCAATTTGGCGGAATTTTCGAAGCCGGGGTGAAATCCTCCAAATTCCATATAAAAAGAGTCATGGGAAATTCCCATCTTACCTTCGAAGAGATATCCACATTATTCGCACAAGTTGAGGCAGTCTTAAATAGTCGCCCTTTGTGTCCACTATCCTCTTCTCCAGACGACTACCTACCCTTATCCCCAGGGCACTTCATCATTGGCAGGCCGCTAACCGCCTTGCCTTCACCCGACCTTCAAAACTACAAAGAAACTAGTCTGCAGCGATACGCTCGTTTGGAACAAATTCACCAACACTTTTGGACAAAATGGCAGCGCGAGTATATTCATGAGCTACAACAACGCATGAAATGGAAAACCAATATGCACAACCTGAACATTGATGATCTCGTGCTCATTCAAGAAGACAATGTGCCACCATTATGCTGGCGTCTGGGACGAGTAGAACGTCTTTTCCCGGGTCCTGATGGTATATCAAGAGTGGCAGACCTAAGAACTAGAAGAGGCACCGTTCGTCGTCCATTAACTCGTTTGTGTCCTCTTCCAACGGCAGAAGAACTTCAAGCTTGAAAGTTAACCTTTCAACGGCGGGGAGGATGTTCGCGCCTACAAATCTTCATCCATTCTCAAATCTTTTCTTCTCGAATCTTTTTTATCAGGCGCTTTTAGCACTGTATAACTTGTCGGGGTTCTCACGCCAGTTTGCATCCAACCTTCATTCAGCCCCAAAGCGCTCGTTATAATTCGTTCTAAAATAAACGTTTTCAAGAAGATTTTCAAGACTTTCTTCTTTCATTTCGTTTCTCAAGAAATGAAACTTGAAAATTGGTATGTTTATAGTTCATAAGCTATAAAATAACAAAAAATAATAAAATTTTGTCAAGCGCGTGTCAGACTCAAAAAATCTAGCACATTAACTTACTGAAATTTCAACTAATACAATTATGATTATGTGGTGGTACAGAACCCTCAGTGCGCGAGTCCGACTCGCACTTGGCCGTTTTTTTTTCTATTATCATTTATTTATATGTTTTAATTTTTATCCAGATTATACTAATTGACCGTCCATTTATCTGGTCATTGTAGTGCCGTGTATTCTCCAACTTCGACACTGGCAAAATTGTCCATTTTGACAGAAGCCATATTACAAATATTTGATTTGATTTGAGGTGAATTAAAATGAGCTGCATGAATTCTCTCCTCAGATTCGACTTCAAGCTTTAAAAATTCAAGAAGCTTAGACAGCGGCTGGAGTTCTTTCTCCTTATGAAAATGCGATCTATTTCAGGCTTTAATTACATCATCTAGAAGAGCAGACTCTACTAGCGGGTACAAAAAAGACGCATATTTATCTTGCGTGAGGCCTAGTGACTCTAAAGCCAGAATCTAGGTCATAATTTTATCATATAAAGTACCAGTTGATAATTTTGTCACGTTTCTACCAATAACTAGCTGTAAAAGCTCTCTCACATAATAATCGATTATAAACTCTTCTTGTGCAAATCTTTGTTTTAACTGGCCCATAGCATTTTTATAATTTTTGCCGCATGGAGGAAAACTTTCAATTATCTCTCTAGCTACAGAGCCTTTCTCCATGGATAGCAATAGATAATGCATCTTGTCATCGTCACTGAGATCGTCGTCATTGTGAATCTTAGAAAACTGCGCCCAAAAACCAATCCAATTCTTCACATGGCCATCGAAGGTGGGCAGTTCAAAACCTTGGCAACTTTATAATACGATGACGGGACTTACCAGAGCTATTTGACCCATCATCCTCACAGTTTTTTACGGTCGAGCCTTTAGAAGACACTGCTGACGTCACAGGTTTTAAACACTCTTCCGCCTTATATTTTAGTAGGTACCACCTTTTTTCATATTCTTCTATGCTGTCCATATCGGATTCAAAATCCTTTTCTATGCGGTTCTCATCATCCAGCCACAAAGTTAAAATAGTATTAGTCACACCCTGCAACTGCTCATGGTGAACGGTCAGCTTCTGCAACAAAGCGCCAATAGTGCATCTATCGCCTTTCTCAATTTCAGCTTCCAATTCTTTGGCGCAGATGGAAAAAGAACGGCGAAAAGTTTTTCGCTTTAGCTTCGCGTTCTCCATACTTTCGTCACGGTCGCCAGATATTATAACTTATCCTGTCTTTGGAGGTCTTGTAATATGTTAGTTCCCAAGAAAACACCTTTTAACATATGAATAAAAACACTAAATTATAATTTTACGTATCTATTCATATTTTTTCACTTATCTTTCAACAGAAAACAAAATCTAGACATTGTCACAGAGAAAAATAAAGCAACAAGTAAACGTATCACCAAAAAGATCCAACAGCTAGGTTTGATCACTCCTTTATCTAGATAAGCATTCTACATCTTCGACCCATCGTCACTTACCACCAGGTGAGATCGAAGTCAAATTGCTCAACTATTTCAAATAAAAAAAAAACCGGCCAAGTGCGAGTCGGACTCGCGCACTGAGGGTTCCGTACCACCACATAAACATAATTGTATTAGTTGAAATTTCAGTAAGTTAATGTGCTAGATTGTTTGAGTCCGACACGCGCTTGACCAAATTTTATTATTTGTTGTTATTTTATAGCTTATGCACTATAAACATACCAATTTTCAAGTTTGTAGGAGTTCCCGTTTTTAAAATAGAACTAAAACAAAAATCGCCTCAGCGACCATCCAACTTGACCCCTCTCTTATATGAATGTTCTTGATACGGGAGCTCACCACAATTGGTTACCATTAGTTGTGAGAAAAAATGAAATATTTAATGATTTCAGACTTTTCTCATTATTTGTACTGTGAGACCTAGCTTATTGCCAAATTTCATAATTTTAGGTCAACGGGAAGTACCCTGTAGGTTTTGCATTTTTGAATAAATGTATGGAGATGAGGACATAAAATGCCATATCTTTTGATTGCATCGTTGTAAAAAATTGAAATTTTCAGATCTTGTGTGGTTCATGGATCCTAATATATGGTATTAGTTTCAACCTGATACCTTTACCCGTTCGTGAGATAAAGGGTCTTGACAGACAGACAGACAGACAGACGGACAACAAAGTGATCCTATAAGGGTTCCGTTTTTTTCTTTTGAGGTACGGAACCCTAAAAATGCATTTTCATGAAGTATGTTGCTATTCTAGTGGTTGATCAAAGTTTGTTGCTATTGATGAACATTTTTTTTTCAGGAGACATTTATAAACTCACTCGACAATATAACGCGTTGCAGTTTCCAAGCAGGCTCTACAAAGAGGAGTGATGGTACTAAAACATTTAATATATCTTATCATTTAACATTTGAAATACATGTAATTATCTAAGGTATACTATTGGCACAGACGGGATATGGTGGCTTAAATAAACGCTTTACAAATACGAAATATGAGCAAAAAAAATTAAACGATTTTTAAGTAAAATCGGAGAAAATTAAAGGAAAGAAAAACATGTTTATTTTCCTATCGTGTTTGTTGTGAAGATTCAGCTTGTTAAAAGTTGTGAAAAAGACTGTCATTTGATATCAACGTAGGTAGATGTAGGAAATTTAACACAAGAGATCCTTACAATAAAACGTAGATACTAAATGCTAAGAGTGAATTTTGAAATAGGAGATAAATAACAAATATTGTACGGGGTCCTACCGCGATGTCCTACTGGTTGAATGAAAAAAAAAAGTTTGTATAGAAGTTCGAGCACATACTCGTACCTATCTTATGTTTTGAATTGAAATACTGAGAAAAAACCATTTACTCTCTCTCTTTTACTCTTGTGAGGCCGCAGTTAATGCCTATCTCGTATTCTACACCTACTTTATATGAAAATCGTGAAGTACCGCCATTGATTTACCTACTTAAAATGGGAAAGTAGATAGACAATCATTGAAAAAGCGGCAAAGTCATTCAAGTAGTAGCCTAGGTCATAATTGCGAAAAGTAAGTGTAAAAATTTTATCTTTAATGAAGAGCTCCATACCCATACTCGTACAGTCAATAAGAAACCCTAATAGTTTCGTCATGTCTGACCGCGGTTTAGCTCAGAGTCCTTTAGTAGGGCTAATATTTGGTACGGATATACATTTCATCTATAGCACATGGACAAACCAATTCTGGTTTTTCTTGCGCTATTTAGTGTTAAGTTTTTTGTATGTTTTTTTTTTGTAAAAGAAAATAAAAAAATAAAAAATCCACGCCGACAAATTAATAAAATATGATCGTGAAAAAACGATAACCGTTAACCGGGAAACGAGAAATGAGAAACATGGACAGGCCTTTTAAAAATAATGTGAGACAGCAAGTATCATATTTCAATTTAGGGATCCATTTGCGAAATGTTAAGTTTAAAAACGCAATTTATTGTTGGAATCGGGTGTCAATCCCTGCCAGCTAAACGGTTGTTATAGGAAATGTGAAAAATTTTACGGTATATTTATGATGAAATTAAAAGAAAAACTATCACAGCTAAGAAGGCTTCATCAAAACTGGAAATAATAAAAATAGCAATAGCAGTCAGTCGCTAGGACCTCGCTGAGCATAAGGAGGTGAAAAGTTTGTGTTACGAACGTTATAAAATACTTAATATAAATAAATAATAGATTAGGTTAGTGATTTGATTTTGTGGTATCCATAGTGATATCGTGAAATCCGTAACATCTTCGTTTCCTTGTAACCCATATATCTCATTTACCCTGTACATTCAAACATTTTTAATAGAGGGCGTAGGTTTTTTTTCCGACCATAGCGCCACTTTGTTTATGAAGTGATGTAGTTTAGCTAACGTCATTAAGAAATGTTATGTTACGAATAAAAATATATTCCACCTATCTCAGTCTTATGTATCATATCAATGAGACACACACAAATCGTTCCCTTTTTCGCGAAGCCATAAATTGTCAGGAATCGCTGTAATACATCGTGCGGCTTGCTTGACTTTCCTCTCGAGCGTTCACTACGTGTTACGTAGGTTAGACTAACATACGTATGCTACTAACACTTCTACCACACTAATACCCGCACTTTTGAGTGTGTGATTTGTTTACCTCACAAGCTCGGAAAATTTTACTTTATCGGTCGAAATCTGCGTGCAAAGTTAATTTTTGTCCGCTAGCGTGGAAAAGGTTTTTGAAAGTAGAATGTGAAGATGAATTATAGTACAAAGTACTGGCGCTATTCGTTAGCATTTACCTTGCTGTAGTGAGGTGAAACATTGTGTGTTTCGCTCGGCAGCAAAGTTATTTCGCGTCTCGTGGCTTGAAACCCTCTCTACGCTCAGGATTCTCCGTTTGAACCTAGAAATCTTATAATCCTTCGCATGCTCGAGTTTCAATGCAAGGCTCCTCGCGTCAAATACCAATTATGCTCCCCTGCGTAACAAATAACTATTTTGTACGAGTTTTGGAGACTCGCTTTTTGTGGGTGCTAGGAACCCAAGTAAACAATTTTTGAATCCAGACTCAGTGTTGAGTTAAGGTTGTGCAAGATTATTTTGGTTTTTCTAATAAATTATGATTTTTACAAAAAATAAGTCGGTTGGCCAATCTAGGCCGTAGGCCCGAGTATGCCGAATAACTTAAACCAGGTATGTCTGACGATGTTATAAATAAGTGATGTTGAACGTATTATGAACATAGGTCCAATGGTGTATTGTTTATTATAAGTTAAACATCTACAGTTTTTTATAGGCTGACTTATTTTCCTAGGACTAAGTTTTGTTCTTTAAAAGTTAAAAGTTTTACTATTACTGTTGTACAAAACAATAAATTCCTATAAAAAAATTATAGATATCGAACAACGCAGTTAAGAAGTGCCTGCTAGCACAATACAGCAACAACGATACGGCTGAAAGCGCAGATAAAGTTTAAATTATGTCCGCTTCACGAAGTTTAGTGTGGATAAACTGCAATTTTGCCCACTTAAAAACTGTCACCGCGACTTGGGACGTCATGTTTTGTGATAAAGTTTAATAGACGCTCTTATTCGACTGAAGAAAAGTTTTTTGAGCTCGGGCTTAAAAGTTATCTTAGAAATGCTTTAAAATGCATGAAAGGGTTTATTAACTTGGTTTAGCTAGCTAGTGGGTAGAGCGTTTGGCTCTTAATCTGGAGGTTCTGGGTTCAATTTCCGATGGGGATCCTGACAAAAAATAAACACTTTGTTCGATTTACCCAGTTATTAAACCTAAAAACTGCTTTTTTTCAGTGGGGCTAAAAAAATTAAATATCAAAAATAGGTCCGTTTGGGTATGGAGTTCTGCTAGCACCTCTAGGATGGTTCTGCAAAATACAAGCTGACCAATCTTACTGCAATTGAAAAGCTTGCCAGAAAGCCCATGTGTAACAAGACTCAACAGTGTGAATTTAAAAACATTCGACAAATTTTGAGATTGAGTTCAGACCACGAAACTGAACAACTTTCCCCAAGGAACAAAGGTCGTTAGACGTAAAAAAAATTCGATCTCCCATACAAAATGTATGGTCAGCTGACTGACTTTACTACGAAAGGGTAAATTTTGCTTTTGTCCAATGACCTATGTTCCTAGGCGAAAATTGTTCAGTTTCGCGGTCTGAACTCAGTCTCAAAATTTGTCGAATGATTTCAATTTCACCCTGTAGTTGTGGTAAAGCTGCAGAGCCTTGAACACCGTCGCGAAGTATCCTGCTTGTCGGTATTCTATGTGATATATTTCTGGAATGTGCATCAGATTCATCATCATCATCATATCAGCCGAAAGACGTCTACTGCTGGACATAGGCCTCCCCTAAAGATCTCCATGACGACCGGTCCTGCGCTGCTCGCATCCAGCGGCTTCCCGCGACCTTGACCAGATCGTCGGTTCACCTTCAACGCTTCGTCTTCCGGTACGTGGTCGACACTCTAGAACCCTCACGCCCCATCGGCCATCGGTTCTTCTTGCGATGTGCCCTGCCCACTGCCACTTCAGTTTAGCGATTCTCAAGGCTATGTTAGTTACTTTAGTTCTTCTGCGAATCTCCTCATATCTGATTCGATCGCGCAGAGAGACTCCGAGCATAGCCCTTTCCATAGCCCTTTGGGTGACTTTGAGCTTTCTACTAAGGCCCATCGTGAGCGGTCACGTCTCGGTGCCATATGTCATCACTGGCAACACACACTGGTCAAAGACAGATCAGATTTATACAAACTTATACCACGGTCAACCTTCCATCTTCGTAGAACTAGACGCCGCCGGTTGGAGTTCCACCCCTATACCATTCTATCCTCACGAAGCTGTTTGCTTCTTCATTTTTAGTGCGCACAGCCAAGGAGTGGACCACCCTCCCTGCAAATCTATTCCCCGAACAATACAGGGTGTTAGGGACAGCCTTACTGAAGTGGGATGATCAGTCAGCGACACTGAACAACTTTCAGTGAACAAAACTTTCAGGAAACAAAAAAAAAATATCCGCATCTCCATACAAAATTGTATACTTAATCGGCCAGTTTGTATGGAGAAGTCGTTTTTTTTTTTCGTTTCCTGAAAGTTTTGTTCACTGAAAGTTGTTCAGTGTCGTTGACTGATCACGCCCCTTCAGTATTCGGAAGGCTGTCCGTAACACTCTGTATAATCTGGATCTTTTCAAGGCGAGAGTGAATTCGCATTATCTAGGTAAGCAAGCATGCTACAATTTCGACCCCATACACCAGATGAGAGCAAAAAGATGCCAGCAAAGGCCTATGAAACAAGAAATTGCGCAGCGAAAGTGGCGGTGGATTGGGCATACCCTCCGGCGTAACGACATAAACGCGGCGTCAATAGCATTCGAGTGGCAGCCGAGTGGCAGACGAAGACCTGGGCGACCCGTTCACTCCTGGCGACGTACCGTCGAGAGCGAGCTCAAGGCTGCTGCTACTGACGTGGGAAGAAGCAAGAAGGACGGCGCAAGACAGGGGGAAGTGGAGACAGCT
Organism: Athrips mouffetella; assembly: GCA_947532105.1. Taxonomy (NCBI): domain Eukaryota; kingdom Metazoa; phylum Arthropoda; class Insecta; order Lepidoptera; family Gelechiidae; genus Athrips; species Athrips mouffetella. The sequence goes on from OX383958.1 coordinate 8,008,216, forward strand.
CGTGAAGGCCCTTTGCATCAGCGGGGTGCCCCAGGATAACAACAACAACAACACCAGATGAGATCAGGGTCAAATGCTGACCTCTTTAGAATAAAATATTACACCATGTTTTGTTAATATAATCACTCAATAGCGTTTAGGTGGTCTCTGACCATTTCTAAATATGACTTCTTTTAGATATGACCAGTTCTGGATTTGACCAATTTTTGTTTTTTTGGGCCAGTTCTAAAGGAGAAGTTGTAATGTGTGCAGTGCAGACTCATCTTGTTTGCTGATCAGTTGACCAGAGAACTTGAACTCTTGAGTCACTCCAATAAATGAAATTTTAGCAAGCTTGACTATTCTGTAGGTAAACTTAGAAAATAATTCAGAGTACTTAATTATAAAATACTAGCTGTTACCCGCGAATTCGTCCGCGTGGATCTTATAAAAAAAACAGAACTCGAACTTAACTGAAATACTTTTCGCGAAATGCTTCTCATTCTTGATTCCTACGTAAAAGATGCATTTGTACCATGGAGCACAATAGCCAACTTATCCAAGTTGAATGCTATCTTACTACAAATTTAATTAGCTTTTGAATTTATTTAACAGGTGGATAGTGAGGATGTATTTGTAAAAGTCATATACATTTTCATCTTTATTTACTATGTTATGAATGTAAGACGTGTAATCAGTATTGTGTAAGATTCGGCAGTTTTTTTCCAAGGGGCGTTGTTTTGGGGTTAATCCAAGGAAACAATTTTCTGTGTCTATCTTTCGTGGCGTGGAAGTATTCATGAAAGTCATGTAAATTTACGTTGAGTATGTATGTTATGGGTGTGTATGGATAATGTTATGAGTGTCAGACATAATTTACCCGTTTTGTGTAAGACTTTTACATTTTTTTTCTAAGTGAAGTAGTTTTTGAATTGCCTGTAATGACGACAGAGGAAGTTTTCATAAAAGTCATTTAACTTTTACCTTTATTTCCTATGTCATTAGTGCCAGGCATGTGTCTGTGTGTGTAAGAATTCGCAATTTTTTCCAAGTGACATAATATTGTTTTTGTGTTAATCCGAGTGTCAATCGTTACAGGCAAACCTAAAAATAGCAATGAAAAGAGTGAATGAGTAGAGAGGAAGTATTCATAAAAGTCATATAAACTTTCACCTTTATTAACTATTTCATGTGTGTCAGACAAACGACCTGTGTTGTATAAGAATTTGGCATTTTTTTGCATGTGAGCGACTGGTTAACGAGGAAAAAAATTTATTTAAACTTTCACCTTTATTAACTATGTCATGAGTGTCAGACAAACGACCTGTGTTGTATAAGAATTTGTATTTTTTTTTGCAGGTGAGCGACTGGTTAGTGAGGAACAAATTCGTTTAAACTTTCACCTTTATTAACTATGTCATGAGTGTCAGACATACGACCTGTGTAGTGTAAGAATTTGACAGTTTGTTGCAGATAAGCGACTGGTTAGTGAGGAAAGAAATTCGTATAAACTTTCACCTTTATTAACTATGTCATGAGTGTCAGACATACGATCTGTGTTGTGTAAGAATTTCGAATTTTTTGCATGTGAGCGACTGGTTAGCAAGTAATTTATTAATTTAGACTATCTCCAAACAAAATTTCATTAAAATCGGTGCAGCGGTTTAGCCGTGAAAAAGTTACATTAATTATTTTATTGATTTCCCATACAAACTTTCATTCCCCTTTCCATCCCCCCTGTGGGCAAGGCTAGACTAATGCGTGCAGTAGTAATAAAATCCTATACTTCTGTATGTACACGAACGTGGTTGTGCTGGTATGCGATATTTGCTAGATTATGACGTTCGGAGGTTTTTGGCCCATCTTAAGTAAGTATGTAAAGGTTCTAGTATGGGTATAATTTTGTCAGTTTTTTATTTGTTTTTAAGCCTCGTGATTATTACTTATAAATAACCCTAGCTTTCGATACACTCCTCACAGAGTTCGCACCTTCCTCGTCGTCTTCCGAGACCTCTTGAGCGGAGACTTCCCTCCGAGCACTCTTCCCTCTGGTACCTCTTCCACGTCATTTGTAAATATTTTACTTGGCAATACTTGTCATTGGCGATCTAAACATAATTTTGTATTTGCGAATTTAAATAAGTACTTTAACATTGGAAAAATACGAAGGTGAAGTACGTGAAAAAATGTGGTTGTCATTCATTCGTTAGCACTTATATATTGATTATCTTTTGAAAACCTGTAATTGGCTTTATTCTCTTAGTATTTTTTAAAATGTTAAAAATTAAGTGCATAAGCTGTTGGTTTTGTCAAAAAAAAAATAATTATAAAAATTTCATTTAAACCAAGAAAGCTTCGTGAGTTTATTACATTCTGTATTAGCATTTGTTACACCTAGGTACTTTATTTACTTTCTTAATTTATTTTTAATAACTTGAGCCAGAGTTTTTTTTCGTCAGATCAAACAAGAAGAAAAACGTTTTTGAACTCGGTTTAATCTCGCATAATGTGATCGTTTTAAATAAAAAATAAACTAGAAATAAAAGTGTTGTCTTTCTAATTTGCATAACCAGCTTATTGGATTTCTTCACAAAGGTGAGTCTTTGTCGAGGAAAAAACAAAGGGAACAGTATACCGTCTGTACTCTAACACCGAAATAAGAACAAAAAGGCCAAACGTTAATATGCATAAGGAAAGCAAAAATGTGTCAAAATGGGTTAAGTGGATTATTTAAAAAGGATTATAATTTAATCGTCAGTACGTGCAATCTAGGTACAGTCAAGAGCACATAAAGCTAAATGGGCTGATAAGAGCTGAATTACTCGAACCTCCCTTTCTAATAAAGGGCAGAAGGCGCGTGCTAGAACGGAGTGGATTCGCGCTGTTTTACGTTTTTCGCTCATTTTTGCATTTTTCTCAAAATCTGTACCCATAATATTAATTATAAAACAGCCATATTATTATGCACTAGCTGTTGCCCGCGACTCCGTCCGCGTGGGGTTCAGAAAAAGTAGCATAATGACTTTTCCCATGGATCAAACTACCGTACCAAGTTTTTATCACAATCGGTTTATCGGATTAGTCATAAAAGCGTAACAGACAGACAGACAGTGCAGTTTTCGCCTTTATATTATTAGGTATACAGAGTACCGATAATACGGATTTTTGTAAGTAAATTAAACAGCTCTTGTTTACGTGTTGACTGTTATGTCGCCCACTATCCTCGTAAGTGTAAAATCATAGTCGAATTCCACGCGGAGTAACTATGATACGGGTTTTGTTATTTCTTATACAAAACAAAGCCTAACTAAATCTAAGGCTCAGTCACTTTAGCTTCTGTGGCTACTGAAAAAAGAGCGGTACCTACAAAATCCAACGTGTAGTTTCACATGCTTTTAAATCTACATGTACCTACATACAAAACTGTTGGACTTCACTTCCGTACAATCTTTGTAACTTATCTCTCCCCTTAAAAGACAATTCCTAAAAAACAATGATTCACTTCTGTCTTTATTTTTTGAAGTATTTCGTTTATAAGTACCTACTTCCTAAGTTTTCAAAACTTTAGAACTTTTATAATTTTTTTGCATTTGTTGCACCGCCATGCCGAAACAGGAATTTTTTATTATTTTTATAATAAAACTAAATCTAGATTTTACCAATCTTTAGCTGTACCCACGACTTTTACACAAACAACTGGACTGGATGAAACGGAATTTTTAAACCGTATTTGGCTTTTTTCTGTACAAAATTATAAGCTTTTTTTGATTTCAGCTTGGTTTCACAGCTTGAAACTTTGAACTCGCCTATTATCTGTTTGAATGAACCGATTGCAATAAAAAAAGTCAAATATTGCACGAAAGCAACCCAAATACGTTGCTGAAAACCCCGTTTAAGTAGTTCAAGTAGTTTGTGAGGTATTGGTGCGGCCCCTTAAAATTTCGCGAACCTTCTGTCTGAGTGAACCGTTTGCAATGAAATAAAGCACATGCACATGAAATAAAGCATGTTGCACAGAAAGAAGCCCGACGCGTCATTCTTCTTCTTCTTCTTCTTCTTTCGTGTCGGCAAGAACACAGGCTAAATCTTACTTGCCCAGAAAGCGGCTACCGTGGTAGCCCTCTGGTTACCGTCAAGTAAGTCCTCACGCGAGCAGGTGGTCGGGCACGCGGGACAATTAGTGAGGTGTGCCATGGTTTGCAGGAGTTCTCCACATTCACAGCTGGCGTCTGCGCTACTTAGGAACCCCCACCGGCATAGGTTATCCTTGCTTCGGCCAACTTGGGTCCTCAGCCTATTTAGACTTCTCCAGGTTGGCCAAGGTTCCTTATAGCCAGGAGGCAGGTTTTCGTTGGGGGGGTACAGTGAATGTGGGTATTCGCTTGTCCAAAGTCTGCACCTCACGTCGGAAGGGTTTTGGTCGGTAGGCTGTGTGGATCGCAGGAAGCTTTTGCGGCTTCGCAACCGACCTGCGGCGGGAGAGAGCCCGTAGAGTGGGTGTCTCGGGTCGCTTTCCTGTTTTTGTTTTTCTAGCGAACAGGTCACTGCTCTACGGACTCTGGGAGGAGCTATCCCCGCAAGAGGGAACAGCATACCGACAGGAGTTGACTTGAGACAGCCAGTCACGATGCGGCAGGTGTCATTTAGCTCCGCGTCCACCTCTCTGGTGTGAGCTGACCTAGCCCACACTTGACACGCGTACTCTCCTGCTGAGAAACACAGAGCTAGCCCCGTCGTGCGAATAACCGTTGGGTTTCCTCCCCAGTTGGTGGAGGAGAGGCGGCGCAGCAGGTTGTTACGGGAACTAACTTTTTGTTTTGTGTTTCTGCAGTGGGTCTTGGATCTTGAATCTTGAATCTGCTCAAAATGCGTCATTGAAAACCTCGTTTGACTTTGAACCAGTTCAGTAGGTGATACATTTAAAGACAAAACCAAGAGAATATTGGCTTTATTCAACTTTAAAATATAGCATGGTAAACTAAAGACATTGATAGATTAACACAGATGAACGGTTGCCAAATCCACTTGAACAAAGAGATCATATCAGTAGGTGAGTTCTTGGTTCTGCTGCTTGAAACTTTGCGTATCTTCTGTCAGAGTGAACCTTTCGCAATGAAACTAAGCTTGTTTATTTCACAGGAGTAAGCCAAACGCGTTATTGAAAGCCACGTTTGAATCTGCTCAAAAGTTTTTGAATTATTCGCGCCTTCGCTTGAAACTTTGCGTAACTTCTATGTAAGTGTACCGTTTTCAACTAACCTAAGCTTAGATGTTGCACGGAAGTACCTAATCCAAGCACGTCATGGAAATGCCAGTTGGAGTCGGTACAGTAGTTTGTAAGCTATTGGCACCGCCTATTGAAACTTCAGGCATTTTCTGACTGAATGAACCGTTTTCAATGAAAGTAAGCTAATACATTGCAAATAATTAAGCTAAACACGTTATTGAAAACCCCATTTAAATGCGTTTAGTAGTTTGTGAGTTATTGGTGCCGCCGCTTGAAACTTAGTGTATTTTATGTCTGAGTGAACTGTTTGCAATGAAACTAAGCATACATGTCGCTTGGAGACAGCCAAATACGTTACTGAAAACCTCGTTTTAATGGGTTCAGTTGTTTTTGAGATATTGGCGCCTCCGCTAGAAATTTCGAGCACCTGACTCAGTGAGCCGTTTTCAATGAAAGTAAGCTAATATGTTGCAAGAAGTAAGCTTGACAGTTTATTGAAAACCCCCTTTGAATCCGTTCAATAGTTTGTGAGTTATTTGCGCCGCCGCATGAAACTTAGCGTACCTTCTGTCTGAGTGAACCGTTTGCAATGAAACTAAACTTTTATGTAGCACAAAAGTAAGCCAAACTCGTAATTGAAAACTTAGTTCGAATCGGTTTGTGAGTTATTATCGTACAGGCAATTTGATATTTTACATTAGTGTAGCTTCTGATTGAGTGAACCGTTTTGAATGAAACATAGCCTATATGTTGCTAAGTGCTAAGCTGAATCTATCTGCGAAAACCGCGAGAAAATCCGTTTAGTTGCTTCGGTGTTGGGAAGAAGTTCAGAAAACATATTTTTGAGTTCAATTAGTCGTTTCTTATCGCCCACACTATTTTTTTTATAAATTTATCAAAAGTACCGACACGCGGTTTCTACTCTTTTATTATATGTATAAAAGATTATTATATGTATAGATAATATATTGAATAATGTGTAAAGGTTTTGGAATCATTAATGGGTTCTTAAGAAAAACGGCTTAAAAGCAAAAAGCAGAGGTAACTTTGGTATTTTTTTTTTGTATTTTTTGCTTAATTATCACTTTTTTTTTTCACGGCCATATATTCATCACTTTTCCTTAAAAACCTGCTCAAGTGAAGCGCATTTAAAAAAAAATATATTTTATTAGGCAAAACACGTCATGCTTACAAAATACACAATCATTGACCCACTATAGGCCTATGGCCCGTTTGTGGGTAAATTTAGCTCTTATCAGCCCCTTAACACATTGAACTTTGTACCAATCTTATTCAATAGAAGTACGGGCTAGAGTCACACTGCGAGTGTGAATCTTGACCTGTCGTTGGCGGTACGTAGATTTTTTTTGGCATGTAGGGACGACTGCTGACGCACGGCTTAAATCTCAATAATATTAGCTAAGTATTTGGAAACTCGCTTCTAAGGGGAATTTCGGGGACGTCGATGCGTTTTACGTATTAGTGAAACAGCCTGTCTGCTCGAGCCACTCTTTTAACTGGAGAAAGCCAAAAATACCTGTGAAATGTAGTATTCAGTGGTTGTAATGAATCCTGCTTTACCCTTTTAGTACATGATACTAGCACTACTAGCCACTGAGACTAGGTCGCTCTGGTCGTTCAGCAGGACCAACAGATCTGGTATTCAACCCTTAAGTATTCTACTAGGTAGTAGGGCCCTTGTGCAAAGTTCGTCTAGGGAATTGCCACCCCCTTACCTATTTCTGCAGTTAAATAGCAGTGTTTGCACTGCTGTGTTTCGGTTTGAAGAGTAAGAGAACCAGCAACATTATCGGCACGAGACTCACCATCTTCATTTTCAGGGTGGGCTGTTGCTTTGCTGTCTTATTAGTATCAAGTTACGCCACTAATAAGACAGCGAGATCTATGAACGGTGGTGACCACTTTCAATCAGGTGGCCCACCAGCTCGTTTGCTCACTTGTCACATAAAAAACCAGTTTGAAAAGATGCCAATGAGCAATTATGGCTGTTGATAGGCACTTGCATCCAATCTGTGGAATTTTCCAACTTTGCTCAAATCAGGGACTAGATAAGTATTATACGCTCAAATACCCTACTAAACTACAGCATTGATTGACATCTTTAGAAAAAAGGAAGTATTTAATGTTCAAAGATTTTTTCTCTATGTTTCAGATTTCGGAAGACTCAAAAAAGGGAACAACAGAAGAATAAAGGAGCGATTACTTAAACGACCGTAACTATTTACTGCGCAGAGTTAAGAAGTTCCAAAATATCATCAGAGTAAATTGGACTCCTCAAATTACCTCGATTAGCTGGGAAGCCATTGCCAAGCTTCAGGCTATTGTTTTTGAGTTGTTTTCATACAAGATAGCTGGCCTAGATTTTTGCTTATCATTGACTGTTTTTAATAAGACTTTTTGTTTCAGTAAAGTGTTGCAAATGAACAACGCAAAAATTATAGAAATAGGAATTAACCGCAGAATTTTTAATAAATTCCGTAATTTTTACATTTTGCCGCAAAGTGAACGGGAAATTGCTTTTAATTGTCAATACCATTGGCAACTGTGATCGGCAAAATCATGTGAAACAAGCCTTGTGAATCTTCTCATGGATTTATACATCTTTTCCTCAGGAACATAGGTCAAAATACAAAAATTATATAAGCATAAGTTATAAGAGAGCAAAACTGAACAAGTAAGAGATGGACTCAACTAAATTTGGCTTAGTAATTTGAACCTACACTAAAATTTCATCTAGTAAAAATTTATAGAGTTACAGTGAGCGAGTGGTGCTTAAACCTGTTTTTAGGTTCCGTACCCAAAGAGCCCGTCCAGAACCTTTATTTTACGCGCGAGTCAACTCCCGCGTAGGCACTCGCGTGTTGCCGAGATACTAGAGCGACATATATTGCGTCCAGAACATTTTCTTACGCGCGATTATACGCGCGTATAACGCTGGTAGAAACTGTTCTGGACGCAATATATGTAGCTCTAGTATCTCGGCAACGCGCGAGTGCCTACGTCACCTCGCGCGTAAAAAAAGGTTCTGGACGGGCCCAAAGGGTAAAAAACAGGACCCTATGATGTATGTCTGACTGTCTGTATCTATAACAGTTGAAATTTTCACAGATTGATTCTGTTGCCGCTATTCTATAACAACAAATAATAAAAAAATAAGGGGCTTCCCTACTAAAACGTGTTTTAGGCGAATTGCTCGATTTTTGTTTTAGCTCTATCGTAAAATTGTTACGTTAATAGTGCTAGGGCTTCCATCCCGGGAATCGAGAGTCTCGATTTCCCGGAAGTCTCGAAAGATATTTGGTCCCGGGATTTTGAATTTCCAGTCCCGGGATTTTCGAGATTTTCGAGACTGATACATAAAAACTTTTTCTAAGTTAAACTTATAATTAAGGTGTTTTGTTCGTGTTTTGTTGTTAAAACTATTACACAAGTTAATGAATTCCTATTATATCCGTTTTGTTTTATTACAAAAAACGCAAAAATTCTAAAGGTGTACATGCATACTTAAATTTTATTTTGACTATAAAATACGAAACAAAAATAGACATGATTTCAAGTTATTTATTAAAACCACAGATTGAAAAATAGAAATAAAGTAAATGGACATGATTTTTTTTATTCTTTTTTAATGTCAAATGGTTTCCTTTCATTTTCATCACTGCTCTAGCCTTATTCAGTTTTTTATAAATGGTTTTTCGGAGTCGGCTACCTAACCAGGAGATTTGAGAAGGTCACTCGGTCTTGTCTTGAAGGCACAGATGAGGTCGACGATGGGACGAGCTTGTCCAGAAGACTCACTTTACTCGCAACTTGAATAGATTTGGGTTATATGTACTCGGGAACACAGACGCAAGCACAGAACTCAACTCTATGTTTCAAAGCGTTTTGGACGAATGTATGAAATATCAACCAAGTGGTGCGTCTGGACTCCCGATTTTAGAAAGAGGATGGAGGAATAAGCTCTTGGAGATCTTGAGCACACTTTCCGAAGTACAATCTGTAAAAAGACCGACAGACATGCAACTTTGCTACGGTGGGCCAGACTGTGAAACTTGGTTTTTACCAGCATCTCATCACGAACGAGCTTCTTGGCTTTGTGATCTATTGAGTCAAGTGCGTCTAGTTGGTATTTGGCTGAGCCACCCTAAAGGTGACAGCAATTCTTCATGCAGGATCGGAATTGTGCATAACACGATGCTGTCCAGGAAGAAAGTATCGTTTAACCTAATTGAGGATACCCAGATTTTTGCCGCAGCTTGGGCTGTTGACTCATTGTTGGCGCCAAAGTTCAGGTTCGCACACAACTTCATGCCAAGAAGCTCGAGGCTGTTGGTAAATGATGCAGTTGTACCTCGAAGATTGGACGGACTCCTTTTGGCGGTGATCAGACACGCCTGTGTTCTAGTGGCGTTAAAACTCGACAGATTTTTGTCAACCCACTCAGAGACACGCCTCTCTCGAAGAACGTATCTCGTCTCTGCTGGCTTTTGCGCTGGTCATAAAACTCTCAACGACAGTACTGTCATCTGTGTACCCAACATTACCAGGACCAAGTAGGTCGTTAATGTGTAGCAGGAAAAGAGTCACAGAGAGAAAAGAGCCCTGAGAAACCCCGGCGTTAATAGCCATGAGGTCAGAGGAGCAGCCATCAAGGACTACTCGGATCGACCATTTACTCAGGAAGTCAGATATCCAAGAGCAAAATTCAGCGGGAATGCAGGAAGTTTGCTCAGCAGACTTGCGTGCTACACCCTGTCAAAGGCCTTCGAGATGTCCAGTGACACGGCAAGGGCTTCGTCGTATTTTTCGATGGGCTCTGCCCAGCAATGCGCAGAACGACTGCCATTTGAATCTAAGCTACCCATAGGGCAAGACAGACCCCTGTCAACCTGCCTGTCTGAGTTTTCAAGCCACCAAATGACCTGTGACTTGGGTTAACGACTAAAATTATTAACAATAGCTGGCACCAACGGCTTAGAAAGTGACTTCCGACGTTTTTTTGTTGTGCCACTAGTGGTCACCTATCCGGGTTCTGACCACGGCCAACGTTGATTTACTTTTGTGATCGCAAAGAAAGAGCAACTACTTCTTGGCCACAAGTGCTTCAGTTTATGTTTATTACTTGGCAAGTGACGATAATAGCTTTCGCCTTTTATCATAGTATTAAATTAAGTTTATCAATGTGACAAAGATGATATGTGTAAGTACTGCAATCAGAATTGAAAATGTTCTTTTTGAAATTGGTTTTTAGCAATGTAAGATCGCATCGATCATTTTGCTGTTAAAATATTCTTTTTAAAATGCTATGATTATCAAATGACTATTCTCCTACTAATAGTCAGGATACTTTTGCATTATGATCAGGTCAAACTAAGTGGGAAAATGTTGATATTTTTCTGCATTCATATTTAATTAACACATAAAAAATTTGTTTATTTTATCAACCGCTTCGTGGTATTTCGTTTTATTTGATTTTCACATTCAATTTTTTTTCTCCGTAGTCTTCTTTTTTCTTTTGACTAGGAACCATACTAACTATTAAAATCGATTACTAGTTTACGATATCCACCAAATATTCAAGTTTCTTATTTTATTCCTAAAGTCTCGAAACTCTCTTCGAGAGTCCCGGGATCCAGCCGTGAAGTCTCGTTTCGATCCCGGGATCGCCAAACAGGTCCGAGAGTGGAAGCCCTAAATAGTGCCCAAACTATGAAATAACATAAAAAACAAAACACTGGTCATGTGCGTGTCGGACTCGCGCACATTTAATACATTTTGGCGTGACTGAGCTTCCATAACTAAGACAGTATTTTTACCTTAGTGGTACGGAACCCTCGGTGCGTGAGTCCAACTCGCACCTGACTGATTTTGTCTTTATATTCAGACAAAGGCGCGGTTCTTTAATAAATATCCGTAAGTATTAACTTTTTTTTATACAGAAGGCGCTCGGATAACAATACACTTAACTAGCACGAAAACTTGTTCCATTGTGTAAAATCTGCATTTTGCGTAACCTGGTTCAAAGTTTTAGATGAATTATGACTTGTGTGGGTAATATTCAAGTTAAGATGTGAATAACATCTCTAAGCTCTTTATCAATGAGCATAAAATTATCCTTTTCTTACTTCGGATTTCTGAGCCCGCAAATATTCTAAATTAGCTATTCTTCGCGAAGTAAACTACCTTTTTATTAAATAATTTATTCAGTATGATGTTTTACATACTCGTAAATTTGATAGCTGAGACGCCCTACAGAAACCTATCAAGGTACCTACGTAGCGCGTCAGTCGCTTCGCTCACACAGACTTATAAATTTGAATATAAAATAAAACCAACCTAAAATTAGGAACACTCAACGACAGGTCAACTGTGACACTCGCAATGCAATTTTAGCACTCACGTCTTCAAAAATAAGGTTTATCAAGCCCAACGTATCAAGCTTGATGTGCCCTTGTACGTACAGTACAAGAAGCAGCATCATTCATCCATCACCCAAATAATATTTTTTAAGTAATGTTTTACATTTTTTTCTCGCTAACTTGTAACTCTGCCAGCAGTTCCTGTGGGAGTTCATTTTATATATTACGAGTAGGTAGCATGTATTACCTACTTCTGCTCTTCAGCATCGTAATGTCTGACGGCCGTCAACACTCGGGATCATGGGTCAGAGCTCTCCAAGTACGTCTGCTTTAGGCTTTAGCGATAATCCCCTAGATATTGCAAATGATAATAGCATCCAACCATGCTCTCTTTCTCTCTAGTATTTCTTCCCTCCACGTGCCTAACTTGTACCTAAAAAAAGCTCTCCAGATTTTTCATCGCCCAGCAGGAAAAGTGGACAGGCGTGTATAAGGTCCTACCGAAATAATTAAGTATGTTACTCAGACCATGAAACTGAACAACATTTCCTACTACTTAGGTCGAAATACGAAAAAAAATATTCAAATTTCCATGCGTCAGCTGATAGCGCATTTTATACAGCGTGATTTTTCATTCACCAGAAAAAAATTAAGGGTGATTCTGCCCATGAAACTGAACAACTCTTCCCAAGGAAGTCGAAATACGAAAAACCAAATTTGACCTCCCATACAAAATGCGCTATCAGCTGATGCAGTTTCTATGGGAGGTCAAAAATTTATTTTCGTATTTCGACCTATGTTCCTTGGGAAAAGTTGTTCAGTTTCATAGGCAGAATCATCCCATAAATTTTTTTTTGGTGAATAGAAAATCACGTTGTATAGGAGGTCAAAAATTACTTTTCGTATTTTGACCTGTGCTTCTTGGGAAAAGTTGTTCAGTTTCATGGTCTGAGTAACATGCTAAAATTTTGTTCACATTTTCATACGGACCCTTTGTACGACAACTTATTGAAATTGACAAAAAAATTACTTGCCATCAAATTTGTGCTTTGTTAGGCATTGGAATGCGCCAAGTGCAATACATTTAACATGAGCATCTGAAGGTTCGGAAGCTTTGCACTTGATGGATACCGCATGACTTAACGGAGGACTAGAAATGACTGCGTGTCCAGTGGTGCCGTAAAATTATAAAAAAGTTTAACGGAGGACAGTCATTGGCTGTCTATAATATCGTAACAGGTGACGAAACCTAGGTGTATTGCTTTGAACCCGAAAGAAAAAGCCAGTTGGCAGAGTGGGTCTTTCCTTTTGAAGATTTGCCGATGAAAGTTAAGAAAAGTCGAAGCATTGGTAAAAAAATGGTTGCCTCTTTTTTTGGAAAATCAGGACATTACACTACTGTATCGCTTGAAGATTAGACAGTGACTGGTACGTCAACACTTGCTTGCCTAGAGTTTTAGAAAAATGTCGCGAAAAGCGTCCTCGAAGCAATGTCTTCCTTCACCACGCTAACGCATCCTCCAATTCCACTAGGGTAACCAAAGCCTATTTGAAGGCTTAAAATGTGCCACTTACAGCCCTGACCTCGCACCCTGCTACTTCTTTTTGTTTCCAAAAATTAAAGACAATCTTAGAGGACGTTTTACGAGCCCTGATTCGGAGGTAAATACGTTCCATAAGGAAGACTGGTCCAATTGCTTTGTACAGTGGTTTCAGCGAATGAAAAAATGCATTCATTGGGAGGGAATATACTTTTAATAGTAGATTAGTAGCCAAGGGCTGTAAGGCATCAATTGCAGCCCGAGATATTTAGGCGCACGAGTGCAGCGAGGGCGCCTATAGTTCGAGGGTGCAATTGATGCTTACACCCGAGCTAACTACTCTGCTTTACATCTCGATTGTGAGGTAAGTAGGTCCCTATTACCACCAAATTGTAGGTGACCAATTAGCGCTCTAGGGTAATAATGTAGCTAGAAAAGCCCTAGGGCGGTAAGTAATAAAAAAAAAAACACTTCACTCTTTCAAAACTCAATTACTTACCGCCCTAGGGCTTTTCTAGCTACATTATTACCCTAGAGCGCTAATTGGTCACCTACAAGCCCCATTTGGGGGTAATAAGGACCTACTTACCGAATATGAGAGATGTAAAAACAATAAATGTGTCGTAAGTCTCATTTCTAGTCCGATTTATCAGAATCCAGAAACTTTCAGTATGCCCTAAGTATTTCTACACTTTCTACCAATGTTTCTACACTTGCCAACTCTGGGTGCACTTCCATAGAAAGGCATACGGGACCATGAGGGTCCAGTACAATGATTCGTTCCGAATCCTCATGGGTTTACCGCGTTACTACAGTGCCACAAGCATGTTTGCTGAGGCTCGGGTGCCTGATTTCTTTGCTGTTATGCGAGCGCGAATCGCTGCTTTTTGGGAGCGGTTATATCGCTCGCAAAACAGAATTATTAATGCAATCTGTGCCGAAATGGATAGTCCTATTTTTAGGTACGGGATAAGTGTGCATCAGAACCAGAACAAAAAATAAACCGGACAAGGCTTAACTTTGTTGAGTTAAGCCAAGCTAATTTATATTGTATTATTTTTTTAAGTTTAGTTTTTAACTATATGGGTTTTTATTACCTGAAATAAAGACATTATTATTATATTATTTATCTCTATTTGGAATGATCACTTCCTCACCAAACATTTTTTTTTATCTTCTACATTTTTTTTTTTATAGAATAGGGAGGCAAGACTTCTACCTAGCTTAGACACACACACACACGTAATACAGATAACATCGGAAATTGTGACAAGTGTAACAACAACAGTTGGAACGATATAAAATTGATGTAAATTCAAGAGCACATCAAGCTCGACATATAGGATTTTGTGCCGTTTTTATTTCAATAGCCGTACGGGCTAGAGTCACACTGCTAGTGTCAAGCTTGACTTGTCGCTGACTGTACGTAAGTAAGTATGTATGTATGTACTTACTTCGCGACTGGGACGCTTTCTAAAAATAAAGAACAAAAAGAAATAATCGAAGAAAACAAACTCTCTTCCTTCTAAAACATTCCAAATTCGGTCATTAAACTTTGTTCCGCTCTCAACAAAAAGTTACATCAATTTAAGAATCGTTCACCTTCAAATACAAACGGAGATCTAATAAGGAAGTTTCTGAAAGTACGGTAGATGAGGCTTATTTATTTGATCACACTATTTTTAAAGAACTCGCACTACCTATCTCAACTACCTATTAAGTTTTTATGAGTGTAGATCTGTTATTAGCTGCCTAGTTCTATTAGAAATTACCTACTCTTCTGACATGTAAGCTGATGATCTACCAAATAAATAAAATAAATAAATAAATATGGCCGGATCCCTTAGAAATCACGAAATAAATTTTCGTTAATGTCAATAACTTTGCCAAATACTTTTTAGATTTTTATGTGTACGTAACCTATCTATAGGTATTTTTCATAAGGCAATACAATGACTTATCCAGAACATAAATAACCCTCCGTTTTCATCTTCGCCGCAGTCGGGGTAGTGTCACTTATTTTGACGACCACATTAAAAGAAAACTATTTTATAATTTTGAAACTTTTCTTT
Organism: Athrips mouffetella; assembly: GCA_947532105.1. Lineage (NCBI taxonomy): Eukaryota > Metazoa > Arthropoda > Insecta > Lepidoptera > Gelechiidae > Athrips > Athrips mouffetella. The sequence continues at coordinate 8,023,415 of OX383958.1, forward strand.
TAAAAACAAGTAAGAAACTTGGTATATCCTAGATGGTAACTTAGTTAAATCTGTACCTTGTATTGAAAGTCAAAACGAAAATCTTATACAGAGTGTAAGGCTAGGTATACCGAAAACTAAACAGGCAAGAACGTGCTCAGTCAAAGACACTGAACAACTTGCCCAAAGAAAAATTTTTGGGAAATGAAAGAATTTGTATTTTCCTCTCCATAAATATTGCTTCTTCGCTGGATGCGAGCAGCGCAGGACCGGTCGTCATGGAGTTCTTTAGGGGAGGCCTATGTCCAGCAGTGGACGTCTTTCGGCTGATATGATGAAATATTGCTTACTCTTTTTTTCGTTTTCCTTAAATGTTTCTTCGAGGAAGTTGTTCAGTTTGACTGAACACCGCTCTTTCAGTATTCGGTACACCGTCCCTTATACTCTGTATATATTATATATGAAATCACATAGTTATGTATGACGTCACAGCCGAGTATCATCTTTTACGAACTTTTTGATACAAAATTATATCAATTCAAAACTGCACACAAAATTGGACATGGTTAGTTATTGAGCAATTATGTAGACACTTTTTTAGGGTTCCGTTAGTCAACAAGGAATCCTTATAGTTTCGTCATGTCCGTTTGTTTGTCCGCGGCTTAGCTCAGTGAAAGAAATTTGCAAAGAAGTTTGCAAAGACCACTTGTACAAGCCGTCCAACCGTGCCACCTTGTACCAGGCACGAGTGTGGACGACAACTGCGGTGCGGGGTGCGGGAGGCGCGACATCGGCCCTCTACAAAACCAGCTGCAGCCCCGACGCGCACACATTCTACCGGCCTTCTAAAGCTCGTATCGACGCCAACTATATCACGCGCGCGCTTCTCTAATTATTAAGTAGAATTGTCAATATAATTACTTCTTTTGTAATTTTACATCTTTTATTTCTCTTGTGTGCCTCGCGCACATAATTGGCGCCCCCGGGTGGGCCGCAGTCATCGAATATTTCGTCGCGATATTGCGCTGCGCAGGCCTCGCGCGCGCCGCCATTTTGCCACGCAACATATCTCCACTCTGTCGAGCTGATTTCAAGACCCGAGTGAAGATCATCAGCAAGAGATTTGCGGCCATCCACACGAAAACGGTAACTTCGCGTCAAGCCCGACAAGTGAGAACCACAGAGGAAGCCCGTTCCGGCCCTGGTCGTCCGCCGCCACGTGTTTGCGTGGCCCCCAGTCAACCGAAACCGGGTCATCATCGCCTCGCATCGTTCATCACCTGTTCAAGGGGAGTGCCGTGAGCTTACCTTTCTTTTCCTTCCTTTTTCCTGCTTAAATTTTTGCAAATTTAGTCGATTGAGCTCTTCATAACGCGCGTGCTGCCTACCTACCTACGTCTTTTTTCATCATAATTTTATTGCTTCTTTTCATCATATCATCATACATCCTCATCATATTGCATATTTTTGTCCAAATTTTGCTCTAAACACGCAACATCATTCATACCTTTTCATCAATAAGTGGCTATCTTCTTCTTCTTAATAACGCTGCTAAGAACTTACACGTTTTCGGCGTTTCTAGAAGGTAGCTACATTATATGCTATCTCTTCATACCACGCTGCTAAGCACTACTTTGCTTTCAGCGCTTCTTTAAGATAGCTACATCGTATAAATACATCGCATCATACCTACATTCACACAATCGCATAATAGATACTTCATAATAATTTTGTTCAAATAAATTTGCATCTTTGCTTGTTATACACAATTTTTATTCCAATTTAAATTTCCATTTGCCGGTACACACCGTAAAATTTCCTCTTAAAGGTTTACCTTTACTGCCTACAATAATTTCCTATTTGTAGAAGCATACTATCCTTATTTCAAAACAATTTAACTCGAATATTTCGCTAATATTGCGCATCATTTAAATACACGCCTGTTCACGCCTTGCTTATCTGCGCATTCCAGTCCGATCACGCGCCCGCTGCGTGACCTTCCCGTGCGCCGGCCGGCTCCGTCCGAGCGCTACCTACCTACTTCGCCTCGCTGCTGCTTGCCGCGCCTATTTCGCACGTGTCAGCCGGCTTGCTGACGCTGCGTCGTACTAGCAGAAATAAGGGGCGTAAGCCGTTTTTTCCAATAATAACTTATAACATAATAATTTTTTTCTAGCCTTTATTATAATTTATGACCCAACTGCAACACTTCTTAATATTTTTTGCCTTTTGTGCTTAATTTAGATTTAAAAAATGGGAACAAAGGACGAGGAAGTAATTGATGATAATCAAAGCGATGATTATGCCACTCTCAAAACAAAGAGAAGCTCGATTAAAGGCCAGATCACTCGCTTCGATAACTTTCTTAAGCAACTTCAAAATCGCGATTTAACGCCAATTGAAATTAATGAATTAAATTTAAAATTAGACAAATTTTTGGAGTTGGGACATAAATTTGACAACATTCAGTCTAGCATGGAAGTTCTGAATGCAGAACGCCTAAACGACGAACTTACAGAAAGAGAAGAAATAGAGCGCAACTTGCATCGTTGCATAGCTGTCGCGCAGAACCTTCTGGAAACTTCCAAGCCTAAGGAGCACTTTTCTGATGATAAAAGTGCTAAGTCTAGCTCCAGCCGGTCTTGCTGTCATCATGACACAACCGGATTTAAGTTGCCACTAATAAAAATAAATAAATATGATGGTTCCTTTTTTAAATGGTTGGAATTTAAGGAGACGTATGAGTCCCTGATTCATAATAATGACAGAATGCCAGACATTCATAAATTTCATTATCTTACAAACCTGCTAGAAGGTGAGTCTGCACGTGTCATTTCCAACTTGGAAGTCTCCAGTAGTAATTACAAACAAGCGTGGGAACTTCTGTGCAACAGGTATGGCAATAAACGTCAACTTACTAGCAATCATCTTAATTCTTTATTTAGCATCGAGCCTATTCAGCGTGAGTCTGACAAGGCACTAAGGTATCTAAATGATCACATCACAAAAAATTTAAGGGCTCTTCATACACTAGGACAGCCCACTGATCACTGGGACACCCTAATGATACACATGGCCACTGAGAAGCTAGACTCTGTCACGCGTACAAAATGGGAGGAATATCGTAATTATTTATTATCAGATATACCTACTCTTGAAAACTTTAAGGGGTTTCTGCAATCTCGTGCCGATGTATTGGAGGCATTGTACAGGTCTAGGAATAAACAAAGTAAAGCCGGGTCACGAATTAGCAATCAAGCCACGGGTTCTCAGACACATACTTTTACAGTTTCAGGAAATGATCGCACTCCGAGGCCGTGCGCCGTCTGCCAGGGAAAGCATCGAATCTTCGACTGCATCGTATTCAAGGCCCTGTCAGTTGACGAAAAGTGGGAGCAGGCCAGGAAGCTTAAGCTGTGTCTCAATTGCTTGCGACCAGACCACGATGCATCACATTGCCGGCTCGGCGGTTGCCGTGTGTGTAAGAGGCGACATAACACTGTACTACACAAACACATAGACACTACTGATACAACTTCATCGCACACTTCATCCAACTCTAATCCTGCGAACAACCATAATAAAGAAGGAAGCCAAGAGCAAGCCTCTCCCTCTTCTTCTTCTTCCTTCTCCACTGTCATGAATACAACTTCTTCTACCGAAGTTCTTCTCTCCACAGCCTTAATTGATGTAGTTAATCCTCTTAATAATAAGGTTGAAACCGTAAGGGCACTTCTTGACAGCGGAAGCCAGTCTTCTTTTATAACGAATAGCCTTAAAATGCGACTTCAACTGGCTTCTGCCCCTTTTACTGCCACTTCTGTTTTAGGTATAGGTGACACATCACTTGATGTCATTCCCGAATGCTGTTCTGCGACTATCAGGTCAAGGCAAGGCACATACTCGCAAACACAGCACTTCTTAGTACTGCCTCATATCACAGGCAACATTCCTAAGCGTCATATACATCATAACTTGCAAATACCATCATCTATCAAACTTGCAGACCCTACTTTCGATCGACCGTCTCAGATTGACGTGCTCTTAGGAGCCGACGTCTTTTGGAGCCTTATCGGCACAGAAACACGTCCTTTAGGCAGCAAGCAGCCCATTCTTCATAATTCGCATCTTGGTTGGTTATTAGCTGGTCCGCTATTATCAGCCAATCCTAGCACAAAAAAGGATTCTTACATATCCTGCAACTTCGTCACTCATGATGATATGGACCTTAACTCACAGTTACCCAAATTCTGGGAATATGAAGATTTTCCCTCCCCTCAGAAGCATCAGCCTATTAAAACTGAGTCGGAAAGGCACTTCACTGAAAATACCTATAGGCAAGAAGACGGTAGGTTTTGTGTCAGACTGCCATTAATAGATTCCCCTGACTGCCTGGGTGATTCTTATTATTTAGCTAAAAAAAGGTTCCTTGCCTTAGAAAGGCGCCTAGACAAAAGGCCGGAACTTAAAGCTTCTTACTCAGCCTTCATTAATGAGTATCGAGAGTTAGGTCATCTTTCTGAAGCAGCTGTTCAGCGTCCCATCACTTCCTTCTTCTTGCCACATCATCCCGTAATAAAAGAAAGTAGTGAATCCAGTAGGGTTCGCGTAGTATTCGACGCATCGGCGCAGACTTCTTCTGGCTTCTCCATCAATGACCTACAGATGGTTGGTCCCAACATTCAAGATTCGCTGTTCAACATTCTATTAAGATTTCGTCATTATAAATATGTATTGTCAGGAGACATAGAAAAGCAATACAGGCAGATTACTATGAACGAGTTAGATCGAGACTTACAGCTTATTTTATAGCGCGAGAACGAACATCTTCCTATCCGTTCCCTCAGACTTAATACTGTAACTTACGGATTTGCAAGTGCTAGTTTTTTAGCTGCTCGCTGTCTATGGCAGCTTGCAGAGGAAACCGATAACCCTCTTATAAAAAACATCATACGTAACGACTTTTACTGTGATGATTTATTAACAGGAGCTGACACAGAGACTGACTTGCTTCATATTAAAAGGTCAGTCTCATGCTCTCTAAATTCAGGCTGCTTTAATTTGCGAAAATATCGCTCCAATTCTCAAGTAGTCATAGATTCAGAATCAAAAAATACGGAGAATAACAATTTAGCACTCAGCCAATCTCACCACACATTAGGTTTAGGATGGAATCCCAACAAAGACATCCTTCATTTTGACATAGATGACACAAAACTGTCAAGCACTGCCACCAAACGCATCATCTTATCTACAACATTTAAAATATTCGATCCCTTAGGCCTTCTCACATTGTGCACTGTCAAGCCGAAAATTCTTTTGCAAACACTTTGGTCTCTCAAGCTTGATTGGGATGACTCGGTCCCCCCTGAAATCCAACGGGTGTGGGCCAAATTTATCGATAACATAAAATACCTAAAGCTGCTTACTGTGCCTAGGAACATACTTTGCGATTCACCTACCCTAATTGAATTACACACCTTTAGTGATGCATCTCAAGCAGCCTATGGAGCTTGCATATATATTAAGTCTTTACCTACGTCAGGTCAAAAGGCACATGTTAACCTCTTATGCGCGAAATCTCGCGTCGCTTCAAAAAAGCTCACCTCTATCCCGCGTTTAGAACTCTCTGCAGCTCACCTTGCTGCTCGTCTCAGTGAAACAGTTCGTTCTGCTCTTAGAAAGCCGATCGCACGCTGCGTCTATTGGACTGATTCTAGTGTCGTTCTAGCGTGGCTTAAAATGTGTCCATCAAAATTAAAAACATACGTGGCTAATAGGGTGGCATCTATTCATGAAATAACTGAAGCATCTGCTTGGCATTACGTCCCTACCGCGTTAAATCCCGCAGACTTAGCTTCGCGCGGCGTAGATCCGCAGCATGTCATGGCACAAAACTCATGGTGGCATGGCCCTCACTTCCTTCACGAACCAGAAGAAAAATGGCCGACCTTGCACAAAGAAGATGAAGTGAAAGTCATACCTGAAACCAAAAAATCGGTTACATCTCTACTCGTAGACACAAGCCAACCTCCGGCTGTAATTGACTTTGATAGATTTTCTAGCTTGAACAAGATAAAGCGAGTCATGGCATATGTGCTTCGCTTTATTGATAATAAATGCAAAAAACAAAAACGTAATGGTCCTTTTTCCGTTAGTGAATTAGAAAAGTCTACACAAGTTCTTCTACATCTCTCGCAACAACAATCATTTTATACAGAACTTAAAGCACTCGATAATAAAACTCTAAGTCGAAAATCGAAGATCGCTTCTTTATCCCCTTTTATTGACTCTCAGGGACTCCTGAGAGTGGGGGGCAGGCTTCATAAGTCTGACTGAGACTTTTCTACTAAACATCCTGTTCTTTTATGTTCTAAACACAAACTCACAAAGTTAATATTCTCAAATGAACACACTCGCCTCTTACACGCAGGGCCGCAGTTGTTGTTGTCGTCTGTTCGTGAGCAGTACTGGCCTATAGGAGGTAGGGACCTGGCACGACGCACGGCTCGCGGATGTGTTATTTGTAGACGGCACTATGGTAAAACAATGTCAAATATTATGGGTTCATTGCCTCAACAGCGCTTGATACCAGACTTTCCATTTTCTACTGTGGCAATGGATTTTGCAGGCCCCTTTCTCATTACAGATCGTCGTGGCCGTGGCTGTAAAATCACTAAATGCTATCTATGCCTTTTTATTTGTATGAGGTACAAATGTGTTCACTTAGAAGCCGTTAGTGAGTTATCTAAGGAAACTTTCATACTATCTCTTCGCCGCTTCATATCGCGTAGGGGCAAGCCCAATGAAATATTTTGTGATAATGGTCGCAATTTTGTTGCAGCGGCAAAGGAAATAAGTGATCTTTTTAAACTGCATTCAGATTCCATGTCAGAATTCGCTGCTAATGAAAACATTAAATTCATCTTCTCTCCGGCTTACGCTCCTAATTTCAACGGCTATGCAGAGGCAGGCATTAAGTCTGCTAAATTTCATATTAAACGCATTCTAGGCAATACGCATCTCACCTTTGAAGAGCTTGCGTCTTTATTTGCACAAATTGAAGCAATCCTTAATAGTCGTCCTCTTTCCCCACTCTCCCCTTCTCCCAACGATTTCACCGCACTCACACCAGGGCACTTTCTCCTTGGCAGGCCATTGACCTCGCTGCCTGGGTCTTCTCTACTGGACGTCAACACCAAGAAGCTGGACCGTTACAAGATGATGGAGCAAATGAGACAGCATTTTTGGCATCGCTGGCAGAGAGAATACGTAACAGAATTACAACAACGTTATAAATGGAAAACAAAGAGCAAAGACCTACAAGAAGGGGATCTGGTCATCATTAAAGAGGACAGTACACCTCCATTGCTGTGGCGCTTAGGACGAGTAGTCAAACTCTACCCTGGAACGGATGGAATATCCAGAGTCGCCGACATCAAGACAGCAAGAGGAGTCGTCAGGCGGGCACTCAATCGCATGTGCCTTCTCCATGATTCTTGAAAGCAACCCTGTGCTTTCAAGGGGGGGCAGTATGTACAAGCCGTCCAACCGTGCCACCTTGTACCAGGCACGAGTGTGGACGACAACTGCGGTGCGGGGTGCGGGAGGCGCGACATCGGCCCTCTACAAAACCAGCTGCAGCCCCGACGCGCACACATTCTACCGGCCTTCTAAAGCTCGTATCGACGCCAACTATATCACGCGCGCGCTTCTCTAATTATTAAGTAGAATTGTCAATATAATTACTTCTTTTGTAATTTTACATCTTTTATTTCTCTTGTGTGCCTCGCGCACACCACTTTTTATTTAAGGATCCGATTGCGAAATATTTGAAATGAATAATCAAAATCTGTTTACCATTATTAATTTCTGCAGCAACTTTACTATGGAACCCTACATTTTTACAACCAATCAAGTGTGCGACTGTTAAATTTTCTTCCCTTAGTAAATGTCGCTAACTCGAATGTATAAAAAAACCTGCTTAGCTGACCTTAACACATCAACTTTTCTCTTCGACACGCACTTTTTCTTTTAGCTCAGCTTATCAGGATCGGCTAGTATTTATGATCACGATCCGGTAAGCCAGAGTATTTTATCTGCGGCCTATATTTTGAAGGCGGTTATCGTTTTTGTTACGAGATTTATTTTTTTAAGAACCTGCCATAAAGCAGGCATTTCATGTTTGACTTGGCTAGATTAAATAGGATTGACTTAATAATAATTTATTATAATTTATTTATTCTCCAAAAAGTTACACTTTCAAAAACAAAACAGAGACTGATATACTAGGTTTTTTTTTGGACCTGATATGCGTATGCCCACCTTATTACAGAGGTCAAAAGCAACAACTTTTGTTCTACGACTTTGCTAACAACGCACGAAAAATTTTCGACTGCCGATACTAAACTGGTCACGTGACCGACCCATTTTGTATGGGAAGTTGAAATTTTTTTGTGCGTTGTTAGCAAAGTCGTAGAATAAAAGTTGTTGCTTTTGACCTCTGTAATAAGGTGGGCATACGCATATCAGGTCCAAAAAAATAACCTAGTATGTCTCGGTTTCTGTTTCAGTGCCTAGGAGACAGAGCATTTTCGAATCATCTAACGCCGAAGTGGACCAAAAAATGTTAAAGAAACAAATTAAGTGCGAGTCGGTCTCACTCACTAGGGTTCCTTATATGTTTACCATAATATGACTACTTTTACCCCTATGTTTTAAAAATTCCGCTTACTTTCAAAGCTGACCCCACTTTATTATTATGATGAATGTTCTTGAAACAGGAGGTCGCCTTAGTTGGTTATGATTGGTTGTGAGAAAATTTGTTATATTTAATAATTTATTTTTTTTGGGTTCCGATACCAAAATGGTTAAAAAAAGGAACCCTTATGGTGCGACTTTGTCTGTCTGTCTGTCCGTCTGTCTGTCACACCTCTATATCTCAGCAACCACTCATGATATCGACTTAAAATTTTGAATAGTATTAGAATATAGTTGCCCAACTTAATTGCACATGAAAGAATTTTGAAAAAATTATTATTTTTTATGTAAATGGGGCCAAAATAGGGGGGAGCAAATTTCAAATTGTCGCTACTAGGTCGAGTGGGGTATCGTATGAAAGGGCTTTACTTTTCATTTTAAAAATATTTTAGTATTTTTTTGCGTTTCTTAGTTTTCAAGTTATGATGATTAATGTAAAAAAAATAAAATTCCCCCCTTTATCTCCGAAGTTTGTGTAAGGAAAAATTTTATTTAATTACAGTTGATAGAAGTTTATGTAAACTTTACAGCAAAAATAAAACGATCTTTCTAAGTTGCACAGTTCTTCAGAAATCTGCACCTTTCACCTTCTGCAGAAACCTTTACAAATAATTTTTTTTTTGCGGTCCTGAAAATGGACTTTATTGCTTCCAAAAATACTATAGGTATATCGGAACCCTAGGCGCGCGAGTCCGACTCGCACTTGACCGTTTTTTTTATTACGTTGTGATTTATTATGTTGTGAGATCTAGCTTTTTAGGGTTCCGATACCAAAATGGTAAAAAAAAGGAACCCTTATGGTGCCGCTCTGTCTGTCTGTCTGTCTGTCTGTCCGTCTGTCTGTCACACCTCTATATCTCAGCAACCACTTACGCTATCGAGCTGAAATTTGGAATAGTTTTAGAATATAGTTGCCCAACTTAATTGCACATGAAAATTTTTTGAAAAAAGTATGATTATTAATGTAAAGGGGGCCAAAATAGGGGGGGCCAAATTTTAAATTGTCGCTACTAGGTCGAGTGGGGTATCATATGAAAGGGCTTTACTTGTACATTTTAAAATATATTTTTGTATTTTTTTAAGTTTCTTAGTTTTCAAGTTATGATGAAAAATGTCAAAAAAAATACCATTCCCCCCCCCCTTATCTCCGAAGTTTGAGTAAGGGAAAATCTGAATTAACTACAGTTGACAGAGGTTTATGTAAACTTTACAGCAAAAATAAAACGATCTTTCTAAGTTGCACAGTTTTTCAGAAATCTGCAAAAAACCTTTACAAACAAATTTAGTTTTGCGGTCCTGAAAATGGACTTTATTGCTTCCAAAAATACTATAGGTACCAGGCCACTCAGAAAGTATTGCGAAAAATAGTTTTTATATATGGGAGACTGGCCGGTCAGAATCTTTTTCGAAAATATGATTACTTGTAAGTAAAAATATGTGTGTTCCATTTTCAAAATTTCCCTCCACATTTTTTGCGAGCCAATTCAAAGTATCGTGTCTTACTGAAAAATGGATCTGCGCCGGGAACATTTTAGAGCTATGATTTTTTACGATTTCAAGTGTCGCCTGAAACCGGATGAATCGTTCGATAGACTTCAAATGGCATTTATGGATGAAGGCCCCTCCAAGGCAACCGTGTATCGTTGGTATAACGAATTTAGGCGCGGTCGACCAACCTTGGGGGATGAAGAAAGAAGCGGTCGCCCTTTGACGGCTATTACGGAAGAAAACGTGCTAGCAGTGAAAAATTTAATCCAAGATAATAGGCGAATTACATATCAGGAGATTCAGCACATATTAAAGATTGGATCGGGAAGCGTTCACGAGATTCTACACGGGCATCTTCGCGTGAGGAGGATAGTATCGCGCTGGGTGCCGCACTACCTCACCGACGCTCAGAAGCAGGCCCGGGTGGAATGGTGCCGTGATATGCTGAACAAATTTGAAGCAGGCTCGTCTCGGCGTGTTTACGACATCGTAACAGGTGATGAGTCCTGGATTTATCAATACGATCCAGAAACCAAGCGCCAGTCGACAGTTTGGGTGTTTCAAAATGAACCAACGCCTACCAAAGTGAAGCGATCTCGAAGCGGGGGGAAGATTTTGATCGCCAGCTTTTTTAATTTGACTGGCCACTTGGCCTCAATTCCCTTACGAGATCAAAGAAGCATCAACGCCGAATGGTATACTACCAAATGTTTACCAGAAGTTTTTTCTGTTGTGAGCAACAAGCGACTAAACACAGGGCTCCGCGGACTACTGCTCCACCACGACAATGCGCCTGCACACACCGCGCTCAAAACGAGGGACTTCCTGGACAGCACACCAGTCAAACTCCTGGGTCACCCTCCTTACAGCTCTGATCTAGCACCGTGTGACTTCTTTTTATTTCCAAAAATAAAAAATCAGCTCAAGGGGATACAATTTTCGTCGCCGGAAGATGCGCTGGCTGCGTTCGAGCAGGCTGTAAACGAGGTGTCTACGGCGGACTGGAAAAAGTGTTTTGAAAACTGGTTCAGACGCATGAATCTTTGTATAGAGGCTGGTGGAGAGTACTTTGAAAAGATTTAATAAAAATATATGTACCTGTAGAACAATTTTTTTTAGTGTCGCAAATATTTCTGAGTGTCCCACGTATATCGGAACCCTCGGCGCGCGAGTCCGACTAGCACTTGACCGGTTTTTTTATTCTCAATGGGCTTACTCTTGCTTCTAGTCAAAACTCATAAAAAAAAAGATAAGACTAATTCGGCCGATTCTTTATTAATTTAATTAACTTTTTTTGACAATTTATTTATTTAGTAATTATTTATTTTGTTGTAATGAATCGTATTTTAATTTTATAAGTAGTTTAATCTTAAATTTTAATATTCGCATACAGTGAAATAATAATAATTTTAAGGATAATATTTGTATGGACAAAAAAATTCAAAAAGTTTCCCGAATACTTAACAAAATCGAAAAAATTTAAAGTGCTTTTTTCTATGAGATTTTTGTTTGAACTGAAACTTTGAGCTTCTCGTGCAAAGCCGCTAGTTATATACAGGTTGTAAGGGACGGTGTACCGAAAACTGAAAGGGCGTGCTTAGTCAACGTAACTGAACAACTTTCCCAAAAAACATTTCTAGAATAAAATTTTTACCTCTCCGTGTAAACTGTTCGGAGTGAGCAATTTGTGTGGAGAGGTATTTTTTTTATTTCCCAAAAATGTTTCTTTGGGAAAGTTGTACAGTTTCGTTGACTGAACATGCCTTTTCAGTTTTCGGTACACCGTCCCGTACACCCTGTATAAATATTATTCAAATTATCCTTTTATATCCCAAAATATTTACCCGAGGCGGGAATCAAACCTGCGACCTTACAGTCAATGAAGCCATCTACGGTCAAGAAATGTCAATCATTACACCTGCAGTCCAAGAAAGAAAGAAAGAAAAAGATAAAATTCATAAAATTTAATCCTTGGAGTTTCTTTACTCAACTACGATTAGGCATGCACTTTAATGCACCGCTAATGAGAGTTTAACAATCCGAGTAATCCTTTGGGGTGGATATTTAATGTTTTACCACTTTGTTCTGCGAAACTAGATTTTTCTCGAAAAAAAAATACATGGGATATAGTTATCCAATACAAACTGCATCTTTACTTTACGTTACTGCAAATTTATTGCATTACATACCGTACAACGTTTTTTTAGAAAACTGTGTAAATTTGAAAAGTAGACTACTTACTCGTATATCCAATAAAAAAAAAATATATACGCGTCGACTTGAGAACCTCCTCCGTTTTTTTTTTTCGTCGGTTAAAAATAAATTCTCATTCAAACAAATGTCCGAGACACTGCTTCCCCTGCTCCTGCTGTCATTTATACATATTTATTGCAAGAGATCGCAATCCCAAATTCTCATATCCATGCATAGGAAACGAAAGTAAATCCATGAACCGACGCTCATTCTGTGGTTAGCTTCTTGTATTTTTTGGTGGGATTTAAAGTAGAAATGAAGTGAAAAATGATATGGAAAGTATAAATAATACGAAAATTTGCGCTTACTAAAATAAAGCTTACTTTTAAGTATAATAAGCCCTGATTTTATCAAACTTAAATCAGATATTGATCTAGTAGGTTATTTTGTTGGACCTGATTTCCTTTTTCCCACTTATTAGTGAGGTCAAAAGCAACAACTTTTGTTCTACGACTTTGCTAACAACGCACGAAAATTTTTCAACGTCCCATACAAAATGGGTCGGTCATGTGACCACTTTATTATGGAGAGTCGAAAATTTTTTGTGCGTTGTTAGCAAGGTCGTAGAACAAAAGTTGTTGCTTTTGACCTCACTAATAAGTGGGCAAAAGGAAATCAGGTCCAAAAAAATTACCTTGTTTAGCGTAATTTTTGGACCCCTAGCCAAATTTTAGTATGTGACTCAGAACACAAATCTGAACAACTTTCCCAAAGAAACATGGGTCGAAACACGAATTATGTTTTTGGGTCTCCCATACAAACCTTGCAACAACAACAGTGGAATTTGTATGGGACGACCAAAACTTTTTCTCGTTTTTCGACCTATGTTTCTAAAGGAAAGTTGTTCAGTTTCATGTTCTAAAATAAATAAATAGCGAAATACTAAAATTTACCAAACAACATGTAGAATGTTTTGTAAGAAAAAATAACCGAAACTTTTTCACAGCACTATTTCCTTTGTTTGTATCGTTTGCACCTGTTAATAATAGAAGGATACGTACCTAAATAAAACATGCGGTTTCGAAGACAAGTCTCTTCCCTCTTGTACCTAAGCTTTGATAAATCGTAATATACGTATCCATATATAGACAAATCGAACACGCATAGATAAAAATAGATTAAAAATATAGGTAGTTATCCGAGATATAAAAAAAAGTGTAGTAGGTATAATTTTAAGATGGTGGCAGTTCCAGTGTTGCTTTTTTTAGGGTTCCGTACCTCAAAAGAAAAAAACGGAACCCTTATAGGATCACTTTGTTGTCCGTCTGTCTGTCTGTCTGTCAACACCCTTTATCTCACGAACGGGTTAAGGTATCAGGTTGAAATTAATACCATATATTAGGATCCATGAACCACACAAGATCTGAAAATTTAAATTTTTTACAACGACGCAATCTGTACCGTTGCAGATGTTAGTTGTTAAGCTCTTTATTTGGCTCGCCAACGCACACACCACGTTGCACATCCTACTCGCTGTACGATCGGTTGCAGACTGCGTATGCACGCCCGAGACACAGGCTATACACTACATCCCTTCCTTATTTTAATTAGATTTATTATATCGTTCATAAATAACCTAATTAAAATTATAAAATACATTTGAATCGGAAATTATCAAATCATAATACGCTTCTAGCGGTACCTTCTACAAAATAGTTTTTCATCTTTTCCTTAGTTACTTCTCCTCTCCACTACTGTTGCAAATGTTATCTTCTTCCAAATTATTCTTTTTGTCTAACACTTTCCAGTCTCCATGTATATTCTTCAAATGTACTACGAGTACGTTTCTTCTTATCTGCCCCGTCTCCTTGTTCTGGACTTACAACAACCATTGACCAATGAAGCCTGCCTACAGCAGCCAAACCAGAAACTCCAGGAGGACCATATTTTTAAGCCCTGTGTTACTTTAAAGCCTTGAGAGGAAGGCAAGAGTGAGAAACACCACTACCTGTCTTTCCTCTACCTCTTTTCTTTATATATATATATTTCACACCACTGATTTCCAAAGGATTGCAGGTGGTAAACAAAGAAAAATACAAAGACTATTCAAAATAAATGAAGGTTTTAGATATTACAACTAATCCAGAACAATAACAATTTCTTCAGCTATTTATTATGGGTATATAATTTCTTTTCTTTTTCATCATATGGTTTGAAGGGTCAACGAATTCTTGGTGTTCTAATTACACAAACTAAAATTATGATCTATACCCAGACCTACAAAACGCACTCTACGAAGTACATATTTAAATGGTGCACACCCATGTCATCGAAATGTGTGGTGATGATACAAACTGGGCTGTTTCAAACCAGGAACTCCTCGGAAAGTCGATCTATCAATTCGGCTCGTTACTCTGCACGTACTTGCTGAACTCCAACCCACCACGTCTGGATCGAGCGTCTAACACACCTTCCAAGACTATTATGATAAGACTAAGCATTTTAAACTATTATTGTTCTATATTATTTCTGTTAGCCCGGTGGCAATTATAACAAAAATAATTTGTAATATAGATAGGCTAATGATAGCTTTCAGCTGAATGATCTCTGGTTACCGTGGTGTTTTTCCCATATAAAAAGGAAACCAAAGTTTCCTGATCGCAATAAAGTGCTCTGTCACAATTTGACATAAATTAATAAGATGGCGATATCAACTGAAGTTATTTTTCAATCTAATTCAACTACTGGTATTTTCAATCTGAATGTGGAATCTCACCAGAATTAAACTTAAAATATGTTTGTCGAAAACTATTTTTTATGTTACTGATCAATTTTCAAAACTTATTGTCAAATTTAAGGAATTATTATTATTGTTTATTTTTAACGTTTCTTTCAGTTGTATCAATTTTGTAAATTAATTATTTATAAATTTGTAATTGAGTATTTTTGTAATTTTGACGAAGTTAAAGTTGCATGAACGCCCGCTGCACAAAAGAACAGCACCTTCTTTTTTATACTACGTTTATTTATTTTTTCTAATCTCTTAAGACCTTTGCTCACTAATTTCTAGTGGAATTGCTGCTTGTCCACTTTGTTGATTTTATTATCTTACCCTGTACCGTGTATGTCGACAAGTCAACTTTTTCATTAAATTTTTATTTCATTGGGACACATTATTCAGACAGAACTATTCAGTTATTCAAGCAAATATACCTAATTACGTTTTCGTAAGATCATAGGTATCTTTATTGCTACAACCCTTTTAAAGAGTATTTTGTTGTTTTACAAGCTATGTTATAAGGAAAGTTACATAAGAAAACCTAAATTAAAACTGTTTTTCAATGGTTACCTGCGAGGCTTATTTACCACAAGGATCCTACTAGGTGACCGGATTACTATTGTTATTATTCCAATTTCTGTAGCCTTTCACAGGAACCAAGCTATTTACCAACCAAAGTATATTTGAGTAGGTACCTATTAACAATGATAGGTTAGTTTTTTATCGTTGTAAATGGACAAACCACTAGTGGTAGTCAGTTGCAACCACTTAATTAATTTAAAACATTGTAAAATTATTTACTTAATTATCCTTAAAATCGATTGCTTCTTGAACTTTATTTATTTATTGATTAACACGACAAGAAGAAGGAATGATCCTTGATCCTAATGTCTTGATTTGGGCACTTAAAATAGGTTGGTAGGTATTATTTGTGGTTGTCTCGGCCCATAGAATATAATCAATATAACTTAAAGATGTAATAAGTACACATATTGTCTATGTACCGGCCATTCCGATTTAAGTGAAATCGTTCAATACATACTAGCTACACGCCGATGTACCTATGAGTAGTTGTTGGTACTTCACTGTCATTCATACTGAGCAGTAGCGATCCCTTTATAACACAGCGGAACGAACGTCTCCACTGCCTGTAGACAAATTTTTTATTTTTGCTGTGGCATCATTGTTCAAAGTAGGTATGTCAAACATAATGAAATAGGGTCATGATCATTAAATAAACCCTTCCAGTCTAATTTAACCTTTCGTGGGTATGTATTAATTAAAGTAGGAAATGTACAGTCATGGGCACTCTCGCTACAAGTGCCAGTGATATTGAAAACTGTAAGGTAGGTATCAAACTATTTAAAATTCAAACTATAGGTAGGTAGTTTTTTATCATACCGTTTCCAAACACTCAGCATGTTTAAACTGAATTTAGGGACAAAATAAAATTGTCACTACATGTCCTTATAAAGATTTGATATTATTGATAACTTGACGGTCAACCAATGTGTGTGAATCTCAAGTCCATTAGTTACATCGCTTCAACTAAACAAGGAAGCATTCTGTTATTTATAACGCAACCCGTGTTGGTTTCCGATTTCGTATCCAATTCGGTATCACATTATCCACTCGGACTTTCCTTGCCTTTAACATAACGAGTGGCCATGTGTTGCTTTGTTTGTTTTTGTTTTTTTTTTCAGTCGTGGCGGCTTGACCCACTAAACATTTATGGCGTCCTTTGACCCATTATACATTTATGGTGTGCTTTGAACCATGAAACATTTATGGCGTACTTTGACCCATTATACATTTATGGCGTCCTTTGACCCAGATTATTGTAGTGTTCTTTGACACTTCATGGCACTCTTTCATACCATGGCCTAAAACAACACACGCCGTTCTCCCTCGCATATAACCTTTCTGAATATGAAAAGCCTTTTAAGACGCGAACCAGAATTTAACCCGCACTTTGGACCGGATTAAGCAGCATGAGTTGTGCACGCATCCGATGCACTGACCACTATTGATGCAACAAATATACCTTAACATACTATTTACTATTATTTTTGCCTAATAATTACACATTTTTTCCATATTAAAACAAAAGGAAATGAAAGCTAATTCAGTTTTTTACGGAATTGTTAAATAATTGTGTACGTATTGTTCATATCGCCTACATAAACAAGTACATAATAGTAACTCTATGGTTTGATTTACTGGTTAGGAGTAAGCCATTTTAAACATTTTTGGGTATTTTGAAGGCAAATATCTTTCCATTTACTCAATATCTTGCTGTGATTTTCAGGTATGTGTTTCTTGACCATTCAAGTGATAATATCACCAAGACCAAGACATGGATAGTAAAAATCGACTCGACAAAATAAAAATCCAAAGTTGCCTCTTAAATTTTCATTCCTTCCTCTTTTTGTGGAAATTGAGGTGTTTTAAGTAGTGAAATTAAGTATACAGGAAGGTATTCGTAGTTTCTATCCTATCCCTTTATGCCTTCCTTTTTTTTTGCCTTCCCATGAAAAAAACATACCTAAGTCCATTTGCAATTAAATACCTAGTTTGTAACCGCTTATAACGTATCACATCATTAACAAGGTAATATGCAATTTAATGCCCAGTTAGTAACTGCTTTATATGTCTAATATGCAATTTAATGCCCAGTATATAACTATTTATATGTCTAATATGCGATTTAATGCCAAGTATATGACTGTCTACTATGCAATTTAATGCCTAGTATATAACTACCAATACGTGTAATATGCAATTTAATGCCCAGTATATAACTGCCAATACGTGTAATATGCAATTTAATGCCCAGTATATAACTGCCAATACGTTTAATATGCAATTTAATGCCCAGCATATAGCTGCCAATACGTGTTACATGCAATTTAATGCCCAGTATATAACTGCCAATATATATTATATGCAATTAAATGCCCAGTATATAACTGTTTATATGTCTTATATGCAATTTAATGCCCAGTATACAACTGCCAATATGACAAATTATTATAAGACAGTATGCAATTTAATGCCCAGTATATAACTGCCAATACGCGTAATATGCAATTTAATGCCCAGTATATAACTGCCAATACGTGTTACATGCAATTTAATGCCCAGTATATAACTGCCAATATATGTAATATGCAATTTAATGCCCAGTATATAACTGTTTATATGTCTAATATGCAATTTAATGCCCAGTGTGTAACTGCCAACATTTGCAATTTAATGCCTACTATATAACTGTTTATATGTCTTATATTATATAAATTCAATATGCAATTTAATGCCCAGTATACAACTGCCAATATGTCAAATTATTATAAGACAATATGCAATTTAATGCCCAGTATACAACTGCCAATATGTCAAATTATTAAAAGACAATATGCAATTTAATGCTCAGTATATAACTGCCAATATGCCAAATTATTAAAAGACAATATGCAATTTAATGCCCAGTATATAACTGCCAATATGCCAAATTATTAAAAGACAATATGCAATTTAATGCCCAGTATATAACTGCCAATATGCCAAATTATTAAAAGACAATATGCAATTTAATGCCCAGTATATAACTGCCAATATGCCAAATTATTAAAAGACAATATGCAATTTAATGCCCAGTTATAACTGCTCATAAAAATGGTACATTGTAGCACGAGTACCACTTAACGCAACTCAAATAGATTGCATTTGACAAATTCAGAGTATATTTATATATTATATAATATTTCATCATAATCCAAAGTAACAACCACTACAGGACGCTGAGTTCCCTCCAGAATTCTAGCGTTTTCTGGAAAGAGTGTGGAAGGGAACCTCGCCTGTTAGCGCTACGGCTAGTACCATGGACCGCGGTTGTATGACCCATTAATACAATACAAAACTTATTGATAAATAAAAATTTACGTATCAGTTACTTCCTCCAGTTTATAAGCCATAGTCGCCTATTACGACACCCACGGGTATGTATGGGTTGGTGCCATTCTTTGCCGGCGCTACACAGGACACAAAATACATAGGATCATTAAAACTGACTCGTGGCTGGTTCGTCGGATCCAAACTAAGTAAATTATTCTATTAGTAGTAGTATAGTAAAAACAGCATAAAATAACCTGAGCTGAGTTAGCATCCAGATAGGTAGTTTTTTGGGTACTATAATCCTTGTGAACCTACGCAATAAACTCAACTAGTACGTTCCAGATACTAAGTATTCGGGACGAATATTTAAACGGAAAGCAGTCCAAGTATTATTACATGGATAGTGAGTGGTATCAAAACCTATGGTAAATATGTATCAAAGTATTAGTATCTACTGTACTGATATCCCCGCAATATGCCGCACGTCGTAGTGGGTCAATTACGGGGGGTCAGCCCTTTTAATATTAAAGTAAATAAATTTGTGTAGGTAGTTCATTGTTATATTCATCAAAAGTTTTCTCGCCGTGTCAAGTTGACAACGACGCGACCGACCGAATCACTGTTCGGCGGAACCTACAGGCACCCTATAGGTTATTTTCAAGTTTACTTAAAACCTTAAATCCTCTTTATTTCGATTGGCTTGACGCAACTACCTACGTATTGACTTCTATCCGTTCCGATTTCTTTGGTTGAAATACTTAAACCACAATCAAGGAAAACTTTTAATATAATGCAAAATCTGGATGGGCTGATACGCATCCTTTGTACGTTCAAACCTGTTCTATTTATAGCCGGCCGACAATAACTATGTTTGTTTACATCAAGCCAAAAAACTTTTTCACAACTGTTTGGTGAAATTAAGTAATTCCTTTCCTTTTTTTTCTGTTTTAAATATTTTATAAGCAAGTACTCACTTTTAATCCTCGTCGCCATCTGTACCGTTGCAGATGTTAGTTGTTAAGCTCTTTATTTGGCTCGCCAACGCACACACCACGTTGCACATCCCTGTACGATCGGTTGCAGACTGCGTATGCACGCCCGAGACACAGGCTATACACTACACAATCATTTTAGGCATTTTATGTCCTCATCTCCATACATTTATGCAAAAATGCAAAACCTACAGGGTACTTCCCGTTGACCTAAAATTATGAAATTTGGCAAGAAGCTAGGTCTCACAGTACAAATAATGGGAAGTCTGAAATCATTAAATATTACAACTTTTCTCACAACTAATGGTAACCAATTGTCGTGAGCTCCCGTTTCAAGAACATTCATATAAGAGAGGGGTCAAGTTGGATGGTCGATGAGGCGATTTTTGTTTTAGTTCTATTTAAAAACGGGAACACTTACAAACTTGAAAATTGGTATGTTTATAGTGCATACGCTATAAAATAACAACAAATAATAAAATTTGGTCAAGCACGTGTCGGACTCAAAAATCTAGCACATTAACTTACTGAAATTTCAACTAATACAATTATGTTTATGTGGTGGTACGGAACCCTCAGTGCGCGAGTCCGACTCGCACTTGGCCGGTTTTTTTTCTTATGACACTGAAACCGAAAACCTCCAGATCAAGAGCCAAACGCTTTACCCACTAGACTATCAACAAAAGTAAGTCAATAAATACTAATGCGTTTTAAATCATCAGTAAGATAACTTCTTAACCTGAGCCATCAAAAAACTTGTCTTAAGTCGAATTAGAGCGTCTATTTAACTTTATCATGAAACATGACGACGTCCAAAGTCGCGTGGGTAAAATTGCAGTTTATCCTCGAGGCGGACATAATTTAAACTTTATCCGTGTTAAGCCGTATCGTCGTCGCTGTAGTGTGCTAGTAGGCGCTTTTTATTAACTGCTGACTTTCGAGATCTGAACCAATTTTAATGTATTTCTTTTTTGTAGCACGTGTAAGAACATTGAAGATGAAGCGATACTATGAAACACTGGACACTGTTTTGAATACTATTCTTGATACAAAACTTAGTCCTGAAAATTATGTTACACTTTAACGAAAACTGAAGACGTTCAACTTATAGA
This sequence comes from Athrips mouffetella, assembly GCA_947532105.1. Lineage (NCBI taxonomy): Eukaryota > Metazoa > Arthropoda > Insecta > Lepidoptera > Gelechiidae > Athrips > Athrips mouffetella. The sequence goes on from OX383958.1 coordinate 8,044,612, forward strand.
CCGGGATGAATTTCATAATTTGGCTCTCTTTCTTAGGGTCAGAACTTAAATGGGACCAGATCTGACAATCAAGTTTTTCTGGGGTTTTGAACACCGCAGAATTCAACAATCAATGTTGTCAATCCGAAATCCTACAAGTCCAAAAAAGTCAAACAATAACCTAGGCTAAATTACTGTAAGAGGTTTCTTGTTTTAAAAGTGTTCCTTAGGTCCTCCTGAGCATATCTGGAAAATTCTCCGTTGATCCCATGTACGCTCCCCCCTCCCTACCCTCAAACAGGTCCCTGATTTTAGTTTTGGTCATCTAACTCAGAAACGGTTAAAAATAGATGAAAATCGTTACCGTAATTTAAACGTTATAAAATTATCAACCCGTTGACACCTGTTTTATTTCAATGTAACCTATAGTAGCTGAAATATAGGGTTATATTTAGAGGATGAATTTTTGAAAATCCTTTCTTAGTGGTTGGATTTGACGTGCAATTAACCTCTGTACAAAATTTCACATCTGTAGCTATGGCGGTTAAGGGTCGGCGTTGATGAATCAGTCAGTCAGGACATTCTCGTTTATATATTTATGTAGATACACCAGGCAAAATGGTGGGACACAATGATACATGATATACGACTATTTAAAAAAAAAAAACCCAGATTTTTTAGAGAAGAGGGGACATGGACGATCATGATAGGAATAAGGTCAATGTCTTGTCGAATAGGAAGTTAAGAATTTGTCAGAGAAAAGATAATTAATGTTATTTCCTTAAAGATTTTTTTTCTCTATAAATTATTCATGCACCTAACAACCTGTCTTTGCATTACTCTAAGGTAGACTGTTAGATAATGCTTTTAGGCGTCAAGTCCGTCTAGGTGCCTTTGTGCATGTAGTAAAATAAAAAATAGATAGAATAGAACTTCTTTTATTCCCGTACAAAATTTTGATTTTGGTGCAATGAGAGAGCTCAGTTTCGTTTCTGAATCTCAATTTTAAATCAGAATAAAATGAAACCAAAGAGATGTTTCGCAACCGAGAGTTGAGTCTCGTAAAAATAACAATCAAGGTAAAAATATGGAGCGAAATTACTCGACAGGGTAAAAAAAGTCTTGACAATAGGCAGTTGGATCTAAAACGGCCCGTTTTAAAGATTTGTTTACCTACACTTAAACGCCCGTTTGAATAATTTTGAGTAAATAAATTGACTTCTTTTTTTATATAAAGGTGTAACGAACAGGTTCGCAAATATTGAAAGGACATGATGGATCAGTCTATGTAGCTTAACAACTTTAAGGAATTTAAAAAAAATCGGACTCTCCATACTGAATTGCTAACTTGATTGGACAGTTTGAATGAAGAGGCCGATTTTTTTTAATTTCTGAAAGTTTTATTCACTGAAAGTCTTTAAGTTACTTTGGCTAATTTATTTATTTATTAAACTGTTTATTGTACACATAAAAATACAAACAAAACAAACATTATCAATTCTAATCATGGCCTTTTAGTATTTTCTAACTCACCCCTTAAATCCTGTATATAAAATAATTTTAGATAGATTCAGATGGATAGATTAATACAGACATTAAACACTGAAAAATGGGTAGCCAAATTAGTCCAATTATAGAAGCTATAGTTAAATAATACAGAATATGATTAAACTTTGTTCAGTTCAATAAACGAATTTATTGAAATTCTGTTTACTTATTACAATATACCGAGGTTTAAAATTTTATTGGTAAAAAGTTAATATTGTCAAAGTTCAGTGGGTCGACCCAGACGATCTTTCGTGAAGTCTAAGTCAAAGTCAAAAGTCAAAATCGTTTATTCATTGTTGGATATTAAAATCTCTTAATGACGTCAGCTAAACTCCATCGTTTCACTAACAATGTGGCGCCATAGTGGGAAAAAACACTGGTATCCTAATCCACGTATCTAATACTCCACGTATCTAATACTCAACCATATTACGCCTCTCTCTCACCCCTGAGAACTCTTTCACGAAGATCACGTTTTTCTGTTCCTTTTCATTTCCAGACAATGGCCTCCTGAACACCGGGCTCCGGTCTGGAACTTCTTATATAGTTTTTCGTGATCCTCTCATTAAGCCCCATCTGCTGAGACATCTCTTAGTCGCCCTGTTTATCACGTGAAAAACCCTTCTCGGCTCCTCTACCAGGAGGACTATTTATATGGAAAGGCCGTAATTCTTTTTTGTTCCCTGAACATTTTACTTTCACTGAAAGTTGTTTTTTGTCATTGACAGATCATGCCGTTTCAGTATTCGGAAGGCTATCCCTTACACTCTGTATGAAGGAATAGTTTATCTCATTTGGCGCCCAGCTAAATGCACCGTGTTCCTATACCAGGAGAGTCAACAGTCAGTATTTGTATCTGGAGCGCTCATGGCTGAATCGCAACGCCAGCTGTGGTTAGTTTCGACACCACATAACGTTTCAGATTTTTTTGTTTGTAGTAATTGTATGATAACTACCCATAATTGATGAGAACTAAACCTCCAAATAATATTAAATCAGAATTGTACAAATTATTGACAGTGAAATAAAAAATAAAAAGACAAGTTTTCATTCTTTTGGTGAATTTGTAAATTTTTTGTATAAAAATGTTACTCAAATGTCACAAAAATGAATTTTCCGTCTTTGTTTTAATACTAAAATCATACCTCATATGCCCTAGTATCATAACGGGAACCGTATAATTGTTTTGTTTGGGGCGCGGCGGTAGCAAACTTCTCCTCCTCCCACCAACTCCCTGGAGCAAAAACAAACTACCCTCCACATCTTAAAATATACTTCATGATGATTGTGGTACAAAAGATTTGTTTGATTGAAGAAGGGAACAATCATCGGACTAAATAACTCTACTATAAGTTTCAGTATTGATCACTTTTGCATTATGCTGTCCTGTGTGGCGGCCGGCAGATTGCAAACGGGTATAGATCCCTGGTGCATTTAAGGTTCGTTAGCCACGGTCCTGTGTGGTGCCGGCAAAGAATAGTACCAACCCATACATACCCGTGGGTGTCGTAAGAGGCGACTAAGGGTTATAAGCTGTAGGATGGGCAGCAGCGTCCTCCTGTGTATCATACCATCTTACTTACTGCGGTCACCAACAACCGCTGTCCATGGTGTCAGCCGTAACGCTAACAAGCGTGGTGACTATGGTACTTCCCCTCCACATTGTTTCAGCACAAGCTGGAATTCTGAAGGGAGTTCCCTGTCCTGTAGTGGACGTTTGATGGGATGTCATGATGCATTATACTGTAGTTTTTCCTGCCCTTTATATTTTTGGACCTGATTTCCGTATTCCCACGTTATTACAGAGGTCAAAAGCAACAACTTTTGTTCTACCACTTTTCTAACAACGCACGATAAATTTTCAACTTCCCATATACAAAATGGGTCGGTCACGTGACCACAGATCACCAGAATTATGCGTTTCGGCTGTAAAAATGGACCCCTGTGTTTATTGACCGCAATATATTAGGTACGATAGGCAAATGGATGCTACTGCATATTGTCTTGCCTTGTCACCTTTTACGACACCTACGGGGGGAAAAGGGGTGATATTATTCACGTATTATTCTTAAACGGCAGCACACGACTACGATTCACTCAACTGTAATAGATTAAACCCACTTTAAAGAAAACCAAAAGCCGTATCTCGTGAACAACAAACCAAAATCCGTATCACTTGAAATCAACCGTTGCTATCTAAAACGCAGCGAACCGGTGTAAGCTAGTTTTGTCCGGCACGGCTTGGCTCGGCCCAGAATGGCTTTAAGCCACTAATCTGTTAAGAACACGACCTGAGACCACAGATGGAGTGCACTGCTCACTGGAAACGGAAATTGGTTTATTGCGGATGAAAGGAGCTTATGCTTGTATCTCGTACTGCTGAATTCGTTAGCAAAGTGATTGATCACTGAGGTCCTTCTAGGAGTTAAGTCATTATTAGTTAAAACAAAATATTAATAGAACTACACAAATAAACTCACCACTATACAGGGTTATTTTTGAACTCCTAGCCAAGTTTTTGTACGTGACTCAGAACACAAACCTGAACAACTTTCCCAAAGAAACATGGGTCGAAAAACTAATTTTGTTTTTGGGTCTCATATACAAACCTTGCATCAGCAACAGTGGAATTTGTACGACCTAAATTTTTTCTCGTTTTTCGACCTAGTTTATTTGGGAAAGTTGTTCAGTTTTATTTTCTGAGCAACTTATTAAAATTAGGCCAGGGGTCCCTATATAAAATATACCTCTATAATGATTTTGATGATTTAAAATATCTCGTCACAGTTTTTTTTTCTAATATATTATCGCTATACTCGTATAGAGACCTTTGAACTTATCCTTTGAAAGAACCTGCGCGTTGCCTAAAGTTCACTTAACACGTAAGCTTGTTTAGTTAAATTACTGCAACCCGTCTCCTAATGAGCAAACACTATTTAAGGCACATTCAAGGGGATGCTCAAGGGCCCTATTTCGGAATATCACCCATCCTGTATGCATAAACTTGCATAACTTTGAGCTAAGGCTGAAACACAAGTGTTTTTAAGCACTCTGCGCGCTTGCTTTCACGATTTATTGTTGACTTAAATATTGTACAAACATGTGTTCTAGAGCTCCGACGCTTGGAAAAATAAAAGGAAATTTTACTAAAATAATGGAGGATGCTTCGAAGTTTGCGAAAGAAAATAGCGTGCAGCGGAGCTGAATAACTTTGAAATTCAATTGTAAGTTGTTTGTACGTATGTAAAAGTTTATCAGTACATCTAGTAAAAAATAATGACAAAAAAAACGTGTATGAATAGAATTTTTTTTTCAGTGGTAATAACTACAGCGTGAATTTTCATTGGTTTTATTCCTCAAGCCCAGATTGATTCTACTCATGAAAACAAGCAACTACCCCGAAGAAAAGTTTTTTTGCGTATTTTTTTTTTAATAGGAATACAAAATGAGTCATCCATAGAGTAACACGATTTTCGCGCGCAAAGCCCGCGGTTTGACGTGTTGCTCTGTCATCACGTGACCACTTTACAGTGATATTCTTCGACTTTATGGAAGTTAAAAAAAAAAATTTGTTCGGGAAAGTTATCATAGTTACAATAACTGGGTTTCAGAGGCGAAACAAAAAAAAATCAAGCTGTAAAAACTCCTAGGGTGTTATTTAGAGACGTTTTGCTAGTACAGGGCCAAAACCGTGCAAGAAAAACCCTGGTTATCACCGTTGATGATTACTAGCAAGAACCTGTCTATTTTTTATTTTCAATGGGCTTACTCTTGACCTCGATCTAGTTTTGAGGACAGAGATGAGGTTGACGATGGAACTAGCTTGCCCAAAAGAAGCTCATTTACTCGCGACTTAAACAGATTCGGGATATTTGAACTCGGGAACATATATGATTATAAAATAGGTATCATGATTTGTTTGTGCAAATGTGTGGAATATCAACCAAGTATGGGTGATATCCTGCGGTGCGTCTGGACTCCGGATGGTAGAAGGGAGATGATGGAATAAGCTCGTGGAGCTCTTGAGCAAATTCTCCGAAGTACAATCTGTAAAAGACCGACAGACAAGCAACTTTCTGACGGTAAGCCAGACTGTGAAACTTGGTTTTCATCAGTAAATCATCAACAATAAGCTTCTTGGCTCTGAGATCTATCGAGTCAAGTGCGTCAATTTAGTAGGTATTTAGCTGAGCCATCCCAAAGGATCGAACCTGTGCTTTATATAAAACTAGAAGCTGTTACTCTGAATGGCATTTTTCTTATCACGGGTATGAAACAAAGGTTAATAGTGCTTGCCAAATGCCGCTGAATGGCACTTAACTCCTAACATATAATTATAAGGTAACTTTGCATCTGGACTGGATAACAAGGCTAATTTTGCGTCTGGACTCGTGATGGAAAAGGGGATAGCAAATAAAGCTGAATAACAAAGTATATAGACTTTTTGCAGTGGTGGGCCAAGCTATGAAGATGAATTTCCATCTTTTCGTTATCAACAATATTATAATCTAACAAAGCGATTGGTTTTTGTCAATATTCCCCACCTGGTATCGAACCCAGAACCTTTAAATTACAGCTCCTAATGCTCTAACTACTAGACCACAGAGGCTATTATCGCATAACCGTATTTCCCTAGCTTCCTCTTCTTTCATCAACCCCAAAGATTTTGGTAACTACGCGAGAAGCGCAGCGCAAAGATTTTATATGAACCTCCTTTGCAGCGTTTTTCTTACGTCAATGATCAACTGTACATGAACCTGAAAAAAAAACGTCCACAAAGATAATGTCAAAAATCGTGGTCAAAAGAAAAAGAAAACAAAATCTATGGTCTTGTCATGCGGTTAAAAACAGACTCATTTGAAGATGGCGATCGTGTTTCTATTTTAATTTTAGTTTTACCTGTTTATTGAAGAGTTTAATGAATAATTTTTATTGGGTGTTATGCAGTAAACAAATTTCAAAGTGAACATCTATTAGAAGATTGGAATACATGCATTTATCAAGATTTTTGGATGGAGAGAAGCGGCTCATCGTGACTTCAATAATTTTCTCTATCAACTTATCGGAGTCATCATAGTACACAGGCCCTCGTCCTCGTGATGTGGATTCCTGTGTATATCTTCCACCTGACATTGGCGAACTCGCCATAATTTTATAATAATTTGTTTACTTGACATTGTGCAAAATACATCTGAGATGTGACGCCATTAAATAAATATGTACAAAATATTTCAAAAAGTATTTGCGGTGCTTTTATATTAACAATGGTTCGTTTTTAAACATTTGAAGATGGCGGTCGTGTTTTTATTTCAATTTTAGTTTTACCTGTTTATTGATAAGTTTAATGAATAATTTTGATTGGGTCTTATGCAGTAAACGTCGTTCAAAGTGAACATCTATTAGAAGATTGGAATACATGCATTTTCTGGAATTTTTGGATGGATAGAAGCGGACTTCGTGACTTCAATAATTTTTCCTATCAACTTATCGGAGTCATCGTGGTGCACAGGCTTTCCTCGTCGTCGATCTTCGAGATGTGGATTCCTGTGTAAATCAATCTTTCACTGGACATTGGCGTGTCGCCATTATTTTGTAACAATTCCTTTACTTCGACATTGGCGAAATACGTTTTGTAATGAGATGTGATGCCATTAAATAAATATACAATACAATATTACTAATCTGGGCTGTACATAAACTTACTAATCTGGGATATTAACCCCTAAGCTCGGAAACCGGGCACATGTGCCCATATGTAAACCAGCTGCCGTAAACAGTGCTTACTTCTTATCAGTGGTATTTTATAACATAAAATATTTTATCGTGACTTTGTTTTCATTCTGCTATTTAGTAAATATTTTTTCCAAAGTTAGTTTATAAAGGTAAGAATACTTTGAAGATTATTTTCTGAAAAACAAAAAATCTAGTTGCATTGTGTTATCCTCCTCGGTGTTATCCCATGGAAATTTTGGAAAACTAAGCATAACTTAGTCAAATGGTTGGCTTGGAAACTTCAGTTTTTTTTTTCGCTACCCTATGCTGTCCCACTGCTGGGCAAAGGCCTCCCGTTCGGTCCTCCTACTGTCGCGGTCCATAGCGAATTCAGTTTATTAAAATAAATAAATTTTGGGGGACATTTCCCACAAGTTCATCTGATCCCAAACCAGGCAAAGCCTGTACTATGGGTACCAGAGATCGATATACATATATAATTAGATAAATAACACCCAGGCCTAGACACAGAACAAACACTTGTGTTCATCACACAATGTTTACCTTGGGTGGAGATCGAACCCGCGGCCCACGGCGTGAGAGGAAGGCTCACAATCAACCACACCAACAGGCTTGCTTTTAATTAGGGTAAAATTATCTTCATCATCGTGTCACGATTTTGCGTGGCTGTCGCGGTTTAATACGCGAAAAATGTTCGATCTTGGCAAACCAGCATTTTTGTCCGCGACCACTTTTGGGCAGCACTTTTGCCGCGGTCGAACGCGGGAGTAATCTTCGACCTTTTCTTTGACGCGTTATCAAACAAAAAATGTTTTTGCCTCGTTCGAGATCGACACGAGCGAGTTTGAACGCGAGGCAGCATGGTATCCATGCGCAAGCTGCTAGGCGAGCAAAATATGTTTGATGGGTTTACGCGAAGTCGAGGCGTACCTTTACCAATAGACCATCACCTATCTATAACCCACGGCCGAGAGTCTCAAATAGCCCCACAGCCACGCCACTTTGTAAAAGTAATTTGAAACGAAGAACCACTTACTGGATGATAATCTACAAAATGTTAATGAGGTTAACAAGCGATAACGTGAATGAGTTTAGGTATAACCAAAGACTAAACAATTTACTTACAAACCAATTATTTATTACACATTATTTTGTTGTCATAATAATATGTATATTTATTTATTGACACGGAATCAGTAGACCGCTTGGCGCCGAGCTGACCGGACGTCTGTTGTGAGATCTTTTGTGAATATTTCGGTAAGTGTTACAACGTGCTGGTGTGTCCTCGATAACTATGAAAGTTTGATAACGTGCATTAGATAAATCTGTTTTTTGAGCATAATAACGTTAGCTCTGCCGTCCACGGCTTAGTCCAACTTTCATAACTAATCATATAATTCGTCATTATGTATTTTTGTCTAATGGACCGCACGGCTGAAGTGATAGCTAGTAGCAGCTAGTTTAGCGCTGATATTTGCAGTATACGTGTTTCAAATTATGTGTTACAGACTGTATTACGTATTTTCATTTTATATTTACTAGTCTTTTGAGTTCGCCCAACTCTAACCGTTTATGAATTAACCAATTAATGGAAATAAACAACAAAATTAGTGCGTTTCGAGTCATACATATGTGATTCATTCTGAGCAATGACCTGACCAAACAAAATAGGTATCAAAAAGTTTTTGTTTGGATGTGTAACCACCAGAATAAAAACGATTATTTTATTATTCTTTCGAATTCAGACTCACTGCTGGCGTATCAAACATTCATTCTTAAACATTTATACTCAAGGGTTACTCGCTTTTGTCATCCTATCAGATTCAGATGATTTTATTCAATGTAGATTCTTTAAAAAATAATACTTATTGAATGTCATGCAGAATACAATGCAAATAGAGCGAGTCTACGCCGTTTCGGATCGTGCTATGGCTAAAAGAAACGGCAAGAAACCACTGCAGCACCTAGGCCAGGGTATTTAATAACTTTTATATGAGTGGGTTTGAAGTAAATACAAATGTGATCTTTTTATTATTATTGACAAAATTAAGTTTAAATACATATATGTAATATAGTATTAAAGAAAAAAAATATATGGAAGATGACGAAAAATACATTTTAAACCGAAAAATTCAAAAATAAAGTTTATCATAACATTTGACATTTTAATTTTGTATAAAATGTATTTAAAATAATATTTAAGAAGTAAAACATTAAACTTACTTCCATTACATATTATCCTTTAAGTGCAATTTCGAGTTAACTTATTACCTTACTGAAACTTCGAATTTCAGCAATTCCAATGGGAAAACATTTTAATTTTTAGTTAAACTACCTATGATTATAGTTCTATTAACAATGCTAATCGATTGATTGCATTAGCATTTTAGTATAAATAAAAAATAAAAACATATGTTCCCGAGGTCATACGATTTTAATACATTTATAGGAGAGATTAGTTGTTTAACAAGAATCCGAGAAAAAACAGCCATACTTAATTACTTCCAGGTCAAATAATAATTTCCCTTGACTATACGGCCTACTTTAAGAGTCGGCTTTTTACAATGTGTTTCTTGTGTTTCGCTGGAATATCAGAGCACCATACCTCTTTGTCATTCATATAGTCTTCTAATCTATAGTTAGCTTTTTTACAAAACGTTTGCTATTGTTTAAACTTTCTCTCAGGTAATTGCACTATATTGTCCTGACAATTTTTCAGGATGTTTAAGTAGTAAAGAGTCTTTATAAACGCTCACATGTGCAAAATACACTAGTAGCATAATAAATTGGCAACATTAGCCGAGTTTTACGTTCGTGTGGTACCAGCAAAGAAAAGTACCAACCCATTTTACACGTAGGTGCCTTAAGAGGCAACTAAGGGCTTATGAACCGGATGGTGGGCAGCAGCATCTTCCTGTGTATCGTACCATCTTACAAACCGCGGTCACGAACAAAAGCGGTCGCTAGTCGCAACGCTTACAAACGTGGTGATTATAGTAAAGTAAACTGGTGCTAGAGTTATGGAGGGAGCTCCAAGCATTGCAGTAGACGTTTTTTGCGATGTTATGATGATGATGACGAGCCTATACGTTTTATGGATCGTTATTTCTAGGTATTTTGACCCATACAAGACTTATTTTTAAAATATCTGTAACTATTAGATTCTCGATAAATGTTTATTTATGAAAACAGTCTAACAAGGTAATAAATTATTTTGTTAATATTTAAATAAAAACAATAATTGGTGTTTGTTTTAGAACAATGATTATACTAATCGTTTTTATGGTCATCACCTCTGTGATTGGTGAACACGCCAGGAATTCCATAATTAACATGATCAATGACCATGATCAATCAATACAAGAAAAACTATATAAGCCCGAGTGGAGTGATCTTGATACACGCCCGCTGCCTGAGTGGTACGATCGAGCTAAAATTGGCATATTTTTGCATTGGGGTGTCTACAGTGTACCCAGCTACGGCTCCGAATGGTTTTGGATCAACTGGCATAACCGTAAGCTTGTTGTTCCTTAACAATTTATTGTTCCTTAACAATTTATGATTCGTATTCATCATTTTCAACGTATTTAAAATGTTCGATTTCAGATGATCAAAAATTAGAAAATTTCATGAAAAATAATTATCCACCTGGTTTCACGTATCAACAGTTTGGACCCAGTTTTACAGCAGAATTTTTTAATCCTGATCAATGGGCAGAGCTTTTCAAAAAAGCTGGAGCAAAGTTAGTGTTAAACAGTAACATTGGTGGATTACGAGTAACATCTTCTAACAAATATACGATAGGAAACTTACTTTTGCAGATATGTGGTGCTGACTAGCAAACATCATGAAGGATTTACGCTCTTCCCTTCAAAGCGATCATTTAGTTGGAATTCTGTAGAAGTCGGTCCTCATCGTGATCTCGTTAAAGAAGTCGCTGCCGCTGTAAGAAGCCAAAACTTAGAGTTTGGTGTCTACCACTCTTTATATGAATGGTTTAATCCTATTTATCTACAAGACGAATCAACCGGATTTAAAGATCATCAGTATCCTGACGACAAATTGAGGCCTGACATTGAACAATTGATAAAAGATTATAAACCTTCAGTTTTCTGGTCCGATGGTGATTGGGAAGCATACGATACATACTGGAATTCTACTGATATCATAGCATGGATGTACAATGATAGCCCAGTAAAAGATCGTATTGTAGTCAATGATAGGTGGGGTAAAGGCATACCTTGCAAACATGGAGACTTTTATAATTGTGAGGACAGATATAACCCAGGTAATGTGGTGTTTGCTATTAATGATCTATCAGTTGCGATTAATATTAATGACAAATTATGTACTAGAAATTTTAAAGTAGGTTGAGTTTAGCGCGTCCTCTAGCAACTAACGAGTAAATGTAGGTACTTTATTTAATAACAATATTTATGGTTCTGATGGATTATTTTCTTTTTATAGGAGTGTTACAAAACCACAAATGGGAAAATGCGTTCACGGTTGATAAGCACTCGTGGGGATATCGAAGGAACATGATAGTATCCGAAATTTTAACTATAGAAGAAATTCTGAAAACAGTTGTAGTAACTATTAGTTGTGGAGGTAAGAGTAAAAGTAAGGTTTTCACTATCAATGTCTTGTAAGTATAGGCACATGAAGCTGTTTGCTTCGAGCGCAAGTATTTTTCAGTTGTTGTAAGACCCTTCTGTTGTATGACCACACAACGAATTAAAAGCATCGTTTGCATAAGTAAGCGGTGCAAAAAAACCTACCAATCCAATTTGACACTACTTTTTTAAATCTATAAGTTATCTGCCTGCTTCTATTATCTCGAGTTCATAAATCCCGATTCTATTCAAGTCGCGAATGAAAAAGCTTCTTCTCGGCAAGCTCACCCCATCGTCGACCTCATCTCTGTCCTCAAGACTAGATTGAGGCCAAAAGTAAGCCCATTGACAATAAAAAAAAGAAAATTGTAATTTTCAGAAGAATTGAATAAACTTAATGACATTTTTACCGCTTTTCAGGCAATGCTCTTATAAATGTAGGACCAACAAAAGAGGGAACCATAGCACCTGTGTTCCAAGAGAGGCTGTTGGCTTTGGGACAATGGCTTGACATTAATGGAGAAGCAATTTACAGCTCCTCTCCGTGGAAGCATCAAAATGACACTGCTAATGGCGATGTATGGTACACATGTACTAAAGCCAAGTACAATGCTCTCAATCCGACAGCGATTCCAAAGCTAACAGACAAAATAACAGCAATCTATGCTATTGTTTTGAAATGGCCAGAGAACAACATTTTAAAACTAAAAGACATATCGCTTGAATTGCATGAAGGCACCTACAAAATTCAAATGCTAGGTGAAAGTAACTACTTGGATGTAAGTATTATCATGTATTATCGATATCAATTAGTTTTAAAATAACAAGTTCTTTATAAGGTTTGACAATTCTTCATAACATCCCATGAAACGTCCGCTGGAGGTAGGGGAGCTCCCTCCAGAATTACAGCCATAAAGTTTGGTATAATTAAGACAGGAAGTACCACCACACTTGGTTGCATTGCAGCTGGCACCATGGACCGCAGTTGTTGGTGACCGCAAGAACAAAGATAAAGTTCATAATCCCTTAGTCGTATCTTACGATACCCGCGGGTGCAGATGGGTTGGTACTATTCTTTGCCCGCACCACAAGGGTGCATAGTTCTTTGAGGGAAAATTATTATTATTAAAATGACTATTAGTTATAATGTATGTCAATTGTCGGTCGCCAGCCGCAACGCTCTCCAAAGTACCACGCGCTTTTACTGGAGTTCTGGAGGGAGCTCTCTGTCCTGCAGTGGACTTTTCATGGAATGTATGATGGTTTGTCAAGATCGTAACAGGTGGAGGACTGTGGTCTCTGTCTACTCCAACGGGAGAGAGGCGTGGTGTTTGTGTATGTAATGTATGAGTTCGGTTAAGCACGTCAGTGTCGTATCTAAAATGATATATCACAAGATATTATTTTGGCAGATGGATGACGTTAACAGGAGGGCGCTGCTCTCTTATATTTTAACATATTTTGTGCGTGGTGTGGTGAAATGTGATTAGATATTTTTGTAATTATTCAGGTATGGTAATTTTTTTATTTTATTGTATGTTGTGTTTTGTTTAAAAAAGTAAGCTACATCGTCAACTTGGGCTATCCTGTAATGACAATGTATTGTTGATAATATTATTAATAAATAAATAAATTTTGCTCGTGAAATGTCAAAAGCCCGGTGCAACGGCTTAAGCACAGAATAAAGTAACAGTACTATCCAAATACTATCATACATAACGGAAACTCTCCGCCTCCTTTGCAATTTCCCCCGCACCCCCGCGCGCGACCGCCTGCAAGATTCTCGCGCTCCTTCTGAGGGTCTTTTGTACTGAACATGCGAGCCTACGCGACCTTCCAATTTCAAATTCGTGCTCGATGTATGTAAGTGGTGTCCGGGGTGTGGCTTTAGTTCCGATTTTATCCAACTGCCAAAATAGCCGTGTCGCACTGTACCATGCATTTTTACTGTGACATTATGGAACTCCCTGTCCAACAGTGCACGTTTTGTGAGATGTAATAAATTCCATAAATTTCGTATTGCTGACTATGATCTTAGTTATGCACCAGAAATACATAATTATCTACCCTTTGTTGAACTTCGTGATACTTGTAGCAATATTTGTTTTCGTTTTTTCAGTGGCAGATCACGAAAGGCGAAACCATCATAGAATTTCCAGACAAATCTACCGTCAAATCTGAATACGCGTGGACTTTAAAATTCACTGAATAATTTGTTTTGTTACTTGTTGTAAAATGTTATGCATACCATCAGTTACTTCCACTGCATATTTTAATGCACTTATGAAACATAAATACCAAACAAATAATACCATAATTAATAACGTAAAATACCGATATACGAGTAAATACCATATAATATAAATTATTAATATCTTTTAGATTTTATGTTTCAGTACAAATTTTGGACATGATTGTAAGGTTGATGCAGAAAGAATAATCGATTTAAAATTAAAATAAAAAAATAGATATAGAAGACATTTTACTCTTGAGCTAGACCACCTGATCCCAAACTAGCCTCATAGGTATCAGAGAGTGATAACTGTGCTGATAACAGATAAATAAGAATAAACCTCAGATAAATGACTAACGCAGCGAGGTACAACAAACACTTAAGTTCATCACAAAAATGTTATATCAATCACGCCAAGAAACCAGTCTGTTGACATATTATAGACAAAGTTACAATTATTTATAAGGGGAAATTCTCATTTGTGTGTGTTTATAGATGTTAATCATTATTCATTTGTTTAGGGTCACTATCCACATACGCGGCACGATATCTGCACTATAGCGATATTAATCACTTGCTTGTATCTTGCATGTCCTAATTGTGTCCTCATACGCCGCACGATATCACCTCGTACGCCGCACGATACCACTCTCACCTGCTTGCAACTGCATTCTGCCAAAAAACGAGCCAAGCGACGCGCAAGGGCGCTACCTAACTTAAAATTTTAACTTAACTTAAAATTTTTAGCGTACTTCCTGAAGTCCTAGAAAGCTGAAATTTGGTATGTAAGCTAGTATTAGTACAAAAACACCAAAAAAAATCCTAAAACTTGGACCTTTTACCCCCAAACCCCTTATTATACCAGGGGATGGAAGTTTGTGCTCACCATCATCTTTCTTTTCTTTCAGCGGTGACATTTGACGAATGCATGCAAGCTACAAATATCGTTTTCATTTTAGTTCTGTCCACGTAATCGACATGCAAGCGATAAAACAGTAACTTAACAATCTATGGACTCCTGGTCACTGGTAAACAGTCCTGATAAATAAAAACCACCAAAAACATTTTCACGTATAATGTTGTCAAGACGAGACCATAATAAAGCTGGCATTTTCAAATAGTTATCAGAGCCAAGCTCTATACGCCTTAACTCTACAAGCCCTAACTTCATAAAATCTATACCTTATTCAAAATATGTGGCTAGGCCGTTTCCTTAGTACAAGAACTATTGTGTGATAGAAAAGCAATGAACAGTGAATAAATGTTTCACCTCACGCCCACGTGACGGTAGCAAAACGGCCTAGCCACATATTTTGACTAAGGTGTAGATTTTGTGAAGTTCGGGCTTGTAGAGTCAAGGCGTGTAGAGTTAGAAGCTTGGCTCTACATGAGATCTGATAACTTTTTGAAAATGCGAGCTATATCGTCTCGTCTAGTCAACATTTTACATGAAAATATTTTTGGTGGGATTTCACTTCTTTTTGTAAATTTTATAGAGTCACCAGCAAAAATAACCAGCCGGTCTATTTTCTGTCGTACATTTTCATACAAGTAAGGTGCAAGCCAGACAGAACGGGCGCGGCGCGCTTCGGGTGCGCCCGAGGCGCGCTTCGAGCGCCCCCGTGGTACAGTTTTCGGCTGGACGACGCAATCGATGGCAGCGGACTGTGCTGTGCGGCGGCGTGCCGGCGGTCACGCCGGAGGTGCGCCGGTGGTGCACTGACAGTGCGCTTTAGGCATGCCGTCTCGTCGCCTGTTCAAATCACATGCATACAAAATGTAGGAGAACGACGCGGTGCAAGCCAGACAGAAGAGGTGCGCTGAAGGCGTGCCGTGCGGCGCACCTCTTCTGTCTGGCCTGCGCCTAAGGGATCAAACGAAGCGTCAATAAATTTCCTAAACGAAATAAATATCCGTGAATAAACAGTGAGATCATTAAATAAAATATCTGACTTAAGATTCTTGAAGATTAAGAAGACATTCAGAAAAAAATATACACCATTTCGTCAGATTTCTCTTACATTTAGCGAATTAAAATGTTTGTGTACGGGTTTTCTTCAATGATATTACAATTATATAAGTTTTCTTCAACATTTGAGGTATACCTAATCTTTGACAATATTGTTAATGAGGTTCTTATCTAAAGACCTCATCAATCAGATTTGTATTTTTAGTCAATTTAGGTAAGATATTGACGCTTCGTTTGCCCATATATTTGTGCCGGTGAGTGTAGTACTAAAAATCCTGAAATACGTGTTCTTTTTATTTTTATTTATTAACAAGGAGTCTCTATAACAAAATTTGAAAATTACCATACAAACTTCCATCCCCCGGTTTAAGGGGTGGGGGGCGGAAAAATGCCAACTTTTAGATATTTAGCTTGTTTATTTACTAATACTAGCTTTTATACCAAATTTCAGCTTTCTAGGACTTACATTTGAGGAAGTTGGCGCGCCGAGGGCTCCGATATACCTATATTATTTTTGGAAGCCATAAAGTCAATTTTTAGGACCGCAAAACTAAATTTGTATGTAAAGGTTTTTTGCCGATTTCTAAGAAACTGTGCAGCTTAGAAAGATCTTTTTATTTTATTTTTTATTCGTTTTATTTTTGCTGTAATATATAGGGTAACTTTTAATTAGTTCTTGATAGAAAAATATATGAATGTACTCATGATACTGAACAACTTTCTCCACGGAACATAGGTCGAAATACGAAAATCAAGTTTTGACCTCCCATAGAAACTGCATCAGCTGATAGCGCATTTTGTATGGGATGTCAAATTTGGTTTTTCGTATTTCGACCTATGTTCCTTGGGAAAAAATGTTCAGTATCATGAGTACATGCATATCTTTTGCTATCAAGAACTAATTAAAAGTCACCCTATATACATTAACTTCTATCGACTTCAGATTTTCCCTTTTACAAACTTCTGATGATAAGGATGGTATTTTTTTTTGTCATTTTTCATCATAACTTGAAAACTAAGTCATAGCAAAATTTAAAAAATATATTTTAGAATGTACAAGTAATAGTTAGGGTGCTGGCTGCAATTTTGGTACATGATTTGCTTATGATTCATATTAAAAGGAATGATAGATCAGCTCAATACGAATCGATTTTGTTTCTGTGCGTCGCTGCGTTTTTGAATAAAGCAAAAAAAAAATAAGATAGTAAATAATGATTTTTTTGTCTTCCTTTGTGGCTCCTGTTTAAAATACTTCTGAGGATGTAGAAAATCGAAGAGGCAGACATGCAGGGCTCTGCTATATCACGGGTAGAAGTAGTGAATTTTTGCATTTTGAAGAGCTGTAACTTTACGACGCAGGGCTATTATGATGGCAGACCATTTTTCTGGGGTTTTATACATTGTATTTAATCAGATAGTCGTCCGCCAGGTGAACGTTTCATTGTCAAATTTCAAAATAGTTAAAACTTAATTCCTCAAAAACGCAGGGGTGTGGATGTCCGCCAATATTTTTTGTATCTTCCAGAGGATGCTCCTTATCATCAGTCAAAGAGATAGAAAAGCAAATCATATAGAAATTTGTCCTTCATCACCCTTACTATAAAGCCCTTTCATATGAACCCAACTCGACCTAGTAACGACAATTTGAAATTTTGCCCGTATCTAGGCCCCCTTTACATTGATAATCATAATAAAAAAAATAAATGGTACAGCAACACTGCACTTACTTTCTCGCAATACTCAAGGAAAAGCTATCAACCGCAAATTTAAATGTTTAATACCATACACATAGTATGGAAGTACAAACTTTTATTTACGTTTTTCCAAAAAAAAAAGTTGAATGAAATATACAGATCAATTCAGAATTCAAATTGTCAAACATTAAAACAAACAAACTTAAAACGATTTCGAGTAAATCACATGTTTAACTTTTGGTAGTACTGGAACACCCTTTATATGAATTTTCACAGATCAATGGATACTACCGTAGGATACTTGCATGCACATTTTTTTTATTTCCCTACACATGTTCCTTATGGATAATTGTTCAGTTTGGTCTACTGAGCAAGCCCTTTCAGTTTTTGGTACACCCTGTGTACTAACTTTTATCGAAAAAAATCATAAATAATATCCAGTAAGGTAGACAACCAATCCAGGATTAATATTATAGAGAATTTTAATAAAATCAATGGAACCAATTTAGGGTAAATCACATATTTACGTTTTAGTGGTACAGGAACACCCCTTATATGAAATTACACAGATCAATTGATACTGATGCATGATATCTTACATGAAGATGCTTAGTCATGCAAAGTTTTATCAAGATTCTATGAGTCGTTTTTGAGAAAATTTCAATTTTTCATTTTCGTTGTATGACAGCTACCCTCAAAATGAGAGCCAGAAGGAAACCACTCAGAACCATTCGATGGATTTACATAAAACTCCTAAATTCAAAATATGGTGTCAATCGGACCTTTCGTTAAGCCGCTAGGCCAAAGCGTGACGGACAGACCGACCGACCGACGGACCGACGGACCGACCGACCGACCGACCGACCGACCGACCGACCGACGGACGGACATTTTTGGGAGACTTGTTTTTTATGATGTATAAGTGATATAAGTTTTTTTTTTTTTTTTTTGATGTGGGTAGTGCAAGTGTCAACACACAATTTCAGTTGCTCTGTGTAATTTAAATTTTAAAATTACATAAAGTGATTTTATCTCATCAAATGATATAAAATAGTGGTCACAAACCCCCCTTATATCCGCTCAAGATACATTCTCCTCTCCAAGTTTACTACAGTTCACACAACATCTCCTGTTGTTCTCCTTACAAGTAATGGATCTCTACAGCAAGCTTCAGGAAGTGGAATCAACAGTTGCTGACAAGATGGCAGAGTTTGAGGAACAGCTGAAGAGCCAGTCGCCACATACTGAAGTCACCAAGCTAGCACAGGATTTCTTCGATTTTAGGCAGCTTGTTTGGAAGACCCTGGGAATGCTCAGATCACAGCTAGAGCTGCTTCATTTCGGGCTTGATAGGCAAGAGATGGCTATGCGACGCAAAGTCCTACTTTTCCATGGTGTTCCAGAGTCCAATACTGAAGATCTAGAGGAAACCGTCATTCAAGTGCTAACCGACAAAATGAAGTTGGTCGATTACTCAGCTAATGATATTACAGCTTGTCATCGTCTTGGCACTAATACCAATAAGCCTAGACCTATTCTGGTTAGGTTCCACAACCAAAAGAACTGCAGCGAAGTGTGGCACAGTAAGACGAGGCTGAAGTCAACCGGCATCATTATATCCGAGTTTCTCACTAAACCTCGCCATGATGTTTTCCTCGAGGCACGCTCTCATTTCGGTGTAAAGCGATGTTGGACAACTGACGGCAAAATTGTCATTCTCCTCCCGGACAGCAAGCGCAGGAAGATTGAGCAGATGTTCGAGCTGGAAGTGCTTAAGAAGCTGTTTCCGTCGCCACAGCGAGGTCAGGAGGCACCGCTATCGCCCCCTGCATCATCCGTTGCTACGCAGGGTACGCAGTCCAGAGGAGGTCCTAACCAAGATGCGGGTTCAAAAAGAAACATTCGCTCAAGAAAGGCAAAGTGAATTTTCTTGAGTAAGAACCGGTGACTACAACTGTCTTTTTGTTTTGTCCGCATAATATTAGCACGAATTTTCTATGTCTCGTTTTGAGGTCAGTTTGATATTTTTATTTGTATTTTGTTATCTTCTGAACTGAACAACGTCACCACAATTTATTACTGTGACAGATGACAGTTTAGTTGACACTGACAGTCACCTCTCGCTGCGTTCCGTTTAAAAATTTTACTTTTTTTTTTTTTTACTTGGATACTAGCATAGCATCTACATTAGAGCGTGTAAGGTAGGGTTGTAAAATTGTAATAGTTTTGAACAATATTCTTTGTTTGTTAGGTTTATTAGTGTTTATTATTTATTTTTGTATTTATATTATAGTATTTGTTTATATATATATTATCTAAATATGTGTGATTTTGATGATGAATTTTTTTCGTGCTCTTCATCTTGCTCATCGGATGAAAGTTATGCCAGTGCGTTTAGCGATGACAGTAATGAATCGTCTCTTCTTTTGCGTGACTTGATCAACAAAAGACTCTCGCATTTTCAGAAGTTTCTGAATATTGTTCACATAAACGCTCAGAGTGTACCAGCCCATTACCCTGATCTTCTTTCTTCTTTTGATTCCAATACCGTCCACGCTGTTCTAATATCCGAATCCTTTCTTAAGCCTGCCCTCCCATCCACCCAGTATTCTTTACCTGGTTACCGTCTTCTTCGGAATGACAGAACAGGTAAAGGAGGAGGTGGCGTAGCTATTTACCTTAGATCTGATATTCCCTCCAAAATTGTAGACTTATCTCCCAGTGAATACTCGCAATCAGCTGAGCACCTGTTCCTGGAAATTTCCTTTCATCACACTAAACTTCTTCTTGGTGTTCTCTATAGTCCCTCTTCTCGCATTGACTACTTCTCATCCCTTGAATCCAAACTTGAATCCTTATCCCCTCTTTATGACCACACTATTATTCTTGGTGATTTCAACACCTGTCTCCTTAAGTCCGACAACCGTGCTGACAGACTCCGAACTTTAGTCTCCTCCATTAATTTAAACATTCTCTCTCTTTCAGCAACACACCGCGCTCCTCAGTATCCTGATCACTCCCTTCTCGATCTGATTATTGTCTCGGATCCGCACATGGTTGCAACACATGGACAACTTTCAGCTCCTTTCTCTTACCACGATTTGATTTATGTGTCTTACAAAATACGCCCCCCTAAGTCTAAACCTAAGTTTATTTACCTGCGCAGCTTCAGGGGCATTGACTTGGATCGCTTGCGGGCTGATGCGAGCGTCATTGACTGGTCTGCTGTTTTCGTTTCTGACACGGTTGATGACATGGTGTCTTCATTCAACAATACTCTCACTCTCCTCTATGACTGCCATGCTCCGGTCAGACGTGTCAGGGTCAAGCAACTACCTACTCCTTGGTTATCTGATTCAATCAAACGGATGATGGCCAAGAGAGACAAAGCTAAGCGGATCTATCGAAAAACTCCTACTGACGAAAACTTGTTGCACTACAAGAAGCTACGCAATCTTTGCAATCGTTTGTGTAGAAATGCTAAAAAACGCCACATTTATAGCTCCGTTGAAAATCTTAACACCATTCAAACATGGAAATTTCTTAAGACATTGGGTATTGGCAAACAAGTAAATGAACTTTCTATGAATTTAGATCTTAATGCTTTAAATGCTCACTTCTCTCAAGCTCCTGTCACTCTTCAAGATGAAATAAAATCTGCAACACTTCTTCACCTCTCTAATAAGCCTCTACCCACGTGCATTCCTTTCACCTTCACACCGGTTACAGAGTGTGACGTTAAGAGATCTCTCCTCTGCATTTCCACTAAAGCTGTGGGCGATGATGGGATTTACCTTCAGATGATCCTTCTACTTGTAGATGAACTTATTCCTATCATCACTCGCATCCTCAATCACTCCTTGTCAACAGGTTCATTTCCAAGTAGTTGGAGGAGAGCCCATGTTCTCCCACTGCCGAAGGTTTCCAATCCGACCACTCTCTCTCAATACCGTCCTATTTCTATTCTTCCCATCCTATCAAAAGTCCTCGAAGGCATTGTTCAGAAACAGTTTTCAAAGTATTTGAACCGATACAATCTACTGAATCCTCTACAGTCTGGTTTCCGTCCAGGTCACAGCACTGTAACCGCCCTACTTAAAGTCAGTGATGACATTCGGCAAGCTATTGATAAAAAACAACTGACAGTGCTGACACTTTTGGATTTTAGTAGCGCATTCAATTCAGTAGATTTTGACATCCTCCTTGGTATCCTTGCATCTCTTAACGTATCTCCACCTGTACTCACCTGGTTTGATTCGTATCTTCGGGGGCGCTCACAGTGTGTTCGCTCTGACGATGCTGCGTCGACATGGTGTGACCTAGCTGCTGGCGTCCCCCAAGGTGGCGTATTATCTCCTCTCTTATTTTCGGTATTTATTAACCAAATTTCCCAAGTAATTACTTCTCAGTATCACCTCTACGCAGACGATTTGCAAATTTACCGCCATTTCCATGTTGTCGATGTTAACAAAGCTATTTCAGACCTCAACAATGACTTAGTAAAGATCAATGAATGGGCAAAATCATACGGGCTTTTAGTGAATCCGGCAAAATCACAAGTTTTAATTATCGGTAGCCACTATATGATCAGCTGCATTGACCACGCACATTTGCCTGCTGTATTATTTGACGGTACTTCGTTGGTATACTCAAAAACTGCCAAAAATCTAGGCGTTATCTTTGATTGTAATTTGTCTTGGTCTAGTCATATCAACGATATTAGTAGAAAAGTGCACTACTCGTTTCAGTCCCTCAAGCGTCTCCAACGTTTTTTGCCCTTCGAAGCTAAGGTCACTCTTGCCCTATCCTTACTCCTTCCTCTCCTTGATTACGCAGACGTCTGTTTTCTCGACGCCACGGAGGAATTGTTGAACAAACTAGAACGGCTCCAGAATCTGTGCATCCGGTTTGTTTTTGGTTTGCGCAAATACAACCATGTTTCGGAGTTTAGATCTCAGCTGAAATGGTTGCCCATCCGACTTCGCCGTGATGTGCATATTCTGTCCACCCTCTACACGATTCTTAACAACCCTGCATCTCCTCAGTACCTGCGTGAGCGCTTCGAATATCAGGTTCCTCGTGGTGAGCCTTGCCGCACCAGTCGATCCCTACTCCTCAAATT
Organism: Athrips mouffetella; assembly: GCA_947532105.1. Taxonomy (NCBI): domain Eukaryota; kingdom Metazoa; phylum Arthropoda; class Insecta; order Lepidoptera; family Gelechiidae; genus Athrips; species Athrips mouffetella. The sequence continues at coordinate 8,067,503 of OX383958.1, forward strand.
CCCTCAACACTCCTCAAGCCGCTACGGTGGTTCTTTCACGGTTCACTCTGTTCGTTTATGGAACAAACTTCCTCACTCCATTCGCGCTAGTCCGTCGCTGGATACTTTCAAGCGAAAGCTAAAAGAGCACTTTCTCTCTAACTAGTTTTTACTTATATATCATTTGTATTCTTATTATTTTTCTTTTTAGTATTAAAATATGTATTTATTTGTTTATTTACGTAAGTTTAGTGTATAATATACCTATATATATTTTAATATATATATTTATATAAATATATATTACATTTCTATATTTATTACTTATTTAGTATTTATTCGTGTTAAAGTATTGTAGTAAGGAATCTTGTTTTAATTATTTGTGTTGTACACTTTTATGCCCGCTGTATTGTCTACTAGAGTTTTCTATTTAAGGTTAGCTGGTAGATAACTCAATTTTGAGTTAAGCTCGCAATTGTTATATGTTCTCACCTGTGCTTGTTTTTGTAATGTATTCGTGTACAATAAAGAATAAAGAAGAAAGAATAGAACATATTTTTGAGAAAATTAGAAAAACTTTTTTTTCACGAATACAATACCTTTCTCGCTCCGCTCGAAAGTAAAAACATGTGCAATTCAGTTGGACAACCAGATTCTAAAACCATTTCAAATTTTAAGTCGATAGCATGAGTGGTTGCTGAGATATACAGGTGTGACAGACAGACAGACAGACGGACAAAGTCGCACCATTTGGGGTTTTTTTTTTACCATTTTGGTATCGGAACCCTAAAAATCCGTGGTTGGCTGTACCCTACATACAACCGCAAGTTTTCAGTGTATACGTTTATGTAGGTAAGTACAGTCAAAAGCAAGTCAAGCTCCTACCCACACTCCCCCCTCACCGCCCTTCTCCTTACACTCCGACTCTTCCAAATTGTTAGTGGTTGGCTACATCCTTGGTAAGAGAAAAGTAGGTATAAAAGCATCATACAATTAGTATAATGTGTCAAGGGCCAATATTTTAAATAAGGATCTTATTTTTAGTAAAAATATCTTGATTATTAATATTTTTATTCTGTACATTTAAACTGGTAACTAAAATAAACAGGTAGATATAATAATCAACGGTTTTACATACCACATATTCATAACATTTTGCCTCAGAATTTCACAACCATGTGCACTTTTAATACTTGCCGGTAGATAAAGTTGTATTTATACGTTTTTAGGGTACCGTACCTCAAAAGAAAAAAACGGTACCCTTATAGGATCACTTTGTTGTCCGTCTGTCTGTCTGTCTGTCTGTCAAGACCCTTTATCTCACGAACCGGTAAAGGTATCAGGTTGAAATTATTACCACATATTAGGATCCATGAACCACACAAGATCTGAAAATTTAAATTTTTTACAACGACGCAATCAAAAGATATGGCATTTTATGTCCTCATCTCCATACATTTATGCAAAAAACCAAAACTACAGGGTACTTCCCGTTGACCTAAAATTATGAAATTTGGCAAGAAGCTAGGTCTCACAGTACAAATAATGGGAAAAGTCTGAAATCATTAAATATTACAACTTTTCTCACAACTAATGGCAACCAATTGTGGTGAGCTCCCGCTTCAAGAACTTTGTTGTCCGTCTGTCTGTCTGTCTGTCAAGACCCTTTATCTCACGAACGGGCAAAGGTATCAGGTTGAAACTAATACCATACATTAGGATCTATGAACCACACAAGATCTGAAAATTTCAATTTTTTACAATGACGCAATCAAAATATATGGCATTTCATGTCCTCATCTCCGTACATTTATTCAAAAATGCAAAACCTACAAGGTTCTTCCCGTTGACCTAAAATTATGAAATTTGGCAAGAAGCTAGGTCTCACAGTGCAAATAATGGGAAAAGTCTGAAATCATTAAATATTACAACTTTTCTCACAACTAATGGCAACCAATTGTGGTGAGCTCCCGCTTCAAGAACATTCATATAAGAGAGGGGTCAAGTTGAATGGTCGCTGAGGCGTTTTTTGTTTTAGTTCTATTTTATAAACGGGAACACTTACAAACTTGAAAATTGATATGTTCATAGTGCATCAGCTATAAAATATTAACAAATAATAAACTTTTGTCAAGCGCGTGTCGGACTCAAAAAATCTAGCACATTAACTTACTGAAATTTCAACTAATACAATTATGATTATGTGGTGGTACGGAACCCCCTGTGCGCGAGTCCGACTCGCACTTGGCCGGTTTTTTGTTTAATTTTCTTTATTTTAATTGATAGATAATAGGGTTTATTTAAAACCTCTGGCCAAAATTTTGTATGTTGCTCAGAACATTCTGTACAACTTTCCCAAAAGAACATGGGTCGAAAAACGAATAAAGTTTGGCCAGGGGTATTAAAATAACCCTGTATTGTTTTATGTGCTGAAAAACAACCGTCATCGCTAAAGGATAAGAGTTATTAAATTGTTTTCCATACAAGTATTTTTTATATGCATTTATTATACGTTATTCAGAATCTAAAACCCCAGACAAACTCGGTATCGTGCTGCTTTCCCTTCAAAATATACCAACCATTTTGACCCTGTTAAGGTGATCTGTGACGGCCATCTTAGACCCGAACGCAACTATATGGAGCCACTGCTGCAAATATTAGGTTTTATTTTTTAATGCAATAAGTACAACAACAATTTCGATAAGAAAAATATCTCCATATGTCCACTAAAGTCAATTTACTCTCGTCGGTCCGTGTTTACATATGAGTACGATCACCGTACAGTTTTGAACGCACCACGCCCACAATCGTGATATTGAACCAAAAATTGCTAACAAAAATAGTACGTTCAGTACATTAACTGTATTTTTGTATTAATTAGCGAAAATTTTAACTAAAAATAGCAGTATTCGTTCGGTTTTCAACAGAATTTTATGTCCCGTGTAAGAATGCAAGTCATTTGAATTTTTGTATGGAAAACGGATCACCTCAAAGGACTTTTAATGATGATGACTCATTAACATCAATACATCCTATAAAGAGCCCCCATCTGGACAATGAGCTTCCCATAATAAGATTTGTATGTTTTGTCATAGTCACCACGCTCGTTCATGGACTACGGTGTTTGGTGACCCTAGTATGGTGGCACGATACGCAAAAGGATTTTGCTGCACACCTTTCGGTTCAAAATTCTTACCCATTTGACAGCCACGTGAAAAGATGGGCTAGTAGGTACACACAAAAGTTATCGAGAGAAATACTTCGACCTTGAGTGGGTCTCTGGTTTCGGGCGCTTGTAGCGTAACACTGGTACAACTTTAACTGGTTTTGTTTCTACGTGTTGCTGCCGTGCGTACTATTCTTAGCCAACACCAAACGAAACTTTGTTTAAGTACTTTATCATTAATACTCATCATTTTCCTCAACAATGTTACAGGAAATATAACATGTATCAGGCCAATGCACGGTTCATTTGTTTCATTGACATGAACGGAGTTCGGAGCGGCAGTGCGTGAAAGATACGGACAAAAGTCATGCAATCTGTAACAAAATAATATTGTGGGAATAACACATTGCCCTTGTGCAAATAATAGTACCAACCCATCTCTACCCGTGGGAGTCGTAAGAGGCGACTAAAGGTTTATAAATCAGAGGATTGGCAGCAGCATCTTTCGGTGTATCGTACCATCTTACATACTGCGGTTACCAACAACAGTGGTCGCCAGCCGCGACGTTTACAGTCGTGGTGACTATAGTAAATCCCCCCATAAATACCACGCGCCTTTGCTGGAGTTCTGGAGAGAGCTTCCTGTCCTGCAGTGGACGTTTCATGGGATGTTATGATGATGATTATGATAAACACATTTTTACGTCAAACTAGTAACTTCAGGCTGCCTTAATTAACGACACTGTAACTTTCTGAAGAAACGCACTATTTACATAACAAATAAAAGGAACTACTATAATTAATATTTGTTATTTATTTATTATCAATAACTTCATTAAATTCAACACAATAACAAATACAAACAAATACAAACACATAACAAATTAAAATTTCTCGTGTCCATACTAGTCAGGAAATACGGACACGAGGAAACTCCCCACCCAAAAGGGTGTATACTCGTATGACAAGTTTCTGAAAACTGAAAGGGCAAATGATCAGTCAACGTTACTACAAAATTGCAATCTTGAATGGACAGTTGTATGGACAGGCCGATTTATTTTTCATTTTCTGAAGTAGCTACCACTGAAAGTTTTAAAAGTAGTTCAGTAAAGTTGACTGAACGATCATGCCAGTTCAGTTTTCGGCAGGTCGGAAAAATGTATCTTACACCCTCAGTATTTTATCCTGTACCTACAATTTACAGAGCAATACCTTTTCGTATCACTACTTTCACTTTGATCAACTCAACGAATCAACTTTTTGAGCAGAATGTAACTTGATTGTGATATTTGTTCTTATCAAATCAACTGTAATAATTCTATTTGTAATCTCTCTTCAAAAACTGCTCAAAAAATTGCGATGAAATTTACAATATAGGGGTCTTTGCAGCGAAAAAATAATTATCTACTATTTCTGGAAAAAAATGTTTTTTTTTTTAGTTTTTTACATTCGAGCTTTTTACTTTCGACTTTTAATTTTCTCAAAAATGTTTTCTATATCACTTATACATCATAGATAGATAGATAGATAAAACATTTAGATAAAGATAAAAAGAAGAATAGGTCTAGGCTTATTGGTATTAGTGCCAAGACGATGACAAGCTGTAATATCATTAGCTGAGTAATCGACCAACTTCATTTTGTCGGTTAGCACTTGAATGACGGTTTCCTCTAGATCTTCAGTATTGGACTCTGGAACACCATGGAAAAGTAGGACTTTGCGTCGCATAGCCATCTCTTGCCTATCAAGCCCGAAATGAAGCAGCTCTAGCTGTGATCTGAGCATTCCCAGGGTCTTCCAGACAAGCTGCCTAAAATCGAAGAAATCCTGTGCTAGCTTGGTGACTTCAGTATGTGGCGACTGGCTCTTCAGCTGTTCCTCAAACTCTGCCATCTTGTCAGCAACTGTTGATTCCACTTCCTGAAGCTTGCTGTAGAGATCCATTACTTGTAAGGAGAACAACAGGAGATGTTGTGTGAACTGTAGTAAACTTGGAGAGGAGAATGTATCTTGAGCGGATATAAGGGAGGTTTGTGACCACTATTTTATATCATTTGATGAGATAAAATCACTTTATGTAATTTTAAAATTTAAATTACACAGAGCAACTGAAATTGTGTGTTGACACTTGCACTACCCACATCAAAAAAAAAAAAAAAACTTATATCACTTATACATCATAAAAAACAAGTCTCCCAAAAATGTCCGTCCGTCGGTCGGTCGGTCGGTCGGTCGGTCCGTTAGTCGGTCTGTCCGTCACGCTTTGGCATAGCGGCTAAACGAATAGTCCTATTGACACTATATTTTGAACTTAAGAGTTTTATGCAAATCCATCGAAGGGTTTTAAGTGGTTTCTTGCTGGCTCTCATTTTGAGGGTAGCTGTCATACAACGAAAATGAAAAATTGAAATTTTCTCAAAAACGGCTCATAGAATCTTGATGAAACTTTGCATGACTAAGCATCTCCATGTAAGATATCTTGCGCCAGTATCAATAGATCTGTGTAATTTCATATAAGGGGTGTTCCTGTACCACCAAATCGTAAATATGTGATTTACCCAAAATCGGTTCCATTGAGTTTATTAAAATTCTCTATAATATTATGGATTGGTTGTCTACCTGACTAGATATTCTTTATGATTTTTTTTAAATAAAATTTAGTACACAGGGTGTACCAGTAACTGAAAGGGCTTGCTCAGTAGACTAAACTGAACAATTATCCAAAAGGAACATGTGTTGGGAAATAAAAAAAACCTCCATGCAAGTATCCTACGGTAGTTTCCATTGATCTGTGAAAATTCATATAAAGGGTGTTCCAGTACTACCAAAAATTAAACGTGTGATTTACTCGAAATCGTTTGAAGTTTGCTTGACAATTTAAATTCTGAAGTGATCTGTATATTTCATTCGAACATTTTTTTGGAAAACGTAAATAAAAGTTAGTATTTCCATACTATGTGTATGGCATTACAAATTTAAGTTCGCGGTTGATAGTTTTTCCTTGAGTATTGCGAGAAAGTAAGTGCAGTGCTGCTGTACCATTTATTTTACTTTGGCGCGATTCAGAAGCCTTACAGTGCCGTCTGTTGTTTCGTTATGGTGTTACGAGCGTTGCTCGGTCTCTCAGGTATTATCAATATTAATAATTAGATTGATCAAAGTACCTGCTAAACTACAAAATATTACAATGCTTCATCGTCAAAAATCCATATAAAAACAAGAATTTCTATTTAACTACTAACTATAAAACAAACCTAATTAACTGCAAAACGCGTCATCAAGGTCCACTAAAATTAGTTGACGCGTTTAAATTTAACTGCACGTTTAACAGGGGACAGTTTCGCGACTGTTTATGGCTTTAGATAAGGCGTTTGTTGTTTACTAGAGGAAGTCTTTAGGTGGACGAGGGTGGGCCGGCGAATTACGTCGTAATGTCACTCTTTGTGTGCTATGTGTACGGGGTTCTAGTTCGACGAAGAATTTTTTAGTTTGGAGAATTTCATGCAACCTTTTAGCTTGGTGAAGGTAAGAAACAACTGAACTTGTTTAAGAGGTTATCTCTTCAATTATTCGAGAGGTACGGACCTTGTTATGATTTCGACGTAACAAGCAGCGCAGGACCGGTCGTCATGGAGATCTTTAGGGGAGGCCTATTTCCAGCAGTGGACGTCTTTCGGCTGATATGATAAAGCGAGAGTGTACGTGAGTGGAAGCTCGACGTGCTCTTGACTGTACCAAACAATATAGACGTATCCACGTAAAACTAACGGCCGTATCAAAGATATAGCCAACCACGGATTTTCAATACACTTACCCTTACTGCGTTCGTAATTATTGGGCTTAACTCTGTAAATCGTAAAATGGTCGCACATTAATTGTAGCCAGGCTGTATCAAACTTATTTAACATACCTACAAAACAAAATATTTACATTTTGAATCAACGTCTTTTACTAAACATTATAATCTACTGATTATATTGTGGATTAGATAGTCTGTAATCCACTTTTGGTACATTATTTCCTACCATGCCAAGTTGTAGAGGGCGTAGCAAAATGCTACGACATGTTTTCTAATCTACTACTGCGGTCTTTCGCGACTGACCATTTAAAAAATAGTTTTTGTCGAATCCTGTGAAGGCTCCGAGCCAAGATTTGCTGATTGAGGAAAAAGTTAGTACGCAACAGCCCAGGACATAAATTTTAGTTGGACAAATAAATGAAACAAAATAGGTATTGCAGTAATTGTGGCTGACACTGGAGTCAACCCTAGCAATCGTATAACAAATCGCATTGCAAACAGGGCCCTGACGCATGGAGTTTAGGTGCAATTTAGCTTTCGCGTCCTATGTTTAGGTTTAAGATTAAAAGGAGTATGATTCTGTAAACTTGTTTACTATTATAATTATATTCTATGCCAGGAGTGCGAGCGAAATGTCGGACTTTAGTGACGTAACATGTGTACTTAACGGACGAAATGTTTGACGTTGGTGCGGGCTCGAGAGCGCTTTTTTTCGGGTGCATAGAAGTATTATGAAGCATAGAAGTGATCAGGCGCGAGTGACCGCGATGGTACAACAGCAGTAAAACCTAAGAAAAATAAAAGTACGTCAATCTGAAAGAAATTGTTTGCTCTGCTAACTTTTCAACTGTGTGTACGATTATAAAAGCAGCGGTGACGGCAGACGGAAGCAGACCGATACCAACCCACGATAACAGCTGTAAGTGAATAGTATAGTAATATGTAACGCATCTTATCTCCATCTGTTTATGTGCGCCTAGTACTTAGCCCCATCTAATAGTCGGGCCTTGATTAGGCGTAACTAGTTCTGTGACGACTTAATTTAGGTAAAAGGACAGAATGTACACAAATTGCTCGTCTATTGAATGAAAACTGAACGCAATTTCGACATCTGATATTGTTCATGGTCTTTTTTATGTATTTTAGGCTCCATACTTAGATTATAATCCAGTACCTGGGCGACCGAGCTATGCTCTGTATAATTAAAATATCATCGGATGAGCAGATTCTGCTACTCAACAACAGATCGCGCTGTGTTTTTTAAACTCACTAAAACTCGCAAAGAAGTTATTAAAAAACCAGCCAAGTGCGAGTCGGACTCGTGCACCGAGGGTTCCGTACTAACGTGTAGGTAAAAGTAAAAGTAGGATAAGTAAAAGTTGTGGTATTTATATTTCTAAAAAAAATTATTATTTATATTTCAAAAAAAATGTATTATGTGATGTAACTAAAAGTTTAAGGTTTTCGGAATTTGCCCTTTATGTGTTCTATAAAACGTTGCTTCATGCCAAATTTCAAGATTCTAGGTCGACTGGAAGTATCCTGTAGGTTTTGATTCCCTTGCGAGTAGACGCGAGTTTCAAAATATGCCGCTTAAATAGACTTGAGTATTTGATATGAATTTCAATTTAATACCTCTACACGTTCATGAGGAAAGGGGTAGTAAATTTAAAATAAAAATAAAAATATTTTTAGTAGATATGAGAACTAAAAATTTATGTTTTTCGCAATTTTTCTTTTATTTGTGTTACAATACGTTGCTTCATACCAAATTTCAAGATTTTGAGTTCACGGGAAGTACCCTAAATTTGCAGCATAAACGGCTGTATCTTTTGATTGCGTTGGCTTACAAGTTTGATGTATTCACAGCTCTAAGGGACAGTAGACTTAAGTATTTGACATGAATTTCAGCTTGATACCTCCACGCGTTCCTGAGAAAAAGGGTCGTGACAAACAGACAGACGGACAACAAAGTGATCCTATAAGGGTTTCGTTTTTTCCTTTTCAGGTATAGAACTCTTAAAATTTATCACCGCCGAAAACCCCTGTATAGTAAATTTCATCGAAATTGTTACAGCAGTTTCCGAGAAACCGATTACAAATGTATATAAAAGAAATTTTCTAGTTGAAATAAGCAGTACCTGTTGTGTCGTTTTTCTTAATCTATGTTTTGTGTGTTCTTTTAATGTGTACAATAAATAAATAAAAATAAAATAAAATTGCTCGTATATAGTATAGGACGTTTATTCCCTTTGACACCACCAAATGACACCACCAGGGGCGCTAGTAACATATATAAGTGGGGTGTCATGGTGAATCGCCCTTAGAGCAACGCGTCAAACCGCGCAAGCCCGTTTGTTACTCTATGTGAATCGCCATTTCCTTTGACACCACCGCTCAATAGAGATGACCTACCGGATAATACTTTTTCTTACACCCTGCATATCAATTTTTATGTGATATAGGTGAGTATTTGACCACGATCTCATCTGGTGGTAGGTAAGTGTCGATGAGGTCGAAAATGTAGCATGCTTAAATAGATAGTGTCTGTTAATTTTAGCCTTGAAAAGATTAGGTAACGGGAAGAGTAAGGGACGGTGTACCGAGAACTGAAGGGGTGTGTTCAGTCAACGAAACTGAACAACATTCGTAAAGAAACACTTAAGTGAAAAAAAAACCTTTCTATAGAAACTATTCGATACACAGAACAACGATAGGGGCGCTCTGCTTGTGCAATATGCATGATCTCCAAAGCTCTTTGTTCGATCAGAGTGAGCAATTTGTATGGAGAGGTCAAAACCTTTAAAAAATAAATGTTTCTTGGTTTGGAGGAAAAATCGGCTGGGAGGGACCACACCACACCTTAGATTTCTAGGCAATAAAGTATTATGAAAAACCCTATTGTATGATGAATGTTGGACAATCACCAAGGCTATCTTTCATCAGATAGGAAGGGTAATATATCATATCTGTTCCTGAGCACCGTTCGTACAAGAGTTATTAATGCGAGAATCAAATTCTCGCTGGCACATTGCCCAAAATTGGTACCTAACTAGCATAAAATTATACTTTTTGCATTTCCTTTTAGAGTGGTGGTAATGGTAACAACTTTAATAGGTGTATCCATGAATACTTACATAAGTACTTATATAAGTAAATGACTTATATGGATTTTGTTGGCAATACATATGAAGTATTCGCAAGGAGGTTTTAACCCACGCTACGAGCGTAGTAAAACCTCCTTGAGTATTCGTTCTCGCGTGATTGTGATGCTTTCGGCGTCGAGCACAACTGTCCCGTTGCACTTGCTTAAAAAAATCACATAGAATAGTATTGTATCTTAAGACTATAAGAAAATACCTACAGTTAATTGAAAACCGGCCAAGTGCGAGGCAGACTGGCGCCCTGCGGGTTCCGTACACCTCCACCATATTATGATAATATAATCAAGCTTGCTATTTTATTTTTAGTATTTGGGAGCTCACTTTAATTTGTTATAATTATTAGGGTTGGGAAAAGTTGTAATATTTGATAATTTTTGACTTTTCATTTGCTCGTGCTGTAAGGCCTAGCTTCTTGCCGAATTTCTTAATATTAGGTCAACGGGAAGTACCCTATACCCCCCTATTTTCCTGGGTTGGGACCTAAATGTTCGTATTTTTAGGGTTCCGATACCAAAATGGTAAAAAAAAGGAACCCTTATGGTGCCGCTCTGTCTGTCTGTCTGTCTGTCTGTCCGTCTGTCTGTCACACCTCTATATCTCAGCAACCACTTATGCTATCAACCTGAAATTTGGAATAGTTTTAGAATATAGTTGCCCAACTTAATTGCACAAGAAAAAATTTTGAAAAAAGTATGATTATTAATATAAAGGGGGCCAAAATAGGGGGGGCCAAATTTCAAATTGTCGCTACTAGGTCGAGTGGGGTATCATATGAAAGGGCTTTACTTGTACATTTTAAAATATATTTTTGTATTTTTTTAAATTTCTTAGTTTTAAAGTTATGATGAAAAATGTCAAGAAAAATACCATTCCCCCCCCCCTTATCTCCGAAGTTTGAGTAAGGAAAAATCTGAATTAATTACAGTTGACAGAAGTTTATATAAACTTTACAGCAAAAATAAAACGATCTTTCTAAGTTGCACAGTTTTTCAGAAATCTGCAAAAAACCTTTACAAACAAATTTAGTTTTGCGGTCCTGAAAATGGACTTTATTGCTTCCAAAAATACTATAGGTATATCGGAACCCTCGGCGCGCGAGTCCGACTCTCACTTGACCGGTTTTTTTGTTGTGCTGTTGTAGAAGCTTAAACAGTTTACAGCTTGGAGGGTTCATTGACCTTAATAATTGATGTTAATTTTAATTTAAAACCCACCCTGACCAATCGTGAGAAAAAGGGTCTTGAGAAACAGACAGATAGACGCATAACAAAGTAACCTACAACGCTTTGTTTTCTTTTTTCATTTGAGGTACGGAGCCCTAAAAAGTGAAAAGTGCAAAGAATTGTTCTTCGCTATTTTCCAAAAAAAAATCACCTTAACCCAAAATATACACCCGTACACATTTATCACACGAACGTATGAGCTGTAACAAAAACATGTAAATTTCCGACAGATTCACGGAGGTACCTACCTATTGCGATCCGTTCAGAGCACGCGCGCGTTCGGGCAGCGCCGGGGCCCATTTTTCACCTGCCACCAACTGCGACCGCTGCCATAATTCTGGAAGCGTTAATCGTAGCCACGAAATTCTCAATATTCATTTGAAAAATGAAAATAAAAAATATAGGTGGTGGTAGGTGAAAAGTCCTTCTGGGAAAATCCCCTCTGCCGTTAACAGTGTTGGCATTGATGTGTTTAGGTTTGAAGAGTAAGGGAGCCAGTGAAATTACCAGCGTTACCAGTACATATTAAGACGACGATCTTAGTTCTCAACTCAACACGCTTTGCTGTCTATTTAGTGTCAAATTAAGTCTAAAATAAGACAGTGCTATCACTTACAATCAAGTAGCTATTCTGATCGTATCAAATGGCAATGTTTATAAGTATAAAATAAATGAATAATTAATTACCAGTTGATCAGTGGCTGCCCTCGCGGTAATGGCAAAAGGTGACTTGCTTAGTGAAGAAGGCGGATGGTTGGCACCAGGAGGAATATGATACCAACAGAGAGAGGTGACTATCGTTTCTCAACGTAATTTTTTTGTACTTAAGTACAAGTAGTCAAGTATAAACAAGTACAACTAATCCGCTTGTTTCCAAGCCCCTGGTATACTGGCAAATGTAAGCCCCAGCGGCGTACCGTCTGTCATCCCTTCGAAAAGTTTTGATGTCACCCACCTATGCTTTGTCCTTTGTCTGTGCTCTACTCTAAGCCTACTATTTCAAGTGAATTTAGAGAAAAAATACTCTCATATTATTCAAAACTAAAAAGTTTTTTAAAACTTCTGTTAAGTAATTATTTTTCAAACATCTGCCATCCAATTCAAATAATTATTCGCAAAATGATTTATGTAACAGCAAAAAAATAAAAATACTTTTGCTAAAATTTCAATGCCTCTAAATAAATCTCTAGTTGAAAAGAAAATACTTAACGAAGTATAAACGAACCGCATTATCGCAACCACGTCCACAGTTTAAAAACAAAATGGTGACACTTAAAATTATCGCGGCATCGCGCAAAACCCGGGTAAATTAAATGGTGTGAACACGTGCGAGGACTCTTCAGATTTGTGGACTTTTGAAACTGGGGTTGTTATCATTGTGTCATTTGTCATCACTTTTCACTGAACCTAAATTAAGGGGCAAAGTGACCGCGAGAGCACACCGTCGTTAGCACACCGAGATAGCACAATCCGAATGCGTGAAGAAATTATGTGTATTTGTGTGTGTAAAAGTTATATTTTAGCACTCTTTTAGTTGAAGAGAGTGTGCTTTTTGTCATATTTTTTAGAAAAAGTGTAAGGTTGGTAAAGGCTGGAAAAGGCATAATGAGATTATTGTTGAGTCAACAATTTTGAACGACTTTCCCTAATAAACGAAATCTGCCGCTTCATCCAAAATTACAAATTTGCTTAGACAGCATAATATGTACGAGAAGTTTCTATGTTTTGATGACTGATAATTTTTTTGACAGTTTTAGTTTTTTATCATTACTTGGTCTTGTAGCTTTATCTCTAATAAGTATGTACCTAGACGGATAAAGTCACAGTCAAGGGTCGACAGGTTTCGATCTTATTAGTGCGGTCAGTTAGCTGTTTCACGTAGACACGCCTTACAATTTCACCACATTTTTTCCAGTTACCAGTTAGGTACATAGCTCTCAATTTTCGATAGGAGCCAGTTCTTGAATTTAAAAAAAAATCCATAGAAAATTCAAGAATTGGCTCCTATCGAAAATTGAGCATTAAAAAAATTTCCATAGAAAATTCAAGAATTGGCTCCTATCGAAAATTGAGAGCTATGTACCTAACTAGGTTTCTTACGCAATTACTCTTAATTTGTGTGCAATAAAGAGTTTCTATCTATCTATCTATCTAGTACCTGGAAAAAATTTGGTGCAATTTGGTGAATTTGGCGATATAAGACTATAAGGGACCGGACTATATTCGCGGATTCTCCTTCAAGAGGTCAGGAATTTCACGGACCGCCGTCTGCCTTGTCCCGCCGAACACATAATAATCACACTCACGAATCGTTTAGTGATAAAATTGTAAAAATTTATCTCTGATGTTTGAAAAATTTGGAAAGGTTAATGGAACCTTCTAAAATATAGCTAGATTTTTCAGCTGGAACAATTCACTTAAATGGAACGTAGGTAGTAGTGAAAAATTTATCTAAAATTTTATCAATTTCCATAAAAACCAGTACGAAACGGAGAGAACTACGAACAAACATTTCTCGATCACAAATTCTGGGTTCTGAACTGGGCCAAACCCTCTCATTACGGGGTTCGGCTTTTGGGTACGTTCTGCAATAATCCAATTTCTCTACTGTAGGAATTAATCAAAATATCACAACTTTATCTTCCCCGCTCATTTTGTCAACCGTATTGCTTCAATTGCTGGCAAACATTCGCTACATTATTGGCTTTCTCGTGAACCGCTTACACATAGTTTTGCTACTAGTCTAAGTGGCGAGGGATTTTTTGATGCATTGCCTACTTACCATGTTGTGGTTACGAACTAGTTAGGACTCAACGCACGGTGAAATAAACATAGATTTATACCTTACACTATCAATAATCAAGGCTACCACAAAATGTAATTTTTTTTTTTTTAGAGAAGTTAAAAAGGCAAATGTCGTTTCGTGTCATAAAAAAAACTAAGTCGCAGAGGGTATAAGGAGGCGTGGAAGTTACTCCACTAACGAGAGCGTAACATAATAAGATGAAGAGTCATCGTATGAAGCTATTATATCAACATGTAATTTGTTTATTATGTGCTGTAAAATTTTTAACTCTCCTAAAAAATGCAATTTAATCAAGATAGATTTTTTAGTCTTTGCGAATAGGGATTTTTTTTAGTCGCCTTTATTAACAAAATTTGAAAATATCGTAGTAGAGATGACAAAAGGTGAAATTTAAATTTAAATCGCCTAAGAATTTCAGCCGATATACGCATTTAAAACTATTATATAGTGAAGGACCCAATTATCAGCACTTTAAGAGTTAGTCATAACTGAAGCCCGTTTATCACATTGAAAAATACTTTTTCACCCGTTATGATGAGTTTTTTAGTTTAACTATTCAATCATTAAGATGATATTAAAAAAAATATAATTTATCTTTATCCATTTTCTTTTTAGATAGGCGAGAGTAAAAAATTACCACCTCACCATTTACTAGCACCATCACCACCAATTAATAGCATAGAGTGAGCCAATTAACAGCACTGTGCTAGTGGTATTGAAATTATATATGAAATAATATAATGTTTATCCTATATTAATCTCTTTTATTGAATATTTTTAATACAGGTAGGTACCCTGTAAATAAGCATAAAATTTTTTTTTTACTTATAGTCTAATAATACTTATAAACTTGACAAAGTTTAACAGCTTTATAGTTAGGAACATAAAATTGCACTTAATACATTATAGCAGTAAGAAAATTAAATAAAAAAGAATAGTTCTTGCTCTACATCTTCAATAAATTCTAACCCTCAGAAAATATCTTCTCTAGTTCTTGTAAAGAGTAATTTCTCTTTCTTTCATTGCTGATTATTTTGCCCAGTGGGTCACTAATTTGGTTGTCATCTCTTTGACCAACTTGCGAATTTCTGGATACGTTTGGTAAATTCAGTTTAATATCAGTAAGAATTTTAATTTTTTTATTTGGTGGACACATAGGCTGCTCTTCAGCTTTTCTTTTCTTAATGTTAGACGGGTGTTCGTTTTCAGGAGAGGATGGCATATCATGAATCATAACTTGGTGAATATCTGTCTGGTGGTGATTAATAATAGTCTCTTGTGTTTTGTTCGCTTTTGTCTCTCGTATTTTGTTAGTTTTTGTCTCTTTTATTTTGTTAGCTTTTGTCTCTTTTATTTCGTTTTCATTTGTCACTTGTAGTTTGTTTTCTTTTGTCTCTTGTATTTTGTTTTCTTTTGTCTCCTGTATTTTATTAGCTTTTGTCTCTTGTTTTTTGTTTTCTTTTGTCTCCTGTATTTTATTAGCTTTTGTCTCTTGTTTTTTGTTAGCTTTTGTCTCTTTTATTTTGTTTTCATTTTTCACTTGTAGTTTGTTTTCTTTTATCTCTTGTGTTTTGTTTTCATTTGTCTCCTGTATTTTATTAGCTTTGGTCTCTTGTTTTTTGTCAGCTTTTGTCTCTAGTATTTTGTTTTCATTTTTCGCTTGTAATTGGTTTTCTTTTGTCTCTTGTATTTTGTTTTCTTTTTTCTCCTGTATTTTATTAGCTTTTGTCTCTTGTTTTTTAGTTGCTATTGTCTCTTTCGCTTTTTTGTTCATCTTATTTCTAGTGGTTTCTTCTTTCACTTTATTTTTTCCTTCTTGTTTCAGTAATCTGTTCTTCTTACGAGTCTCCTGTTCTTTTTCTTTAAGTTGTTTAGCTTTTAATTTATCGTTTTCAGTCTTCTGCCATTCAGCCGAAGTAAGAACGAATGATGATCTCTCTACATTTTTAACACCTTTTCGTTCGGGTGTTTTTTCTATGACCAATACGTCCTGTAATTTGACTGGAGTTAGTAAATATTGTTGACTATCAAGACGTACCAATTGCGAACTCCCAAGACAATCTTCAGTACTGTTATCAAATGGTTCATTCGATGTTGCAGTGTTCATAGCTGGCATTTCATCTACCAAATCTTCTGCTAATAATACTGGTAATTGATCGATGTGGAGAAATTCAACTGTTTCATAATTTTCAATCTCGACAACAGCTTCTTCGGATGTGGATGCATCAGTTTGACGATTTTCAAAATAACAACAAATCTTCTTCAAAATCCTTTCTGTTTCTGTTAGACTTTCAAGCGGCGTTTTTTGCAACAATGTAAATTTTTCTCGTCCTACAATATTTTTTAAAGTTTCTTGTGTCATAACTCTATCTTTATTAGAATTTTCTTGTAGTTTAGAATTGTCTTCTTTTGGTTCTTCATCATGTTTACTTCCTCTACCTAGACATTTTTTGTAGTTGATGGCTTCAGAGTTCCAGGGACATAAGCCAGTAGTCCTGAATCCATTTATCACCGTTGTATCTTTGACGCCAACCTCTAAAGCCTCCTTGAGGACAGGTACAAAATTGTTCTTTGTGAGAGTCTCCAAAGGGTGATCTCTCCTCCATTTCAGGACACTTTCCTTCCATGCATTTTTGAGGGGTCTAAATGCTGACACGTCGGCTGGCTGTAGTATCCGTGTGGCGTTGGGGTATAGAGCAATCAAAACAATCTCCAACTTGCTGCACAATTCACTCACTTCAAGACTAAGATGTGTTTTGTGCCCATCTACAAATAGTATGACGGGAAATGTTACTTTTCCTTTTATAAGGTATGGATGAAATACATTCTTGATATAATCGTAGAAAAGTTCAGATTTCATCTAGCCAGTGTCGCGCAAACCAATGCCCCACTCATTTGGAACAGATGATGTTATATCTTTGGGAAGCCTCTTGTTGGGAAACACCACTAGTGGAGGTGTAATATCTCCGTTGGCACAAAACGTAAACAGTACAGTAAGTGCTGTTTTAGCTGCAGCGTGATCAACTTCATACACGTCTCTTTCTCCTCGCAATGAAATAACTTTACCACTTTTGGGGCATAACTGAAAGTTAGATTCGTCCCCATTAAAAACACGAGACGAGTCCTGTAAGATGTCAAAGTAGTTGTTTTCCTTAAGGTAAAGTTCAATTTGGTAGAACCACCCTTTGATGTCTTTTTCTGATATATTAGCACTGGCTGATGTTACAGATTCGGCAGTGCGTTCACTGAGTTCTGGATGACGGCGCATAAAAAGGTCATACCATTTTTTCCCCGGTATGCCATCTTTAAAGGGGTTATCTCTTCCTGTCTCCTTTAAGAACTTTGCTACACTCAATTGTAAATCAGACTTTCTTTTTGGGAATCCTTTCCGACAGCATTCTACAACCCACTGTACTAAAATTTCCTCTTCTTCGTTCGACAATATTGGATCAGGGCCTGGTAGATCCTTGCACGACTTTCTTAATCGCGACTGGATAGTTCCTCTAGGTACACTGAAAGTTTTCGAGGCCAGTTTTTTAGACATACCCTTTTTTACTGCATCCAAGGCTTTTAATAGATTTTCGTTTGTGTATTTTTTTCTTTTATTTGGTTTATTTACTTCCTTTGGTTTCATGGTAGGTGGGTCTGAAAAAACGAAAGATGATGTAATGCTAGGAGAACCAATTATCAGCATGATTTTGATCCAATTATCAGCACTATGCTGACAAATGGCTAATGCAGTTTCAGCACCATGCTAAGATTTGGATTCCGAAGGTTTAAACTATTTTAACCAAAAAAATTAAATTCTATGCATTAAATAAACACGATTTACAATAAAAAATATGGAATAAGTATTTTGCGTATTATTTTCCATTTATCAGCACCAGTGCTGATAATTTAGAATTCGCAAAATATTAGATCCATATATCAGCACCACAATTTTTTACTAATATCACCATAACCTCAAATTCTTCTTTTCAGATTATCCTCACAAACTATCTCAGAAATCAGAGAAATCAAAAGTTTCAGTGTAAAACATCTAAAAGATTTAATATAGTATAAAATGTAAACACGTGAACTTACCTTCGATCACAAGGAACAGATAAAAACAGGACAAGCTGCAGGACACAAACGTTCGTTCACAAAATTATCGCCATTTTGAAGTCGGAAAGTATGGTATTGCCAAGAGTAGGATTCCAAAAACATCAATTTATTTATTTTTCAAAGTGGTAACCCAAAATAGTTAGCAAAAACCTTATAATTTTACTATTTATTCGGAGTGCTGATTATTTGGTGAAGTGCTAGCATTTGGGTCAGTCACCCTATGCATGTTTTTTTTTTATTTAAAAAAAATTTCCTCAACCTGTTACTGACTGAGACGTTTTTGTGATATAAAGTCCAATGAAACCAAGCCATACTTAGCTATTTTTAATACAGTACTCGTATTAATGCGTTATTATAACATTATAGATGTGTCACTGTGGAGTAAACTTTGGCTTCTCGCTGCCTCTAGAGATAATGACGTCATTAGGGGAACGCTGGGAAATAAGTAATGGAGGTTTTTGTCGAGGTATTCATAGGGTCAGTTTTTTTAATCGAGCAGAAACTGTTGGCTGGTAAAGGCCTAGAAGTGTTCTAATATATTTTGTTTAAAATATTCAGCTTATATGCAGAAACAAGAGTAATGAACATGTATTTAGTTAATTTCGAACTACAGTTCTTTCAATTAATAATTATTTTAATTCTTCTTCACTGTATCAGCCGAAATACTTCCAATGCTGGACATAGGCCTCCTCTAAAGATCTCCATGATGACAGGTCCTGCGCTGCTCGCATCCAGCGGCTTCCCGCGACCTTGACTAGATCGTCGGTCCACCTTTTCTCGTCACTCTAGAACCTTTACGCCCCATCGGCCCTCGGTTTGTCTTGCGTTGTGCCCTGGCCACTGCCACTTTAGAGATTCTCAGGGTTATGTCGGTAACTTTAGTTCTTCTGCATTCTTTTTTCTAAGGTCAAGACCTCAGAGATGAGGTTGACGGTGAAATGAGTGAACTTGCCCAGAAGAAGCCTATTCTCTTGCGACTTGTATAGTTAGATTCGGGTTATATGAACTCAGCAACAGAGACGCAGGCAGAGATTTCCACTCCTTATAGATTCGCATTACAAAAGTTATTTCAAAGCGCTTTATGCGAATTCGTGGAATATCAACCAAGTATGGGTGATATCTTGCAGTGCGTCTGGATTCCCGATGGTAGAACGGCTTAATGAAATGAAAAGTTTTCTATCATTAAAAAAAATGTCTTGCCTTCACCAGCTTCACTGTACCAATGTTGGACAGTGGTGTCCCTCTTACATCTCCACTTAAATATGGAAGTACTTGTTAAATAACCATGTCAGAGACCTTATGCTAATCAACGACTCTGTTTAGCAAATTGTTTTGTTTTTTGAGACAAGTTTTTTACAAAAGCTATATTATAAAGGGTGTAAGGGACGGTGTACCGAAAACTGAAAGGGCGTGCTCAGTCAACGAAACTGAACAACATTTCCAAAGAAACATATGTTGGGAAATGAAAAAAAATGTTGACCTCTCCATACAAACTGTTCGACCAGAGTGGGCAATTTGTATGGAGCGGTCAAAATTTTTTATATGTTTCTTGAGGAAAGTTGTTCAGTTTCGTTGACTAAGCACGCCCTTTCGGTTTTCGGTACAACGTCCCTTTACACCCTGTATATGCTTCATACAAAATAGGTTAAATTACACGATATTCCCGTAATATCTCTTCCTACCTCTTTCATCGCTATTTCCTTTTGTTCTATGATTAAGCTGAAGCCAGTTTGATGTATGTGCTTTTAAATTGACTCTCGTAGTAGGGAAATAGCCGAATTTGGGTCGATATGGATTTATTGTAGAGAACAATCCATCATACATTGTTGTTCAGCTTTTAAAACGGGAAATGGAACTTTGTTTGTCAAAGACGATCGCTTTAAAAGTCCGATATGTCGCAGGCAATTTGTATAATTCGCCGTTTTACCTAACGCCTAGGTATTTAGCAATATGCCAAGAAATTGTGGAAGCCACTGTGCAAACATTTAATTATTTTCCTTCTTGTGTTTAATTACAATCAGAAACTCTTTTAAATTTCGTAAAAACAGAAAGACAATATTATTATTAAAAGGGAACGCATATGTAGTAGTGTTAGGGTGCTGGCTGCAATTTGGGTATATGATTTGCTCATGATTCATATTAATAGGGATGATAGATCAACTCAATACGAATCGATTTGGTCCTTACAAGTTTTTCTGTGCGTCGCTGCGTTTTTGAGTTAAAGCAAAAAAATGCTAAATAATGTTTTTTTTGTCTGCCTTTGTGGCTCCTGTTTAAAATACTTCTGAAGATGTAGAAAATCGAAGAGGCAGACATGCAGGGCTCTGCATTATCACGGGACGAAGTAGTGAATTTTTGCATTTTGAAGCGCTGTAACTTTACGACGCAGGGCTATTATGGTGGCAGACCGTTGTTCTGGGGTTTTATACATTGTATTTAATCAGATAGTCATAGTCTGCCAGGTGTACGTTTCATTGTCAAATTTCAAAATAGTTAAAACTTAATTCCTCAAAAACGCAGGGGTGTGGATGTCCTTTTTGTATCTTCTAGAGGATGCTCCTTATATATCATCAGTCAAAGAGGCAGACATGAGCAAATCATATAGAAATTTGTCCTTCATCTCCCTTACTATAGGATTATAATAAAATTAAAATACGATGGACTTGACCGCGTTGGTTGGTGACCGCAGTGTTGTGGTAAAATAGCTACGCTGCAGAAAGCCGCCCATCCTCCGGTTCGCAAACCCTTAAGCTCAAGTCAGACAGAGGCGGTATGATTGCGAAAGCGGTCCGGGGCGGTTTGGCGGGAACAAAATACCGCACCGCGACCGCTTTTCAATGTGACAGGGTGCATAAGAACTCATACTTTACAAAAAATACCGGCCCCGGAACGCTTCCGCTACCGCCTCTGTGTGACGCGGGCTTTAGTCGCCTTTTACGAAACTCACGGGAAGTGATGGAGTGATAATATTCTTAGCCAGCACCACGTAAATTACTCTTCGAAGATACCTTTTTATACTTACTCGTACCTATCTACCTACCTTTGGGCACATATTAATTTTCAAAGTAAGTACAAAAAAATTGCTACTTATGTAAACTGCACTTCTAATGTCCATCTCAGCGATTTCCAGTTCTAAGGCTGCCTGGAAGATATTGCTCTAAGCAATAAGACTGCCCTTGCAAGCAATTAGCGATAAGCTATTCTTACGCAATTATTTAAGTTTTGTGTGCAATGAAGAGTTTCTATGTATCTAAGATAGTAAATTTTTACCTTCTAGCAGGTCTAGCAGCTGAATATTTTCTGCATTCAAATTTTGCAAAATTTACTTAAATAAGGAGTTTCTTTACTTAGATGTCTTGGAAAGATTGTGCATTTTCTCAATGTAAATCTGGAAGAGTTCCTTACATTGTGTGTGCAGTGTACCTAAGTGGAAGACTGTAAACGGAAGAAGATTTTATGAGTTTTCACAGTTTAGTGGACTTTCTGAGCGTTTGTTTTAACTACTGCTTTGTTATTTGCAAATTTTAAATAATATTTTACTGGAAGTTGCAATTTTGTTGTCTCTTTATAGATCGATTTACAACTAGTACCTAGGCGAACGAGCTTCGCTCTATAATATGCTTCAACATTAAAATGTCATCGGTTGAGCAAGCTATGCTACCCGCCAACAGATGGCGCTGTAAGTTTTTGTCTAAAACGCAAATGCTTAAAAACACGGGAAAACGATTTTTCCCAGACATGAGACCTAACTAGATCGATTTTTTGCCCCCAAAAACCCCTGTATACTAAATTTCATCGAAATCGTTAGAGCCGTTTTCGAGAAACCGATTACCGATTTATTGCTCGTTTAATAGTATAGGATAGACATTTTTTGTCGTCATTTAAAGCGCTCGTGGCCGAGTGGTAGTAGCTTTTTATTTCCGACCACGAAAGTTAAGCAATGTTGGCCGTGGTCAGAACCGTTTCCGTGCTTCGGAAGGCATGTTATGCTATTGGTCTTAGCTATTGAGAATGATAGTAGTCGTTAAGCCAAGTCATAGGCCATTTAGCGGCTCGAAAACTCTACAGCCAGGTTGGCCACTAAGCTAGTCTATCCTAATCTAGGAATGTGTCTAAAGTCAGACAGTCCTAAATAAGTTTTAAACCTAGGTTGATTCCTTTCCCAAAATTAAATTTTCATTTTGAAACTATCTTTTGGCAGGTGTAAGATTAGGGTGGCGAGGTAAGTTCTCGGCATGTTCCGTAATGTATTCAGGCCCGATAAATCATTGCGGTCCCCCGGTGCCGACCCGGCTGTACCGAGAAAACACTTTGTTGCCCTGTCTCATACATACCAACCTATTTATTTGCATGATTCAAAGGAGTTTCAGATAGGAAACTTGAGGATAACCGAGCAAGATTCCGACTATATGGAAGAAAAGGAAAAAAAAATACAGGACAAAACAAGTTTTTCATGAAATTATGATAAATAGAAAACAAAAGCCAAATTCATGCCTGGAAAATTTATGTTGGCCTATAAACTCGTTTAAAAAATTACATTTAAGTATATTATTATTGTCTTTTAAACTGATCTTTAAAATATGGAAAATAGTTATTAAAGTTTAATGGATTATTTAATGTGTCAATGTAACAAATAAGAATTTTTTTCTGTCAAAATTTGTAAGTTGCCGTACTCAAAGAAAAGCCTCCGATGTCTGTCTGTCAGTTGACAGTTGCCGATTTTCACAGATTATACCTGTTGCCGCTATAACAACAATCTATAAAAATTAAAAAATTAAATAAGGGTGGTTTCCCTACTAAAAACGTGTCTTTTAGGCAATTTTTGATAAATTTTTGTTCAAATGTTATTTTCATATTCACTTGGTTCATCAAATTTCAAACACTTTCTGTAACTTTTATAAAATCATGCTCACAATCATACTTGCTAACCCGACCTGCATTTTTTAAATCACAAACACAAAAGAACTCTGTACAGCAACACGCGAGTGCTGCAAACTCAACACTTGTATTTAATTTCCGCCTCTTTCAAGAGAACAAGAATACTGGTCCCGTCCCGTGCCGTATTTACTGGGAACGCGACGTACGGGCACTATTTCTAGTTGTCTAAGGTCCCGTTGCTGATTCAACTACCTCATAGGATACATAAACGAAACTATAATGTAGTGAGTGATAGTACGGACACGAGAGATACCACACTTCTCAGATGCTCTAATTCGGTGCCCTGAAAAAAGTATTTAAGATCATTTTAATATTACCAATTTTAGTTCCAAATTTATGTCATAATATCAAATAATAAACATGAACCAAAAGTTACTATAGTTAATGGAAAACTTATAGAAACCATAATTAGCTATGTTTGACAGTCCCTTGGTCTGCCTTCTGGCACATTTACCAGTCAGCCTGGTTAAATATTCTCATATGGCCTTCGGATAGAGATTTTTATGTTAACAGATACATGAATAAAATCAGTGATAGGACAATATCAGACGAATATCTGAGGCTGCTTTGCCTAAACCTGGAAGGTTTTCAAATCAGCCAAAACTAGTAATATATTCACTGATCTCTTATACTTCTGCCACGATAGAGAATTCGAGCCTCTTGGAAAAAAGTGTGTTCCTAGCATTGACATCACGGAAAAGTAGTTTCATTTATGTTTTATATGAGGTAGTTGATTTAGCTACAGGACCCAAGACTATAATGTTGCAGGCCCGTAATAAGTACATCACGTCTCCTGAGAGATGTCTTTGTTACGTAACGTAAAAAGAAAGAGCTAAGGAAAACGTATGTTCTAAGAGGTTAAACAAATACTGGTAATTGAACAGACTGAACATTAGAACTAGAGTTTTCCTTATTTGGTTCTTCATTAGAAAATAATTATTTTTAAATATAACTGGGCGACTGGAAAGCATACTCTAAGAAAACGTCTTAATCCTTTCGTGACACATTTATTTGACGTGTCTACGTGTCACATTGGTCATTGGTACATATAGAGCAGTGTCGTAAGAAAGTCGTAGAGTACGTAGGGTATATCGCACAACGAACTAACAATCCATGTGATACAAGTGTTGCGAAGTGTTGACCACGAAACAGACGAGAGCAGAGCTTGGGCAGGACACAGGCACAGGAAGACAATCGATATGGTTAGGGTGGCAGAAAGCGGTTGAATACGGGCAGCGTTAGACCGGTCTTTATGTAAATATTTTAGAAAGGTTTTTGTCTAGGCATGTGATGTTATGATGATGATGAAAATCAGATACCTACTAAATATAATTTCATTTGTTATAATGTTTACGTACATATTATGACCCATGTACCGTAGCAGATAAAATGTTTGTACCTGAGTACCGTGCCACTACTTGCTATGAGTCTACAACCACATTATTGTTTATTTTTTACATTCGCGGGCCTTCCATATTGCAAAACGACGAGGAAACTTTTTGCCACCGGAATTATTAATGCGTACTCACGCCCGCAGTTTCCATTCCAGATCCTAATCCATAAAATTTAATATGCACACCAAACATTTTTCCCCGATATACTCGGCTGCCTTCCTATACCTATTAGGTAGTAGTCGTATTAATACCACACGATCTCGCAGTGTTTCAAGTTACTTTGATACCTATTGCCTACGTCATCATAATATATGATTATGATTTATTTTGTAAAACAAAAAATTATTACCAATTTCCTGAAAAACATTATGGAAGGAAAGCTTGAAGGAAAGAGGGGACGAGGAAGACCTAGGCGAAACTACTTAGACCAAATAAAAGAAAAGGTCAATGTCGTGTCGTTTCAGGAAGTAAAGCAGCTATCGATACAACGTGATGACTGGAGGTTACTCCATCCACAAGAGCCAAGCTCTTAAATTGAAGAAGAAGACACCAAAAGTTCAGAAAAAGGTCATCTCAATAATAACTTAACTGAAGAGTGTGTTTTAAACGGTTGATGAGATTAGAAGAAGCAAAGTACAAGTACATGTGGAACGCTAGTTTAGTCTGTACTTATGTTTATAGGGTGATCACTTTACGCTATAATATATGAAAGCCAGTGGCGCTGGTTTTGATACAACAACTGATGACTTGTTTTCTGATCATACAACTGAACAACTTTTCTATAAAAATATTATGGGTTGAGAAACGACTAAAAATATTTCATACAGAACCTTCGCAGTCACGGAAGAGTGTGTTTTTACACTTTATAAATTTTGAAGTGTTTTTGAGGAAAACGAATTCACATCGTAACATATAGATTATTAGAAAATATTACTACCTAGTATTATTGAAAATGTTGTGAGTTCATGTAAGTGACAGCTTTCGGAAAACTGAAAAAAAAAAACTGCTTACTTGTAGCATAAAAAAAACACATTGCCCTGGGGTTAAAATAAAGAGATTTATCTAATAAGCACAGTTTTTTTTAAAACAAACTTAGTTTTGTCCTAAAATTGAACTTTATTGCTTCTAAAAATACTACAGGCATGTCGGAACACGGCGAGCAGGTTTGACTCGCACTTGACCGGTTTTTTTCATACTGAATTAGAAGTTGTCTGTACATGCCCTTTTATTTTACGGAAAGCTGTCCCCTTATTATCACTTAATATCACTGAAAAACTTTTCCAAAGGAAAAACTTATTAAACGACTTCTTTTAAAAATATCCAAAGCAAAGGATACGATTTCATTTCATTCACTAGTCTCATAGTGGGAGCTTGGAACATTCCCTAAAGATTTAAAATACGTAGTTCTCTTTTGGACCTTCGAGCCGGATGAATTGACGAATGAAAATGTCTTTGCACTGAACCCTTTATAGAGTGAAGATAATGTAAGTGAACAAACTTCTCAAAGAGTAAATACGTCCCTAGCAGTCAATAAATCACTGTTCAGAAAAGCCTTTAGGGACGACTAGTGCTGCCAGTATTTAGAAAATTAATCTTATTTCTCTTTCAATTTGGATTTTTTATTGAGTGAAATCCCAATTGCCGTAGAAATTAAAATTGATTGACGCTAGATAAACTTCAAGTCTTAACTGTCTTCTCAAATTAATCGTTCACTTATATTTTTTTTAGATATAAACAAACTGTAGTGGAAATTTGGTTTATTGACTGATCATACACTTTATACCTTTTTTGTAAGTAGATGGAGGAATAAACTAAAGAAGCTATTAGTATTTAACTATTAGCACCCGAAAGATAAATTCTAAAACCACTGCTAAGAAACGCAATATATATTTTTAATTACACAATGAAAAAAAAAGTATAAAGATAAATCGAGTTTTTGATCATGCTACACTGGCAACACCACAGACAGCGTAAGCCTGGTTTAAATAATGTTGTCAGGATATAAGCAAGTTTAACAAAGGCGAGTGAAATTTGTGACGTCATACCGCATTCCTTTATCTTGTGGCGTTGTTTTTGAAGTAGAGAAAAGATATACGAATGTAAGGCTGTTTAGTGCGGTCGGTTAGCTGTTTCACGTAGACACGATTTACAATTTCACCAAATTTTTTCAGGTACTAGTTAGGTACATAGCTCTCAATTTTTGATAGGAGCCAATTCTTGAATTTCGAAAAATTTCCATACAAAATTCAAGAATTGGCTTCTATCAAAAATTGAGAGCTATGTACCTAACTAGCACCTGGAAAAAAATTGGTGCAATTTGGTGAATTTGGCGATATAAGACTATAAGGGACCGGACTAGTTTGTCCACCACGACGATTTGGAACCGATACCGATAGAACAAAAGAAAAGCGCCGATAGAAGCGACACACAAGCAAGTAATTTAATACAGTTATACTCGTAGCTCGTTATTTTGTCAGCGCTTTTCTTTCTCTTAGTACATGGGCGACCAAGCTATGCTCTGTTTAATTACCCGACTGCCCCAAAACAGGAGGGTTATGTTTTTAAAATAACATCGGGTGAGCAACCTGTGCTACTAACAACGGATGGCGCTGTAACTTTCTTAAACGCACTAAAACGCGCAAAGAAATTATAAAAAAGAACGGTAAAAACGAATTTTCCCAGACAAGAGACCTAGCTAAATCGATTTTTCGCCCCCGAAAACTACTATAATGTGGTAAATACAAATATAAAAATATATATGTCACAGGCAAATTGTATAATTCGTCGTATCACAGTTTGTCTGGCATTCGTTTGTCGAAAAATTTGTAATTCGGCATTTTACATAATCCCGCGGCATTTCACAAAACGACGCGATGTTCGTTTCTGGCACTCGCCGGCCGCTGCCGCGGCACGCTCGCTTCGTTCGCTCGGCTCTTGCGTTGTGGTCGAAGCCTTCTTGTGATTGGTTAGGTTGGGTTTACCGTGGCTCATCATCATCATGACATCCCATCAAACATCCACTACAGGACAGGGAACTCCCTCCAGAATTCCAGCTTTTGCTGAAACAATGTGGTGAGGAAGTACCATAGGTTTACGGCTGGCACCATGGACTGCGGTTGTTGGTGACCGCAGTAAGTAAGATGGTATGATATGCAGGAGGACGCTGCTGCCCATCCTCCAGCTTATAACCCTTAGTCGCCTCTTACGACACCCACGGGTATATATCGGTTGGTACTATTCTTTGCCGGCACCACACAGGACCGTGGCTAACGAACCTTAAATGCACCAGGGATCTATACCCGTGTGCAATCTGCCGGCGCCGTTTTACAATTTGCCGACCGTTAACAGTTTTCCCGCCGTTTGTAAACGGCGAAGTACATAATTTTCCTGCGACATAAATACAAATATTGCTTGTTTAATAGTGTAGGATTATCGGTATCGGATTAAAATCGTTGCGGTCGGGCGGTTGACCAACAGCCTTAGGTTGCAGTGAATTTGTGGAATTGAATTTGTTGCTTTGTCTAGGTATTTTCGTGAGTTATAACTGATTGCATTTGGAAAAAGTAAACAAACCTGAAATAGGACTTAGCATTTTAAGCCACAGCCATCCTAAGTAATGGAGTCAATCTTTATCCCAATGATCCTCTCTTTGACTAAACATTTGCTCCTCAAATTTTGTTGGATAAAGAGCTTATCCTTGCTCCGGAGTCTTCCTGAAAGCAGCCATTCTTATTCCCTTCATGTTATGTTTTTTTAAGTAAACTGGTTGAAGTTTTCTTTCATTTTCGTGGTTCGTTGTTAGAGCTTAGGCTTGAATATTTGCGGAAGAGGCGCGTACGTTGGTACTTTGTTTTGGTTTATGATTTATTTTTGTGCTCATATCTCTTTGTAAGTTATACTTAGTGCATTTAAGATACCTATTACGTAAGTTTGTTGTTGCGAACGTTACTTACAAATATAGTGTATGATCAGTTTTGTGTGTATAAAACAAACAACTTTCATTAAAAAAAATCAGTAGTGATGTAAATCTGTGTATTATTCTGAATAATAAACTTAGCCGAAATACGAAATGGAAGTCAATATTTCTATAGAAAAAAATTACATGATAAGGGCATTATTGTGGGATAAGAAATTTTTTGGTCCTATCATCATATTAGCTGAAAGATGTCCAAAGCTAACTGAGGACCTTATTCATTGTACGGTCAAACGCCCGTCAATAGAATCATTTGCAACTTTACTGCCGTGCCTTAAAGCAAAGTGTTTCTACTGACGTATTGTTCTTGGTCGCTGATCTGGAATTTTTTGCCCAATTGGTCATCCGTTCTTCGAGCTGTGTGCCCTGCGCTTACCGCATTTTGAAATTTTGCAAAGTGTAGTTTAGTTTTACAGCAATTTTCTACCCTAAAATTAACAGTTATACGTTATACGTTAGTATTATATAGTCTAAGGCTATACGCTCGTCAATGTAAATGTCGCTTTTATTTACACGTCTCCAATGTTAACATAAGCGTGCCTTGCGACGTATGCTTACTACGACCAACGGTGAGTCTGAAATTCGCATTAAATTAAGAGATTTTTTTTTGTATGTTATTTAACAATCATCAAAAAAGTAAAACAATCAGATCATTTTCATATCCTTTTGTCTAAAAAATAATAATTTCCGAGGGTTCCGTAACATTAAGGTTTAGTTATGGACGCGCAGAAGTGTCTTTTATGTACTGTATGTGTTTACAGAGAATAAACGTTTTTCTATTCTATTCTATTCTATTCTATTTCAAACACACGAGTCTTACACGCACTTAACCAGTTATTATTATTTTTTGTATTATATAGCTTTCGCGCTATAAACTAACCAACTTTAACGCTTGTAAGTGTTCACGTTTTCACGATACAGCTAAAATACAACTCGAGCAAAAATCGCCCTTAAAAAACACGTTTTTAGTGGGGAAGCCCTCAGTATTTTTTTATTATAAGTATATGTTGTTGGAGGCAACAGAAAAACATAAAATCAGTAAAAAATGCAACTTTCCACCTATTACGATTCATCAGATACAGCCCGATGACAGACAGACATCGGAGACATATTAACAAGGTCCTGTTTTTCACCCTTTGGGTACGGAACCCTAATAGTGTATCAGTTAAATGTTTAAAACGGAAAAAAGGGTCATTTGTTTTTCTTTTTTGTATATCTTGTAGATTTCTATGTTTTTTCTGTAGAAAAAATGCCATATTGAATGTTAAAAAAGTGTTAACGAAGTTATTCAGTCTCAAAGTCATTCCGAAAGTATGAGCCTTCATAGACTACATTCTTTGTTGTTCAATGTATACTATAGTTTTACAGCTTGTTACCCATATCTTCTCCCGCTTTAATTTAAAATACTCAGGACAGCTGTACACAAACCTTACAAAATTAACAACAAACCAAGCGCGGACAATATTTACTATGAACCGGGGATAAGCTCAAGGTAATAAATAGACAAAATTTATCCTCCCTAGAATCTTCGCACCCTCACACGTACACAAACAACGCCTTAAGCAAGTTTACCTTAATCTTATCCTTTTAAGAATAAAATTTGTGAGTCGCACGCTCGCTTACAAAACGCTGTTTAACCCCCTTAACCGTTAGAAATACGAGCATCTGGTATGTTAGGGTAAGAATCCACTGATTGCTAATACCTACTCATACTAACTAGGAATTTCCGGACAAAAAGACGGTACACTTTGAAGCGAAAAATTTCTCCTTACAGAATGAATCGTGTCTGGATGTTTTATTTTTCCATTCGTCAGTAGATTTTCATCATTGTTGGTCGCATGTTCAAACCCGATCTAGACAAATATTTCCTGAAAGTTTTATGCCATGAAAGTTGTTCAGTTACAGCACACTGTATTACCAATTTAATATTTTAGATAGCCAGTATTTTAAAAAGAGGTGCTCTTATTGTTTAACAGATGACACTTTACCACTAATTAGCATTCAAAACAAACCACGCATAAAAGATCAATAACTAGAATATAAATTACATATTTTTAAAAAAAAATATTCCCTTGGCTTTCTTGCGCCATTTTTTTCTCCTCTGTAGACTTACCAGACCTTTGATTTACCGTGTTTAGAAGGTGATTTTACGGAGATAACCGAATTTTGTGCATGTTTCAAGGAACAGCACAAATAGTGATCCCTCAGTCGTCTGTTGTTATCTATTAGTCATATTAATAAAATACACTCAAGTGTGCTATTTATCTAAGGATTCCTTTTCTAAAATAATAAAACCAGATTAAAAGTACCCTACACTAACGTACGTGTAAGAAAGGGTTGATGAAAGTTGAGGAAGGAGGGAAGTATGTCAAGATCGTAGCAGGTGGAGGGCTGTGGTCTCTGCCTACCCCGGCGGAAAAGAATAGTGATTTTATGTATTTGTGTATGTATCTCTTTTTTTTCTTCGGTATACCTCTTGAGAGGAATCTCACGCTTGCGAGGAATTTATCAAAACCATAGTATAGCTTGAAATCTTTTGTCCTAAGCTACAACAACCAATGGACTTTCAGCTCTATAGTTTCAGTTTTATCTAGAGTTGCAGCTGCACCCTCCGTACGCTCTTTAAACATTCACTTTGCATACTTAGAGCACGGGTTAAACTTCGAGTCTACACTTTACATTTCTTAAGTTGCGCAATGCGGTGTACATCACTTGTGTCTTGCGTTTTGGAGATATTGGGCTCTAAATCCTAGTGTCTAATAGTTGTTTTACTTTACCTTTATTGAAGTAATAGCTGTGCCCACGACTTCGTTCGCGAGGTATTTGGACTTTTATATTATACACAAAAAACTAAACCGATTCAAACCGGGTTTTCCATAATGTATTTGCTTATTTCCTCGTATTTATAAGCTTTATTAAACTTTTTTCATTGTAATCGGTTCACTTATACAGAAGTTTTTGCAAAAAATATCAATGTGTAGATACACCGAGTTTACGATTTTGTTATAATGTACCATATAGAATAGGTAAGCTGTTTCTGCATTTTTGTTATTCTTCGTTAAAATAAGGTTTTGTTTCTAAAGGAATCTTTTGGTGAAAGTTATAATAGAATGAGTTCAGTAGTTGTAGAGCAATAACGCCCGTCTTTCGTTTGAAAAGAAGCGTCTAGGTGAAGTTGTCAGTACGTAAATATTTTCTTTATCAGTACAATAACATTTATTTTTTCACGGTCGTGCTTTATCTAAGATCAAATGTCATGTTGTATTTATATAATGTATAGAAAGAGTTAATTTTGCCACTCGTGTGTAGTCAATCGTGCGACCATCTTAATATATTACGATTAATGTCCACCTCGTTTTATTTTGGTTTATATGCACACTAGCCGGCTACAGATTGAAATTCACGACGCAAACTAACATGATATCGAACTTTAGCCGCTTGTCGAAGACAAACCTAAGTTTTCGCGGCTAATCTTTATTTTTTATGTTACAAGTGAGCAAACGAGGAGGTGGGCCACCTGATGGTAAGTGGTCTCCACCGCCCATAGCACCCACTGTCTTATTAGTGACATACTTTGATGGTAATAAGACAGCAAAGCGCGTTGCCCACCCTGAGAACTAAGATGTTATGTCTCATGTGCCAGTAATTTCACTGGCTCCCTTACCCTTCAAACCGAAACACAGCAGTGTAAACAATACTGCTTTACGGCAGAAATAGGTAAGAGGGTAGTAATTCCTTTTTAATATTTTATTGATTATATGTATATTCCACTTAGTTATTTTTAAACTAATCTCATTCAAATCAAAACATACCTTTTAAATAGTTTTTCAGTGTTTTGAAATTTTTAAATACTAAGTAGTATTATATTACCTAATGTAGTCCCTATGGGGTGGGTCCTGGAGACCTGTAATACAGGGATGACCTAGCTCAGGCTCCAGTCTCCCACAACATTTGAATTTTAAGTTTTACCTCTAGCATTGTACTTACCTAGTATGAAAAAATGTTATGTGGAGAAATAAATAAATTATTATTATTAAAAAAAAAAAATCCCCAGACGGACTTTGCACAAAAGCCCTACCGCCTTGACATCTTAATAATCTTGATCCCAAACTTAATCTTAAGTTTATGTTCACAGCTATCTTTAGCCGTAAAATATACACCATAAAAAAAATAAAGAATATATTCCTGTAATATTCAGTTAATTTAACACAGTGTCCGTGGATTGAACAAAATAATAAATTGAAAAAATGTTTTGTGCAAGTAGCTATAAAATTAACATATTTTCAAAAATATACCAAACTGAATAATATCAACGAGAGTTACCCACAAACAGCAAGCAACAAAGTTATTTATCTTGCCAACAAGCTTGTCATGTTCAACAATAATTTACTATCTCATAGTTTACAAAATAGAAAAAAAAAACCGGCCAAGTGCGAGTCGGACTCGCGCACTGAGGGTTCCGTACCACCACGTATTAGTTGAAATTTCAGTAAGTTAATGTACTAGATTTTTGAGTCCGACACGCGCTTGACCAAATTTTATTATTTGTTGTTATTTTATAGCTTATTTACTATAAACATACCAATTTTCAAGTTTATAAGTGTTCCCGTTTTTAAATAGAACTAAAACAAAAATCGCCTCAGCGACCATCCAACTTGACCCATCTCTTATATGAATGTTCTTGAAACGGGAGCTCACCACAATTGGTTACCATTAGTTGTGAGAAAAGTTGTAATATTTAATGATTTCAGACTTTTCCCATTATTTGTACTGTGAGACCTAGCTTCATGCCAAATTTCATAATTTTAGGTCAACGGGAAGTACCCTGTAGGTTTTGCATTTTTGAATAAATGTATGGAGATGAAGACATAAAATGCCATATCTTTTGATTGCGTCGTTGTAAAAAATTTAAATTTTCAGATCTTGTGTGGTTCATAGATCCTAATATATGGTATTAATTTCAACCTGATACCTCTACCCGTTCGTGAGATAAAGGGTCTTGACAGACAGACAGACAGACAGACAGACAGACAGACAGACAGTCAGACAGACAGACAGACAGACAGACAGACAGACGGACAACAAAGTGATCCTATAAGGGTTCCGTTTTTTTCTTTGAGGTACGGAACCCTAAAAATAACCGGCCAAGTGCAAGACGGACTCGCGCACCGAGGATTCCGTACCACAAAGTGTATTAAATTCGCGCGTGTCCGACGAGCACTTGACCAGTATTTGTAGCATATGCATTATAGACATACTACTTTTCACGCTTGTAAGTGTTACCATTTTTAAGATAGAGCTAAAAACAGGTTTTTAGTAGGGAAGCCACTCTTAATTCTTTATTTTTATTTATTTGTTGTTTTAGCAGCAATAGAAATACATAATCTGTGAAAATTTCAACTATCTGTCGGTTCATGAGATACGGCCTCCTGACAGACAGACATACTGACAGACATCGTAGGCATATAAATAGTGTCCCGTTTTTCGCCCTTTGGGTACGGAACCCTAAAAACAACCTTTCTCTCCCACTTCCTTTTCCAATCCCCCGTCTAGTCAACTACGATGAAACTATGCAAAGAATTCAAGAACTTAATCATTTGAGTGGTTAAAAATCCATTAAGGACGAAGTTCGAACTCAAACCGAATTTTTAATAAGAAAGTTGGACGCTGCGGTCTCCCGAGCAATCCTCATTTTCACTTTGAAATTCGCTTATTACAAAGTGCTTTGATTGGAAACGTTAGAAAGTTATCTGTAAATGCATTTAGAAAAGTTGTTATTTCCAAGTTTGATTCATCATCATCATATCATCATATCAGCCGAAAGAAGTCCAGTGCTGGACATAGGCCTCCCCTAAAGATCTCCATGACGAATGGTCCTGTGCTGCTTGCATCCAGCGGCTCCCCGCGACCTTGACCAGATCATCAGTCCACCTTGTGGGGGGCCTACCTACGCTTCGTCTCCTGGTACGTGGTCGCCACTCTAGAACCCATACGCCCCATCGGCCATCGGTTCGTCTTGCGATGTGCCCTGCCCACTGCTACTTTAGTTTAGCGATTCACAGGGCCATTTCAATTACTTTAGTTCTTTTGCGGATCTCCTCATTTCTGATTCGATCCCGCAGAGAGATTCCGAGCATAGCCCTTTCCATAGCCCTTTGGGTGACTTTAAGCTTCCTGATAAGGCCCAAGTTTGATTATTCTATTTTAATTTTTGTAATTTGAATACTTTCAATCTTTCTCTCAATCTTTAATCTCAATATTTTAAAAGACCTATCCTAAGACACCCCAAACTATGGGATAGACGAAAAAAATTTTCATCCCCACTTTGCGCCTCGGGACCTAGTACGTTGCCCGACTGTATGAAGAAGGTCAGAGCCGTGCTTGTCACATGACTTGTCGACATAAACGTAATAGACAAAACAACAGCACAAAACGTTAAAATATCTTAATCTCAGATATTATATGACGGTGTTAAAAGTTTCGCGGCGACTAACACTATTATGAAAACAATATGACGGGTTTTTATTGGGAGCTCATCAAAACTCCAATATTATTTTATTATTTTTATTAAATTTCAAATTACATACTTAAAATTACACTTTTCTAATGAGATCCGGATATGCTTAAAACATTTCTTTATAGAGTGTATTACAGTAGCAACCCAAATAGACCTAGGCCTGTGTTAGGGTGTGCCACGTATTTTACAATATTAGATTGCTTACTTTTGGTACACTGGATCGGGATGTAGACACGAGTAAATACTAAATAGTTGTTATTTAGGTAAAAATATACATATATGATTAAAGTATGATATGATAAGTTTAAGAGCATGCAATAAGAAGTGGTAAGAATCCGTCATACTGTTTTCATATTACTTAGTATTTGAAACTTAGCTTTTAGAATTGCAATTTAGTTTAAAATATATTTAAAAACAAATAGAATACACATTGTTTTACTTCGACTAGAGAGTAATATGTTCCTTGGTAACGAGACACCTGCAGAAATTCCGCATCGGAACGATTCACGAAGGATCTTTTCACTAAGCCTGACATACTAGAGCGGTTTTTTGCGTCGGAACTTACCTCAAGGTCTATTCACTTGTATTACTTGCTTTGTGGTTGCGGATCGTTCTGAAACGGAATTTTCACAAGTGTGTCGCTACACAAAAGAGAAGTCTAGCATACTAGAGCGGAATTTCCGCGACGGAACTTACCGCAAGGTCTTATCACTTGTGACATTTGCTTTGTGGTTACGGAGAGTGTCGCCGCGGAATTTTCGTAGGTGTGTCGCCACACTAAAGAGTGTCTAGCAACACGGGCCAGCTGTTGATTTATTTAGAATTCCTTACATAGAAGAAACTTTGCGTGTTAGGTTAAATGTCTCACTTAGGTTATCTGTGGTAATAGATACACTTGAAAAGGGTGTTGTGGGAATTTGAATATTAAGTACTTCATTCGTATGTGGTACTAATTTAACTCATTTACGTTTTTAGGGATCCGTACCGAAGGGGTGTAAAACGTGGCCTTATTAATATGCCTCCGATGTCTGTCTGTCAGCGAGCTGTATCTCATGAACCGTAATAGATAGATAGTGAAAATTTTTACAGATTAATACATATTTCTGTTGCCTCTATAACAACAAATAAAAAAAAATCAGGGAGGCTTTTCTACTAAAAACGTGTTTTAGGCGTTTTTTGCTCAGTTTTAGCTCTATCGTAAGAATAGGAACGCTAAAAACAGTGAACATTGTTATGTTTACAGTGTTTAAGCTAAAGAATAACAACAAATAATAAAAACTGGTCAAGTGCGTGTTGGACTCGTGCGCACTTCAGTAATACACTGCTGACTCGCGTGACTGCACGACCATAAACTAAGACGGTATTTTCCCTTAGTTGTACGAAACCCTCTGTGCGCGAGGCCAACTCGCACTTGGCCGGTATTTTCTAAATTTATTTATCAAATTCATGTTCAATAGAATTTTGTAATCACTTCATCATCTTTATTCATTCAACAATACCGTCTGTGTATGTATTTTGTAATCGAAAACTAATGTAAGTAAAATTTCGTATGAATCAATAACCAATAAACACGACAAAATAAGTATAAAAATTAAATCTCATAACAATAACTGACTTGACATTTTAATTACCTAGGCGACCGAGCTATGCTCTGCATAAATTAAAATATCGTGGAGTGAGCAAGCTATGCTACTCAACAACAGATGGCGCTGTAAGTTTCTTAAACGCACTAAAACGCACAAAGAAATTATTAAAAATATGATGAAAACGAATTTTCCCAGATATGGGATGCTAGATCAATTTTTCACTACTGAAAACTCTTGTATAGTAAAAAGTAAAAATTTCATCGAAATCGTTAGAGCCCTTTTAAAAAGCGATTACAAATAAAATATTACTCATTTAATAGAATGGGATTAACCGCAACACTTACTCTGTAGATAATTATCATTGTCGCTACTTGAACCCAATAACAGAGAATTTTCCCTAAAAGCGTATATATTGTATCCCGATACGCACTTGACCCATGTTTGAGCCATTAACTTAGTAGACTTTTATCTAATAAAAAGGCAATGTTGTACTTAGATCATTTTATTTCGGTAAAGTACTATTATTCCTATTCCCGTCAAGTGTTAAGAGTGTCGTAGCAAAAAGGCACTAAAGCAGAAAATATCTTCAATAAAAAGCGGCAAATAAAAGAGCTATGAAGTGACCACTGCTGGTTGTATTTTTATTATCAGAATAGACATTTGGGGAGATATCGTTTGGCATTTTCCTCTTTGCGTGATATTTGATTTTTACTCATATTTTTCAGAAGTATCTTATCGTATCGTATGTAGCCCTTTAATAAGAATAGGCATAGGTACTCCCAATATTTAAGACAAATTAATATTAAAATCATGTATCGATCTTATTATTAATTAACTTTTTTGATATTTATTTTGTTAAATTTCATAGTAAAAAATATTTATCTTTCGATTTTATGAATTTCAGTCTCACCTTTGTTGGTTGTAACAGCTTCTTTGCAAGCGGTTTTGTGAATGTTATAGACTGAAGTCGGCATAAGACCATTGATGAGCGTGTAGCAGCTAATTTTGCGTATTTCTCTTTACAAGCTTGGTGACTATTGTACTTCTCCTAACGTTCCACGCATTTGCTGCTGTGCAATTCTTAAGGGAGTTTTCTGTGAAGAAGTGACTTAGTGTTATGATGACGATAATGATAAATTTCTAAATAAAAAAAAGCCTCAAAATCGATTTCCCGCATGCAATTTATGCATCCCTTTGACTTTTATTATAAGAGAACATGATTGAGCTTTAATTAATTTTATTCGACCTTTGACTTTTGCATGTTAGCAAGCATTAACCAATTTATATTGTGACAGCTCATTAATTAGTTTTCAATCGATAATTTAAATTGAAACTGCACTAGAAGTGTCTTGTGGTTAGCTGGTATTCTATTTTCTATTGTGTATTTAGCAGTTATTCAGGCTTATCTTTATAATCTTCTTTATAAAAGAATAAAATAAAAGAAACTAGTTGCAAAACAGAAATTATCCATACAAAACAGCACTATACTTTCATGCTTAAACATGTGCAGTTATTAATTATGTTTTGTTGCTAACTGTAGTGTTGGCTTTGTTGGCTGAACAGCGTTTTTTTATTACTATTATGATTTATTTATTTATTTACAACGTTATGAAACGCACATCTAATTCAACAATACAAGGAACATAAAACTTAAACAACAACGAGATCACTATGTGATTATCATGAGATGCGGCCCGCTAACAGAGAGACAGACAATAGAGGCATATTAATAGTGTCCCGTTTTTTCACCTTCGGGTACAGAACCATATAATAGCAATTGGGCAACCCTATTGATTGTAATTTTTTCATCTTACAACTATACCTCGCACATTAATGGTAACAAGTCACCCATAATATATGGGCAATCACGACCCCACTGGCAGGAACAGAGCTTTGCCGTTTTGAAGTGTAGCTTTCTGTTGTGCCATGACATGTGGTCACAATCAAGTGTAAACTGTAAACCAAACAGGTAAAAACTATTATGAAAAAACCAATATGAAGTATTAATAAATAATGCTCACATGATTATTTTATTCCGGGTCTCGCTGCGATAATGAAACATGTATGAAAAGTGTGAAAGTTTAAAACAAACCTATAAAATGCTAACATAGAACAAATCAATATATTATATAGGCTCCAAAATCGAAGTAGAATTGAAACTTGAAAAATTTCTCAAAAATTGAATTTTTAACACTCATAGTAGAGTTGGGCTGATTGCAAACAATGTTATCGTCACTTCGCGACTTAAGCATAAACTTAACCATTTATGCGCCCATCTCACAAAGACGTCCTTATGAATAAAATCCCAAATTGACATGTTGACGGCCCAAAAACCAGCAAAAGGGTTGGACGGGTTAGCCCTTGTCAAAATGTTTATATGTGCTTTGACAACCGCATTATTTTAAGCCTATTTTGGTAAGGCAATAATATGTTTGTCAATAAATAAATATTTTTTGTGAGTAAATATATTTTGTTTGCATTTGTTGCTTATTGTGTTATCAAAATAAAGATACAATAGTTAGTCTCTTGATCCAGAGGTTGGAAGAAGTTACAAAGTTAAATTAATATTGTAGGACTAGGTATTTCCGCAACCGATGGAGCATATAACGTTGGGCCAGAAACTCAGAATTCTAAAACAAATGATTTGCTCAAAAATTTAAATTGTTGATGGCTAACCACATTAAGACAAATGCACAAATGGACGGAAGGCGTAAAGAGGATATCCTAGTCTGAAAAATAGGTATTTGTACAAACTATTTGCTGTCACGCTGCGCCCCAACAATCCCCAAGCGTGCGATAGGAATAACATACAGCTTAGACGTGCCCAAGACCGATTTCAATTACAGTAGACCTTGATTTAAATACAAAATATCATCGCTCTACCTGCATAATCCAGGGAGGAAATAGGGGAAAACATTGGTATCAATTTGTATGGAAGAAATGCAGCAAGGATACCCTTTTAAGGTCAAACTTCAGAGTAAAGACCAGTGAAGGGAAATGAGGGAGGCCTAAACCTAAACACATCTTTTAATTTAAAGTATGCACTATTCGTGTCGATAATACTTTTTTGAATATTGTAAACAACTTTCAATAGTAGTCTCATCATTTTCGAAAAAAATTTTTCTTCTGGGATTATTAGCGAAAAAAAATGCTTTAAATATAAATTCTCATAACACAACACAATAGGTACGTAAATGCAACCTTTCTTCAATAAATAAAGGATTTATACGGTACATTACATTAACAGTAAAAGCTAAACAGTAAACAGCTATACTAAGCCACGGTAAATGACGCTTGTATCTGCACACTTTATTTATTTAGCTAGACAACAACGGCCCGACCTCGTAAATTGTCAGATAATTCTCTACTCACGCACAAAGCGAGTGATAAAAATAAATTATGCCACTATCGTATATTTCGCTGTAGCATCAAAACAATACGACGAAATATTGGACTTCGCGAAATATTGGACACAAAGACAAAAGGCAACCGCAGAGCGGAGCTGTTTTGGTATTCATTTCGATTTTGGCGCCCAACAAGGGACTTCGAATATGTCTTGGAAATACATTTCTACAAAGAGTTTTACAAGACAGTTGTAGTATCGTGTCAAAGTTTCACTAATAACGTCCAACAAATACATAGATAGATAGAAACTCTTTATTGCACACAAATTTACAATAATTGCGTAAGAATAACTTATAGGTATCTAATTGCGCGCAAAGGCGGCCTTATTGCTTAGAGCAATCTCTTCCAGGCAACCTTAGGACTGGGAATCGCTGAAATGGACACGAGTAGTGCAGAGTTTACTTAACTTAGTCAGATTAATTTCAAAATGAAAATAGGTAGGTACATAAAATCCAACAATAAACTTACTTGCCAAAATACTTAAATATAGACATAGAATAAATAAATGCACATATACACAGGTGTAATAATATACATAAATAAACATATACCTTACACCTACCTTCATAGTGTGTTATTGAGAGACATTGCGCTAGCACGGTTATATTATAAGTCACCACTACTTTAAGACCTTAGTCTATGTCCAAAGTAAGAAAAATTCCATACAGAGCACAGAGTCACAAGTTTTAGCAAGTAATCATCACCGGTGATAGGGTTAGACCAAGGTTTAGCTGCAGTGGCTTTAGCCTCGAGTTTCCGAAACGTCTCTGAATGGTACCCATAAAGATGTACTCATGTTAAGATTTTATGTACAAAACTTAAATTATATGAATATTATTTATTTTTTTTTGGTGTGGCCAGTACCGACCTTATCTTCTGTATTGTAACTATGTCTCAGGTTTGATAACCGTTCAGGATGACATTTTCTTTGATGAAAATTACGAAGAGTGTAAGGGACAGGTTTCGAAAACTGAAAGGGCGTGATCAGTCAACGTAACTGAACAACTTTCAGTGACTAAAACTTCCAT
This sequence comes from Athrips mouffetella, assembly GCA_947532105.1. NCBI lineage: Eukaryota > Metazoa > Arthropoda > Insecta > Lepidoptera > Gelechiidae > Athrips > Athrips mouffetella. Next base: position 8,108,585 of record OX383958.1, read on the forward strand.
ACGAAATTCAAATCATGATTGGATAGTTTGTAAGGTTTTTTTTTTAATTTCTTAAAGTCTAAAAGTGGTTTAGTTACGTTTACTGATCATGCCCTTTCTGTTATTGGGTTGATGCCCCTTACACCCGATATGTTGTAAACTTACACATTAAGATTATGTTTTCTTTTGGTGTGGTCAGTACCAACCTTGTCTTTAGTATTGTTTGTCTCGGGTTCAATCCTCGTCCGGAATAACATGTTGTTTGATGAGCATTATATGTGTTTAGAACTTTAGGTAAAAAACCTAAACCATATTTACTACTAATTTATTTATCACCCTTCATCTGGTTAGAACTTGCAAAGCAACTTATCTTTTTGTGCCTAAATCATGTATTGATAAAGGCAAGTAAAAAGCATCTGTCTCTCACCAGTCTATGTAGATAAGTAACATGTCAGGGACAAGCATTTGCAAGTTGGCGGGGATAAAGATATCTCACGACCCTGTTTTTTTGAGCTGCGGGACTATTCTCACTTGCTTCTTGCAATAAAGCAATAAAAACTTGTAAAATATCTGTAAAAGCTCAATCTAGTTACACAAGACTTTTGATACAGCAAAACAGTGGTTGGTACTCGTTTGGTAACGTATTAAAAGTTGTTAAAAGTAAAAATACATCTAATTTTGTTCTTGTATGGGGTCCATAAACAAGAAACTCTTTTTGGTGCCTTTTTCGCTGTGTCGTAAAAACGGGAATACTTACAAGCGTGAAAATGCCTAAGCTTCAAAATAACAACATAATATAATTAAAACTGGTCATGTGCTCCTTACGGTTCGGTACCCAAAGGGTGAAAAACGGGACCCTATTAATATATTTCCTTCTTCACCTGCAAGATAATTATCACTTATTATTTCCAGAGGCTGGTAATTCTTTCGATGCACATTTCACAAAAGCCCTTTACCAAAATTAAATTATAATTTCGTATATAAATCTGATTTTTTTTCTATTATTTAAGAACGCAATAGGGAACATGCACGATTTTTTTTTATTAAAGAAATTTATTCTCATTCATGTAATAAACAGACTTGTAAAACTATTTTTCGAATAACTATAATATTAAAAAAGATATAAGCCATCGAAGATTTGTTTCTGTCTCTTTCTAGCAAAACGAAATTTTATATGGAGTTTATATGGTCGTAGTGAATTTTGACATCACTATTCATGTCGGATCTCTCTGTCTAATTAGTAGTTTTAAATGCTTATATCGGCCGTATTTCTTGGCCGATTTAAATTTTAATTTTACTTTTTGTCATCTCTACTACGGTATTTTCATATTATATTAATAAATGCGACTAATAAAATTTATGCATGTTCCCTATTGTGGTAAGAGATAATATTTTCACAAGAATCCTTCAGCTCAGTAGTGTATACTATCTTTCTCTGCCCGTTTTCTGTCTGACTCGCCTTACGTGATGTGCCGCTTGATATACGAGTATCACTTAGATCCACTTATTCAGGAGCCCCGGTCGATTTGGTATACATTGTTGCTAAAACATTTCTAGTGATATCCAGAATAATAACATCTGTAGCTGTAGGGTTATCTTGACAAGTATGGTAGTATAACATTTCATGAAACATCCACATCAGGACAGGGAGCTCCCCCCAGAACTCCACCAAAAACGCGGGGTACTATGGAGGGGATTTACCATAATCACCACGCTTGTAACCATTGCGGCTGGCGACAGTGGCGACCGCTGTTATTGGTGACCGCATTATAAAAGATGCTGCTTCAAACCTTCCGGTTCATAAGCCTTTAATCGCCTCTTACGACACCTACGGGTAGTGATGGGTTGGTACTTTTCTTTGCCGGCACCATACGGACAAGTATGGTATCTGAGTAAAACCAAGTCTAATCGACCACTATAATAATAGGTCTTTACCTATGAAATTGCCGAAATTTTCTCACAGATTAATGAGATCATAATTCCTATAATTCTAATGCAATTTTTTTCATTCGTCTTATATTTGAAAGTTGACTTCAAGGTAATAAATTAACGCATAAAATAAAGTTTTTATTTTTAGTTTGATATATAAAACTAAAGGTTCGAAAATTGTTCGTCTTAAATGTCGTCCGATTTCATCATTAGATTTGTTATATTTTTTTACAGATGATATTTTTCGAAAATTAAATTTAAGTTTCTGTTAGCTTAATGTCTTCCCAATAATTCTTAAAAAAATAAAAAACATTGGATTTATAATTTCTAAGAAAAATGCAAAAATGTTAGTACTGAAAATTGAGTTTACCTAAAATTCGCCATACAAAACGGCAATTTCATAGGTAAAGACCTATTATTACCACTATAAAATGTAGTTAGATTATAAAGTTCCAGAACCTGTATTACATTTTTAAAAAGAAAGTAAGTAAGGATTAACACGCAGACTCAGATGAAGTAAATAGCATGCAGAGTATTGAAAATATCGCCTCGTTCTCGCTTCGCCCCGAAATTTGGTGTACATGTTGCAGGAAAATTGTATAATTCCCTCTTTACAAATTGCTGAGAAATATTTAAATTCTCATGGCTTCTTACACATTAGTTTTAGATCGCAAGATAACCTAGCCAGCCCAATCGACCCATTTCCCATTTGGGCACTTGGCCGGTCGTTTATTTGTAGGGTTGCTTTTCTGCTAGAATCCTCTAGGAAGCTACATTTCTACCGTACGTACTCTGTCTGATTTGCCTCGCGTGAGACATCACAGTTCCTTGATATATCACTTAGTCTTGAACCTCACATCCGTTCTCTACCGAAGAATAAATGTACGAACGGACTTACTTGCAAGTATTTTAATGTGCAAAGTGCTTATGGCCGAGACGCGATTGCTCATGCGATTTATGTTTTTCTTTATATCTCAGAGCTCTGAAGTCCATGCGTCTTGCTCTACATCTAGAGACGAATTCTTTATGTCATTCAATACAAATCAGTGTCACCATTTACTAAAACTAACACGTTTTTCGCACCCACACTACTAGCGTCAATAAACAAATTGCCAGAATGACTAGTAGATAGATAGATATTAGCTAATTTTCCTATTTAAGATTTATTTTTCTCCCACTAAAGTGATTGTTGAGTTGCTATGAGTTGCTGTCGCTGCTCAGGGAGGTTTTCGCGTCACCACGCTCTCAATGACATCGTCAGGAGGGCACTGATTTCCGCAAGCGTTCCATGTGTCCTAGAACCACCTGGCCTTAGTCGAACAGACGGTAAAAGGCCAGATGGGTTGACGTTGGTTCCTTGGGCGAAGGGGCGTTGCCTTCTTTGGGACGCTACGTGTTTTAGCACCTTCGCTGCTAGCCACTTAAGCCGCACGACGTCGTCGCCTGGTGCAGCCGCCGAAGTAGCCGCCCAAAAGAAAAGGGAGAAATTTTGCGGCCCTCTTGCCGCAATATATCTTTGTACCGCTGGCGGTGGAGACGACAGGGTGTTGGGGTTCCGACGCAAAATGTTTTGTTGCCGAGATTGGCCGGCGACTCCGTGAAAAAGGGGGCGGATTTTGCTCACGATCGTTCCTGATGCAAAGATTGGCTGTCGCCATTCAGCGCCGCAACGCAGCTAGTGTAATGGGCACCTTTGCACCGGGAACGATCAGGAGCGGGTTATTCGATTAATTTGTGACAATTATTATTTTTATGTTTGCTATTTGTATTTGTCATTTTGTTATGTTCGTATGATGTATGTTTTGTTGTGTTTTGTTACATGTGTAATTACTTCTGACAATAAAAAAATAAAAATAAAAAAAAACGTAATTAGGTTAGTATGAGAATTTTTTCGACCAAAATTATATCATGCCAAAGCAAGATACACTTTTCTTTGCAACTGTCATTTTTCTATTGTTTACCTACAAATAAGGAATTCGTGACCAGATGGCACTTTTTGATAAGTATTTATTAGACGTGATTATAGATGGGAGTGTGACTAACTGGAACGAACCCAAAAGAATCTAACGATATTTTTCAAACATCGATATTTTGTACCGTCCCGAAAGTAAACAGCGGTGGTCTTGCCCATGAAAATCAACAACATGTCCTATGTAACGCATGTCGAATTACGATAAAAGATTTGAGTCCGGGGTGAAAAGCAAGGGTCAAGTAACACAAAGCGTCCAGGTTTTACACCAAATTGCAAAAAACTACAAGACGCATCCAAACACTGATAAACAACGAAATGTTGTGCCTGCAAAATATATTTTTTTCTTTCATTGTGACTTAACATCAAAGCTATCAGAGGTTAAGTTTTTCATTTGTTACGTGGCTTGGCTACATAAGCATTTTTGCAAACATAGAAAATTGAGAATATAAAATAATTTACTAAACAAATAAATAAACTAACGAAATTAGTTTCTTAAAATGAGCTGTTATATCCGGCAATTTTTTTTATTTCGTTATGGCAAAAAAATAGGCATACCCAATTCCAATTCAAAATAAGTTTTTTGACATTTTATTTTTAAATTTAATGAAGGCAACGAACTAAGTAGGTACTCTTATCAAATCAATTTATTTACAGTCGCTTCTAGTACCTTCAAATTGTGTTGACATTAAGGTTAACGAACTTAGAAACGTAGATAATAGAATTCACTTTGGTCACATTATCCGGTATTTATTTATTTAATTTATTTTAAAACGTATTAACTCAGCTTTTTACAGTTTTAAAAGTTTAGTGTTGATAAGTATTTTGAAATATAATTAATGAAGCTATCTGACATTTGATTGTGTAGTTGGCTCTCTGCCGGTTCGATCCTCGCCAGGGCAAACATGTGTGATGGGAACATGGGTGTTTTTTCAGTGATTCGGTATTATTTGTCTTTTTTACATGTCAAGTCGAGCAAACAAAGGCACAGCCGTACCATCCTTTTCTCGAAGCCGCTCAGGGCTCTTTTGAACCCCTGTAATAATAATGTACTTATATCAGTCTCTATGATGACTGATAGATGACTATAGTATAAGCCTTGTCTAGTTCGAAATTAGATGGCCTTTTGTGAATTAGATGGCCATTGTTTTCATACCAGTAAAGGAAAAATTGCCGCAAACACTGTGAGTACAATCGCTTTCGTGTCTCTACTCCGAGGCTCTTTCTGTGTGCGATGGGCCTAAGCAAATGTTTTCAAAGTGTCATCAATATTCATACCGTAATTATTTAATGTATTTTTTTGCGTGCCATCGCATATCTACTGAAAAATTCAGACCAATTAACGAGAGGCGTCCAAAAGTATTCTTGACTAGTGCTTGTTTGCGGATTTCTTTGTCTAAGAGCAAATTATTATTATGATAATAGTTTACCAGGATATAGGATTTTAATTAAGTATTCTAATAAACTGTGCTTAATATTATTATATTGTGTTATTTTTCAAAATATTGAAGGGTTAAGCGCATTCGTTGGACTTACTTGGGTTTTTATTCACAGCCATTTTACAAATAAGAAACACTTTCCTTGTTCATTTGTTTTCTTATTTCCATGAAAGCGGGCGAAATGCAAATAGGTATTTATGTTATTTTTTCTTTTTGACAATTCCATTAAAACACTTTTAATGGAATTGTTCGGAACACTTAATTTTTAGGGTTCCGATACCAAAATGGTAAAAAAGGAACCCTTCTCTCAGCAACCACTCATGCTATCGACATGAAATTTGGAATAGTTGTAGAATATAGTTGCCCAACTTAATTGCTCATGAAAAAAAAAAGTCTGATTATTAATGTAAAGGGGGCCCAAACAGGGGGGCTAAATTTCAAATTGTGGTAACTAGGTCGAGTGGGAAATCATACGAAAGGGCTTTACTTGAGGTATTCTAAAATATTTTTTTGTATTTTTGTAAAACTTTTAGTTTTCAAGTTATGATGAAAAATGTCAAAAAAATAACATTCCCCCCCTTATCTCCGAAGTTTGTGAAAGGAAAAATCTTAACTATCGACGGTCGATAGAAATTTATGTAAATACTAGCTGTTGCCCGCGGCTTCGCTCGCGTGGATTTCGTATTTATGTTGTTACCGGTTTTCCGAAGTAATGAGATATTTTCCCGTCATTTCGGGGTAATTTTAAACTAAGGAAAAACAGGACCAACCCTGCGCAAAATCAATGAGTAAAATTCAAGATCCAGCTGAATTTTATATAAAATACAGACGTTACTCATAAATTACTCAGAACAGAGGAACTTAGCAGCAATATCCTAACAAATGTAAAGAGAGAGATGAGACACCTTTATGTAATATTTCAAAACAGAGCCAATTCGAAGAAGTAATTGAGAAAAACTAAAACCCTCTCCCTCTCTCTCTCTCCCCTTCCTCTCCCCCTCCCTCTGTCTGTCCCCCTCCCCCTCCCCCTGTATCTCCCCCTCCCGCTCATCCCTCTCCCCCTGCCCCTCCCTCTCCCCCTCCCTCTCCCTTTTCATCACCCCCTCCCCCTCCCTCACTCCCTCCCTCTCCAGTTCCCCTCCTGCTCCCTCTCCCTCTACCTCTACCTGTACCTGTACCCCTCTACTTCTCTACCTCTCTACCTCTCTACCTTTCTACCTCTCTACATCTCTACATCTCTTCCTCTCTACCTCTCTACCTCTCTACCTCTCTACCTCTCTACCTCTCTACCTCTCTACCTCTCTACCTCTCTACCTCTCTACCTCTCTACCTCTCTACCTCTCTACCTCTCTACCTCTCTACCTCTCTACCTCTCTACCTCTCTACCTCTCCACCTATCCACCTATCCACCTATCCACCTCTCCACCTCTCCACCTCTCCACCTCTCCACCTCTCCACCTCTCCACCTCTCCACCTCTCCACCTCTCCACCTCTCCACCTCTCCACCTCTCCACCTCTCCACCTCTCCACCTCTCCACCTCTCCACCTCTCCACCTCTCCACCTCTCCACCTCTCCACCTCTCCACCTCTCCACCTCTCCACCTCTCCACCTCTCCACCTCTCCACCTCTCCACCTCTCCACCTCTCCACCTCTCCACCTCTCTACCTCTCTACCTCTCTACCTCTACCTCTACCTGTCCCTATCCCTACCCCTTACGCCAATTTAACCGCTATCCCTAACATAGAAATGACACCCATATTTATTTTTAGACATTTCAAACCTATCGTACCCCAACCCCATCCCCAGGGGACGATGGTATTTCACGTCCACCACGTTGGATTTCAAAGTTGTTGTAGCTTTCGTAATCAGTGACCCGATAAACCATACAAACGACACTCATATTGATTTTTAGACATTTCAAACCTATCGCACCCCAACTCCATCCCCAGGGGGATGATGGTATTTCACGTCCACCACGTTGGATTTCAAAATTGTTGTAGTTTTCGTAATCAGCGACCCGATAAACCATACAAACGACACCCATATTGATTTTTAGACATTTCAAACCTATCGCACCCCAACTCCATGCCCAGGGGGATGATGGTATTTCACGTCCACCACGTTGGATTTCAAAATTGTTGTAGTTTTCGTAATCAGCGACCCGATAAACCGTACAAACGACACCCATATTGATTTTTAGACATTTCAAACCTATCGCACCCCAACTCCATCCCCAGTGGGATGATGGTATTTCACGTCCACCACGTTTGATTTCAATATTGTTGTAGTTTTCGTAATCAGCGACCCGATAAACCATACAAACGATACCCATATTGGTTTTTAGACTTTGTCATCCCATTTCCCTTCTTTAGGGGTTGAATTTGGGGTGAAATTTCAATAACAGTGATGAACGTTGCATAGAATTACATCATTAATGCCTAAATAATAAATAATGTGGATTTTACTTTAAGAATAAAGAATTTTCAACTTCATCCCCCTTTTCACCCTTTAGGGTGTCGAATTTTCAAAAACCCTGAGACACTGCACTATTTATTTTTAGTCGTCAGCCTAAATACAAATTTTGAAGATCCTAACTTCCAAACTGACTGCTTTTCATACAAACTTTCATCCCCTATTTTACCCCCTTAGGGTTGGAATTTTGTAAAACCCTTTCTTAGTGCACCTAAAGGCCTCATAAGGAACCCACATGCCAAATTTGGAATCTCTAGACCCAGTGGTTTGGGCTGTGCGTTGATATGTCAGTCAGTCAGTCAGTCAGTCAGTCACCTTCTTCTTTTATATATATAGATAGCTGTTGCCCGCGGCTTCGCTCGCGTGGATTTCGTATTTATGTTGTTACCGGTTTTCCGAAGTAATGAGATATTTTCCCGTCATTTCGGGGTAATTTTAAACTAAGGAAAAACAGGACCAACCCTGCGCAAAATCAATGAGTAAAATTCAAGATCCAGCTAAATTTCATATAAAATACAGACGTTACTCATAAATTACTCAGAACAGAGGAACTTAGCAGCAGTAACCTAACAAATGTAAAGAGAGAGATGAGAGACAAATTTATGTAATATTTCAAAACAGAGCCAATTCGAAGAAGTAATTGAGAAAAACTAAAACCCTCTCCCTCTCTCTCTCCCCTTCCTCTCCCCCTCCCTCTGTCTCTCCCCCTCCCCCTCCCCCTGTCTCTCCCCCTCCCCCTCATCCCTCTACCCCTGCCCCTCCCTCTACCCCTCCCTCCCCCTTTTCATCACCCCCTCCCCCTCCCTCACTCCCTCCCTCTCCCCTTCCCCTCCTGCTCCCTCTCCCTCTACCTCTACCTGTACCCCTCTACTTCTCTACCTCTCTACCTCTCTACCTCTCTACCTCTATACCTCTATACCTCTCTACCTCTCTACCTCTCTACCTCTCTACCTCTCTACCTCTCTACCTCTCTACCTCTCTACCTCTCCTCTACCTCTCTACCTCTCTACCTCTCTACCTCTCTACCTCTCTACCTCTCTACCTCTCTACCTCTCTACCTCTCCACCTCTCCACCTCTCTACCTCTCTACCTCTCCACCTCTCCACCTCTCCAGCTCTCCACCTCTCCACCTCTCCACCTCTCCACCTCTCCACCTCTCCACCTCTCCACCTCTCCACCTCTCCACCTCTCTACCTCTCTACCTCTACCTCTACCTGTCCCTACCCCTACCCCTTACGCCAATTTAACCGCTATCCCTAACATAGAAATGACACCCATATTTATTTTTAGACATTTCAAACCTATCGTACCCCAACCCCATCCCCAGGGGACGATGGTATTTCACGTCCAACACGTTGGATTTCAAAGTTGTTGTAGTTTTCGTAATCAGTGACCCGATAAACCATACAAACGACACTAATATTGATTTTTAGACATTTCAAACCTATCGCACCCCAACTCCATCCCCAGGGGGATGATGGTATTTCACGTCCACCACGTTGGATTTCAAAATTGTTGTAGTTTTCGTAATCAGCGACCCGATAAACCATACAAACGACACCCATATTGATTTTTAGACATTTCAAACCTATCGCACCCCAACTCCATGCCCAGGGGGATGATGGTATTTCACGTCCACCACGTTGGATTTCAAAATTGTTGTAGTTTTCGTAATCAGCGACCCGATAAACCGTACAAACGACACCCATATTGATTTTTAGACATTTCAAACCTATCGCACCCCAACTACATCCCCAGTGGGATGATGGTATTTCACGTCCACCACGTTTGATTTCAATATTGTTGTAGTTTTCGTAATCAGCGACCCGATAAACCATACAAACGATACCCATATTGGTTCTTAGACTTTGTCACCCCATTTCCCTTCTTTAGGGGTTGAATTTGGGGTGAAATTTCAATAACAGTGATGAACGTTGCATAGAATTACATCATTAATGCCTAAATAATAAATAATGTGGATTTTACTTTAAGAATAAAGAATTTTCAACTTCATCCCCCTTTTCACCCTTAAGGGTGTCGAATTTTCAAAAACCCTGAGACACTGAACTATTTATTTTTAGTTGTCAGCCTAATTATTAATTTTGAAGATCCTAACTTCCAAACTGACTGATTTTCATACAAACTTTCATCCCCTATTTTACCCCCTTAGGGGTGGAATTTTGTAAAACCCTTTCTTAGTGCACCTAAAGGCCTCATAAGGAACCCACATGCCAAATTTGGAATCTCTAGACCCAGTGGTTTGGGCTGTGCGTTGATATGTCAGTCAGTCAGTCAGTCAGTCAGTCACCTTCTTCTTTTATATATTTAGATAGCTGTTGCCCGCGGCTTCGCTCGCGTGGATTTCGTATTTATGTTGTTACCGGTTTTCCGAAGCAATGAGATATTTTCCCGTCATTTCGGGGTAATTTTAAACTAAGGAAAAACAGGACTAACCCTGCGCAAATCAATGAGTATAATTCAAGATCCAGGTGAATTTTATATAATATACAGACGTTACTCATAAATTACTCAGAACAAAGGAACTTAGCAGCAGTATCCTAACAAATGTAAAGAGAGAGATGAGAGACACCTTTATGTAATATTTCAAAACAGAGCCAATTCGCAGAAGTAATTGAGAAAAACTAAAACCCTCTCCCTCTCTCTCCCTCTCCCCCCTTCCTCTCCCCCTCCCTTTCCCTTTTCATCACCCCCTCCCCCTCCCTCACTCCCTCCCTCTCCCCCTTCCCCTCCTTCTCCCTCTCCCTGTACCTCTACCTGTACCTGTACCCCTCTACCTCTCTACCTCTCTACCTCTACCTCTACCTGTCCCTATCCCTACCCCTTACGCCAATTTAACCGCTATCTCTAACATAGAAATGACACCCATATTTATTTTTAGACATTTCAAACCTATCGCACCCCAACCCCATCCCCAGGGGACGATGGTATTTCACGTCCACCACGTTGGATTTCAAAGTTGTTGTAGCTTTCGTAATCAGCGACCCGATAAACCATAAAAACGACACCCATATTGATTTTTAGACATTTAAAACCTATCGCACCCCAACTCCATCCCCAGGGGGATGATGGTATTTCACGTCCACCACGTTGGATTTCAAAATTTTTGTAGTTTTCGTAATCAGAGACCCGAAAAACCTTACAAACGACACCTATATTGATCTTTAGACATTTCAAACCTATCGCACCCCAACTCCATCCTCAGGGGGATGATGGTATTTCACGTCCACCACGTTGCATTTCAAAATTGTTGTAGTTTTCGTAATCAGCGACCCGATAAACCGTACAAACGACACCCATATTGATTTTTAGACATTTCAAACCTATCGCACCCCAACTCCATCCCCAGGGGGATGATGGTATTTCACGTCCACCATGTTTGATTTCAAAATTGTTGTAGTTTTCGTAATCAGCGACCCGATAAACCATACCAACGATACCCATATTGGTTTTTAGACTTTTTCACCCCATTTCCCTTTTTAGGGGTTGAATTTGGGGTGTAATTTCAATAACAGTGACGAACGTTGCATAGAATTACATCATTAATGCCTAAATAATAAATTATGTGGATTTTACTTTAAGAATAAAGAAATTTTAACTTCATCCCCCTTTTCACCCTTAAGGGTGTCGAATTTTCAAAAACCATGAGACACGTAATCATTAATTTTTAGTCGTCAGCCTAAATACAAATTTTGAAAATCCTAACTTCAAAACTGACGGACTTTCATACAAACTTTCATCCCCTATTTTACCCCCTTAGGGGTAGAATTTTGTAAAACCCTTTCTTAGTGCACCCCTAGGCCTCATAAGGAACCTACTTGCCAAATTTGGAATCTCTAGACCCAGTGGTTTGGGCTGTGCGTTGATATGTCAGTCAGTCAGTCAATCAGTCAGTCAGTCACCTTCTTCTTTTATATATATAGAAGACTAGCTGTTGCCAGCGGCTTCGCTCGCGTGGATTTCGTATTTAGGTTGTTACCGGTTTTCCGAAGCAATGAGATATTTTAATCCAGGGAAATTATTATTTATCCCATCATTTCGGGGTAATTTTAAACTAAGGAAAAACAGGACTAACCCTGCGCAAATCAATGAGTATAATTCAAGATCCAGCTGAATTTTATATAAGATACAGACGTTACTCATAAATTACTCAGAACAGAGGAACTTAGCAGCAGTATCCTAACAAATGTAAAGAGAGAGATGAGAGACACTTTTATGTCATATTTCAAAACAGAGCCAATCCGCAGAAGTAACTGAGAAAAACTGAAACCCTCTCCCTCTCCCCCCTTCCTCTCCCCCTCCCCCTCCCTCTGTCTCTCCCCATCCCCCTCCTCCCTCTCACACTGCCCCTCCCTATCCCCCTCCCTCTCCCTCTCTCTCACTCCCTCCCTCTCCCACTTCCCCTCCTTCTCCCTCTCCCTCTACCTGTACCTGTACCTCTCAATCTCTCTACCCCTCTACCTCTACCTCTCTACCCCTCTACCCCTCTACCTCTCTACCTCTTGAACTCTCTACCCCTCTACCTCTCTACCCCTCTACCTCTCTACTTCTCTACCTCTCTACCTCTCTACCTCTCTACCTCTCTACCTCTCTACCTCTCTACCTCTCTACCTCTCTACCTCTCTACCTCTCTACCTCTCTACCTCTCTACCTCTCTACCTCTCTACCTCTCTACCTCTCTACCTCTCCACCTCTCTACCTCTCAACCTCTCTACCTCTCTACCTCTCTACCTCTCTACATCTCTACCTCTCTACCTCTCTACCTCTCTACCTCTCTACCTCTCTACCCCTCTACCTCTGTACCTCTCTACCTCTCTGCCTCTCTGCCTCTGTACCTCTGTACCTCTCTACCTCTCTACCTCTCTACCACTCTACCTCTCTACCTCTGTACCTCTCTACCTCTCTACCTCTCTACCGCTCTACCTCTCTACCTCTCTACCTCTCTACCTCTCTACCTCTCTACCTCTCTACATCCCTACATCCCTACATCCCTACATCCCTACCTCTCTACCTCTCTACCTCTACCTCTCCCTATCCTGACCCCTATACCTACCCCTAACAATAATTTAAACGCTATCCCTAACATAGAAACGACACTCATATTTATTTTTAGACATTTCAAACCTATCGCACCCCAACCCCATCCCCAGGGGATGATGGTATTTCACGTCCACCACGTTGGATTTCAAAGTAGTAGTAGCTTACGTAATCAGCGACCCGATAAACCATACAAACGACACCCATATTGATTTTTAGACATTTCAAACCTATCGCACCCCAACTCCATCTCTAGAGGGATGATGGTATTTCACGTCCACCACGTTGGATTTCAAAATTATTGTAGTTTTCGTAATCAGCGACCCGATAAACCATACAAACGACACTCATATTCACATTTCAACCCTATCGCACCCCAACCCCATCTCACCCCAACCCCATCCCAAGGGAATGATGGTATTTAACGTCCACCACGTTGGATTTCAAAATTATTGTAGTTTTCGTAATCAGCGACCCGATAAACCATACAAACGATACCCATATTGGTTTTTAGACTTTTTCACCCCATTTCCCTTTTTTAGGGGTTGAATTTGGGGTGGAATTTCAATGACAGTGATGAACGTTGCGTAGAATTATATCATTAATGCCTAAATAATAAATTATGTGGATTTCACTTTAAAAATAAAGAATTTTCAACTTCATCCCCCTTTTCACCCTTAAGGGTGTCGAATTTTCAAAAACCCTGAGACACGTAATTATTATTTTTTAGTCGTCCGCCTAAATACAAATTTTGAAGATCCTAACTTCAAAACTGACGGACTTTCATACAAATTTTCATCCCCTATTTTACCCCCTTAGGGGTGGAATTTTGTAAAACCCCTTCTTAGTGCACCCCTAGGTCTCATAAGGAACCTACATGCCAAATTTGGAATCTCTAGACTCAGCGGTTTGGGCTGTGCGTTGATATGTCAGTCAGTCAGTCAGTCAGTCACCTTTTTCTTTTATATATATAGATTACAGCAAAAATAAGGGCTCCCGCACACGACCGAGAATCGGTGACCGATTTTTTGTCGACATCCCGCTCTGACGTGTTATTACCTGCATCTTCCCTCCTTGTTCTGGCCGATAATCGCCCACCGATTCTCGGTCGTGTGCGGGAGCCCTAAAACGATCTTTCTTAGTGGTACAGTTTTTACAAATAACCTTTACAAACAAACTTAGTTTTGCGGTCCTAAAATGGACTTTATTGCTTCCACAAATACTATAGGTATATCGGAACCCTCGGCGCACGAGTCTGACTGGAACTTGACCGGTTTATTTTTCGAAGGGTCACTTAAAAAAGTTCGTACGTAGGTACTTATGTTAAGGGTGTTTGATCAAAAACTTGAATGATCGGGGACAAACCGGGGCAGACTAAAATTATGTGTTTGGGGGTCGTTTTTCAACATCAAAATATATTTGGTAGTTTTTGTTGAAATTAAATTCTAGTTAATTATAGGTATTTGTGTTATCTTAGATTTTAGAACTTCTTTTTTTCTCTTTTCAGTTCATATTTTTCTACACAGCCGGGTATTTTGTTTTATGAAATATTTTTTTATATTTAATACTTTTTAGTTTTATTAAATATTCGTTTAGTTAAAAAGTATAGGCAAGGTAGTAAATAAGCTCTACGATAAAGTTATTTTTTTAATTTCTTTTTTTTTAATTGCCTATGACACTCCCACAATGAATACAAATCTAACGACCTCACATGTTGAAATCTGTCAAGCCGTTTAGGGTGCAGAATACGACAAAGAAATCGACATAAACACATACATACACTTGAAAACATAACCCTCCTGTTTTAGGGCGGGCAGTCGGGTAAAAATTCAAATTTATTTTTTTTAAATTTAAAAGAAAAAATATGGAAATTTGCAAGTAGGTAAATAATACTGTATGTTTAACAAATATCAATCATCACGAGTTTTAGTTTTGCACGTCTAAGAATGCCTTAAAAAGGCCTTCATGGCCTTGACACGAACATCTAAAAGCCCCATAAAAAACGTGTCTTTAAAATTATAACGAAAACTTAGAAAGAACAAAGCGAATACAGAACAAAGACTGGAAGCCAAAAATATAGATAAAAAATAGTATTAAAAATAGTATAAAAGATGCCGTGGATGGCCCACAAACAATAGCCCAGCTAATAAAAAATAATAATAATAAAAACCGGTCAAGCGTAATTTCAACTCACAAGCTGGAGGCTCCGTTCATCATAAAAAAAATTAAAGAATTTTTACAGTTTATTTCAGCAAATCTGGTTAAGGGGCTGATAAGAGCTGAATTACCTCCCCCTTTCTAACAAAGGGCAGAATGCGCGTGCTAGAACGGAGCGGATTCGCGCTGTTTTACGTTTTTCGCTCATTTTTGCATTTTTCTCAAAATCTGAACCCATAATATTAATTATCAAATAGCTATATTATTGTGCATAATGTATTGAATAATGTGTAAAAGTTATGGTATTATAGATTAATGGGTACTAAAGAAAAACGGTTTAAAAGCAAAAAGCAGAGGTAGCTTTGGATTTTTTTTATGGCTTACAAAATATATTTAATCGTGTTTCGGAGTCGGCCATATTCTTGGAAAGATGTCTAATTATCACATTTTTTTTTTTCACGGTCATATATTCATCACTTTTCGTTATAAACCTGCTCAAGTGAAGCGTATTTAGCTCTTATCAGCCCCTTAAGACAGCAAAGCGTACTGAAAGCTAACATGATAATTTACCTGTGTCTCATATTATGCCGTTAATTTCAATGGCTCCTTTACCCTTCAAACAGAAACAAATAAGCTCTCTTATGGGCAAGCTTTCCGGGTGGGAATTTCCGCACGATGCCATCGATCGTAGGTATGTACATACATAATATCACGCCTCTTTCCCTGTGGGGTAGGCAGAGACCATAGCTCTCCACATGCTACAATCTTACTTCACTCGCTTCCTCTACTTATATAATAATATTTATGGTGACGGTCGTACGATAAAACGTCAGTTCACTATTATCTAATCTGTGACGATAGACAGAAAGCCGTTCACCACCGTCAGGTCAGTCATCGACCTAACAAACCCTGGTGTCAGTGTTGTTGAGCCGCCAAATGCCTCAGTAATAGGGACCAACGGCTTAACGTGCCATCCGAAGCACGGAATCATCTAACTTTCCGGACAATCAGGTGATTCATCCTGCAATGTCCTTACCAAAATGGGGAGGTCGCACAAAGGGATTTTTGTTCGACAGTGTACCCACCGTGAATAGAACCCAAAACCTCCGGATCGAGAGCCGGGTGCTCTAACCACTAGACCACGGAGGCTGTTAGACCATCGATAAAGCTGATGATGAAAATGAGGTGATAATATTCTTAACCTGCACGACACGTAACCCTGGAACATCTGTAATTGGCCTTATTTATAGACTAAGCTAATCTAAGCTGGAGGCTCCGTTCATCATAAAAATGTTGAAAGAATTTTTACAGTTCATTTCAGCAAATCTGGTTAAGGGGCTGATAAGAGCTGAGTTACCTCCCTTTTCAACAAAGGACAGAATGCGCGTGCTAGAACGGAGCGGATTCGCGCTGTTTTACGTTTTTCGCTAATTTTTGCATTTTTCTCAAAATCTGAACCCATAAAATTAATTATCAAATAGCTATATTATTGTGCATAATGTATTGAATAATGTGTAAAAGTTTTGGCATTATAGAGTAATGGGTACTAAAAAAAACGGTTTAAAAGCAAAAAGCAGAGGTAACCTTGGATTTTTTTTATGGCGTACAAAATATATTTAATCGTGTTTCGGAGTCAGCCATATTCTTGGAAAGATGCCTTATTATCACATAAAACTTTTTGTATTAGGCTGTTGATGTACCTTAATAACCAAATACTTAACACTTTTGTGACAAAACCCTAAAAAAATACTACAAATCTCATAACTCTTCTCCCAACAATGCTAGTGAAAATCCCATACGTGCGGTGCATTCTTGTTCGCTATATTAAAAATGCTTGCTAGCAAACTCAAGGGTTGACACAGTAGGGTAATGTAGGGTTCCGAGTAAAAGTTTCCGATCACGATGGTAATGTAGCGTTGTTTCTGGTTTGGAATCAGATGGGTGACCACTTGCTATAACAACTAGAGCCGTCCCTTGCAACAGCAGGCACCAGCAGGCACGTTATGAGGATAATTATGTGAAAAGAAAGTTATTTGACAGTGGGCGAAGTCTTTTCTCTTGAAAGAAAGGGATAAAGTCCGCAATCCGCAACGCATGATTGCGACAGATATACTGTGCGTGTTACCAAAACTATATGACGTAAGCGTCTGATATAAAATATCGACTTTTTTGTAAAAACTAAGTCATAAAATAAAACTTTAGGTTAGGCATATGATAGCAACTACGAATACCTTTTTGTATTCTTATTTTCATCACTTAAAACACCTCAGATTCCACAAAAAGAGGAAATAAAGAAAATTTAAGAGGCAACTTTGGATTTTTATTTTGTCGAGCCGATTTTCACTAATCGTGTTTTGGTCTTAGCGATATTATCATTTGAATGGTCAAGAAACATATACTTACCTGAAAATCACGGCAAGATACTGAGTAAATAAAAAAATATTTTTCTTCAAAAAACCAAAAAAAATTTACATATTTTCTTTTTTAAATAAATTATTTTCTCTTTCAGATTTAAGAAAAAAATTTCGATTTTAAAAAACAACCTCAAAAATGTAATGAAGTTTTTAAACTTTGTTTAAGTAGCGCGCATAGCAAATTAATTAAATTCTTGTTTGTAAAATATAAGTTTCTAGCCACGCAAAATATATCAAATTTTTAAAATAATTTTTCCCTAGAAAAACATTGTTTGTCCTAGACAAGGTGAAATGTTTTTTATAACACAAGTACTCTCGGAGAAGAAAAATGATCGTCACCTTAAGATTGGTTTTCGCTCGCACCAGTGCCATAATCAATCATACCAACATCTTAGTACAAGAAACAGTACTGCCAATATTTAAATAAATGTAACGTTTGGTCAAGTTTGGTGCAAAATAAGGTATTGTCTGATTTTCCCACTATAAAGTAATATATTTTATAGTTTTTATTAGAACATAAAACTCTATAGAGATTTCTCAGATTCCATTCCGTCAATGTGACAAATAACTCAATAATAAAGTGACAGACACTTCAATTTATGACATTGAATGACAAGAGCTTTTTAACTGACGTCGTAACCAAAGAGATGAAGTCAAACCAACACGAAGGTTTTAATTTATCAAATTTTTGGTCTGAATTAAATTGAACTTTATTAAATTGAACAAGGTCTGAATTAAATTGAACTTTATTTTCGAACAGTAAATTATACTTTTGTATGCAATATTCGAATCTTTATCACACATTCAAAAGGTAATATGTGCTCGCGACGTTAAACAAATCAATTTGAAAACTGGCGAATTTTTTCTTCCCCGAGTGTACATACTCGTATTTAGTTGAATTAATTTTAGTACTTTGAACAAACATGGCTGTTTTTATTTTCATAATTTATTCATGTACGAAGCGCGATACCTATAATAGTGCTGGCAGATAACAGTACCAACTGTAGCATTGCTACATTATTCCTCTTTTCATTTCCGAAATTCTGGTTGTTTGCGCGCTAAATTTTGAATTTCTTTTTGACATAGAATATGGGTTGGAAAATTGACACTTACAAAAATTTTGTACGATCAATACGAAATCTACCCGGCATATAGTTGAATTTGCATTTTTTTTCTTTGCTTTATATTTGTTATCAGACTGTGTGTTTCAAGTATTCGACATATATTATTTTTGGTTCCAACCTGTGAATTTTGAAAACAGTGAGTATTAATACTATTATACATTCCCGTTTTTACCGCGTTTTCCTCATTTGCTTAACCATTATTTACTTTCTACCCTACTCTCGCTACCTTAAGGTTATCTGTGACGGCCAGCTTAGCCCCGAACGCAACTAGATGGAGCCACTGCTGCAAATATAAGGTTTTAATTTTGTAATGCAATAAGTACCAACTATAAAAGTGCAAAAAGTTGATTCGCGTAAATTTCATAGTGCAACTTCAACGCCTAACAACAATTTCGATAAGAAAAATATCTCCGTATGTCCACTAAAGTCAATTACTCTCGTCAGTCTGTGTTTACATGAGTACGATCACTCACACATGCACACAAAGCACAACCGTACAGTTTTGACAGCACGCCCACAATCGTAATATTGAACCAAAAATTGCTAACAAAAATAGTACTTTCAGTACATTAACTGTATTTTTGTATTAATTAGCGAAAAATTTAACTAAAAATAGCAGTATTCGTTCGTTTTTCAACAGAATTTTATATATATTCTTTATTGCACACAAATAACATACAGTTTTTAAATGAAAATTGTTTACAAAGGCGAGCTTATCTCTTTAAGAGATCTCTTCCAGCCAACCTATTAGGTGTGGAAGAGTGTCATTAAAGCGGGCACAGGAATGTGCATTAATATTCGTGATAAGAAATTTTAAAATACATTTTTAAATTAAAATTATGTCCCGCGTAAGAATGCAAGTCATTTGAATTTTGTATGGAAAACGGATCACCTTAAGCGGGTTTTTCTACCTGAGTATACAAGTATTATCAGCCCATCAACGAACCCAATAGTATATCATACAGAACGGACATTCTCCGCCCCCCTTTGCACACTACCCCGCATCCATGCGCGCCCCCGCCCGCGAGATTCTCGTGGTCCTCCTGAGCTCCTGAGGCTCATTTGTAATGAATATGCGAGCCTACGTGACCTTCCAATTTCAAATTTTAAATTCGCGCTAGATGTATGTATTGTCCGAGGTGTGTTAAAGGGTTAAAGACCTGCTAGATCTGATGTGAGTTACGAGTTTCTTACAGCAAGATTTGCTACAGCATATCTTTACTGCACCTGTGTTCTGAAACCTGTGTACAACCTAACCTCAAGTTATAGTAGTATAGTTTCCTTTAGGTTGGATTTGGTATGTCACCATTTTTTATACCCTATTTTGTCGTACAAATTTCCCTTCGTTTATGATTTCTGCCATTCGATTTCTGACCGGTAAGTACACTTTATGATCGATCTTAATCTTGGTTTCCCAGATAGGCAAAATTATATTTTTGGTGAAACGTTTAAATTGCACTCTATTAGGGCTTTGAGACCCACTATGTTGCGACATAAAATTCCGCCTTTGCATGTAATCTTTCAGACAATACTACTTTTGTAATTTTCGTGCAATAAAGATTATACAACAACAACAACATATTCTACTTGATTGAAAATTGTTAGGTTTTGAACTTGGTTACGGTAATTCCCCTCCAAAGTACCATGCGTTGTTGCTGGAAATTTGTAGGGAGCTATGACCTGTAGAGGTCGTTTCGTGACATGTTATGATTTTATTGATTTACTTAGGTATAAGGTCCTAATGAAATATTAAACATAATTTTAATAGGTTACTCAGACCATGAAACTGAACAACTTTTCCCAAAGATAGTCGATATATACGAAAATCTATTTTTGACTTCCCATAGAAACTGCGTCAGCTTTGGTATTTTTTTTTTCTTTTTTGTATTTTATTAATAATCTTTAGTTTCAAGATTAAAATAATGATAAAAAACAAAACTTTTATTTTCCAGAACAAACTTGATCGAGAGAGCCTCTTACTCGCATTTAAGACTTTATTTTAATAAATAATTTGATATTGTTACATGACAAACAGAACGGGTAGACGGCTTATATTTGCTTCAATTATTTAACGACTACATTATTGAGTGGAGATATATCAGGTTAACAAACTGTTATTATGAACAGTTATAGCGAAGATAAGTAACTAAAGTCATGAAAATTAATCAAATCAATCAAAATCATATCAGAATGTTTCTATTATTTTGTCTTGTTTAAATGATTTAATCGCAGTTTTATTTACAACATATAATAACATTATTGATTTGATACATTAGTGGAAGACTGTAATTGGCTTTATAGTGATGTAAAACTTGTGTGTGAAACTACATTTAAAGTAAGCTATTGCTATCCCAAAAGTAAAACAAAATAAAATATATGTTACAAAATACAATACAGTTCTGGTTTTGGGAACTCCCTTTATATTAAGCATATTTATACTTGTGTTAGGAGACCCCACTCTTCTTGATTAAAGTTTTGCTGTTTTTAGGTAGGTATGGAATTTGGTGAGACTTTTTAGTTTTAGAGAGTAGAACGCAAATTAGATCTTTGAAAAATTATTGTTAATTAACCAACTTCTCGCGGTATTATCATTGACGCGACGCGGGGGCGGCGTCTGTGTTAGGCATAGAAATCATGCGTAGTATTCCAATCGATTTTCTTTTCTCAGAAATCTGAGCTCAAAACTGCTGGCCTGTATAATTTACTTAGTCACTTACTTTATTAACATAGCTTTGTTGGGAATAATTTTATATCGTAATAGTCACCAGATTTACGAGTCTTTACATGTTATTACTGATACCGGGTATTGCCCGTCGTCCACCTGCGTGGTTCACCCTTAAATCTTCATCAGTAAGAGACTGAGGAAGAAGAAGGAAGACCTTTAAAACCAGCCAACAGTAAATACTACTTCTTAATCTTTCGTTAAACTAGGGAAATCCTGAGCTCGAATTATTTTATTCATCATAGAAAACCTACTGAATCCTCAAATATGTCACAAATATCTTATCAAATATTTGGCGCGGTCGCTCGGTTATTAGATAATGTCAAACTCATATCGCTATAACTTAATCACGCTGTATTTTCCATCGACATTTTTCTAACCTTAGATATTCAGGGTTATAGGGTTAAGTCTGAGTTGTTTCGATTTTATTATTTTTGCATTTACTTGAGTGCTCAAGGGCTTTCCACTTAGTTTTATATTTGATTTCTTTGTTCTAGTAAATTATGTTTTATTCGAGATGATTTAAAGTCTTTGTTGTATGAATGACTCGTTATAATGCTATTAACTACTGGTTTTAAAGGGCAGTGAATTGTAGTTGTTTAATATATGGGATGTTATGGACAGCTTTCCAAAAACTGTAAGGGCATGATCAGTCAACGTAACTGAACAACATTTAGTTTATGAAAAAAAAATTGGCCTGTCTATTCAATCTGTCCACTTAAGTTTATAATTTTGTATGAAGATGCAGATTTCTTTTGTCATTTCCTGTTAGTTTCATTCACTGACAGCTGTTCAGTTACATTGATGTTTAGATTCTTATTTACCGAGAACTCACAAAATTCCCATAGGTATTAACGTAGTAAGAACCCCAACTCTCAAACATTAGTGTAATAATAAAACATCTAGCTTTACTCTAGTATGGTACTCAGCACATGAAACTAAACAACTTTTCCCAAGAAACAGGTCGACAGATAAAAAAAATTGGATTCTCTAACTTTCACTAACTTTGCGCTGTTATTACTGGAATATGTTAAGGACGACTAAATTTTCGAGTAAACAATTTTTTTATTCGGGAAAGTTGCTTGTTTCTCTATCTCTCTGAACTTCAGAGCCGCGCTCTTATTGGTGGAGTTATCCCCAATGTTTCTTTGTTTCCGCCAGTTCCTTCACCGCCTGATATGACTCGACCTGTACTTTTTGTTTGATTTGTTCCATAAAGGTTTTTCTCGGTCGGCCCCTTCCTCTCTTTCCCTTAATTTTCCCTTCTTTGATGTTTTTAATAAACGAATCGTATATTATCAGGTGACCAATCATATTTCCTCTCCGGTTCTCTATAGTGTATTCATTCATTTATTTATTATTATTAATTGCCTCTATGAGTACAAGTGCGTCTTATTGCTAGTGTAGAGTTCTACATGAAACCCACTTTGGGCACTATGCAATACCTATTTCATTTTATCACAATTTTAGTTTGAACCTAACAGTATTAAATATTATATACAATTTTAATTAAACACATTTTAATACGCAATAATAAATTCAATTCAAATTAAATTAAATTTAAAATAATAATAATAAAATTCAAAACCCTAATGTGCAAATTGTGAAGATAAAATATAAAAGCGATTTCAAAGTTTTGACTAGTAGTAGTTACAAAATAACACAAAGTAATACATTAAGAAAAAAAACTGGCCAAGTGCGAGTCGGACTCCCGCCCTAAGGGTTCCGTACCTTTCTACCATATGATAATATACTAAAAGCTTTTCCTCTTTGATTTTAAAAACTCCGGGTCCGTCCAACTTGACCCCTCTTTTATAGAAAAGTTCTTGAAGCGGGAGCTCACCTTAATTGGTTACTATAAGTTGTGAGAAAAAATTAAATATTTAATGATTTTAGACTTTTCCTTTTATTTGTACTGTGAGACCTAGCTTCTTGCCAAATTTCATAATTTTAGGTCAACGGGAAGTACCCTGTAGGTTTTGTTTTTTTGCATAAATGTATGGAGATGAGGACATAAAAAGCCATATCTTTTGATTGCGTCGTTGTAAAAAATTGAAATTTTCAGATCTTGTGCGTTATCAATTTCAACCTGATACCTCTTCTCGTTCGTGAGAAAAAAGGTCTTGACAGACAGACAGACGGACAACAAAGTGATCCTATAAGGGTTCCATTTTTTTATTTTGAGGTACGGAACCCTAAAAATACAATTTTATTTTGATAGTTTGTAAAATATTTTAGATGTAAAGAAATAAATAATTAACAATTTCGTTATGACAGGAAAAGTAAAATAAAATATTCAATAACATAAATTCGATCAAATATATGGTCAGTTCTACCTAAGTATTTAACTTATCATCCATAAATTTCGTCTCTGAATAATATTTTTTACTAAAAGAAGACGTTTTAACCTGAAATTAAAGCTCTTATACTTCTCGAACTGTATGCTTTCTGGTATATGATCGTAAATTTTGATAAACCTATTAAATGGGCTTCAGGAAAACATTTCCATCCTACTGGGCAGACCCACTAATTTATGTTTATGGCGTGTGTTCCGACCATACAATATCATTGACTGTATTGAACAGATTTAAGTATTTCCTCACGAGTTTCCTCACTTCCAGATTATATGTACAAGGTAGTGTCAACATATTTTTATTTCCAAAGTATGGTCTACAGCTACTTCTCGGGTGGATAAACATAATGCGCAGACACTTTTTTTTGAAGTACAAAAATATCATGGGCGTTTGTGCTATCTCCCCACAGTATAATTCCGTAGCCGAGGCAGGAATAGGCATAGCCGTAGTATACCATCAACGCGGTCTCTATGTTTGTATTCATCTTGATAATGCTCAAAGCTTAAGTTAGTTGTGACAATATGGCTTTTATTTTTTGTTTATTATGGGCTTTCCAATTTACGTGCGAATCTATGGTTACACCTGGCAAGTTAAACTCTTGGACTTCTTCAATTGAACTACCCTGTACATATAGCTGTAAATCTGTTGCAGGTTTATGTGGCAGCCTTTACTGTATAATTTTAGTTTTTTTCATATTTATTTCCAAATTGTGTTCGGTTTTCCACACAAGTGGTGCAACAGCTGATCGTTACACAATATTTTAACGCTACATGTCACCAGCAACGAAATATCGTCCGCAAACATGACACAAGGAGCATCCATGGAGTCTGGTAAATCGTACACATAAACCAGAAACAGGATACTGCCAAGGACACTACCTTGCTGAATGCTTGCTATTTATTGTAATTATTTCGGAGTTGACCAATTTTACCTCGCCTGTTTGCTCGTCATAGTGTTCTAACTCAACATATTGCTGCCTGTTTTATAGGTATGACTGCAGCCAAAAATATCCGTTTCCACGTATACCCGAGCCAAATATTTTTTTAACAGGATATGGTGAGAAATTTTTTCATAGGCTTTGGTTTTATCCAGTAAAATACCCATTGTGTAATTATTGTTATTTAGTGTCACGAATTTATCAAAGAAGGATTGCAGCCGTATGGCCATAATTTTCTCAAATATCTTTGAAACTGATGGTTATATCGTTATTGGTCTATACTGGCTGGGATCAAAACTGTCACCACCTTTTTTAAAATCTTTGCTATCTTTAATTTGCTTCCGAAACGGAATTCTATAAACGACTGGTTTACAAGGGTGGTTGTTGGTTTGGATAACTCGTTCGCACATAATTTAATTAACTTTTTTTAGTCAGGGAGTTAGACAGGATTGTCATCTTTCACAGGTTGATATACACATGTTCATAGAGTTTGCAATTAAGGAAATTAAAGAGAGTTGATACAACGGCTGTGTGAATAATATTCACAAAAACTATTTCAGGCCACATTCGACGACCCCTTATCTTGAAATATATTTGACCTTCAGACTTACGATATTTAAACTATTTTCATTTATCGAGTCCACTTTGACGCTTAATAAAGAGGGATGCGTATTTAGTTTATACAGCAGTCTATTTTACGAGACCGCGGTAAGTGAACGTACGTGACAAGGTTGAGTGATGTTTTGACCTCTCGCCTCAAGATTAGTTTCGGCCTTTTATTTGTATGTGGGATAGTAGAAATAACTACCATGTGCGACCATGGCATCTATTTGGGCTGTAAAACCTTGTGTTGCAATATTTATCAAAAGGCCCGTGCCAGTTTGTCTCATTCAACTTCCATAGGAGATGCATTTCCGGAAACGCTGACAAAATGGTACTTTGTTTATAAACTGAAAGAAGCATACATACAAATTTCAAAACTAACTTCAACAATGACCAATTTCCATAGGAAGTTTCCGTCCCGATTTTTCCCCTTAGGAGCTTTTTTTCAAATATCCTTTTTAGTAGTCACATACTCGTACGTGACATATTGATCTAAAAAAAAATTATCAGCTTCTCCATACTAGATTTATAATCGAAATAATTTACAATGATTAGCAAACTCCTTGGATTAGCATGAGTGTGATAGCAGGACCGGACGTGTATTATAATTTTAATGGTGCAGAATGTCAAAACGTATCGCTGCGTCCTGCTCTAGCGCATAATAGCTCTGTCTTCTTGCAATTTTAATTAGGCTACATCATCGACATATTAAGTATTCATAGAATTTTTTTGGGCTACATTATTTCGTCTGTCACTCAACTGAAGGAAACATTTAAAAAAAAATTATATGTTCATAATCATCATCATGTCCACTACAGGACAGGGAGCATTTTTTCCACAAATGTTTTATGTTACTTTATATAAAAATAAGACTCATATTGATTGATGATAATACCCTTTAACTCTTTTTTCACTTTTACTTTTATTTAAGCACTACATCGTTGTAAAATATTGTACCTGCGTATTACTTATCTGTGGTCTGAGCCTCGCCCAAGGGATCGCTAAATCAAAGAACCCCCGGATCCAAAGCCGCTGCAATCTTAGAGGCACGATATCTCACGCACCGAATTTACTCGTACGTCGGTGATTGAAAAATATATCGTTGATTGAGTGGGAAAGCGAAAACCCTCAGTTGTATAGTTATGGTTTTGTTTATTGGTTGCCGGGGATCTCAATATATCACGCAAGAGATCTGGCCCCTGAGTCAAGTTGCTTTCTACAATCGCAAACGCCAGTAGAATAGAATGAAAATGTATGGGATTGACATTAGCTAACGAAATGTCACGTGACAGCTTATGTCAAATCCATAGAGTTTTATTATATTCTACTGGCGTTTGCGATTGTAGAAAGCCACTTGACTCAGGGCCCGATCGCAAGAGATGGTAGAGATCTCACCTAGGGATAAGTCCGCCTTTGCATGTAATCTTTCAGACAATAGTCATTTTGTAATTTTCGTGCAATAAAGATTATACAACAAAAACAACAAGAAATATGCCGTCTCTATGAAAAAAATAAAATTATCCACACAACTCAATAACAATTACTATATGGATTCCATTTTCGGATCTCTTAATTATTTAATCGTATGGCATAATGACTAGGCGATAAATATACTATTAAATTAAATCTTGAAATTAATTAATTTATGATCTTTTATTAAAATTATAACACAATATATAATTCATCATAACATCCCATGGAACGTCCACTACAGGACAGGGAGCTCCCTCCAGAATTCTAGCTTTTGCTGGAAAAATGTGGTGGGATAGCACCATAGTCACCTCGCTTGTTAGCGTTACGGCTGGCACCATAGACCGCGGTTGTAGGTGACCGCAGTGAGTAAGATGTAAGACAAAGGAGGACGCTGCTGCCCATCCTCCAGTTAACCCTTAGTCGCCTCTTACGACACCCACGGGTATGTATGGGTTGGTACTATTCTTTGCCGGCACCACACGGGTCACTATATACATATAATTACATCCCGTAAAACGTCCACTTCTGCAACGTCCGTAAGCGTTGCGGCTAGACACCGCTGTTGTTGGTGACCGATACATATAATAATAGAAAAATGTTGCTACCCATCCTTTGGTTTATAATCCCTTCGTCGGCTTTTACGATACCCACGGGTTGAGATGGGTTAGTACTATTCTTTGCCGGCACCACAAGGAAGGGGAAGGGGTAGGCCTCGGCGAACGTACCTGGACCAAATTCAGGACGGTCTGAATAAAGGCCAGGTTAAAAGTACCCTAAACCGACGAGCATGTATGAAAGGATTGATGAAAGTACAGGAAGCAAGGGAAGTATGTCAAGATCGTAGCAGGTGGAGAACTGCGGTCTCTGCTTACCCCGACGGGAACAAGGCGTGATATTATGTATGTATGTATGTACCACACGGAAAATACTTTTTCAATACATTTGCTCGAAAAACGTACTTAGAAGGACGTAAACATTGCTCGTAAGTAGTTACTTACCGAACTAGTGCGGTAAGTAAAAAAAGTATAATACCAAGGAGTTTTTATCATAAAATTATTTTGTAAAGATACTACAGTGGTGACTTTTTACTTGGGTGACGACTGCCTACCTATATTTAAAATAAAATGGAGAGTACTAGGAGAACATAAATTGACAAGAGGCTGACAGTACTCATGGTTGGTTCCTTTACCAAAAGTATTACTTATACCTGTTTTCTCACAAATGTATTGAAAAACGTCGTAACATACACGTCCGTAAGGGTCATGACAAACTCGTGCCGATTGTAAACCCTCGACTTCGTCTCGGGCTTACAAAACGTCACCTCGTTTGTAATAACCCTACTTACGGAACTTGTATCTTAAACTACTATTGTGAAATAAAAGTGAATGCTTAAAAAACGAATCATCCTAACTTACTTCAACATTCCAGTAAAAACTAAACAGAATGTACTAGGAAGCAGTCGAGAGCTGTGCTCTGATGTAATTTCTCGTCCGTCCGGCGCTTCCATTATTTATGTTCAATTACGTGTTGCCGGATAGATTAGGTAAACATGCAGGGTGTGTTGCTGCTTGCTGTATCTGTAACCTAGTTTAGTCTTCACAGTATTAGTAGAATTAAGCAGATATCCACCCTTAATTTGTTGCCACCCCAGATATTTTAATAGGCGGTTCTGTTCATGAAACTGAACATTTTTTCCCAAGAAACAGGGTGTGTTGCTGCTTGCTGTATCTGTAATCTTGCCTCTTCCAGTCAAATCACGCTTCCGTAGGTCAGCTGGAAGAAATTTCCGTGTAGAAATAACCAGCACCTGTTGTGTCTTTTTTCTCAATTTTAATTCTATGTTTGTATTATCTTGTGTACAATAAACTGTAAATAAATAAATAGGTAAAATTTTTCGAACACTCACACAAACTGCATTAGCTGAATGCACATTTTCTATGGGACGTCGAAATTTTTTTTTTCGTATTTCGAACCTTAATATTTGGAAAAATTGTTCAGTTTCATGAGCAGAACCATGTCTTGAAGCATACGGGGTAATACAAAAACAACGGTGACAATTAGAAGATTCGTCCTGCAACGTCCTAACCAAATTAAGGGAGGCTCACAATGTATTTGTTTGGCACTCCAGGGTTATCACATGAGACGGAGAATAGTTTTTATGGACGGAATTGGAACATCTGAAAACAGTATCTTAATAAACCTTAGCAGCGTACATTTTGTTTTAATAACAAATTCCAACATATTTTTTTATATAATATAATTTCTATAGTTTTATAAGGATTTTGAAATCTAAATAAAAATCAAAAGATACCTATTTATTGATCGATCAGCGGTCTTCCCTGCAGCTTTGTTCCGTATTTCTTATCTCGTGGGAAATAATAAAAACGACTTTGAAATTGTAAATGAAAGAAAAGATAAATATGGAATGCTATTTATCGGACTATTTATTTCGTTTGCGTCAAGCTTTTTTTTTAATTCAAAATCATAGATAAAGGTCGGTGGAGAAATATTGAAATTTTTATATCTTAGGTCTTTGGTGATCTAATATTTGAAAGACTTTCAAAAGTCCTTTGGCTTTGTCGCTTGCATTTTCCCTTTTAAGAGTATGAGAAATACCGTTCAACATTCCACGACTAAATATAATATAAAGCAATAAGATTTTTTAACTCAAGAAATCTTCTCAAAGAGAGGTTCATAAAAAAGCTTTTCTCAATAACGGAGCCGCGGAACCTCGAGGGAAATGTCGGAATTAAACGCATACAGCCAGTTCGTAAAACTCGGACTTAGTCTTAGCGTGGGGCCATAAAAATACACAGAGACAAGTGGTTCCTAGAAATCCTGCTAAGAAAATGTGCTGAGATGGGTTAAATACACTACTTTAAACAATTTTAGTTTTATACGTCGTCAACAAAAATAATAATAAAAACATCACCCTAATCAAATAAACCTAATCCCTGGTTTTCCATTGCCATAGCAATGTTATTGACAACCTTTGCACCAGGTATGATCCGGAGCGAGGGTCATAATCATAACCTTTACTTCTGAGGCGTCGACCTACCTCGGCGACAGAAGTTTCGCCTCATTGCCCCAACAGCCTGCGGTTTCGAAAGCAAATGGGACAAAAACATAATTGGTGTCCAATGCAGAGTACTTGTCCCGCTTCTTCATCGCCGCATACTCAGCAGCAGCTCCAGCTTCTCTGACGGTACTCGAATCGAATGGTGGCCTGTGAGCTTCAAGACGACGTTTTCACAATAGTGTATCTTCTTTAAACAGACAGTTGTAATTTAGACTACACTCCTTAGATTATTATAATACTAACGCTACACTCCTTGCGACAAATGACAAGGAAAAATCATAAAATATGTTAGAAAATGGAATGAGATAGTATAGTCCACAAAACGAGACTGCATGTGAACTAGATTTGTGATGGCCGCTGGAGTGTTTTGTGCACCCTTAGTTACACGCTTCATTTAAATGTTCCCGCTAAAGCATTGGGCCCCCTAGAGGCCATAGGGCCGCGTGCACCAAAGGGTGCACTGAGATATTGTTCGATAGTTAAATGAAACCCTCCAGTGTACTCTGCTTGAACTCCCCTTTATTACTAATCTAATTGATCTATATACTAACTTATACGTGCGTCTACATGACGTCACACTACGTTTCCTACGTGATTCTATTGAGGAAGGGAACTACGTGATGATATGTGATTACCATATCACACCTCCCCTGAAAAGGATAGGCTTCCCTCCCCTGAAAAGAGAACCCTAGGGACAAAGTTTTTATAAAACATTAAATCTACTGTTACATTAATCTAAATTTCGATAACTTTACAATCATAAACAAGAAATATACTAAATATAACTTAAACATCATGATACAATACAAAAAAATATAACTTAAATTACGTACCAAACGTATTTATGCGCTCTCAACCATTCAAAATTTGAACTGCAATACTTTATAATACTTATTAAATTTGACTTTTGTAACTACTGTAAGTATACAATTTCCTTTAATATGGATTTTTTTTTTTTTTTTTTAAGAAAAATTAAGCAAATCACAACATAATATTGTTTTCATTAAGTATTCCCACTTTTGTACATTCATCTTTATTTAACTTGGAAGAAAATAAAAAAAACCGTATCTTTAACATTAATGACAATCTTAAAAATATTATGGTCAAGTGAATCAAGTCAATTCCAAACAAACTAAATCTTATTATTACTAAATAAATCCAGTTAGCTAATTACTATACAAAATAATATCATGAATTTATTGGAACTAAAAAAAAAACCAATCTGTATACGGAAAAATAATATTTCTATAAATTCATGACGCTATATTTTAACAATTGTTGGCTATATGCGTTATGTATAGTCAAAGTATTATTTCAATATTTTGTTATAGTTAACCGATGATGTAACGAACGGTCATACTAGAAAATTTAATTAAAAACATTATTCTTGATACTCATATTCATACCATTGTGTAATATAACATTATAATATTTTATCCAATTATATAAAAAAAAATTACGTATCAGACTTTCAGGGAAAAAACTCTATTCAAAACATAATATTCACTCAGAAAATTCGTGATCAGAACATAGCATTTATGTTTACCCTTTACCACACTACATGAAATGCATGAGTTATCATATTCTTATTTTCCCTCATTACCGGTTAAGGTCATTCATTACCTTTTAATAACGCATTTCGCGCTTAGTCAGACTCATAGACATTTTATAATGGTCTGTAACTAACTACCTAGGCCTGCTGCGTCTCGGCGCGCCTTCAGAACTTCAGATACTAGTCATTCCCATATAACTAATTTCTCGGGTTGGCCAGCCCGTAATTACCATAATCGGTAGCACAATATTTTGGCACTTTCTACCGACCTGTC
Source organism: Athrips mouffetella (assembly GCA_947532105.1). NCBI lineage: Eukaryota > Metazoa > Arthropoda > Insecta > Lepidoptera > Gelechiidae > Athrips > Athrips mouffetella. The sequence continues at coordinate 8,140,118 of OX383958.1, forward strand.
GCGACATAATACTGAGTTCCACTGAACTTCATTATAACATAAATAGTATAAGGTCATATTTTAAGACATCTAACTGGATGTCTCCAACATCTTCAAAATGAAGGATCTGAAACCTTATCGTGCCTTTTCCCCCTATCGCTACTTTGTAGACAATGGGTTTGTCACATATTGCATTAAATAATGCTTACTTATCCTAATCATTCCTTCCTAACTATTATGCTCAAACTAATCATTCAGCTAATAGCACATCAACTCTTGGGTGATCAATCCAATCGTATTACGATACATTATTAACATAAGATTTTCCAACGTTTATAATTTTCCTAGAAAAATAGACTTTCCTTTCTATCCCAATCCTATTTCAACTTGCACTTACAAGGACCATCTGGCTGCAATATCAGTAAGTTGCCGTACCAAGTTGAATTAACATAACATCAATCCAAAATGATTTTTAATACGCAACCACTCTATCGCCTATCTTCTCCTAACTATACTCGTCCGTGAGATTTTGAGACGTTATCAAGAAACACTACCAAAATCGTTTCATCGATATTCTGTTCAAATATACTTCCATTCTAAAATACTTTTTGTAAATGGGAAATAGCGTAGACCCATACTGAACAACATATTCAATTCCACTATTCGTAACTTGAAAATAGACAGAATGCATGAGATGACACATCTCTGCTACCATATTTTTAAATATTCTCTCGGAATAGGAATACTCCACAAAAAAAAATTCAAACATATCATCACGTCTGCCCGTCCGTATGAATGTATTATCAATTTGATTTCAATTTGAAAAACAAATACACTCGCATCACGTGCAGTGCATAATACAAAACAACAAATTGTACGTCAGCATTTAAAACTACTGAAATATAGACACATTCCACGATGTGCTAGAATCTGCACAGTTTGCAAAACAATAATTCAAAGTCAATCAAGTTATGATGTAATAATTAGTTGTAACATTTGATTACAACTCCACTGCGATATCTAGAACTCTGTTATTTTATTAGTATTTCCTTATTATTTTACCCGCAGCGTCACAAATAGCTTAATATTAGTAAATCATTATCCTAATATAACATAATCGTAAACACCCCGAATAAAACCCTTAATTATTAATTAATAAAAATACCTCAACAACCAGCATATTATAGCGTAAAATATTTCGTGAACAATGTACAATATCGTTGATTCTAAGCATGATTACGCTTCAGGCATGCTTGCGCGTGACGTAATCACGCTGAAATGCAAAACGAAAAGAAATCGAAACGAAACCAAAACTAAAACGAAACCAAAACGCAACGCATGAAACGCGCGCGCTATTTAACACTTCGTTTGTTTACTCCCATTAACTGGTTATATGCATTCTAATTTTTACTAAACATTTAAGAATTTGTGTGGTGAATTTTTCTTTAATGAAGATATTGTTTAAAATTTTATGACAGTTATTGTTAAAAAAAAATTGATATTTCCGTTCGTATCTTCAGCATCTTTTATTCGTTTTAATATATAGACGCTATTAATTTGATAACCTTTCTAATGTTATTTGAACTACAATACATGAATGCTGAAAACCAGGTATTGCTGAGCTAAGATCTTGTTAACACCTACTTAATTTTAATATACCTGTGTGAATAAAAATAACCTGAAATTGATTAATAGAACTTAGCATTCTTGAAAGATAACTATAACTAAAAAAAAAAATTTAACCACTCAAAACAAAAGATAGATTATTATGACTAAAAATAACAACCAACTAGGTATTTAGGTTATGTAAAATAAACAAATTAATAATACCCAAAATTGAGGACTGCTATCTACCAAACGCTTCCTCCGGGGTTGAACTTGTTGCTGTCCAGAAGGCTCTTCGTGCTCTTCACTCATGCAGATAGGACCTGCACCTTGCACTTGCCATCCTGTCGCTCCCCGCCGACAGCTCTTGATAACCATTGCGCTGCCACCCTGCACTTCGCACTCACCGTCTATGTTTGAGGTGGCAAACATCCCTCTTGCCATCTCGTCGTTGCGTGAAATTGCCATCTTACCCGTCGTACGTCAACACGCAGCATCCGGTAACATAGTCCAGAAAGCAGCATGGATTGGATGCCTTACAACGGACCTCGATCTGGAGCCATCTTCTTACAAGGCCCGTAAATCGGTGGCCACGATGCGGCGCTTTTCCCGATGACCGACTTCGAAGACTTCACTAAGACACTGCTCTATCCACTACGGTCGCCATGAGATATTATTCGACGGCGAATATTAGTGGAAGGCTGTCACGGTCGCCATGAGATATTGTTCGATAGTTAAATGAAACCCTCCAGTGTACTCTGCTTGAACTCCCCTTTATTACTAATCTAATTGATCTTATATACTAACTTATACGTGCGTCTACATGACGTCACACTACGTTTCCTACGTGATTCTATTGAGGAAGGGAACTACGTGATGATATGTGATTACCATATCACAGCACAAAGCGCTACAGCAGGTGAAAATTTGAATGGACTGATTCACATTTTTCAAGCTCGTTATACCCTTTCTGTACACCTTGTGATTTTTTTCTCGTAGACTGATCATGTTGGTTTCTTTTCTCTTAAAGATAAGCATTTTGCAAATTTCCTTTCTACACATTCATAGGAAATCAAAAAAATACATTTTAATGATACTGTTCACTAAAATTTTGTGGATCAACAGTAGCTTTTAAAATGGCATTAGCAATAAAAATTCTAAAGAAATTCATCGTAACGTCCCGTGAAATGTTCACTGCTGGACAGGGAGCTCCATTCAAAATAAAATTGTGGAAGGCGAATACCATAGTCACCACCGCGGTTGTGGAACGATACACTAAATGACGCTGCTGTTCATCCTACGGTTCATAATCCCTTAGTCGCCTCTTACGACACCCACAGGAAGAGATGGGTTGGTACTATATTTTACCGGCACCACAGAGCACTTAAGAACTTTCAGTGGAACTATAGGATCTTCTATGACTATCTTTAAGCCAGGGCTAACTCCCAAGGGAGCGAAGAACATCTAGCTGACTTCCTCACCAACCAATAAAATGTGTCATAAATGCTGTCGCATTGCGAACTTTTTGTGATGTTCTTGTTATATTTTCTCTAACGAGTGCTTAGAGAATGCTGAGATTTCATAAAAGCTTTTAGATTCTACGAGTTTCTGGAATGGAATGTGTGTATACGAAGTCGAACACATAATTTTGTTAAACTATAATCACATTGATAAAGGAATGCTGGATATCCACATGTGGTCATATAGTGTCAGTGAATGTTAGAAATTTTTGAACGGGAAGCTTTTGGCGACCCTTCCAATACCAAATACAGCACGTATAAAGGCTAGATCAAAAGTACCCTCAACCAATAAACGTGGAAGGAAGCGACGGAAGTATTGTCTAGATCATAGCAGGTTAAAACTGTGGTCTTTGCCTAACCCGGTGGGAAAGATGGAGGCGTAATGATTTGTGTATGTTAATCGAATCACTTATTGTAATTTTCAAAGTAAGTATGTTTTGTGTACCTGTGTAGGCGTGTAGTGCCGATAAACAATAGTACAAACCCATCTCTACGTCTCGGTGTCGTAAGACGTGACTTAGGGTTTATGAACTGGATGATTGACAGCAGCGTCCTTCTGTGTAACGTACCATGCCGATGTCCATGGTGCCAGCCGCAACGCTAACAAGCCTAGTGACTGCGGCACTTCCCCTCAAAATTGTACACGGCACCAAGGAAGTTGACACAAAACCAGTAGAAGCCAAACTAGCGCCACGCTACAAACCAGCCAGCCGCAACGCTAACAAGCCTAGTGACTGCGGCACTTCCCCTCAAAATTGTACACGGCACCAAGGAAGTTGACACAAAACCAGTAGAAGCCAAACTAGCGCCACGCTACAAACCAGCCAGCCGCAACGCTAACAAGTCTAGTGACTGCGGCATTTCCCCTCAAAATTGTACACGGCACCAAGGAAGTTGACACAAAACCAGTAGAAGCCAAACTAGCGCCACGCTACAAACCAGCCAGCCGCAACGCTAACAAGTCTAGTGACTGCGGCACTTCCCCTCAAAATTGTACACGGCACCAAGGAAGTTGACACAAAACCAGTAGATGCCAAACTAGCGCCACGCTACAAACCAGCCAGCCGCAACGCTAACAAGTCTAGTGACTGCGGCACTTCCCCTCAAAATTGTACACGGCACCAAGGAAGTTGACACAAAACCAGTAGAAACCAAACTAGCGCCACGCTACAAACCAGCCAGCCGCAACGCTAACAAGCCTAGTGACTGCGGCACTTCCCCTCAAAATTGTACACGGCACCAAGAAAGTTGACACAAAACCAGTAGAAGCCAAACTAGCGCCGGGCTACAAACCAGCCAGCCGCAACGCAAACAAGCCTAGTGACTGCGGCACTTCCCCTCAAAATTGTACACGGCACCAAGGAAGTTGACACAAAACCAGTAGAAGCCAAACTAGCGCCACGCTACAAACCAGCCAGCCGCAACGCTAACAAGCCTAGTGACTGCGGCACTTCCCCTCCAAATTGTACACGACACCAAGGAAGTAGACACAAAACCAGTATAAGCCAAACTAGCGCCACGCTACAAACCAGCCAGCTGCAACGCTAACAAGCCTAGTGACTGCGGCACTTCCCCTCAAAATTGTACACGGCACCAAGGAAGTTGACACAAAACCAGTAGAAGCCAAACTAGCGCCACGCTACAAACCATCCAGCCGCAACGCTAACAAGCCTAGTGACTGCGGCACTTCCCCTCAAAATTGTACACGGCACCAAGGAAGTTAACACAAAACCAGTAGAAGGCAAACTAGCGCCACGCTACAAACCAGCCAGCCGCAACGCTAACAAGCCTAGTGACTGCGGCACTTCCCCTCCAAATTGTACACGGCACCAAGGAAGTTGACACAAAACCAGTAGAAGCCAAACTAGCGCCACGCTACAAACCAGCCAGCCGCAACGCTAACAAGCCTAGTGACTGCGGCACTTCCCCTCAAAATTGTACACGACACCAAGGAAGTAGACACAAAACCAGTAGAAGCCAAACTAGCGCCACGCTACAAACCAGCCAGCCGCAACGCTAACAAACCTAGTGACTGCGGTAATTCCCCTCCAAATTGTACACGGCACCAAGGAAGTTGACACAAAACCAGTAGAAGCCAAACTAGCGCCACGCTACAAACCAGCCAGCCGCAACGCTAACAAGCCTAGTGACTGCGGCACTTCCCCTCAAAATTGTACACGGCACCAAGGAAGTTGACACAAAACCAGTAGAAGCCAAACTAGCGCCACGCTACAAACCAGCCAGCCGCAACGCTAACGAGCCTAGTGACTGCGGCACTTCCCCTCAAAATTGTATACGCCTGAAATCAGAGACCTGTTTAAAGAAAGGTAAACTATTTCCACTGACGACGTGCATCACGCGTTTTTGCTTGAATTCTGGAGGAAGTTTCTCGTCCTGGTGCAGTGGACGTTTCATAGGATGTTATCACGATGATATTATGAAGATGTCTTAAACTGCGTTGTTTGTTTTGCAATCTTACTCACGATGCGATGTAATCAATTTACGTGGTACTCATGAAAATCGGTCTCTATTTGTTTTATCGGGTACAGTTGGGACTAGGAGCAGTTGAACAGGGTAATTTAAAGATTTCAAGCCGATACCGATAAAAATTGAAAAGCGCCGATAAAATTATGCGTTGAAACAGTACTCATTACTTACTCGTGTCGCTTCTATCGCCACAGTTCTTTTTGTTTTATCGGCATCAGCTCGGAATCGTCGCGGTGGACAAACAATCTTACCTCAATATTTCAAATAAAAAAACTACCAAAGCTGCCATATAAAAACTTAAAACTCCTTTTCTCTGGCCGTATCGTTATAGCCATCATTATGTTTACGCACAATTTAAAACCGTCCAGCGCAATGAATACTGGCTGTTGAGTTAAATGGAATTTGTATTTATAGAGACCAGTATTTCTTTCTTTCGCACTCATGCGTATAGTTTATTAGAGATATTCAGCCCTCTAGTTCTGTAATTTGAAGATACAGTATTGTACCACAGTACAACCGCGACATCTATTAAGGTGATCAAAATTTGGAACTTTATTTATAATAAATTGGCAAAGAGGATATACTGGGTATACATGCAAAACCCTCCTGCAACTGGTAAAGGGTGTGCTCAGAGTTGAAAATAAACAACCTTTCCAAAGAAATATGGATCAAAATCAGAAAATTGTCTTGGGCTTCCCATATAAAATGCTTGTTTCTTTGGAAAAGTTGTTCAGTTTTGTGATCTGAGCACACCCTCGAGCTATCGCACGATTTTAGATTTACACCCTGTATAAAATATTCTCGACTGACGACGCTGTTAATTGAACAGATATCGCGGTGATACAAAGTCAAAGTATACCTTATTTATAATTTTTTGATTCTTTGATCACTTTATGACATTTTACTAAAAGTTACGCTACTTACTTCACTACGTCAAACATAGTGGCGCCATGTAGTAAAACAATAAAAGACGAGAAAGTGTACCTAACCTACACACTGTACTAACTTTCAATCAATGAAAACACAACATCCCATGAAAACGTCCACTACAGGACAGGGAGCTCCCTCCAGAATTCTAGCTTTTGCTGGAAAAATGTAGAGGGGAAGTACCATAGTCACCTCGCTTGTTAGCGTTACGGCTGGCACCATGGACCGCGGTTGTAGGTGACTGCAGTAAGTAAGATGTAAGATATGAAGGAGGATGCTGCTGCCCATCCTCCAGTTAACCCTTAGTCGCCTCTTACGACACCCACGGGTATGTATGGGTTGGTACTATTCTTTGCCGGCACCACACGGGGCACGGGGTACTAACTTTAATACCGTTTAATTCAAGAAAATCAAAATGAAAAAATTATGTACAGGGTTGACACAAAAAACATAAGTCAATTTGAATTAGAACCGCAGTCCAATCCCATGGATGTTTCTCTTCCATATACTCTGATATTTTATACTAACCTTTCGTGTACAAATTTTGTTAGATAACAGTTTTAAATTTATCTACCGGTAAACTTTCAATATCAGTGGGTACCTTATTATAAAAGCGTATACATTGACCTTTAAAAGATTTACTAATCTTGTGAAGACGGACACACTAACACAAGAAGCAAGTTGATACTGTCTTGTTTCTTGTGTTGACACTGTGTCTATTTTTTGACAAAAATGTTTATATTTCGTTTGACATACACAAAATTTTCATAAATGTATTGCGACACAAAAGTCTAAAGGTTGATCTCTTTAAATTTATTTCTTAGAGACTCTCTAGGCTTCATTTTTTAAATTGCACAAACAGCTCGCTTTTTAGGGTTCCGTACCGCAAAATTAAAAAAACGGAACCCTTATAGGATCATTTTGTTGTCCGTCTGTCTGTCTGTCAAGACCCTTTTTAGGGTTCCGTAGCCAAATGGCAAAAAACGGAACCCTTATAGATTCGTCATGTCTGTCTGTCGGTCCGTCCGTATGTCACAGCCACTTTATTCCGAAACTATTAGAGCTATACTGTAGAAAACTTGGTAAGTAGATGTATTCTGTGAACCGCATTAACATTTTTACACAAAAATAGAAAAAAAAACAATAAATTTTAGGGTTCCCCATACTTAGAACTGTGGTGTATCCATGGATAGCACTTCAAAAATGATATTGAGGTTTCTAATATCATTTTTTTCTAAACTGAATAGTTTGCGCGAGAGACACTTTCAAAGTGGTAAAATGTGTGAGTCACCCCCCCCCCCTTTAACTTCTAAAATAAGAGAATGATAAAACTAAAAAAAATATATGATGTACATTACCATACAAACTTCCAACAAAAATTGGTTTGAACGAGATCTAGTTAGTACTTTTTTTTAATACGTTATAAACCGTAAACCGCAATTTACCTTTCATTCAATCAACTCAAATATAAATTTTAGTTACTTACGTCACATAATAAAGTTTTTTAGCAATAAAACTACCGTAACTTTTACTTACATACGTAAAGGTTTGTACGGAACCCTCAGTGCGCGAGTCCGACTCGCACTTGGCCGGTTTTTCTCACGAACGAGAAGAGGTATCAGGTTGAAATTGATAAAGAATACTCGTATTAAGGTCCATAAACCACACAAGATCTGAAAATTTCAATTTTTACAACGACGCAATAAAAAAATATGGCTTTTTATGTCCTCATCTTCATACATTTATGCAAAAAAGCAAAACCTACAGGGTACTTCCCGTTGACGAAGAAGCTAGGTCTCACAATACGAATAAAGGGAAAAGTCTAAAATCATTAAATATTTAAATTTTTCTCACAACTAATAGTAACCAACTAAGGTGAGCTCCCGTTTCAAGAACTTTTCTATAAAAGAGGGGTCAAGTTGGATGGTCGCGGAGTTTTTAAAATCAAAGAGCAAAAGCTTTTAGTAAATCATATGGTAGATGGGTACGGAACCCTTAGGGCGCGAGTCCGACTCAAACTTGGCCGGTTTTTTTGTATAAAAAGCTGTTTGCATCCGCAGCATGACCTCATAACAACAAGCCATATGACATGAGACTATGGAAATAACTGAAGTAGACTAACTAACCTTGCGGTGTCTACATCCGTCAGAGCTCTTATTTTTTTCAGTGCGTATGCGGCAGAACTGAGTCTGTCTAACATTTTTTTAATATGCGGTCCCCATTGTAGCTTGTTATCTAAAGTGATACCAAGGAACACAGTAGATTCCACAGGACTCAATATTTCAACTTTTACTTAAAGGTTCGTTGCAACTGGCGTTACATTAGACAATACAAATTTCTTCTCGTTGAGAAGCAGATAATTTACTGTAAATTTTACTGTTGTCTTTTGACTTTAAAAATCAAAATCAGAAACTGTACCTTATCTACTATACTGGACCTTATATAAGGTGTTTTTTTAATTAGACCCAAATATTGTTAGGGTTACCTCAAGGACCTAAATGAATACTATTGGTGTTATTTTTTTACATTTCTATTCGCTAGTTTTCGAGAAAAATCCTAAAAACAATACCGTTAAATATCGTAAAATGAACACTCCGTATCAGCACAGGCGGCAGCGCGGAGTCGTGAGCCAATCACGCGCAAGCCGAGTGTGCGGTTCGGGCGGTTTCGGCTCGGTTTCGGGCTCTTAGTACGCTCGAAATCATTACTACAGGATGATTGCAAATAATAATATTTGTTTTGTTGGAAAATTATAAAAAAAAACTAGCGGGAGGATTTTTCTAAAACTTTGATAAACCTTTTTCTTTATCATAGTTACACCACCCCTAGAAATATTTGGGTCTAATTTAAAAACACCTTATATAGTTAACTTCAAGAAACTTTACCTTTCCTACAATACTTACTGTAGCTTAGTATCTTTTACCTCAAGAAACTGTACTGTACCTTAATATCGCTAATTTCAAGAAACTGTACCTTACCTACTGTACCGTACCTTAGTCACACCCCGGACATAACATACAACGAGCGTGAATTAGAAATTTGAAGTATTCTGTACAAAAGACCCTCAGGAAGACCACGAGGCGAGGGGGTGAGGGATGGGTTGTAAGGGGGCGGAGAGTGTTCGTTCTGTATAATAGTACTGTTACTTTTTCTGTGCTACTGTACTTTAGTATCGTTTACTTCAAGAATATCCTAGAGAATCTATCTATATATATAAAAGAAGAAGGTGACTGACTGACTGACTGACTGACTGACTGACATATCAACACACAGTCCAAACCGCTGAGTCTAGAGATTCCAAATTTGGCATGTAGGTTCTTGATGAGACCTAAAGGTGCACTAAGAAAGGGTTTTATAAAATTCCACCCCTAAGGGGGTAAAATAGGGGGTGAAAGTTTATATGAAAGTCCGTCAGTTTTGAAGTTAGGGTCATCAAAATTTGTATTTAGGCTGACGACTAAATATTAATAGTTATGTGTCTCAGGGTTTTTGAAAATTCGACACCCTTAAGGGTGAAAAGGGGGATGAAGTTGAAAATTCTTTATTTTTAAAGTAAAATCCACATAATTTATTATTTAGGCATTAATGATGTAATTCTATGCAACATTTATCACTGTTATTGAAATTCCACCCCAAGTTCAACCCCTAAAAAAGGGAAATGGGATGAAAAAGTCTAAAAACTAATATGGGTATCGTTTGTGTGGTTTATCGGGTCGCTGATTACGAAAACTACAACAATTTTGAAATCCAACGTGGTGGACGTTAAATACCATCAGTCCCTTGGGATGAGTTTTGGGGTGCGAAAGGGTTGAAATGTGAATTTGGGTGTCGTTTGTATGGTTTATCGGGTCGCTGATTACTAAAACTACAACAATTTTGAAATCCAACGTGGTGGACGTGAAATACCATCATCCCCCTCTGGGGATGGAGTTGGGGTGCGATAGGTTGAAATGTCTAAAAATCAATATGGGTGTCGTTTGTATGGTTTATCGGGTCGCTAATTACGAAAGCTACAACAACTTTGAAATCCAACGTGGTGGACGTGAAATACCATCATCCCCTGGGGATGGGGTTGGGGTGCGATAGGTTTGAAATGTCTAAAAATAAATATGGGTGTCGTTTCTATGTTAGGGATAGCGGTTAAATTGGCGCAAGGGGTAGGGATAGGGGCAGGGACAGGAAGAAGTAGAGGTAGAGGTAGAGGTAGAGGTAGAGGTAGAGGTAGAGGTAGAGGTAGAGGTAGAGGTAGAGGTAGAGGTAGAGGTAGAGGTAGAGGTAGAGGTAGAGGTAGAGGTAGAGGTAGAGGTAGAGGTAGAGGTAGAGGTAGAGGTAGAGGTAGAGGTAGAGGTAGAGGTAGAGGTAGAGGTAGAGGTAGAGGTAGAGGTAGAGGTAGAGGTAGAGGTAGAGGTAGAGGTAGAGGTAGAGGTAGAGGTAGAGGTAGAGGTAGAGGTAGAGGTAGAGGTAGAGGTAGAGGTAGAGGTAGAGGTAGAGGTAGAGGTAGAGGTAGAGGTAGAGGTAGAGGTAGAGGTAGAGGTAGAGGTAGAGGTAGAGGTAGAGGTAGAGGTAGAGGTAGAGGTAGAGGTAGAGGTAGAGGTAGAGGTAGAGGTAGAGGTAGAGGTAGAGGTAGAGGTAGAGGTAGAGGTAGAGGTAGAGGTAGAGGTAGAGGTAGAGGTAGAGGTAGAGGTAGAGGTAGAGGTAGAGGTAGAGGTAGAGGTAGAGGTAGAGGTAGAGGTAGAGGTAGAGGTAGAGGTAGAGGTAGAGGTAGAGGTAGAGGTAGAGGTAGAGGTAGAGGTAGAGGTAGAGGTAGAGGTAGAGGTAGAGGTAGAGGTAGAGGTAGAGGTAGAGGTAGAGGTAGAGGTAGAGGTAAAGGTAGAGGTAGAGGTAAAGGTAGAGGTAGATAGGTAGAGAGAGAGGTAGAGGTAGAGAGGTAGAGGTAGAGAGGTAGAGAGGTAGAGAGGTAGAGATGTAGAGAGGTAGAGAGGTAGAGAGGTAGAGAGGTAGAGAGGTAGAGATGTAGAGAGGTAGAGAGGTAGAGAGGTAGAGAGGTAGAGAGGTAGAGAGGTAGAGAGGTAGAGAGGTAGAGAGGTAGAGAGGTAGAGAGGTAGAGAGGTAGAGAGGTAGAGAGGTAGAGAGGTAGAGAGGTAGAGAGGTAGAGAGGTAGAGAGGTAGAGAGGTAGAGAGGTAGAGAGGTAGAGAGGTAGAGAGGTAGAGAGGTAGAGAGGTAGAGAGGTAGAGAGGTAGAGAGGTAGAGATGTAGAGATGTAGAGAGGTAGAGAGGTAGAGAGGTAGAGAGGTAGAGAGGTAGAGAGGTAGAGAGGTAGAGAGGTAGAGAGGTAGAGAGGTAGAGAGGTAGAGAGGTAGAGAGGTAGAGAGGTAGAGAGGTAGAGAGGTAGAGAGGTAGAGAGGTAGAGAGGTAGAGAGGTAGAGAGGTAGAGAGGTAGAGAGGTAGAGAGGTAGAGAGGTAGAGAGGTAGAGACGTTGAGACGTTGAGACGTAGAGACGTAGAGAGGTAGAGACGTAGAGACGTAGAGAAGTAGAGACGTAGAGACGTAGAGAGGTAGAGACGTTGAGAGGTAGAGGCACAGGTACAGGTAGAGGGAGAGGGAGAAGGAGGGGGAGAGGGAGGGGCCGGGGAAGAGGGAGGAGGGGGAGAGAGAGAGGGAGGGGGAGGGGGACAGGAAGGGGGGAGAGGGAGAGAAAGGGAGAGCGTTTGAGTTTTTCTCAATTCTTTCTGCGAATTGGCTCTGTTTTGAAATATTAAATAAAGGTGTCTCTCATCTCTCTCTTTAGATTTGTTAGGATACTGCTGCTAAGTTCCTCTGTTCTGAGTAATTTATGAGTAACGTCTGTATATTTTATAAAATTCAGCTGGATCTTGAATTATACTCATTTATTTTCGCAGGGTTAGTCCTATTTTTCCTTAGTTTAAAATTACCCCGAAATGACGGGAAAACATCTCATTGCTTCGCAAAAACCGGTAACAACATAAATACGAAATCCACGCGAGCGAAGCCGCGGGCAATAGCTAGTATAATATAGTGAGAGCGGATAAGCGAAAACCTGAACCGTTGTAAGTGAAAGATATGGGCCCTGAGTCAAGTGGCTTTCTACTATCGCAAACGCTAGTAGAATAGAATGCAAATGTATCGGATTGACATTAGATAACGAAATGTTGCGTGACAGCTAATGTCAATCCCATACATATTTATTCTATTCTATTCTATAGCGTTTGCGATAGTAGAAAGCCACTTGACTCAGGCCCATGGTCTCTATGTGCCTGTGAAAACAGCCCTTAATTTATAGAGGTTAAGGTCCTATTGAAATAATGAATATAACTTTAGGAGATTACTCAAACCAAGAAACTGAACAATATCCCTTAAGGGACATAGGTCGAAAATCAAAACAATATTTTCTACTTTGCATAGAGACAGCGTCAGATGCTAGGTCATAAAGTTTTTTTGCATTGACCTATTTTCTTGGGAAAATTGTTTAGTTTGCATTCGCTTCTTCTTCTTCGTCTTCTATTTGTAAGGCTCTGATTTATTTTATTTTATTTATTTTATTTTCTTCGGGAGCTAACAGCTTAATCAGTCTAGGTTACAAAATATTGTTACAAGAGCCAATTATAAGCTTCCACATGTAAAAAAGAATACAAATTAAAAACTTATGTCTATGACAGAACACAGTAATATATCTATGTAACTAAGAAAGAATAATAAATAACTAACAAAGTCTGGATGACTGCCTACAATAACGAAAACTACATTAGCGTGATTCTATATTGAACTTATTAAAATATTCGTTAGAAAGAGTTTTTTTAATATTATTATTACTGTTGCAAAACAAATCGATGCCACTGCTGCCACTTAGATCATTAAACAGTCTTGATGATCTAACTAGAAAACTATTGTTCCTATAATTTATTTTGGAGGAGGGAACATCAAGCAGTTTGTTCAAGCGTAGATTTCTGGAAGGGACTCTCAAATTTATCTTACTTAAAAGATAGGGGCTTTCAATTGTACCTTGGGCTATGTTTGCAAGGAAGCAAATATCAGCAATGTCTCTTCAGAGTTTTAATGGTAGTAAATGTAGCCGTGCACAGCGTTCATTATAAGGGTGATGGGCTAATCTAAATTTATATGTCAAATATCTAGTAAACTTCTTTTGAATTTTCTCTATCTTGATAATATATTTATTATAATTATGGTTCCATAATTGAGAACAATATTCTCAATTACTCCTCACGTAAGCACAATAAAGTATTTTAATGGTTTTCATTTTTTAGAATAACATCATTATAACATTATTTTATTGTTGCTTATGTGATTATTTTATAGCTCCTGAACTACGGACAAATCTGACTCAAAGTTAAAGTATACTTTATTCATTAGGATTCTTTGATCACTTTATTATGTCAGTTATACTGAAAACTACGTCACAACACAAACAGAGTGGCGCCATGAGGAAAAAAAAACCGGTCAAGTGCGAGTCGGACTCGCGCGCCGAGGGTTCCGATATACCTATAGTATTTTTGGAAGCAATAAAGTCCATTTTCAGGACCGCAAAACTAAATTTGTTTGTAAAGGTTTTTTGCAGATTTCTGAAAAACTGTGCAACTTAGAAAGATCGTTTTATTTTTGCTGTAAAGTTTACATAAACCTCTGTCAACTGTAATTAATTCAGATTTTCCCTTACTCAAACTTCGGAGATAAGGGGGGGGGAATGGTATTTTTTTTGACATTTTTCATCATAACTTGAAAACTAAGAAACTTAAAAAAATACAAAAATATATTTTAAAATGTACAAGTAAAGCCCTTTCATATGATACCCCACTCGACCTAGTAGCGACAATTTGAAATTTGGCCCCCCCTATTTTGGCCCCCTTTACATTAATAATCATACTTTTTTCAAAAAATTTTCATGTGCAATTAAGTTAGGCAACTATATTCTAAAACTATTCCAAATTTCAGCTCGATAGCGTAAGTGGTTGCTGAGATATAGAGGTGTGACAGACAGACGGACAGACAGACAGAGCGGCACCATAAGGGTTCCTTTTTTTTACCATTTTGGTATCGGAACCCTAAAAAGTGACAAAAAACTGACTCACTGCTACAAAACGGTATGTTTAAAAAAAACATTTTGAAAGATGTAAAAAGGGCTCTGCATCATCATCATAACATCCGATTATAAGTCTACCGCTGGAAATAGTGCTCCCTCCAGAGCATTTCGTTTTGGTCTATTTTAGTGAAGTCCTCAGTCACCTCACTTGTTACTGTTACGGCTTGCCCTAAGGACCTTGTTTGTAAGTGACCGCAGTATATGAAAGATGGTAAAATACGTAGAAAGACGCTGCTGCCCATCCACCGGTTCAAAATCCTTTAGTAAAACATCATTCAATCTTAGTAAAACTATAGGAATCAAATAACATTACAGTCACGTTGGTTCTATCTCAAAAAAGCACTGAAGACAGTTTTCACCGACATTTTATTTGAATTTTTCATCCGCCTACCTACGCAGAATGCTTAGAGAGCGCTTTTATAAAATTTTAATTATGCCCACATCGCTCTCACGTCTCGCATCTCGCGACTGTTTTTACGAGGGTATTCCTAACAGGGAGAGGAGAGAGTTCTTTATATTTTAAAACGTCTGCACTTGGTTAGTGGAAGCTTTTCTATGTAAAACTAGTTGAGTTTTTGTCGCAACTAGTTTTTCTTACTACAGCTACAGAGGTAGAATTACATCTTCTAAATCAGCGTTTCTTAACCTTTTTCAGTCCATGGACCCCTAGAAATACAAACACGATTTCAGGGACCCCCTTAGTAAAAAGACGACAGTAAGTTTTGGACTATTTATTTTAGTAATTAATATAATTACGATTAAATTTATGCCAAATGTAGTGATATATGGGTTGAAGTTACTTACTAAATTGTAATTTCCCAAAATCATACGGATGATGTACCTACATCTGTTACAAGGTTTTTTGGTATTTATTATGGATAAATGGTCCATAGATGAGACTGCGGACCCTCATACACATAGTCGCGAACCCCAAGGGGTCCGCGGACCACAGCTAAAGAAACACTGTTCTAAATATTGGAACTAAGGATTTTTAGACTATAAAACTGAACAAGAAATTCCCTAGAAATCTTCACCGTGTGTTTTCGATGTGATGTATTTTTAGGGTTCCGTAGTCAACAAGGAACCCTTAAACCCTTTTTTCGTCATGTCCTTTTGTCAGTCTGTCTGTCTGACGGTTTGTGGATCTGTCGGTCTGTCGATTTGTCTGTCTGTTCGCGGCTTAGTTCAGTGACTACTCTAATTTGGTATGGATATACACAGAGAAGGTAATCACTGATACTCGTATTATACATATTAGTCACGCTGACAAAGTAGTATTATAAAATCTTGAAAAAAAATTTTTTTCGTGGGGACACGTAACTTGGGGATGAAGTTTTAGGGTTCCGTAGTCGATAAGGAACACTTATAGTTTCGTCATGTCTGTATGTCGCTCTGTCAGTCCACAGCTTAGCTCAGTGATCCTTAGTACTCATCATCATCATCATAATAACATCCCTATTTAAAAAATCTGCTTTTAGAAAATGCTTGCAGTTTTAGGTCGCTCGCATCTCGGACTAATTTTAGTAGCATTTATGATGAAATTTAAACAAAAACTATACGATTTAAGTAGGTTTTACAGGCTAAAGAGTATTAGTCAAGAAATGGAAAGATAAATAGCAATCAACAGTTAGAACAGAAAAAGTTTATGAAAAAATCGAAACCAGCTTGAAAATAATAATTCTTAAAGAAACTTTAATACAGAACACTACATTGCGCGTGGCCCGACTACACTTGGCCGGATTTTTAAATTTCTATCTGATCTTTGTTCCCTAAGGAAACTTACTTAGTTATGGAGTGAAACCAGTCAAGTTTCAGTATTCGGGAGATGTTTTTTACACACTTGTGTCATTAAATCACAAATATCAAAATCAAACCCATAAATATCTAATCAACGAATAATGTAAATAAGTGACTTCAAATTTTAATTTAGTTTTTCCTACAATTAGACGTATCTTTTCTAACTCTTTTTATTTCTGAACTTCTTTCTTCGGGCCCGCACTTTTTCGAAAGCATGTATCTATATTTGATAGATAAGAGATGATTTTATTTTTAACGTAAATAAGAAATAGGTGTAAAAAACTGATATATTTATTTGCATAGCATGTAAATTATGTAAGAAAGTCTACATTGTATTCAATTGAAATTTATTTTTTAGTCTAAAAATAATCCATTATCATAATGTTTTAAAATATTGTGCCTTCAGTTCAAAGTTCTCCAACAACAAAACTTCACTATCTGTATTTAAAAGAATACGTAAACTGAAAAAAGGTGCTTTTGTTGTGCAGATTTTTTGCTAACAGACAATAAGAACACTTTGAATTTAAAAGCACTCGCACTCCAACAAAGAGAATTATTCTACAACGAAGAAAATCAATAGGCCTTTAGAATTTTCTCTTTAATTAGTATATACTTAAGTCCATTAAAAACCGAAATTCGTTGTTTTACCAAATTACAAGAAGCTTCTTTGGAAGCGTTAATTAAAAGGCTGTGTTCGTATCTTATGATTCAAAGGGACATTTTGTTCAAAGGTGAAAAGGTGAATTAAGAGACAATTTATTATGAGTAACTATGTAAAGTACTGAATAAATTGCTAGGGTTGGAGGTAAAGAATGTGTTTAATCTAAGTTCAAAGAAAAAAAATTGTCTAAGCGCCAAAAGGCGTGCCTGTTATTTTTTTTTTAAGTAATATAAAGGTCTACTTACATAAATGTTTCGTGTAAAATCACAGTCATAAATCTCATTTTAATAGAAGTACCTGGGCGACCGAAATATGCTCTGTATGATTAAAATATCATCGGGTGACCAAGCTATGCTACTCAACAACAGATGGCGCTGTAAGTTTCTTGAACACACAAAAACGCCCTAAGAAATATTAAAACAGACGGTGAAAACGAATTTTCCCGAACATGAGACCTAGCTAGATCGATTTTTTGCCCCCAAAAACCCCTGTATACAAAATTACATCAAAATCGTTAGAGCCGTTTTCGAGAAACCGATTACACATCTATAATATATAAAGCTGGATTCGGGTGACTCACTGACAGAAATTATTAGGGTATAAGGAGTACATTTGGAAGGGTATAATGTATGGAGAAAATGTTTGAAGGAGTTTGAAACCAAAGGGAAAATTGTCAAGTGTAGACCATGAGGTTTTGGTGAAAAGTTGGTGAACTGCCCGCCGAAACGAAAAGAGATGGAGGGACGCTGTCATACAACAAAATGTAGCAAACCTTGGGCAGTTTGAGGGTAGGTTGAAAAAAAGTTAAATAAATGAAAACCAAGACGGCGGCGGGTCCATAAACGTTTGTATGAAAAACTTTGAGGGGGAAAAACACCCCGAAGGAGAAATTTTAGAGGCCATAAACTCAAGTCAGATCTGGAGTGGGTGGGGTTGTTTATCGATGTGAAGAAAAAAAATGTGGTAATGACCTTCTTGGTGAAAAGTTGGTATACTGCCCGCCGAAACGGTAGGAGATGGGGAGTGACTGCTATACAAGAAAATGCTGCAAACCCTGGGCAATTTGATGGCAAATTAAAAAAAAGTTGGAATTTTGAAAAACAAGATGGCGGCGAGGGCGTAAAGTTTGTATGAAAACCATTCGAGGGGGAAAATCACCCCGAACGCGGATTTTCGTGGGTATAGGCTATAATCAAGCGTAAAGAAGGTTATAGAGTGTATAGGAAGAGCCTATAAAAATGTGAAAACGTTGGGCTCATTTAAAAGTTGGTGAACTGCCCGCCGAAACGGTAAGAGATAGAGAGTGGCCGTCATACAAGAAAATGTTGCAAACCCTGGGCAATTTGACGGCAAATAAAAAAAAATTCGAATAATTGAAAAACAAGATGGCGGCGAACCAGTAAACTTTTGAAAATCAAACTCGCTCCAAGAACTTTTTCCAGAGACTTGATGGGGCATTTTTTTAAATTTAATTGTATAGAAGGTCAGGGTGTGTATTTGGGAAAACTATAGGAATTTGGAAATCAGGTTTCAGTGAAATGTTGGTCAACTGCCCGAAAAAAGTAAAAGAGATAGAGAATGGCCGCCATATAAGAAAATGTGTCAAACCCTAAGCAATTTGACGGCAAATTAAAAAAAAAACAAAATGTTGAAAAATAAGATAACGGCGAACCGATATAACTTTGTATGGAGAAAACTTTTTTAGCCAACAGAAAAGTTAAGTTTGCCTTGCATACATTTTGTACACACTTTTTAAGAAATACAAACTTAAATTTGCTTATGCGAAACTCGGCTTTGAGGACTTGGTAACTTGCGAGGCCGCAGGCCGAGCTGGCGAGGCCGAAGGCCGAGCTCCGCGTAGAGCGAAGCTCGGAGCGTCCCTCTCTTACTTTGCCTGTCCCCATCCCCTCCCCCCAAGTAACTAAAACCAACATGGCGAGGCCGAAGGCCGAGCTCCGCGTAGAGCGAAGCTCGAAGCGTCCCCCAGCAGTGCGTGCTCCCACATACTTCCATTACTTCAAGGTTCATACGAGGCCGGAGGCCGAGTCGCGAGGCCGTAGGCCGAGCTTCCGCGTAGGGCGAAGCCCGAAGCGTCCCCCCTTACTAATACCTCCCCAACTAAACCCCCCCCCCCCCCCCCAAGTAACTTTCATCATAAAGCGAGGCCGAAGGCCGAGCTCCGCGTAGAGCGAAGCTCGAAGCGTCCTCCGGCTGACCCTGCACCCTTCTCCTACCATAAGTAATATACGAGGCCGGAGGCCGAGTTGCGAGGCCGCAGGCCGAGCTCCGCGTAGGGCGAAGCCCGAAGCGTCCCCCCTTCGTTGGAAAAATGGCCGCCATCTTGAATTTTTTGGTTTCTGGACGGATTGCTTTCAAAATCGATATCTGAGAGTCCGAGTCGACTGCGATGACGAATCAGATGACAGAATTAAAAAATTGGCCGCCATCTTGAATTTTTCTATTTCTCGACCGATTGCTTTCAAAATCGATATCTGGGGGGCCGAGTCGACTCTGATAACGAATCTCACGTCAAAATTTTAAAAAGAGGCCGCCATCTTGATTTTTTTTGTTATTGGGCCGTTTGCTTTCAAAATCGATATCTGAGGGTCCGAGAGGTATATGATACCGAATCAAAAATAAAATTTTGAAAAAATGGCCGCCATTTTGATTTTTTTTGTTACTAGACCGATTGCTTTCAAAATCGATATCTGGGGGGCCGAGTCGACTCTGATAACGAATCTCATGTCAAAATTTTAAAAAGTGGCCGCCATCTTGATTTTTTTTGTTACTGGACCGATCGCTTTCAAAATCGATATCTGAGGGTCCGAGACGTCTTCGATGCCGAATCAAATGTCAGAATTGAAAAAAAATGGCCGCCATCTTGAAATTTTTTGTTTCTTGACCGATTGCTTTCAAAATCGATATCTGAGGGTCCGAGAGGTCTCCGATACCGAATCGAATGTCAGAATTGAAAAAAATGGCCGCCATCTTGAATTTTTTTTGTTTTTCGGCTGATTGCCTTCAAAATCGAAATTTGGTCCTGGATAACAAAAGCAACAGCCACAACACCTCACGCGGGCTGCTCGCAGCCCGCGCACCAACGCGACCTCTAGTCTATAATATATAAAGCTGGATTCAGGTGACTGACTGACAGAAATTATTAGGGTATAAGGAGTACATTTGGAAGGGTATAATGTATGGAGAAAATGTTTGAAGGAGTCTGAAACCAAAAGGAAAACTATCAGGTGTAGACCACGAGGTTCTGGTGAAAAGTCGGTGAACTGCCTGCCGAAACGAAAAGAGATGGAGGAACACTGTCATATAATGAAATGTTGCAAACCTTGGGCAGTTTGTTGGTGGGTTGAAAAAAATTGAAAACTATAAAAACCAAGATGGCGGCGGGTCGAGAAACGTTTGTATGAAAAACTTTGAGGGGGAAAAACACCCCGAAGGAGAAATTTTAGAGGCCATAAACTCAAGTCAGATCTGGAAAGGGGGGGGATATCTATCGATGTAAAGAAAAAAAATGTGGTGATGACCTTCTTGGTGAAAAGTTGGTGTACTGCCCGCCGAAACGGTGGGAGATGGAGAGTAGCCGCTATACAAGAAAATGTTGCAAACCCTGGGCAATTTGACGGCAAATTAAAAAAAAGTTGGAATTCTAGAAAAAAATATCGCGGCGAGGGGTTAAAATTTGTATGAAAACTATTCGAGGGGGAAAATCGCCCCGAACATGGATTTTCGTGGGTATCAGCTATATTTAGCCTTGTAGTGAGTCATTAAGGGTACAGGAAGATGTCATAAAAATGTGGTCTCAACGGACTCTTTTAAAAGCTGGTGAACTGCCCGCCAAAACGGTAAGAGATAGAGAGTGACCGTCATACAATAAAATGTTGCACACCCTGGTCGATTTGACGGCAAAATAAAAAAAAATTGAAATTCTGAAAAACAAGATGGCGGCGCGAGGGTAAACTTTGTATGAAACTTTCGAGGGGGAAAATCACCCCAAACGCGGATTTTCGTGGGTATAGGCTATGTTTAAGCTTGTAGTTAGTCACAAGGGGTATAAGATGATTTCTTAAAAATGTGGTCTCAACGGACTCGTTTAAAAGCTGGTGAACTGCCCGCCAAAACGGTAAGAGATAGAGAGTGACCATCATACAAGAAAATGTTGCAAACCCTGATCAGTTTGACGGCAAAGAAAAAAAAATTTAAAAAATTGAAAAACAAAATTGCGGTGAGCTAAAAACCTTGGTTTTTTCATACAATTTCGAGGGGGTTAATTACCCTGAAATCGAATTTTCGTAGATATAGGCTATAGTAAATATTGTAGAAGGACTCCGTGTGTATTAGAAAAAAATATAAAAAAGTGGTCTCAACGGGCTCGTTTCACCGCTATGAGTGGATACAAAAAGTAACTTGGTGGCGAAAATTTTTTAGCTGACACAAAAGTTAAGTTTGTCTTGCATACATTTTGTACACACTTTGTAAGAAAAACAAATTTAACGTTTCTGTTGTGAAACTCTGCATACGAGGCCGAATGTCGAGTGGTGGGTGAGAACAAAATGAGTATAATAGGTTGAAGGTAGGTCCACCTCCAAGCAACCTGAACCATACAGCGAGGCCGTAGGCCGAGCTCCGCGTCGAGCGAAGCTCGGAGCGTCCCTTCCTTACTTTGGGTCTCCCCAACCTCTCCACCCAAGTAACTAGAACCAACATGGCGAGGCCGGAGGCCGAGCTCCGCGTAGAGCGAAGCTCGGAGCGTCCCCCAGCATGTCGTGCTCCCACATACATCTATTAAGTCAAGGTCTATACGAGGCCGGAGGCCGAGTCGCGAGGCCGTAGGCCGAGCTCCGCGTAGGGCGAAGCCCGAAGCGTCCCCCCTTACCAATACCTCCCCCAGCTAACCCCCTCCCCAAGTAACTCTCATCATATAGCGAGGCCGAAGGACGAGCTCCGCGTAGAGCGAAGCTCGAAGCGTCCTCCGGCTGACCGTGCCCCCACCTCCTACCATAAGCAATTTACGAGGCCGGAGGCCGAGTTGCGAGGCCGCAGGCCGAGCTCCGCGTAGGGCGAAGCCCGAAGCGTCCCCCCTTCGTTGGAAAAATGGCCGCCATCTTGAATTTTTTGGTTTCTGGACGGATTGCTTTCAAAATCGATATCTGAGAGTCCGAGTCGACTGCGATGACGAATCAGATGTCAGAATTGAAAAAAATGTCCGCCATCTTGAATTTTTCTATTTCTCGACCGATTGCTTTCAAAATCGATATCTGGGGGGCCGAGTCGACTCTGATAACGAATCTCATGTCAAAATTTTAAAAAGTGGCCGCCATCTTGAATTTTTTTGTTATTAAGCTGTTTGCTTTCAAAATCAATATCTGAGGGTCCGAGAGGTCTATGATACCGAATCAGGAATAAAATTTTGAAAAAATGGCCGCCATTTTGATTTTTTTTGTTACTGGACCGATTGCTTTCAAAATCGATATCTGAGGGTCCGAGACGTATTCAATACCGAATCAAATGTCAGAATTGAAAAAAATGGCCGCCATCTTGAATTTTTTTGTTTCTTGACCGATTGCTTTCAAAGTCGATATCTGCGGGTCCGAGAGTTCTCCGATTTCGAATCCAATGTCAAAATTGAAAAAAATAGCCGCCATCTTGATTTTTTTTGTTTCTTGACCGATTGCTTTCAAAATCGATATCTGAGGGTCCGAGAGGTCTCTGATACCGAATCGAATGTCAGAATTGAAAAAAATGCCCGCCATCTTGATTTTTTTTGTTTTTCGGCCGATTGCCTTCAAAATCGAAATTTGGTCCTGGATAACAAAAGCAACAGCCACAACACCTCACGCGGGCTGCTTGCAGCCCGCGCACCCACGCGACCTCTAGTTATATTATATAAAGCTCAATTACCACTGACTGACTGACTGACTGACTGACTGACTCACTCATTGACACAATTGTTCTCCATGAAGGAGATGTCTGAGGTGGAAGTCATGTATGGACAAGTTGTACGACCAGGTCTGATGAGTACCAGAAAAATCCTAAACCTTGGAAAAATCTTCAGCATCAGGGTAGGGGTCAACGGCCAGCAAAAACTGTAAGGGATAGGTGGGTCGACCTCGAACAAAAGTCGACCCACACCCTGGTCAAATTCTACCTGGGGTGAAAAAAATCCGAAATGGCGGAAAACAAAATGGCCGCCATACAAATTTTATTAAAAAAATATTCAAAGTCCAATAAATCCTAAACGAAAAGAGAGAAGTATATGGTGCTTGAACAAATGTCAAAGAGGATGATAAGAGGCGACTTACTGTAAAAAAAAAAACAAAATGGCGGATTCAAAATGGCGGCCAAAATGAAAGGTGCTCCGATTCGAGTGAAATTTGGTATCTGGGGGTTTTTGTGGGTGAAGATTACGTTTTTGGTGTAAAAAAAAATTTGGCGCCATTTTCCAATATGGCCGCCATAGAAACGACCCACACTAGGTAACTTGCGAGGCCGCAGGCCGAGCTCCGCGTAGAGCGAAGCTCGGAGCGTCCCTTCCGTACTTTGCCTGTCCCCAACCCCTCCCCCCAAGTAACTTAAACCAACATGGCGAGGCCGAAGGCCGAGCTCCGCGTAGAGCGAAGCTCGAAGCGTCCCCCAGCATGTCGTGCTCCCACATACATCCATTAGTTCAAGTTTCATACGAGGCCGTAGGCCGAGCTTCCGCGTAGGGCGAAGCCCGAAGCGTCCCCCCTTACTAATACCTCCCCCTACTTAACCCCCCCCCAAGTAACTTTCATCATATAGCGAGGCCGAAGGCCGAGCTCCGCGTAGAGCGAAGCTCGAAGCGTCCTCGGGCTGACCCTGCAACCTTCTCCTACAATAAGTAATTTACGTGGCCGTAGGCCGAGTTGCGAGGCCGCAGGCCGAGCTCCGCGTAGGGCGAAGCCCGAAGCGTCCCCCCTTCGTTGGAAAAATGGCCGCCATCTTGAATTTTTTGGTTTCTGGACGGATTGCTTTCAAAATCGATATCTAAGAGTCCGAGTCGACTGCGATGACGAATCAGATGTCAGAATTGAAAAAAATGGCCGCCATCTTGAATTTTTCTATTTCTCTACCGATTGCTTTCAAAATCGATATCTGGGGGGCCGAGATGTCTCCGATACCGGATCAATGATAAAATTTTAAAAAAATGGCCGCCATCTTGAATTTTTTTGTTACTGGGCCAATTGCTTTTAAAATCGATATCTGAGGGTCCAAGTGGTCTCCGATACAGAATCAAGAATCAAATTTTGAAAAAATGGCCGCCATCTTGAATTTTTTTGTTTCTTGACCAGTTGCTTTCAAAATCGATATCTGAGGGTCCAAGACGTCTCCCATACCTAATCAAAAATAAAATTTTGAAAAAATGGCCGCCATCTTGAATTTTTCTATTTCTGAACCGATTGCCTTCAAAATCGATATTTGACAATTTACAACAGCCACAACACCTCACGCGGGCTGCTTGCAGCCCGCGCACCCACGCGACCTCTAGTTATACTATATAAAGCTCAATTACCACTCACTGACTGACTGACTCATTGACACAATTGTTCTCCATGAAAGAGGCGAAACCGGTGAAAGTGATGTATGGAAAAGTTGTACGACCAGGTCTGATGAGTACCAGAAAAATCTTAAACCTTGGAAAAGTCTTCAGCATCAGGGTAGGGGTCAACGGCCAGCAGAAACTGTAAGGGATAGGTGGGTCGACCTCGAACAAAAGTCGACCCACACCCTGGTAAAATTCTACCTGGGGTGAAAAAAATCCAAAATGGCGGAAAACAAAATGGCCGCCATACAAATTATATTAAAAAAATATTCAAAGTCCAATAAATCCTAAACGAAAGGAGAGAAGTATATGGTGCTTAAACAAATGTCAAAGAGGATGATAAGAGGCGACTAACTGTAAAAAAAAAAATTCAAAATGGCGGATTCAAAATGGCGGCCAAAATGAAAGGTGCTCCGATTCGAGTGAAATTTGGTATCTGGGGGTTTTTGTGGGTGTAGATTACGTTTTTGGTGTAAAAAAAATTTTGGCGCCATTTTCCAATATGGCCGCCATAGAAACGACCGACACTAAGTAACTTGCGAGGCCGCAGGCCGAGCTCCGCGTAGAGCGAAGCTCGGAGCGTCCCTCCCGTAATTTGCCTGTCCCTAACCCCTCCCCCCAAGTAACTAAAACCAACATGGCGAGGCCGAAGGCCGAGCTCCGCGTAGAGCGAAGCTCGAAGCGTCCCCCAGCATGTCGTGCTCTCACATACATCCATTAGTTCAAGTATCATACGAGGCCGGAGGCCGAGTCGCGAGGCCGTAGGCCGAGCTTCCGCGTAGGGCGAAGCCCGAAGCGTCCCCCCTTACTAATATCAACCCCCTACTTAACCCCCCCAAAAGTAACTTTCATCATATAGCGAGGCCGAAGGCCGAGCTCCGCATAGAGCGAAGCTCGAAGCGTCCTCCGGCTGACCCTGCAACCTTCTCCTACCATAAGTAATTTACGAGGCCGGAGGCCGAGTTGCGAGGCCGCAGGCCGAGCTCCGCGTAGGGCGAAGCCCGAAGCGTCCCCCCTTCGTTGGTAAAATGGCCGCCATCTTGAATTTTTTGGTTTCTGGACGGATTGCTTTCAAAATCGATATCTGAGAGTCCAAGTCGACTGCGATGACGAATCAGATGTCAGAATTGAAAAAAATGGCCGCCATCTTGAATTTTTCTATTTCTCGATCGATTGCTTTCAAAATCGATATCTGGGGGGCCGAGTCGACTCTGATAACGAATCTCATGTCAAAATTTTGAAAAGTGGCCGCCATCTTGAATTTTATTGTTATTGGGCCGATTGCTTTCAAAATCGATATCTGAGGGTCCGAGACGTCTCCGATACCGAATCAAGAATAAAATTTCGAAAAAATGGCCGCCATCTTGAATTTTTTTGTTTCTTGACCGATTGCTTTCAAAATCGATATCTGAGGGTCCGAGAGGTCTCCGATTTTGAATCCAATGTCAAAATTGAAAAAAATAGCCGCCATCTTGAATTTTTTTGTTTCTTGACCGATTGCTTTCAAAATCGATATCTGAGGGTCCGAGAGGTCTCCGATACCGAATCAAGAATATTTTTTTTAAAAAATGGCCGTCATTTTGTTTTTTTTTGTTTCTGGACCGATTGCTTTCAAAATCGATATCTGAGGGTCCGAGACGTCTCCGATACCCAATCAATAATAAAATTTTGAAAAAATGGCCGCCATCTTGAATTTTTTTGTTTTTTGGCCGATTGCCTTCAAAATCTAAATTTAGTCCACGATAACAAAAGCAACAGCCACAACACCTCACGCGGGCTGCTTGCAGCCCGCGCACCCACGCGACCTCTAGTTATTATACTATATAAAGCTGAATTACCACTCACTCACTCACTCACTCACTGACTCACTCATTGACACAATTGTTCTCCATGAAGGAGGTGTCAGAGGTCAAAGTCATGTATAGACAAGTTGTACGGCCAGGTCTGATGAGTACCAGAAAAATCTTAAACCTTGGAAAAGTCTTCAGCATCAGGGTAGGGGTCAACGGCCTGCAAAAACTGTAAGGGATAGGTGGGTCGAGCTCGAACAAAAGTCGACCCACACCCTGGTCAAATTCTACCTGGGGTGAAAAAAATCCAAAATGGCGGAAAACAAAATGGCCGCCATACAAATTTTAATAAAAAAATATTCAAAGTCCAATAAATCCTAAACAAAAAGAGCAAAGTACAATGTTCTTTAACAAATGTCAAAGAAGATGATAAGAGGCGACTAACTGTAAAAAAAATAATTCAAAATGGCGGATTCAAAATGGCGGCCAAAATGAAAGGTGCTCCGATTCGAGTGAAATTTGGTATCTGGGGGTTTTTGTGGGTGTAGATTACGTTTTTGGTGTAAAAAAAATTTTGGCGCCATTTTCCAATATGGCCGCCATAGAAACGAACGACACTTGGTAACTTGCGAGGCCGCAGGCCGAGCTCCGCGTAGAGCGAAGCTCGGAGCGTCCCTCCCGTACTTTGCCTGTCCCCAACCCCTCCCCAAGTAACTAAAACCAACATGGCGAGGCCGAAGGCCGAGCTCCGCGTAGAGCGAAGCTCGAAGCGTCCCCCAGCATGTCGTGCTCCCACATACATCCATTAGTTTAAGTGTCATACGAGGCCGGAGGCCGAGTCGCGAGGCCGTAGGCCGAGCTTCCGCGTAGGGCGAAGCCCGAAGCGTCCCCCCGTACTAAGACCTCCCCCTACTTAAGAGCGAAGCTCGAAGCGTCCTCCGGCTGACCCTGCAACCTTCTCCTACCATAAGTAATTTACGAGGCCGGAGGCCGAGTTGCGAGGCCGCAGGCCGAGCTCCGCGTAGGGCGAAGCCCGAAGCGTCCCCCCTTCGTTGGAAAAATGGCCGCCATCTTGAATTTTTTGGTTTCTGGACGGATTGCTTTCAAAATCGATATCTGAGAGTCCGAGTTTACTGCGATGACGAATCAGATGTAAGAATTGAAAAAAATGGCCGCCATCTTGAATCGAATGAAATCGATTATTTTCAAAATCGATATCTGGGGGGCCGAGTCGACTCTGATAACGAATCTCATGTCAAAATTTTGAAAAGTGGCCGCCATCTTGAATTTTTTTGTTATTGGGCCGATTGCTTTCAAAATCGATATCTGAGGGTCCGAGACGTCTCCGATACCGAATAAAGAATAAGACCCTCAGATATTAATTTTGAAAGCAATCGGTCCAGTAACAAAAAAAATCAAGATGGCGGAAAACAAAATGGCCGCCATACAAATTTTATTAAAAAAATATTCAAAGTCCAATAAATCCTTAACAAAAAGAGCAAAGTACAATATTCTTTAACAAATATCAAAGAGGATGATAAAAGGCGACTAACTGTTAATAAAAAAAAAACAAAATGGCGGATTCAAAATGGCGGCCAAAATAAAAGGTGCTCCGATTCGAGTGAAATTTTGTATCTGGGGGTTTTTGTGGGTGTAGATTACGTTTTTGGTGTAAAAAAAATTTTGGCGCCATTTTCCAATATGGCCGCCATGGAAACGACCGACACTAGGTAACTTGCGAGGCCGCAGGCCGAGCTCCGCGTAGAGCGAAGCTCGGAGCGTCCCTCCCATACTTTGCCTGTCCCCAACCCCTCCCCCCAAGTAACTAAAACCAACATGGCGAGGCCGAAGGCCGAGCTCCGCGTAGAGCGAAGCTCGAAGCGTCCCCCAGCATGTCGTGCTCCCGCACACATCCATTAGTTCAAGCTTCATACGAGGCCGTAGGCCGAGTCGCGAGGCCGTAGGCCGAGCTTCCGCGTAGGGCGAAGCCCGAAGCGTCCCCCCTTACTAATACCTCCCCCTACTTAACCCCCCCCCCCCCCCCAAGTAGCTTTCATCATATAGCGAGGCCGAAGGCCGAGCTCCGCGTAGAGCGAAGCTCGAAGCGTCCTCCGGCTGACCCTGCAACCTTCTCCTACCATAAGTAATTTACGAGGCCGGAGGCCGAGTTGCGAGGCCGCAGGCCGAGCTCCGCGTAGGGCGAAGCCCGAAGCGTCCCCCCTTCGTTGGAAAAATGTCCGCCATCTTGAATTTTTTGGTTTCTGGACGGATTGCTTTCAAAATCGATATCTGAGAAACCGAGTCGACTGCGATGACAAATAAGATGACATATTTGAAAAATTTGGCCGCCATCTTGAATTTTTCTATTTCTCGACCGATTGCTTTCAAAATCGATATCTGAGGGGCCGAGTCGACTCTGATAACGAATCTCATGTCAAAATTTAAAAAAAAGGCCGCCATCTTGATTTTTTTTGTTACTGGGCCGATTGCTTTGAAAATCGATATCTGAGGGTCCGATATGTCTTCGATACCGAATCAAGAATAAAATTTTGAAAAAATTGCCGCCATCTTGAATTTTTTTGTTACCGGGCCAATTGCTTTTAAAATCGATATCTGAGGGTCCGAGAGGTCTCCGATACAGAATCAAGAATATTTTTTTTTTTAAAATGGCCGCCATCTTGATTTTTTTTGTTTATTGACCGATTGCTTTCAAAATCGATATCTGAGGGTCAAAGAGGTCTGCGATACCGAATCGAATGTCAGAATTGAAAAAAAATGGCTGCCATCTTGAATTTTTTTGTTTTTCGGCCGATTGCTTTCAAAATCGATATCTGAGGGGCCGAGTCGACTCTGATAACGAATCTCATGTCAAAATTTTGAAAAGTGGCCGCCATCTTGATTTTTTTTGTTACTGGGCCGATTGCTTTCAAAATCGACATTTAGGCTCAGATAATATAGCCAACAGCCACAACACCTCACGCGGGCTGCTTGCAGCCCGCGCACCCACGCGACCTCTAGTTATACTATATAAAGCTCAATTACCACTCACTGACTGACTGACTCACTCACTGACACAATTGTTCTCCATGAAAGAGGCGAGACCGGTGAAAGTGATGTATGGAAAAGTTGTACGACCAGGTCTGATGAGTACCAGAAAAATCTTAAACCTTGGAAAAGTCTTCAGCATCAGGGTAGGGGTCAACGGCCAGTAAAAACTGTAAGGGATAGGTGGGTCGAGCTCGAACAAAAGACGACCCACACCCTGGTCAAATTCTACCTGGGGTGAAAAAAATCCAAAATGGCGGAAAACAAAATGGCCGCCATACAAATTTTAATAAAAAAATATTCAAAGTCCAATAAATCCTAAACGAAAAGAGAGAAGTATATGGTGCTTGAACAAATGTCAAAGAGGATGATAAGAGGCGACTTACTGTAAAAAAAAAAACAAAATGGCGGATTCAAAATGGCGGCCAAAATGAAAGGTGCTCCGATTCGAGTGAAATTTGGTATCTGGGGGTTTTTGTGGGTGTAGATTACGTTTTTGGTGTAAAAAAAATTTTGACGCCATTTTCCATTATGGCCGCCATAGAAACGACCCACACTAGGTAACTTGCGAGGCCGCAGGCCGAGCTCCGCGTAGAGCGAAGCTCGGAGCGTCCCTTCCGTACTTTGCCTGTCCCCAATCCCTCCCCCCAAGTAACTTAAACCAACATGGCGAGGCCGAAGGCCGAGCTCCGCGTAGAGCGAAGCTCGAAGCGTCCCCCAGCATGTCGTGCTCCCACATACATCCATTAGTTCAAGTTTCATACGAGGCCGGAGGCCGAGTTGCGAGGCCGTAGGCCGAGCTTCCGCGTAGGGCGAAGCCCGAAGCGTCCTCCCTTACTAACACCTCCCCCTACTTAACCCCCTCCCCCAAGTATTTTTCATCATATAGCGAGGCCGAAGGCCGAGCTCCGCGTAGAGCGAAGCTCGAAGCGTCCTCCGGCTGAACCTGCAACCTTCTCCTACAATAAGTAATTTACGAGGCCGGAGGCCGAGTTGCGAGGCCGCAGGCCGAGCTCCGCGTAGGGCGAAGCCCGAAGCGTCCCCCCTTCGTTGGAAAATTGCCGCCATCTTGAATTTTTTGGTTTCTGGACGGATTGCTTTCAAAATCGATATCTGAGAGTCCGAGTCGACTGCGATGACGAATCAGATGTCAGAATTGAAAAAAATGGCCGCCATCTTGAATTTTTCTATTTCTCGACCGATTGCTTTCAAAATCGATATCTGGGGGGCCGAGATGTCTCCGATACCGGATCAATGATAAAATTTAAAAAAAATGGCCGCCATCTTGAATTTTTTTGTTACTGGGCCAATTGCTTTTAAAATCGAAATCTGAGGGTCCGAGTGGTCTCCGATACAGAATCAAGAATCAAATTTCGAAAAAATGGCCGCCATCTTGAATTTTTTTGTTTCTTGACCAATTGCTTTCAAAATCGATATCTGAGGGTCCGAGACGTCTTCCATACCTAATCAAAAATAAAATTTTGAAAAAATGGCCGCCATCTTGATTTTTTCTATTTCTGAACCGATTGCCTTCAAAATCGATATTTGACAATTTACAACAGCCACAACACCTCACGCGGGCTGCTTGCAGCCCGCGCACCCACGCGACCTCTAGTTATAATATATAAAGCTCAATTACCACTGACTCACTCACTCACTGACTGACTGACTGACTGACTCATTGACACAATTGTTCTCCATGAAGGAGGTGAAACCGGTGAAAGTGATGTATGGAAAAGTTGTAGGAACAGGTCTGATGAGTACCAGAAAAATCTTACACCTTGGAAAAGTCTTCAGCATCAGGGTAGGGGTCAACGGCCCGTAAAAACTGTAAGGGATAGCTGGGTCGACCTCGAACAAAAGTCGACCCACACCCTGGTCAAATTCTACCTGGGGTGAAAAAAATCCAAAATGGCGGAAAACAAAATGGCCGCCATACAAATTTTATTAAAAAAATATTCAAAGTCCAATAAATCCTAAACAAAAAGAGCAAAGTACAATGTTCTTTAACAAATGTCAAAGAGGATGATAAGAGGCGACTAACTGTGAAAAAAAAAAAAAAATGGCGGATTCAAAATAGCGGCCAAAATGAAAGGTGCTCCGATTCGAGTAAAATTTGGTATCTGGGGGTTTTTGTGGGTGTAGATTACGTTTTTGGTGTAAAAAAAATTTTGGCGCCATTTTCCAATATGGCCGCCATAGAAACGACCCACACTAGGTAACTTGCGAGGCCGCAGGCCGAGCTCCGCGTAGAGCGAAGCTCGGAGCGTCCCTCCCGTACTTTGCCTGTCCCCAACCCCTCCCCCCAAGTAACTAAAACCAACATGGCGAGGCCGAAGGCCAAGCTCCGCGTAGAGCGAAGCTCGAAGCGTCCCCCAGCATGTCTTGCTCCAACATACATCCATTAGTTCAAGTTCCATACGAGGCCGGAGGCCGAGCTTCCGCGTAGGGCGAAGCCCGAAGCGTCCCCCCTTACTAATACCACCCCCTACTTAACCCCCCCCCAAGTAAGTTTCATCATATAGCGAGGCCGAAGGCCGAGCTCCGCGTAGAGCGAAGCTCGAAGCGTCCTCCGGCTGACCTTGCAACCCTCTCCTACCACAAGTAATATACGAGGCCGGAGGCCGAGTTGCGAGGCCGAAGGCCGAGCTCCGCGTAGGGCGAAGCCCGAAGCGTCCCCCCTTCGTTGGAAAAATGGCCGCCATCTTGAATTTTTTGGTTTCTGGACGGTTTGCTTTCAAAATCGATATCTGAGAGTCCGAGTCGACTGCGATGACGAATCAGATGTCAGAATTGAAAAAAATGGCCGCCATCTTGAATTTTTCTATTTCTCGACCGATTGCTTTTAAAATCGATATCTGGGGGGACGAGTCGACTCTGATAACGAATCTCATGTCAAAATTTTGAAAAGTGGCCGCCATCTTGAATTTTTTTGTTATTGGGCCGATTGCTTTCAAAATCGATATCTGAGGGTCCGAGACGTCTCCGATACCGAATCAAGAATAAAATTTTGAAAAAATGGCCGCCATTTTGATTTTTTTTGTTTCTTGACCGATTGCTTTCAAAATCGATATCTGAGGGTCCGAAAGGACTCCGATACCGAATCGAATGTCAGAATTGAAAAAAATGGCCGCCATCTTGAATTTTTTTGTTTCTTGACCGATTGCTTTCTAAATCGATATCTGAGAATCCGAGAGGTCTCCGATTTCGAATCAAATGTCAAAATTGAAAAAAAATGGCCGCCATCTTTAATTTTTTTGTTTTTCAGCCGATTGCTTTCAAAATCGACATTTAGGCTCGGATAATATATCCAACAGCCACAACACCTCACGCGGGCTGCTTGCAGCCCGCGCACCCACGCGACCTCTAGTTATATTATATAAAGCTCAATTACCACTGACTCACTCACTCACTCACTGACAGAATTGTTCTCCATGAAGGAGGCGTCTGAGGTGGAAGTCATGTATGGACAAGTTGTACGACCACGTCTCATGAGTACCAGAAAAATCTTAAACCTTGGAAAAGTCTTCAGCATCAGGGTAGGGGTCAACGGCCCGTAAAAACTGTAAGGGATAGGTGGAACGACCTCGAACAAAAGTCGACCCACACCCTGGTCAAATTCTACCTGGGGTGAAAAAAATCCAAAATGGCGGAAAACAAAATGGCCGCCATACAAATTTTAATAAAAAAATATTTAAAGTCCAATAAATCCTAAACAAAAAGAGCAAAGTACAATATTCTTTAACAAATGTCAAAGAGGATGATAAAAGGCGACTAACTGTTAATAAAAAAATCAAAATGGCGGATTCAAAATGGCGGCCAAAATAAAAGGTGCTCCGATTCGAGTGAAATTTGGTATCTGGGGGTTTTTGTGGGTGTAGATTACGTTTTTGGTGTAAAAAAAATTTTGGCGCCATTTTCCAATATGGCCGCCATAGAAACGACCGACACTAGGTAACTTGCGAGGCCGCAGGCCGAGCTCCGCGTAGAGCGAAGCTTGGAGCGTCCCTTCCGTACTTTGCCTGTCCCCAACCCCTCCCCCCAAGTAACTAAAACCAACATGGCGAGGCCGAAGGCCGAGCTCCGCGTAGAGCGAAGCTCGAAGCGTCCCCCAGCATGTCGTGCTCCCACATACATCCATTAGTACAAGTTTCATACGAGGCCGGAGGCCGAGTCTCGAGGCCGTAGGCCGAGCTTCCGCGTAGGGCGAAGCCCGAAGCGTCCCCCTTACTAAGACCTCCCACTACTTAACCTCCCCCCCCCCAAGTAACTTTCATCATATAGTGAGGCCGAAGGCCGAGCTCCGCGTAGAGCGAAGCTCGAAGCGTCCTCCGGCTGGCCTTGCAACCTTCTCCTACCATAAGTAATTTACGAGGCCGGAGGCCGAGTTGCGAGGCCGCAGGCCGAGCTCCGCGTAGGGCGAAGCCCGAAGCGTCCCCCTTTCGTTGGAAAAATGGCCGCCATCTTGAATTTTTTGGTTTCTGGACGAATTGCTTTCAAAATCGATATCTGAGAGTCCGAGTCGACTGCGATGACGAATCAGATGTCAGAATTGAAAAAAATGGCCGCCATCTTGAATTTTTCTATTTCTCGACCGATTGCTTTCAAAATCGATATCTGGGGGGCCGAGTCGACTCTGATAATTAATTTCATGTCAAAATTTTAAAAAGTGGCCGCCATCTTGAATTTTTTTGTTACTGAGCCGATTGCTTTCAAAATCGATATCTGAGGGTCCGAGACGTCTCCGATACCGAATCAAGAATAAAATTTTGAAAAAATGGCCGCCATCTTGAATTTTTTTGTTACTGGGCCAATTGCTTTTCAAATCGATATCTGAGGGTCCGAGAGGTCTCCGATACAGAATCAAGAATAAAATTTTGAAAAAAATAGCCGCCATCTTGAATTTTTTTGTTTCTTGACCGATTGCTTTTAAAATCGATATCTAAGGGTCCGAGAGGTCTGCGATACCGAATCGAATGTCAGAATTGAAAAAAAATGGCCGCCATCTTGAATTTTTTTGTTTTTCGGCCGATTGCTTTCAAAATCGACATTTAGGCTCGGATAATATATCCAACAGCCACAACACCTCACGCGGGCTGCTTGCAGCCCGCGCACCCACGCGACCTCTAGTTATACTATATAAAGCTGAATTACCACTCACTCACTCACTCACTCACTGACAGAATTGTTCTCCATGAAGGAGGCGTCTGAGGTGGAAGTCATGTATGGACAAGTTATACGACCACGTCTCATGAGTACCAGAAAAATCTTAAACCTTGGAAAAGTCTTCAGCATCAGGGTAGGGGTCATCGGCCAGCGAAAACTGTAAGGGATAGGTGGGTCGACCTCGAACAAAAGTCGACCCACACCCTGGTCAAATTCTACCTGGGGTGAAAAAAATCCAAAATGGCGGAAAACAAAATGGCCGCCATACAAATTTTATTAAAAAAATATTCAAAGTCCAATAAATCCTAAACGAAAAGAGAGAAGTATATGGTGCTTCAACAAATGTCAAAGAGGATGATAAAAGGCGACTAACTGTAATAAAAAAAAACAAAATGGCGGATTCAAAATGGCGGCCAAAATAAAAGGTGCTCCGATTCGAGTGAAATTTGGTATCTGGGGGTTTTTGTGGGTGTGGATTACGTTTTTGGTGTCAATTTTTTTTTGCCGCCATTTTCCAATATGGCCGCCATAGAAACGACCGACACCGGGTAACTTGCGAGGCCGAAGGCCGAGCTCCGCGTAGAGCGAAGCTCGGAGCGTCCCTCCCTTACTGTGCCTGTCCCCAACCCCTCCCCCAAGTAACTTAAACCAACATGGCGAGGCCGAAGGCCGAGCTCCGCGTAGAGCGAAGCTCGAAGCGTCCCCCAGCGTGTCGTGCTCCCACATACAATCATTAGTTCAAGTGTCATACGAGGCCGGAGGCCGAGTCGCGAGGCCGTAGGCCGAGCTTCCGCGTAGGGCGAAGCCCGAAGCGTCCCCCCTTACTAATACCTCCCCCTACTTAACCCCCCCCCCAAGTAACTTTCATCATATAGCGAGGCCGAAGGCCGAGCTCCGCGTAGAGCGAAGCTCGAAGCGTCCTCCGGCTGACCTTGCAACCTTCTCTTACCATAAGTAATATACGAGGCCGGAGGCCGAGTTGCGAGGCCGAAGGCCGAGCTCCGCGTAGGGCGAAGCCCGAAGCGTCCCCCTTCGTTGGAAAACTGGCCGCCATCTTGAATTTTTTGGTTTCTGAACGGATTGCTTTCAAAATCGATATCTGAGAGTCCGAGTCGACTGCGATGACGAATCAGATGTCAGAATTGAAAAATTTGGCCGCCATCTTGAATTGTTCTATTTCTCGACCGATTGCTTAGAAAATCGATATCTGAGGGTCCCAGATGTCTCCGATACAGAATCAATAATAAAATTTTGAAAAAATGGCCGCCATTTTGTTTTTTTTGTTTCTGGACCGATTGCTTTCAAAATTGATATCTGAGGGTCCGAGACGTCTTCGATACCGAATCAAATGTCAGAATTAAAAAAAATGGCCGCCATCTTGATTTTTTTTGTTTCTTGACCGATTGCTTTCAAAATCGATATCTGAGGGTCCGAGAGGTCTCCGATTTCGAATCCAATGTCAAAATTAAAAAAAAAATAGCCGCCATCTTGAATTTTTTTGTTTCTTGACCGATTGCTTTCAAAATCGATATCGGAAGGTCCGAGAGGTCTCCAATACCGAATCGAATGTCAGAATTGAAAAAAATGGCCGCCATCTTGATTTTTTTTGTTTTACGGCCGATTCCTTTCAAAATCGACATTTAGGCTCGGATAATATATCCAACAGCCACAACACCTCACGCGGGCTGCTTGCAGCCCGCGCACCCACGCGACCTCTAGTTATAATATATAAAGCTCAATTACCACTGACTCACTCACTCACTGACTGACTGACTGACTGACTGACTCATTGACACAATTGTTCTCCATGAAGGAGGTGAAACCGGTGAAAGTGATGTATGGAAAAGTTGTAGGAACAGGTCTGATGAGTACCAGAAAAATCTTACACCTTGGAAAAGTCTTCAGCATCAGGGTAGGGGTCAACGGCCCGTAAAAACTGTAAGGGATAGCTGGGTCGACCTCGAACAAAAGTCGACCCACACCCTGGTCAAATTCTACCTGGGGTGAAAAAAATCCAAAATGGCGGAAAACAAAATGGCCGCCATACAAATTTTATTAAAAAAATATTCAAAGTCCAATAAATCCTAAACGAAAAGAGAGAAGTATATGGTGCTTGAACAAATGTCAAAGAGGATGATAAGAGGCGACTAACTGTAAAAAAAAAATTCAAAATGGCGGATTCAAAATGGCGGCCAAAATGAAAGGTGCTCCGATTCGAGTGAAATTTGGTATCTGGGGGTTTTTGTGGGTGTAGATTACGTTTTTGGTGTAAAAAAAATTTTGGCGCCATTTTCCAATATGGCTGCCATAGAAACGACCGACACTAAGTAACTTGCGAGGCCGCAGGCCGAGCTCCGCGTAGAGCGAAGCTCGGAGCGTCCCTCCCGTACTTTGCCTGTCCCCAACCCCTCCCCCAAGTAACTAAAACCAACATGGCGAGGCCAAAGGCCGAGCTCCGCGTAGAGCGAAGCTCGAAGCGTCCCCCAGCATGTCGTGCTCCCACATACATCCATTAGTTCAAGTGTCATACGAGGCCGGAGGCCGAGTCGCGAGGCCGTAGGCCGAGCTTCCGCGTAGGGCGAAGCCCGAAGCGTCCCCCCGTACTAAGACCTCCCCCTACTTAACCCCCCCCCCAAGTAACTTTCATCATATAGCGAGGCCGAAGGCCGAGCTCCGCGTAGAGCGAAGCTCGAAGCGTCCTCCGGCTGACCCTGCAACCTTCTCCTACCATAAGTAATTTACGAGGCCGGAGGCCAAGTTGCGAGGCCGCAGGCCGAGCTCCGCGTAGGGCGAAGCCCGAAGCGTCCCCCCTTCGTTGGAAAAATGGCCGCCATCTTGAATTTTTTGGTTTCTGGACGGATTGCTTTCAAAATCGATATCTGAGAGTCCGAGTTTACTGCGATGACGAATCAGATGTCAGAATTGAAAAAAATGGCCGCCATCTTGAATTTTTCTATTTCTCGATCGATTATTTTCAAAATCGATATCTGGGGGGCCGAGTCGACTCTGATAACGAATCTCATGTCAAAATTTTGAAAAGTGGCCGCCATCTTGAATTTTTTTGTTATTGGGCCGATTGCTTTCAAAATCGATATCTGAGGGTCCGAGACGTCTCCGATACCGAATAAAGAATAAAATTTTGAAAAAATGGCCGCCATCTTGATTTTTTTTGTTACTGGACCGATTGCTTTTAAAATTAATATCTGAGGGTCCGAGACGTCTTCGATACCGAATCAAATGTCAGAATTAAAAAAAATTGCCGCCATCTTGAAATTTTTTGTTTTTCAGCCGATTGTTTTCAAAATCGACATTTAGGCTCGGATAATATACCCAACAGCCACAACACCTCACGCGGGCTGCTTGTTATACTATATAAAGTTCAATTACCACTGACTCACTCACTGACTGACTGACTGACTGACTGACTCATTGACACAATTGTTCTCCATGAAAGAGGCGAAACCGGTGAAAGTGATGTATGAAAAAGATGTACGACCAGGTCTGATGAGTACCAGAAAAATCTTAAACCTTGGAAAAGTCTTCAGCATCAGGGTAGGGGTCAACGGCCAGTAAAAACTGTAAAGGATAGGTCGGTCGACCTCGAACAAAAGTCGACCCACACCCTGGTCAAATTCTACCTAGGGTGAAAAAAATCCAAAATGGCGGAAAACAAAATGGCCGCCATACAAATTTTAATAAAAAAATATTCAACGTCCAATAAATCCTAAACGAAAAGAGCAAAGTACAATATTCTTTAACAAATGTCAAAGAGGATGATAAAAGGCGACTAACTGTTAATAAAAAAAAACAAAATGGCGGATTCAAAATGGCGGCCAAAATAAAAGGTGCTCCGATTCGAGTGAAATTTGGTATCTGGGGGTTTTTGTGGGTGTAGATTTCGTTTTTGGTGTAAAAAAAAAATTTAGCGCCATTTTCCAATATGGCCGCCATAGAAACGACCGACACTAGGTAACTTGCGAGGCCGCAGGCCGAGCTCCGCGTAGAGCGAAGCTCGGAGCGTCCCTCCCATACTTTGCCTGTCCCCAAGCCCTCTCCCCAAGTAACCAAAACCAACATGGCGAGGCCGAAGGCCGAGCTCCGCGTAGAGCGAAGCTCGAAGCGTCCCCCAGCATGTCGTGCTCTCACATACATCCATTAGTTCAAGTTTCATACGAGGCCGGAGGCCGAGTCGCGAGGCCGTAGGCCGAGCTTCCGCGTAGGGCGAAGCCCGAAGCGTCCCCCCTTACTTATACCTCCCCCTACTTAACCCCCCCCCCCCCAAGTAGCTTTCATCATATAGCGAGGCCGAAGGCCGAGCTCCGCGTAGAGCGAAGCTCGAAGCGTCCTCCTGCTGACCCTGCAACCTTCTTCTACCATAAGTAATTTACGAGGCCGGAGGCCGAGTTGCGAGGCCGCAGGCCGAGCTCCGCGTAGGGCGAAGCCCGAAGCGTCCCCCCTTCGTTGGAAAAATGGCCGCCATCTTGTATTTTTTGGTTTCTGGACGGATTGCTTTCAAAATCGATATCCGAGAGTCCGACTCGACTGCGATGACGAATCAGATGTCAGAATTAAAAAAAAAATGGCCGCCATCTTTAATTTTTCTATTTCTCAATCGATTGCTTTCAAAATCGATATCTGGGGGGCCGAGTCGACTCTGATAACGAATCTCATGCCAAAATTTTGAAAAGTGGCCGCCATCTTGAATTTTTTTGTTATTATGCCGATTGCTTTCAAAATCGATATCTGAGGGTCCGAGACGTCTTCGATACCGAATCAAGAATAAAATTTTGAAAAAATGGCCGCCATCTTGATTTTTTTTGTTACTGGACCGATTGCTTTCAAAATTGATATCTGAGGGTCCGAGACGTCTTCGATACCGAATCAAATGTCAGAATTAAAAAAAATGGCCGCCATCTTGTTTTTTTTTTTTCTGGACCGATTGCTTTCAAAATCGATATCTGAGGGTCCGAGAGGTCTGCGATTTCGAATCCAATGTCAAAATTAAAAAAAAATAGCCGCCATCTTGAATTTTTTTGTTTCTTGACCGATTGCTTTCAAAATCGATATCTGAGGGTCCGAGAGGTCTGCGATACCGAATCGAATGTCAGAATTGAAAAAAAAATGGCCACCATCTTGATTTTTTTGTTTTTCGGCCGATTGCTTTCAAAATCCACATTTAGGCTCGGATAATATATCCAACAGCCACAACACCTCACGCGGGCTGCTTGCAGCCCGCGCACCCACGCGACCTCTAGTCTATAATATATAAAGCTGGATTCAGGTGACTGACTGACAGAAATTATTAGGGTATAAGGAGTACATTTGGAAGGGTATAATGTATGGAGAAAATGTTTGAAGGAGTCTGAAACCAAAAGGAAAACTATCAGGTGTAGACCACGAGGTTCTGGTGAAAAGTCGGTGAACTGCCTGCCGAAACGAAAAGAGATGGAGGAACACTGTCATATAATGAAATGTTGCAAACCTTGGGCAGTTTGTTGGTGGGTTGAAAAAAATTGAAAACTATAAAAACCAAGATGGCGGCGGGTCGAGAAACGTTTGTATGAAAAACTTTGAGGGGGAAAAACACCCCGAAGGAGAAATTTTAGAGGCCATAAACTCAAGTCAGATCTGGAAAGGGGGGGGATATCTATCGATGTAAAGAAAAAAAATGTGGTGATGACCTTCTTGGTGAAAAGTTGGTGTACTGCCCGCCGAAACGGTGGGAGATGGAGAGTAGCCGCTATACAAGAAAATGTTGCAAACCCTGGGCAATTTGACGGCAAATTAAAAAAAAGTTGGAATTCTAGAAAAAAATATCGCGGCGAGGGGTTAAAATTTGTATGAAAACTATTCGAGGGGGAAAATCGCCCCGAACATGGATTTTCGTGGGTATCAGCTATATTTAGCCTTGTAGTGAGTCATTAAGGGTACAGGAAGATGTCATAAAAATGTGGTCTCAACGGACTCTTTTAAAAGCTGGTGAACTGCCCGCCAAAACGGTAAGAGATAGAGAGTGACCGTCATACAATAAAATGTTGCACACCCTGGTCGATTTGACGGCAAAATAAAAAAAAATTGAAATTCTGAAAAACAAGATGGCGGCGCGAGGGTAAACTTTGTATGAAACTTTCGAGGGGGAAAATCACCCCAAACGCGGATTTTCGTGGGTATAGGCTATGTTTAAGCTTGTAGTTAGTCACAAGGGGTATAAGATGATTTCTTAAAAATGTGGTCTCAACGGACTCGTTTAAAAGCTGGTGAACTGCCCGCCAAAACGGTAAGAGATAGAGAGTGACCATCATACAAGAAAATGTTGCAAACCCTGATCAGTTTGACGGCAAAGAAAAAAAAATTTAAAAAATTGAAAAACAAAATTGCGGTGAGCTAAAAACCTTGGTTTTTTCATACAATTTCGAGGGGGTTAATTACCCTGAAATCGAATTTTCGTAGATATAGGCTATAGTAAATATTGTAGAAGGACTCAGTGTGTATTAGAAAAAAATATAAAAAAGTGGTCTCAACGGGCTCGTTTCACCGCTATGAGTGGATACAAAAAGTAACTTGGTGGCGAAAATTTTTTAGCTGACACAAAAGTTAAGTTTGTCTTGCATACATTTTGTACACACTTTGTAAGAAAAACAAATTTAACGTTTCTGTTGTGAAACTCTGCATACGAGGCCGAATGTCGAGTGGTGGGTGAGAACAAAATGAGTATAATAGGTTGAAGGTAGGTCCACCTCCAAGCAACCTGAACCATACAGCGAGGCCGTAGGCCGAGCTCCGCGTCGAGCGAAGCTCGGAGCGTCCCTTCCTTACTTTGGGTCTCCCCAACCTCTCCACCCAAGTAACTAGAACCAACATGGCGAGGCCGGAGGCCGAGCTCCGCGTAGAGCGAAGCTCGGAGCGTCCCCCAGCATGTCGTGCTCCCACATACATCTATTAAGTCAAGGTCTATACGAGGCCGGAGGCCGAGTCGCGAGGCCGTAGGCCGAGCTCCGCGTAGGGCGAAGCCCGAAGCGTCCCCCCTTACCAATACCTCCCCCAGCTAACCCCCTCCCCAAGTAACTCTCATCATATAGCGAGGCCGAAGGCCGAGCTCCGCGTAGAGCGAAGCTCGAAGCGTCCTCCGGCTGACCGTGCCCCCACCTCCTACCATAAGCAATTTACGAGGCCGGAGGCCGAGTTGCGAGGCCGCAGGCCGAGCTCCGCGTAGGGCGAAGCCCGAAGCGTCCCCCCTTCGTTGGAAAAATGGCCGCCATCTTGAATTTTTTGGTTTCTGGACGGATTGCTTTCAAAATCGATATCTGAGAGTCCGAGTCGACTGCGATGACGAATCAGATGTCAGAATTGAAAAAAATGTCCGCCATCTTGAATTTTTCTATTTCTCGACTGATTGCTTTCAAAATCGATATCTGGGGGGCCGAGTTGACTCTGATAACGAATCTCATGTCAAAATTTTAAAAAGTGGCCGCCATCTTGATTTTTTTTGTTATTAAGCTGTTTGCTTTCAAAATCAATATCTGAGGGTCCGAGAGGTCTATGATACCGAATCAGGAATAAAATTTTGAAAAAATGGCCGCCATTTTGATTTTTTTTGTTACTGGACCGATTGCTTTCAAAATCGATATCTGAGGGTCCGAGACGTATTCAATACCGAATCAAATGTCAGAATTGAAAAAAATGGCCGCCATCTTGAATTTTTTTGTTTCTTGACCGATTGCTTTCAAAGTCGATATCTGCGGGTCCGAGAGTTCTCCGATTTCGAATCCAATGTCAAAATTGAAAAAAATAGCCGCCATCTTGATTTTTTTTGTTTCTTGACCGATTGCTTTCAAAATCGATATCTGAGGGTCCGAGAGGTCTCTGATACCGAATCGAATGTCAGAATTGAAAAAAATGCCCGCCATCTTGATTTTTTTTGTTTTTCGGCCGATTGCCTTCAAAATCGAAATTTGGTCCTGGATAACAAAAGCAACAGCCACAACACCTCACGCGGGCTGCTTGCAGCCCGCGCACCCACGCGACCTCTAGTATATATATATATATATATATATTTATATACAAATATTGCTCGTTTAATAGTACAGCATAAGATAAAGTTTAAGTACCTAAAAGAGTAACACTAAATTTTCAATGGTAAATAAGTAATCTGTCTATTTAAATGTTTTCTGTGTGTTGTTGTGCATGTGCCCCTTGTAATTGATGGAAAATCTTAAGTCAAATTCTTTAGTGGAATGGACTTGTATTCACCCATTTTTTGATACATCCTTTCAGAGTTTTAGTCTAGGCAACGAAGCGGATCGTTGTATTAAGACCCCCGCATTTCATCCTCAGTCGATGAATCTTTGCTGGGGTATTACACCACATGAGACAAACCTTCTATAAAGAAATAAAAAAAAATCGGTACTTTTAATTTTATACTATTTTTGTATGGACAAAAATTGCAAAAATAGTATGTCGGCAAATTACTAACAGCGCCTCATTAGTCCGAGTGAAGACTCCTTGGTCGTGGCTTCTGGAATAGAGTTTCAGCATAGAGTAATATAATACTCTAAGTAATTGTAGACTAGACAGCTGTTGCTCTGACAAAGTGCGGATGTCAAAGGACACGTCACAAAAATCTAGCTTTTAACCGCAAATTGTGATTACATTCCAGAACAATCATTGATAATAATGATTCAGTGTAGAATTAGCAAATAACGAACTTGAGTTATAACAGCTACATTAGGTACTGATGTTCCTACAAAATTATATACCTGGACCCACTATAGATAGGGAGCTCGCAGACATTTCGCTATATAATTTGCACGTATTTCATATCGCTGGACTATTGGCCTCCTGAGCCGATATCAGAAGTGGGATAAAGAAACACAGAGCTTTCTAAGTCGATAATGTGCACGAAAAATTTAAAGTTTCACGCATCTGTGAAAAAGTATAGTCGCGGAAAAAAATTGTTGACCAAGTACAATCAAGATAATAAAGTTCTGTGCAGACATTTATGAGAAAAGGAACCAAGTTTAATGAGTTCTAATGCCATCATACTTTCTCACTGCAGTTATGTCTTTATGTTCAAAATCGTATGCGCTTAGATGGTGACAAAAAGCGTAATTTGCAAAAGTATCGTAAATTAGAAAGGCGTTGATTAATTTTAAAATAGTGGATGTTAAAGGCGCTTACGGTACATACGAAGAAGACAAGTCTTGCTTGTGGTTGTGAAATTATGTAATTTTCGACTTTGTAGAATGGAATCAAAGTTACGTACGGTAGCGACGATGTGTTCCTACGGTGTTTGTATACAACATTAACCAGATTAACCAGATGTCTGTAAAATGAAAATGGACATAAACGAAATCTGAATGAATACCGATTAAATAAAAACAAAATGCAATAAAATGAAACGAAACAAAATAATTTGATCACACAGCTAATGCTGACTGGTTGAAATGGTGATCGCTGTGACTGTAGGATGCCAGTTGA
Organism: Athrips mouffetella; assembly: GCA_947532105.1. NCBI lineage: Eukaryota > Metazoa > Arthropoda > Insecta > Lepidoptera > Gelechiidae > Athrips > Athrips mouffetella. The sequence goes on from OX383958.1 coordinate 8,184,266, forward strand.
AACCAAGAGCACTTAATACAAGTATACAAAATAGTGGAGAAGCAACATTTTTGAGTCTCAATGATAATGAGCACCTTTATTAGAAATTTCGTGTCAACTCAGTGCGTGAAAGACCCAGTAGATTCGTATTTGCGTCAATGAGAGTTTCCCAAACAATATCAAAAGATGCTACACTAACTGCATATCATGGATATCAGGTCTGTCGTCAGTCCTTAGCTATGGTCTGATATTTATGGGGACACAGCGTTAATCTAGAGGATGTGTTCAAATTGAAAGATGTTCTTCTAGCAAATAAACGATTTGATTGATTGTTTGAAAATCTGTGGTAGACTCGCGATTCTCTACAGGGACGAATATTGGATACTTAATAAAACTATGTAACCAAAATCCACGTAACTGAGATGAAAATGCTTAGATGGGCTGGTGGCACTTAATTGGATAGACCCAGAAACGTACATGTTAGTGGCAATTTCAAAGTAGCGCTTATTCTAGACAAACTTCAATAGAGTCAGCTCCGGCGGTACGGATTAGAAATGTGATGCGCTGAGAAGAAGAGCACCTCTTTAAGTCTGCGCTAAATATTGACAAAGGGAAACAAGCCGAAATAACCCCTGGGATGCCAAAGAGCTACTTGGTGGTCGAAAATGTAAGAACTTACAAAAAATATTGAGGCCGATTATAACGACAGAGCCAACGGTTGAAAATGTATTCAGGGAGTCGACTCCCAATTAAAATGGGGAGAGGCATGGAGAAAGAAAAGAGACAGGAAGTGTACTGATTTTAATACAAATTGCCCAAAGTATAGTGATTACTGGTGATACTCAACAAACCATTGCCGTATTCTTAACAATATCGAACATATTGCGAATAAAGCGAATTTATTGGAAAATTCTAACGAAGTATGAAAATTATCTGTACATAGACAGATAGGAAAATTGTTGATGAGACCTACCTTATGGATATCTGGTGAGTATGTTCCTTATTGTGAGATAGTATGATATGTGTCGCACGTAATTTGAAATTGCTATGTTGATAATATGATTTGAAGTTACTCAGTTGGTTTGGGTGGTTGTAGGGTGATTACTGTTGAGCTGATAGAAAGGACAATGTCGTACGGGCCAGCCCGATTCGTTGGGTGGTTGAAGGTTCGCATTGGTCCAATCTATGTTTGTGGAGTTGATAGAGAGGGCAATATCGTACGGGCCAGCCCGACTTGGTTGGGTGGTTGAAGGTTCGCATTGGCCCAATCTGTGTTTGCGAAGCTGGTCGGACAGTGGCGGATCCGGTCCATGCCTATCGGGGCTGGTCGAAGGGACACACTGGTCCGGGCCAGGCTTTGTTGATGGTTGGAAGGACAGTGGTGGATCTGGTCTCCATGCCCATTAGGGATGGTTGAACGGACACACTGGTCCTGTCCGTGATTTATGTGGGAAAGATGTCATCCGGTCCATAGTGAGATGGTCGAAAGGGTACATGCTTTCAGAGTTGGGTTGAAGGGGCACATGCCTTCAGAGTAACTTCACAATGAGTGGTTTCAGTTTTGTGTGAGATGATGATCTTGATTGTCAGGATAGACGAGCGGATTGCTTGGTGATCTTGTTTTTATTTGTTTTAGGATATTGTCAATGGATCAACGCCCGAGGACGGTCGTATTATCAGAATGGCCGTGTCGGCAAATTACTAACAGCGCCTCATTAGTCCGAGTGAAGACTCCTTGGTCGTGGCTTCTGGAATAGAGTTTCAGCTAAGTAATTGTAGACTAGACAGCTGTTGCTCTGACAAAGTGCGGATGTCAAAGGACACGTCACAAAAATCTAGCTTTGAAAAAGATTGGTGCAAGTTCTATGTTAACCGCAAATTGTGATTACATTCCAGAACAATCATTGATAATAATGATTCAGTGTAGAATTAGCAAATAACGAACTTGAGTTATAACAGCTACATTAGGTACTGATGTTCCTACAAAATTATATACTTGGACCCACTATAGATAGGGAGCTCGCAGACATTTCGCTATATAATTTGCACGTATTTCATATCGCTGGACTATTGGCCTCCTGAGCCGATAAGTATAAATTTTTTTTTTGTAATTTTTTGTGTGTATTTTTAATTTACATTCAATTCATGAGTCTTAATCATTCTGTCAAATAAAATCTGCCTGAGAAATTTATGTCGGGGTCAGCTGCTTCGTTGCCTACACTATTTGTCATATGACGTGAATTGGATCATTTTGGAAGAACGACTCCTTCTGAAACTAGAAAATTTAAAGAGATGTTGAATTCTGTCGGTTAAGGCTGATAGAACATTGTTACGTCATAATGAACACATCAAATCTTCATATGAAAAAAAAAAACCTTCTAAATCTTGTTCTTGATAGGCAAGGAATAGGATTTCGAATTGACAATATATAATAATTTATTGTTACAAAATTAAAAAATAAATACAAATTACATGTCAAAAAAAATTAAAATCCCCTTATTGACAATTAAATATCGATTTTAAAATTCTGCTATATACAAGGTTTTTTTTGGACCTGATTTCCTTTTGCCCACTTTATAGTGACGTCAAAAGCAACAACTTTTGTTTTACGACTTTGCTCACAACGCGAAAAAAATTTCGTCGCTCCATATTAAAGTGGTCACGTGACCGACCTATTTTGTATGGGAAGTTGAATTTTTTTTTGCGTTGTTAGCAAAGTCGTAGAACAAAAGTTGTTTCTTTTGACCTCACTAATAAGTGGGCAAAAAGAAGTCCGGTCCAAAAAAATTACCTAGTTTACACCCTTAATTTCAAAGGTGCTCCCGTTTTAGGTTCTACTATAAGAAGGAGAGCCACAGTCAGAATTTGATATCAATATTAAATACCTTTTTAAGTTTTGAAATAAACAGAATCGCAGGCTAATAGCATTTTTTACATGATACGTGTTTTTATGATTTCCAGTGTTCACAAATTTAACGAACGTTTTAAATTGAATTGAACATCTTTATAAAAAAAGATCGATTTAAATTTAAATATTTCTGAATAGGTCTTACATGGGCGTCCCACTGCTGGGCAAAGGCCTCCCTCCCTCCATGAAGCGAGGGTAAATATTTTATGTGTATAATTTCTACCGTTGACTTGATGATGTTCATTGTAAACTCGTTCATTTAATAATGAAACTGGTTAGCCATGCGTCGCCGAAAATACAGAAAATACAGCGAAATTATTTACGTAGAAAATGGTTTCAACTGTCCGCTAGCTCGAAAATATGCCTGTTATTTTGTATTTTAAAACAAACGGTTTTGACTGTTTTTGATACCATAATATAGACTAGTTGGTATACCACTGTTGTGCGAAAATGGGTAGAGTAAGGGGTAGATGTCTGCTGATTGCGTTTCTTAGCGTAGTGCCCTTAGATTAATAAAGGTCTTCGGAGCGCGCGAAGATCTATAATCAATAATGTAAGGTAGTGCCGATGAAATTGTAATAGACCGTCAGCCGACAGTATATAGGCCTATCTTACAAAAAAGCAGAACAAACGCACTTTGTAGAGAAAGAGGACACTTAGTAGATTTATAAACGACTGGTCGGCCGCGACGTAACTTGGCACGTTTTCCGCAGTAGCGCTCAAAGCACTTAAAGTGGCCCCGACTAGTTAAAATACCTCATCGAAAAGCAGAATAAAACTAGTCTGTCTGTGGGTCTTCTGACCACTTAGCAAAGTTAAAAAACTTTGTCGCCCTACTTCAAACCTGGCAGGTTCTCGTGATTGACCACTTTTATGGTGCAGTAAAAATAATACATTTTACCTCATTGAAAAGCAGTATGGTGAATATGCCAAATTATAGCTAAATTAAAGTTAAAAACATTTTGCCTTGGTCGGCCTGACCTCACTTTGGCAGTTTTTCTAGTCCAACCACTTTTGTCTATGCCCGGGGGCCAAAACGATTATTGCGTATTCACTGCCAAGGTGAGGTCAGGCCGATCCAGGTAGCAAAATGACGTCTGGGACGAAAAAAGTACGTCATTTTAAGGTCAATTTAGGGTCAGTACTACATTCGTCGAGATAGGACGTAAAATTGACGTCATTTTAAGGTCAATTTAGGGTCAGTACTACATTCGTCGAGATAGGACGTAAAACTGACGTCATTTTAAGGTCAATTTAGGGTCAGTACTACACTCGTCGAGATAGGACGTAAAACTGACGTCATTTTAAGGTCAATTTAGGGTCAGTACTACATTCGTCGAGATAGGACGTAAAACTGACGTCATTTTAAGGTCAATTTAGGGTCAGTACTACACTCGTCGAGATAAGGCGTAAAACTGACGTCATTTTAAGGTCAATTTAGGGTCAGTACTACATTCGTCGAGATAGGACGAAAAACTGACGTCATTTTAAGGCCAATTTAGGGTCAGTACTACATTCGTCGAGATAGGACGTAAAACTGACGTCATTTTTTGCTCAGGACAGGGTCGGTACTACATTGGTCGGAATCTTTCGTCTAACTGACGTCATTTTTAGTCAGTTTAAGACCGTACTGTATTGGTTGAAATCGTCCGTCAAGATGTCGTCACTTTCAGTCATTACTGTACCTACTTGTGATCAATTAACTCTACGAATAAAATGTACCTTAGATTATAATAATACTAACATGTACCCAGTGTATATTGAAAAGTCAAGTTCATTCATAAATCATAGCCGAAGTAATGAATATAGCTTCCCGACGCATAATGTCACGTTCGCAAAATGTCACACTAGGGTTCACCATAGCAAAATGTGACGTTCGCAAAATATCACGTTCTGCGAACGTGACATTGTGCCTAAGGACATTTCTACTATACGAAATACAGAAAACTAATGAAATTATAATAATTTTTTTCTATGTCCACAAAGAATGAAGTCCCAAATCGATATCGATTATTTGGAAAAATCGCCAAAATGTCGTCACTTCTTGGTCATTTTAGGACTGTGCTGTACCAGTGAACAGTGAGCGTTTTTCAAGAATCAGCTGAAGTCCATTAAAGGTCATTCAAATTTAATGTCCATCCTGGTCACTTTGGGTCAGTTAGCGAAAGGTCAGCTGTGGTTAGTCTTTGGTAGGTCGACAAAGTCGGGAGAGTGACGTAATCTTACAGTTTATTCAATGAATAACGGGTCAGTAATTTATTTATCGAAATTGTACGTAATTTTTTTTTTGGTTAATATAAGGTTAGTAGGGTACTGCATTCGTCGGAATCGTACGTCAAACTGACGTCATTTTTATAGTAATAAATATATGTAGGAGATGGCGCTGTACAAAACGCAGCATTTTGTATATAGTGGTATTGAGATTTTTTCTCGTAGAATGACCCTCTCGCAGTATGACGTGGTATGTAGCCGTGACATTTCCTTGGTGGTGGAAATGTAGGGTTATAGGTTATACCTATAAATAACGTTCCTAGATGGCTAGATTGGTTAAAGTGACTTAACATCACTTATAACATCACATCTTCAGTTATGCAGCTATTTATTTTTATTAAGCCACCTACAGCAGCGCCGCTTTGCCTTTGTCTTGAAGCCACGTCTACAGAATGAACTACTACAGTACGTCGTGAGTACGTCATAAGAGACGTCATCAGTACGTCGTAAGAGACGTCATCAGTACGTCTTAAGAGACGTCATCAGTACGTCGTAAGAGACGTCATCAGTACGTCTTCAGAGACGTCATCCTACCGTCCTCATATGACGTCATAAGGCTGTGACAATAGTACGTCATTGGCTGGTCATACAGACGTCATAATATGACGTCTCCTACGTCGAAAATGACTGTATTATGACGTCATTTTGACGTCATTTTGCTCCAAGGCAAATGTTTTTAACTTTCATTCAGCTACAATTTGGCGTTTCCACCATTCTGCTTTTCGATGAAGACCATTTTTACTGCACCATAAAAGAGGTCGGATACGAGAACCTGCCAGGTTTGAAGTAGGTCGGCAGGTTTTAAGCTTTGCTAAGTGGTGAGAAGCCCCACAGACCAGTTTTATTCTGCTCGATGAGATATTTTAACCGGTCGGACGGGTCACTTTATGCGCTTACTGCGGATAACCTGCCAAGTTGCGCCGAGGCCGACCAGATGTTTTTGAAGCTACTAAAGATCGTCTTTCTCTGCAAAGTGCGTTTGTTAATGTTTTTTGTATATAGGGTGACTTTTAATTAGTTCTAGATAGCAAAATATATGCATGTACTCATGATACTGAACAACTTTTCCCACGGAACATAGGTCGAAATACGAAAAACCTAATTTGACCTCTATACAAAATGCGCTATCAACTGATGCAGTTTCTATGGGAGGTCAAAACTTGATTTTCGTATATTGACCTATGTTCCTTGGGGAAAGTTGTTCAGTATCATGAGGACATTCACACTTTTTTCCATCAAGAACTAAAAAAAGTCACCCCATATACGCTATTTTCGTTTTGGCCCCCGGGCGCGGACAAAAGTGGTCGGACTAGAAAAACTGCCAAGGTGAAGTGCAGGCCGTGAAGGCCGACCAAGACAAATGTTTTTAACTTTAATTTAGCTATAATTTGGCGTATATGTGGTCGGACACGAGAACCTGCCAGGTTTGAAGTAGGCCGACAAAGCTTTTTAAGCTTTGCTAAGTGGTCAGAAGCCCCATAGACTAGTTTTATTCTGCTTTTTGATGAGGTATTTTATCCGGTCGGACTGGTCACTTTGAGCGCTTAAGGATTGATCACACCTAGCTGAATTCAAAGACTAATTTGGCATACATTGCTCGTTGAAGTAAGGATATTGCAATTAACATAACCAAGCTTCCAAGCAATGTATGCCGAATTAGACTTTGAATTCAGCTAGGTGTGATCACTCCTTTAAAACAGACATCTTTGTTTTGCAGAAATCTAATTAACTGTGCTACTTAGAGAGATGTTGTATTTTTAGGGTACCGTAGTCAACAAAGAACCCTTATAGTTTCGCCATGACCGTCCGTCTGTCTGTCGGTTTGTCTGTCCGCGCTGACAGACCAGAGCAGCTCACAGACCTTTAGTAATCGAATGTTGTAATATTTGGTATGAGTATAAATATTAGTCACGCAGACAAAGTGGCTAAATAAAATAATATTGAAAATAAAAATTACTTGGGGTACCTCCCCTAGTCGTAAAGGGGCGATGAATTTATTTTTCTCGTTTCCCTCAAAGTTCGGGGAGTCGTTAAATAGGTCTTTTTAAAGTTTCGAGAGTATTGTATGCACGTTTTTTTATTAAGGCATCCGCTTGCGAAATATTTAGCTTAAAAGCGCAATTTTTTATTAAAGTCATGTGTCCCCCCTCTCTGCTAGCTAAATAGATGATATCAGAAAATTTTCATAGTGGTAGTATATTTTAACTAAGTAGACTTTGCAAGTCAATGAGTAATAGTTAAAATACTGGAAATAATAAAAATATCAATCAGGGGCTAGATCTTTGTTTGGAGGGAATTTTTTTATGAAAAATTCTAATCTTGCCTGACAATAATAATCCCTGAGGCAACTACGAAACCCTACCCTTCATTTAAATTAATTTAAAACGAAATAATCTATGTATCAACGGCGAACGGGTCTTCCGCACTACTGTTTGTCGGTGCAGGTCACGGGACAGAGACTGCCCGGGCAGCTTCTCGTCGGGCATATTAGCCCGACAGTCATTGTATAATGGGTGCTAGGCCCTTATCATGGTTCCCCTGAACATGTTAACGAAGTAAGCAGTCCGAAGCAAAGCAACGCCATAAAGTAAACATGAGACCAAAAACAAATATCTAAACAAGAATACCAACAACAAGTTTTCTTTTACCACAAACACCCTCCTATAAAATTCAGGGTAAGTGTAAGCCTCAAAGCTAAACTAAAATCGCCTAAAGGAATTAACAAGCAAATGGAGTGCCTTAACTCCACTAATCTGAAGCTTTTTAAGGAGAAACAGAGCTGAGTGGTAAGTTTCTTTCAGTTTTTCTTTTCCTTAGTGGCGGGTTTTTACTAAGTCGTTGAGATGCGTTCAAGCAGGTATTAAATGTCGAAGCAACAAAACTATTTACGGGTTGGACAGGTTTCCGTAAACTGAAGGGGCATGATCAGTCAAAGAAACTGAACAACTTTTAATGATTGAAACTTTGCGGAAAAGAAAAAGAATTATCAGCCTCTTCATACAAAATGTCCAATCAAGCTTACACTCTTGTATGACGACGCGAATTTATTTTTATTTTCTGTTAGTTTCAGTCACTGAAACTGGTTCAGTTTCGTTTACTGATCATGCGCTATCAGTTTTCGGAAAGTTCTACCTTTACAAGTCTTTAAACTAGGTACCTAACTAAACAACAAGTTGGCGCAAGAGCAAGGTCATAATGTGAGAGTGCCATATTGTTTACACTTTTATATTTATGTTGTATACAGAAAGAGAATATACACAATAGAAGAACGACGAATTATTTATACTGCTTTTTTGACCAAATTTCCAGATTTCCCCGTTTTGGAGATTTTAATTGACCGGCTACCAGACCTTTCTGATAACTCGCGTTTACCACAGAAAACTAAAAACTTTGCAAGTTTTAAAAGCAGAATGTCATCACTTGTACATTTTTTACTAAACTTACGGTGAAAACAGAGCTTATTTTTTTTTCATGCCTTTTTCCAATTTGGCATATAACTTTTACCTCATCTTGTGTTTTAATTTAGTGATCATACAAACCCTGCGGTGCTCACAGTAATGGAGAATGTTATTTTAATATCGATTCACTTTTCTTTGGAAATCATAGGTACCAAAATAAACCAGAATATAGCCAGCGATTCAGAAGTGTCCCACAAGTAATAGAAATGGTAAAACCCTCAAACACTGTCACTCTCAAACACTGTTAGCATGCCTGTATGGTCCCAATGCCTTTTCCACTTATCGCGCTTTTTTCGCGCACCCATCATTATATATGAAAGTCGTAAAAATCGTCACTACTCCATAGTTTACGCCGAAGCTACGCTCGATACACACTTACAGCAAAGAGGGATGTACCTTGCTATGAGAAAGAAAGAAATAGTCGATAAGCTGTCTTTTTTGCCCACAATGCTTGTATCCCTTTCCGCTAGACATGACGGCTCTGACTCTGAGGCATTGACGTAAGAAAAACTCTGTGCTTCTGGCGTAGTTTCCAATATCTTTGCTCTGAGGTAACCATTGGGTGCATTTTGATAATGTCGCCTGACCATTCCCACTTATAATTAAACTAGCGACCCAGCCCGGCTTCGCACGGGTGCAATGCTGATACTAAATATATAATGGGCACGCGCCGCCAGTCCCTCGGCCGGTATGTCCCTGCATTTTAAATCTGTACTACATAAATTACATACTGTAAAGGGCCATTGATCTATATTAAATGCACAATGTATGTAAGGTACTTAATTGGATAACGAGTAATGCTGTATTGCTTAAAACCGTTTCGTAAAAAAAGTAAAGGATAATAATGGTTATTGTGGGTTATCCCTAAGAGATAGATAGACATATACCATCGCGGACTTTTTGTAGACCTTTTTAAGGTGTACAATACTGTAGTACATTATTTTGATCTATCTCGTAGGGTTCAGCCAGCGTTTGCAATGTAAGGGCAAAAACCTGAGGTTATTTACGAAACCTCTAAAATTATCAGTGTTTCTCCACTATAATATGCATGTATTATACATAAAAACCTACCTCTTGAATCACTCTATCTATTGAAAAAAACCGCATCAAAATCAGATGCGTAGTTTTAAAGATCTAAGCATACATAGGGACAGACAGCGGGAAGCGACTTTGTTTTATACTATGTAGTGATAAAAAACTTTTAACATCTTGTCTGTTGAAATATTTTGCAATTGCAGCTAGCTTTAACAAAATTAATGGAAAGCTTAACCCAACATTGTTAATCCAACTAAAGGCATATTTTGCAAGTAGGATTATTGAAAGTACAGCTTCATTTCACTTCATGACGTTGACCAGGTTACTACTAGACGATACCGAAGAATTTCAGTCTTTGCGTTACTGGAAAAGAGGATATCCACCTCAGCTCACGTTAGTTTACTATTATTTAATCTGTGCCAGCTCTTCCTTGGGTGTCGTAAAAGGCAGGCAAAGGGCAGCAGCATTCTTCTGTGTATCGTATCGTATACTGCGGTCACCAATCATTGTAATCCGTCGTGCCAGCCATAATGCTAATATGCGTGGTGATACATATACTGGTATTGGTACTTTGTCCTTAAAATCTATCACATCACGCATTTTTTTGTAAAATGCTAGGGGGGAACTATCCGACTTTTTCAGGATGTAAAAATTATATGAGTGGGAGAGAATTAGAAAAACCCAGGAGAAAACGTTTATTCCGTTTATTCCAAATATGAATTTATCATGTTAAGAAGGCACCGCGCGCTTCGCGTTCGCGGCGCTGTTTTGGGATATAGAGCGACCTCTTGCTTGTTGGTTGACGGTCGCAATTGTATGAAAAAGCTAAGATAGGATGTTATGACTAATTTTTCTTCAAAAAGATTGGCCAAATAAAATTGTGTTCTGAACAACATACTTAAATTTGATAAGACGTCCAAAAATAGTAGGTTGTTTTCAAACACCTCTTGAAAGTTCAACTGGATGGCGCTGCAATGCTGTGCTGACCACAGAGTAAAACTATCATGGTGCCCTTAAGGACCGATCACACCTGACTGAATTCACACACTAAGTCAGTTAGTCTCCTACGTATTAAAAAAAGGTAGAAAGATGGAACTAAGTAAGTCACTAACTGAGTAAGCCGCATAGAAAGGAACTTTAGAGAAGGGCCAATACGAATAGAACACCTTAACGTACGGAAAATATTAGTAAGGGCTAATTTATGTTGTATAGAAAAACACTAGAATTACTACAAAAAAACCGGCCAAGTGCGAGTCGGACTCGCGCACCGAGGGTTCCGTACCACCACATAATCATAATTGTATTAGTTGAAATTTCAGTAAGTTAATGTGCTAGATTTTTGAGTCAGACTGCGCTTGACCAAATTTTATTATTTGGTGTTATTTAATATCTTATTAAACTTAAAAAAGCTTAAACATACCAAACGAGCAATGTATGCCGAATTAGTCTTTGAATTCAGCTAGCTGTGATCACTCCTTAACTCAACCGAACAGTCGTATACAAATTTTTTAAAGTGTTTTTTTAAAGTTTATTATTAGTACTTATTATTTAACCAGGATTATGCTTTATTTTTATTTTTCATGGACAAGTTGTTCGATTCGAATTAATCATTCGCAAAATTTTCACATCACTAAACCTTCTAACTCCTTTACTTGAAGGGACTTAGCAAGTTTAGTGATGTCCAAGTGCGAATGATTAATTCAACTTATCGAACAAAAAATATACTTATATTAAAAAAAACCGGCCAAGTGCGAGTCGGACTCGCGCACTGAGGGTTCCGTACCACCACATAAACATAATTGTATTAGTTGAAATTTCAGTAAGTTAATGTGCTAGATTTTTTGAGTCCGACACGCGCTTGACCAAATTTTATTATTTTTTGTTATTTTATAGCTTATGCACTATAAACTTACCAATTTTCAAGTTTGTAAGTGTTCCCGTTTTTAAAATAGAACTAAAACAAAAATCGCCTCAGCGACCATCCAACTTGACCCCTCTCTTATATGAAAGTTCTTGAAACGGGAGCTCACCACAATTGGTTACCATTAGTTGGGAGAAAAGTTGAAATATTTAATGATTTCAGACTTTTCCCATTATTTGTACTGTGAGACCTAGCTTCTTGCCAAATTTCATAATTTTAGGTCAACGGGAAGTACCCTGTAGGTTTTGCATTTTTGAATAATGTATGGAGATGAGGACATAAAATGCCATATCTTTTGATTGCGTCGTTGTAAAAAATTGAAATTTTCAGATCTTGAGTGGTTCATGGATCCTAATATATGGTATTAGTTTCAACCTGATACATTTACCCGTTTGTGAGATAAAGGGTCTTGACAGACAGACAGACAGACAGATAGACAGACAGACAGACGGACAACAAAGTGATCCTATAAGGGTTCCGTTTTTTTCTTTTGAGGTACGGAACCCTAAAAACGGTCAAGTGCGAGGCCGACTCTCGCGTCGAGGGATTCGATATTCCTGTAGTATTTTTAAAAGCAATAAAGCCCATCTTTAAGACCGCAAATAAGTTTGTTTGTAATTTTTTCTTCTTTTAATTATCGGTTGTATTTGTCTTGAGGTTGTATCAGCTTATTTTTAACAATCGATAGTATTTTATTGTACAATAATTATTTTCGATAAGGCTATTCAACAGAGTTACTGTATTTCAAGATCAACTACCGACAGCGAAACTATCGCTATCGGAACATCACTATTCAGCAACTGTATTAGTAGGCACTTTTTCTACTTAGCTTCCTAGCTAGAACTCTGAATTCACAAACGTCTATTTCTACGTAGCCTCCTAGGTAGATTTCTTATTCAGTCGTCAAATTCAAGCAGGTGTAATCGCGGCTTTAGATTGATATAATACTAACGTATAAATGGCGTCAGATCTGTGTGCCAGACTGTCAGTCAGTCAGACTAATTGCTGTTGTCAAATGCCTATAATTTTTTAAAACTATCGTATTTACTTAAAAACTAATCCCTATAAAATAAATTACCAACAATGATCAGCGTACCATCTAACGACTTTTAAACAACAAACTTCAAGGAAAAATTCCTATTAAGAATACGGACAAACTACCTAAAGTTGACTATATGCACTACTAGTCTATGGGCAGGATTACTGAACTGTTATTGGAAATTTATTGTTCATTGGCTCCGGGTTGAGTCCGTCCATCATTTTATTGTAAACCCGGCAAAACCGGGTCTTCATTTGGACCTGGTTCACTGAATCTGAAGCCGGATATTCGAGTTAGTGGATCAAGGCCAACTTTTTCGAATTTCGCTCACATTTTTGTGAATTTCTTTCGGCTGAATTTATTTTAGCTGAATTGAAAGCTATATATTGTAGAAAGGATGAATATCATCATCAGCGCGCTTAAGGATGCCCACAACTGGACAAATATTATCCCTTTAAATTTTTGTGGTTGAAAAATATTACACATTTTTTTATTTTATTTTTGCACAAAAATGTGTTACCTCTTTACGAGAATCTGTAAAAACGTATCGCTCGACAAAGGGATGGCGAATTAAAAATGGATATTCGAATTATAAAGACGCCATGACATGTAAAAATAATGAAAACCATTTTCTGTTTAAATATTAGCAAAGATTCCACGTATAAAAAAATATTTTGTTTGACCACACTTTACAAAGGGAGGTATTCCATCTACGCCACCTATTTCTTTGCCACCAATCGAATGTCACCGATTTACTTCCACTTACGTCGTCTGCGTGGTGGCGAACTTTAAATGCATTAAATAATTAATTTCGTAATCCACTTTTGGCACCACGCTCTAAGTATTTATGTTTATTTGGAACGAGCTTGCCCAGAAGAAGCCTATTCACACGAGAATTAAAAAGATAAGATAGGCGCTAGACCTCGCTGTTTATTAGGAAGGAAAAATATTATGAAAAAATCAAAACCTGCTTAACTATAATGATTCTCAAGGAAACTACAGAATTCTACACAACGAGTGGTTTGACTCGCACTTGGCCAGTTTCTTTAACAAAAACAGTCTATCCTATCGTCGTGACTTAAGCGCCCAAAGCAAAGTGTGATTCAAAGCTGAAAAAATGCTTAGGCTGGCCGACTTTTTACGGCATACCAAAACTAGGTCATTCATAGCTTTTCAAAATAAAGCACATCACTAGATCCTGCCTGGAGAATGATGGCATAGATGGAATACAAAAATTAAATCCCACCAAAAACATTCTGTCAAAAACTAGCCAAAACTCGATAGAGCTGCTTGTTTATCTCTAAAAAAAACCGGCCAAGTGCGAGTCGGACTCGCGCACCGAGGGTTCCGTACCACCACATAATCATAATTGTCTTCGTTGAAATTTCAGTAAGTTAATGTGTTAGATTTTTTGAGTCCGACACGCGCTTGACCAAATTTTATTATTTGTTGTTATTTTATATCTTATGCACTATAAACATACCAATTTTCAAGTTTGTAAGTGTGCGCGTTTTTAAAATAGAACTAAAACAAAAATCGCCTTCGCGACCATCCAACTTGACTCCTCTCTTATATGAGTGTTCTTGAAACGGGAGCTCAACACAATTGGTTACCATTAGTTGTGAGAAAAGTTGTAATATTTAATGATTTCAGACATTTTCCATTATTTGTACTGTGAGACCTAGCTTCTTGCCAAATTTCATAATTTTAGGTCAATTTTAGGTTTTGCTTTTTTGCATAAATGTATGGAGATGAGGACATAAATTGCCATATCTTTTGATTGCGTCGTTGTAAAAAATTGAAATTTTCAGGTCTTGTGTGGTTAATGGAGTCTAATATATGGTATCAATTTCAACCTAATACCTTTACCCGTTCGTGAGATAAATGGTCTGGACAGACAGACTGACAGACAGACAGACAACAAAGTGATCCTATAAGGGTTCCGTTTTTTTCTTTTGAGGTACGTAACCCTAAAAGTAATGAAATCTAGACAAAGCCGTACCAAGTCTAAGGTTCCTTACTGCGATTTCTGTATTATTATAGTTAATGTTGTGTGACTTGGCCGTTGAACATTCATTATACGTTAGTGGGTACAAGTAAATTTTGTTTACAAGTAATGTTATATCTGTTGTAACTACCTATGTTTGTTAAGCGAGATAATAGCCTATACTGGTATTGGTAATTGGACGCTAGTGTCTCATTTTAGGCTGTTGTTGATCGTCAATGGGTAGCGGTTCTAGCGACAGATTGGTGCAATGGAGTCATGGAGCAACGACGCAATCAAAAGATACGGCTTTTTATGTCCTCATCAAGCAAAACCTACAGGGTACTTCCCGTTGACCTAAAATTATGAAATTTGGCAAGAAGCTAGGTCTCACAGTACAAATAAAGGGGTAAGTCTAAAATCATTAAATATTTCAATTTTTCGCACAACTAATAGTAACCAATTAAGGTGAGCTCCCGTTTCAAGAACTTTTCTATAAAAAGAAGATTGGATGGTCACGGAGTTTTTAAAATCAAAGAGCAAAAGCTTTTAGTATATCATATAGTAGATAGGTACGGAAACCTTAGGGCGCGAGTCCGACTCGCACTTGGCCGGTTTTTTAGAGATAAACAAGCAGCTCCATCGAGACTTGGCTAGTTTTTGACAGAATGTTTTTGGTGGGATTTCACTTCTTTTTGTAGAAACGTGGGCATATCGATTTATTTTTATTTTAATGTTTTTTTTATTAATATCCTAGTTTTTATAGTTTGCCCTTTATGTGGCCATTAAACCCTAACTCTGTACCAAATTTCAGCTCTCTGAAATTATGGGAAGTACTAGTTCTTTTTGATGATCATGAGTGAGTGAGTGAGTGTGTGTCATAAATGTGAAACTTTGCTTTCGCTTAACTTCGGAACTAAATGACCTACAGACTTGAAATTTTGGATTTTAAGTATGTGATTATAGCTTACTGGATGACGAAAATTTCTGCGTTCTGGTCTTATCCAGAGGTTCTCAAATAGGGGCCTGAAAATGCAGCGATATGGTTCCAGTAAAGGATGGTACGGCAGTGTTTGCTTCGCGCTCGACTTACATTCCACGAATGACACGAGGCAGGTGGTATAGATGGAAGTACATCGCTGACATTCGATTCGTGGCAATATAAGTAGTAGTTTAAGTTTAATTAAGCTTAGTTTATAATATTTTTTTAGTTTTAGTAAAGATTGCGGTGCCCTATCAGGGTTCATGATGAAGCTGTACTTTTTAAATAAGATCTATTGTACAACATGGATGCAATAAAGATTTGAAACTTGAAGAAATTGGTGGCGTAAGTGGAATACATCATACAAAGGGTGTGGTTGATAAAGGGTAGGTACGTACATATCCGTACTCAAAACATCGGCTACGAACAACTACATACACCTTTATATGTCTTTACAAAGGCATTGACCTGAAGATTTTATTTATTTAAAGTTTGGATTTTTAAATTAATTATTGAACTTTAGAGTAATATATTGCACTGCAGCATAGGATTTTTTGGATCGCTAGCCAAATCTGAATATTATGTCACTCGCAACTAAATCTAAGCAACTTGTATAAATATGGGTAATATCATACCAATTCCACAATGATTTGGTGGTGCAAGGTTTTTATGAGATAAATAAGGTTTGTCTTAAACTTTCACACTTCTGTTACATGTCTATATTTGATTTTTTAATTAATGTTGATAGAGGTCTAAGCAAATATTACAGGAAGAATAAAAGAAGCACCGTTTTTTAGAAATCTGTAAACTTTTAGAGAAAAATTAAGATTTTATTGCTTATGAAAATACTATAGGTATATCGGCACTCTTGGCGCGTGAGTCCAACTCACACTTGACCGGCTTTTTTTATATTACAAAAGAATGTTTCACGTGCATTTCCCTCGAGGTCATTTCCTTTAGACCACTTATAAAAATAAAATATAATAAAAAGATTATGTCTTGATGGAGTTATTCGACAATTTTTCCCGTTAAAGGTACCTACCTAGCACACAAAAATCTAGAAGTTTAATATTTGAATTTCAAATACATAATTCATTGTAGGACTATTCTACCTGCCAAATTTTGATATAATTCTCTTGTAGTAACACAAAAAAACATGTGCCTGTATAGAAAGACCACCAACAGAAATTCACGCCAGGGAAACAACCTTTGACCACACGAAATAAATCATCGGGCAAAATTCTTCCTTTCGGGGCAGTGCCGCGCTGATCCTTGAATATTTCACCTCGGGCCCCTTGATAAATCTTCAAGGTTTATAAAAACGTAGTATGGTATCTATAGAATATATTACTGTATGGTATGTTAAACAGGGCTGTTATTGTATCAGTTTGAAAACTTCAGTATTTTTTTTATAAGCAGTAAGCTGAAAGTATATGAAACATGAGCCAAAATTCGGCCAAGTGCGTGTCGGGCTACGTGCATTGTCGGATTCTCTAGTTGTTGACCTTAATACAGTGCAAATACAGCTATTTTATGAAAAAAAACATTTATTTCAGGTCAGTGACCCATAATTATTCATACAAATGAATGAACAAAAAGGGAAACAAAAATTGTAAATGTCTATAATATATAACACTACGTTTTTATTTTTGTTTAGAAATACACCATATTTGATGTTCAAGTTACTCAGGACGAAGTTACTCAGTCCCAAGGTCATTGGCGTTTGTATGACCCTTAAAATTTTGGTAGGTAAAGTATTTTGGTGGACAGAAAGACTATACCATCACTGGGCCACAAGCGTTTATCTACATGGTGTACGATAAGAAATAAAAGTACCTAGTACCTAGTTCAATGTCCAGGGATATCATGACGTCACAATTATCGCAACGTCACCCAGCTACCCTCATCACACGCATCTGTGGCCGGCTTAGTGTGGCTCACTGTAATCTCGGCACAAATCCCTTTGTTCCAAGCCATTGGCTGCAAAAATAATATTCAGTGATTTACTCTCGTCAAACATTGACATACGAAAGCGATTTATTGGGGGAACGCGAATTAATATATCGACAGGCTAGTAATAATCGGTCGTGTACAAATAAAAATGCGTCAATCTCTGAGCGCATTATATGAAACAAACACAGATTTTTTGTTTGATAAAATATTATAAAAAGAGCATTTTTGGACCTAATATATATCCTTTATTGTGCACAATATAACATAGCAATTATAGTGATAGAAGAGGTTCACAATGGCGAGCCTTCGTTAGGACGGAATTTTTTTATGAAAAAATCAAAACTTGCTCAACAACAAAGATTCCTGAAAAATTAAAATAATTCGCATTTGGAAGAACCGCCATCTGCCGCAGCCCGCAGCAGGCTCACCTCGCTCGCTCGGTTCGTGCGTTTGGTCGAAAGAGAACCTTACAAAACCTAAGATCTGTTAGGTTGTGTTTGCCTTTCCTGACGGACCTATGAATCAACAAATTTATTACGAGTTTATTATTTTTAGATAGTTTGTAAGAAATCAACTTGTAATTGTGCGTTGGGCTGTTTTCCGCAACTCGAAGTCGATGCGCCTAATTTGCGTGTGGGTAGGACAGCGAATAGCGAACTACTCAATCCACCCGATTGCCTGAAGAAAGCCCAGCAAGCCATTGCTTGCTACATCAGGAAGGCCCCCGGGAACCCTGAGGTACTTTGCCCTGTAAGTGGCTAACTTTGTGCACTCCAGCAGGATGTGAGCAGCTGTTTCATCTGTCTTCAAGCAGGCTCTGCAAAGAGGATTGTCAGTAACACCTAATACAAAAAGTTGTTTGTTAAAAGATTCGTGACCAGTAATAGCGCCAGTTGCCAATCTAAGTTGGGGTTTACTGAGACGTAACAGCTTCCGTGACAGATGTTTGTTGGTGCTAGGCAAGATTTCCTCCCGGCACGTATCTTGACTGGTTCAGATCGTTTCGTGTTGACATTCAGTACTTGTGCTTAGCAGCGTACGAATTTGCCTCACCGGTATAGGTAAAATGGGTTCAATAGAGTCCGACCCTCTGCGAGCCAATTCGTCCGCCACGTCGTTACCTGGGCAGCCACTATGACTTTTGATCCATTGTAAGGTCAGATGGTTGCTAGTAATTACCTCAGCAAGTAGTTGATGGCATTGGTAGATGAGCCCTGATGTCACAGTATTGCTACTCAGGGATTGAAGAACCGCCATACTGTCCGAGAGAATTCGTATTGATTTCTCCTTTTTCTTTCTACAAACATTTAGCCTGGAAGATCAAGTTATAGTCGCCCAGTGGTGCGGTTATTTTTATGTTTAGGTCTTTGGAAAAAAATCCTGATCCAGCACCTGTTCTTGTCTTCAACCCGTCCGTGAAGATCCTAAGTTCCCTGGGATTTAAGCCCTCACAGCTATCGTCTACATGCAGCTGGATCTAGTACTTTTTATCGAATACATACTGTTTCAGTATCCTGTCACCGTGGCCATCAGTATCGGGATGTCCAAGAAAGGTTTCTCAAGAATGCTCGTGTGCAGGACCTTGTTACTATTCCATAGATTCAGAGCTCTAAGACGTTCCGCAGACTGTAGCTGACGATAGGGCGTATCACTATGCAGTAGAGCCATAGAACGATCCTCGGTGAGAGACCTCAACGCATACTAATAATTCTATGGCACTGCCAGAAGATGATGCTGGCCTTGTCTAGTTTATTATCAATGTGCTTGTCAAATGTTATGTTTTCGGACCTTCCATCTACACTTTCCTTTTGAGCGCTCATTTCCCAAGCATTATACTAGTTTTGTTTCTACGTGCTTGCTGCCGTGCGTACTAGGGAATCACGACTGATGAGGTAACTGACGTAATGAATTTGGTAACAGTCTTAAACATTTCAGTTTTGTTTCTAATAAGACAAAAAAAATGAAATTTAAAACAGGCCGCACCACTAGCACATAATATACTCAAATTTATTCACATTAACATTAATGATGAAGATTATTTAATGAGCTGTATAATATCTTTAATATTTCTCTACAATGGCCGTATAAATATGTGAAAGTCGGTAATGGGCAAGGCAGTGGTTCAAAACTTCACACACTAATTGTGTGTACGCGTTTGACCCCGTTTATATAGCCAACTGTACATGCACTACCATGTGAGTATTCTACCAAAATCATTATAAAAATATATTTAGCATTATTTTCAATATATTCTTTCATTATACATTTTTTTGCACTTATCGTGTTACAATTTTCTTGAACTTCAACGTCCACGCGTAGTTCGATTTTACCTCAGCTTTCTCTGGAAACTTTATATGTGTTTTAGCGTCTATGATGTTAAACTGAAAATAAGCATATGTCGATTTTCTTCATCGTTGTATGTCGGTTTTCTTCTTCAAAGAACAATGCTAATACTTACGTCCAAGATTTTCTTTCGGCCCAACATCTCAAATTCATAGAAGTTTTTTTGCAGTTCCGATGTAATACTCGTATTTCCCTCTGGCCACTTCAAAACGATAGCATAGATTGCTGTTACTGTCTCATTCGGATTTGTAATTGCTATAGGATTGACAGCATTGTACTTGACTTTCAAACATGTATACCAGACGTGACCATTAACAGTATCATTTTGATTCAACCATGGAAAAGAACTGTATATTGCTTCTCCGTTAATGTGTAGCCATTTCCCCAACTCCAGTAGTCTCTCTTGGAATATAAGTGGTATTGTTCCCTCTTTTGTTGGTCCAACGTATATAAGATAATTACCTGAAACATATTTATGTTGTTGTTTTGTATGCTATAAACAGTTTAAATTTATAGGTGAAAACTTGTTAATGGCCCAGATCCTACCTAATGTATAATGAGTAATGTGTAAAAAATAAGGCTGTAAGTTTTCCAAACAAAATAAAATAAATCCTAGCATTAAACTTTTGGCTTAAAGCAACACGGTCTTCCAAGCAAACCCAGGTTTGTACGAGAATCTGGTCAACAAAACTATAATGTTAATGAAAACAATGACCAAGTCCGAGTCAGACTCGCACACTAAGGGTTTAATACCTGTCCAACAAGCTTTTGTCCATTGATTGTTAAAACTCTAGGGTCACTCAAACCCGACCCCTTTTTGATATGAATGTGCTTAAATCGATTATAATTGATTGTGAGAAAAGTTGTAATATTTCTGGTTGGGTTATTAAATCAAAGGAGAAGTGGAGATAATTAATCTGGGTATCTTTTGATTGTGGTGACTAACAGGCTTACATTTTATAAATATGTTTTACTTTTAGGGTCCATGGACTACTTTTTATAATTTTAACTTGATACCTTTTCCCGTTCATGAGAAAAAGAGACTTGACAGACTGACAAACAGACCGAAAGACAGACAGAATGATAACAAAGTGGCGAAGTGCTTATGTAAATAAAGGTACCCCTTTTCTAATATTTAAGAGCCTTGCTCTTGTAGATTCATCTATATCCTCTGCCAATGATTTAACATTCTGATACGACTCAACGTTCGCCCTCTCTCATTTTTTGGTCAAAATAAGTGCGTCTTGGTCTTCCTCATCCTCTTTTGCTTTCAACTTTACTTCCAATAATACTCTTTATAAAAATGTCGTATCGTATCAGGTGTCCAACCATCGTCTCTCTTCTATTTTCGATGGATCTCAACAAATTTATTTTAAACTCGATTCAGAACTTCCTTGTTCATCTTTCTTTAGGTCTAATTAAACCCTTCCATTCCCTCTAATACCTTATCTCAAATGCTTCTCTTTGTCATTGTGTAAGAGTCCACGTCTGACAACCTGTTTAAAGAATTGAATATATTACCTTTGCCATGTTTGTATATTTTGGAGGTGGCTACATTTGTAAAACTTAACGATAAATTTTTCATCACATCAAGACAAGTTACAAACACAAATTTAAGACCCCTTGATACCATAAGACATGATACCATTCCAAAAAGTGCAAAATTTGTCAAAAATTGTTACGGAATTTGTGTAACGATATACAGTAAAATACCTGTTGCCCTTAAAAACATTGCATGCCATAGATTTAAGAAATTTCTAAGAATCTGGTTGCTCAAACATGTATTTTACTCAGTTAAGGAATATCTGGAACATAATTTTGATAAATGTTTGATTTGCTCTGCATAAATTTATATTTTTTTTTTTTTTTTAATTAATTGATATTATTTTGTACATTGACATTCATTAATTGACTTAGTTTGACATTATTTATGTTATTAGACACCATTTTCACACTAGTTCCACTATTTATTTAGTAAAATTTATACAGAATGCGACCGGTGTGAAAATGGTGTCTAATTACATAAATACATTGGAGTTCCATCAAGTAATAACAACACAAAGTATATCATATTTGACATTATTGTTATAGAAATATTTTTGTATATTGTTCGTATATTGCATGCTATTTAAATACGCTAGATATGTAGCACTTATACTGCGGTTTACTACCATCATGTTGTAACCATATCTATAGCAAATAAAAAAGTTTTGATTTGATATAATACAATATTCCAGTTGTATACTTTTAATAATCGTTTTCGAGCTTTTCTAAAGTTTTTGCCTTTCAAAAGATGTTTTTGTTGCTAAAAACTGTTTTGGCTATAGACATTCTAGAAATAATTTCAGCATCATTAGTGATTATATATCCTATCCTACTAATCCTACTATCCTACTTCCTACTAATATTGTAAACACGAAAGTTTGTAAGTATGGATGGATGGATGGATGTTTGTTACTCTTTCACGTAAAAATTACTGAATGGATTTTAATGAAACTTGGCACGCATATAGATTAAGTCCTGGAATAGCACATAGGCTACTTTTTACCGCGGAAAAACACTTCATTCCCACGGGAAAACGCATTTAATGTGACTGACTCTTTGACCGACATATCAACGCACAGCCTAAACCGCTGCGTCTAGAAATTCCAAATTTGGCATGTAGGATCCTTATGAGGTGTAGGGGTGCACTAAGAAAGGGTTTTACAAAATTCCACCCCTAAAGGGGTAAAATAGGGGATGAAAGTTTGTAAGAAAGTCCGTCAGTTTTAAAGATAGGAACTTCAAATTTTGTAATTAGGCTGAAAATTAAAAATTAATGTTTACGTGTTTCAGGGTTTTTGAAAATTCGACACCCTAAAGGGTGAAAAGGGGGATGAAGTTGAAAATCCTTTATTTTTAAAGTAAAGTCCACATAATTTATTATTTAGGCATTATGGTTGTAATTCTATGCAACGTTCATCACTGCTATCGAAATTTCTTCCCAAATTCAACCCCTAAAAAGGTAAATGGGGTGAAAAAGTCTAAAAACCAATATGAGTATCGTTTATATGGTTTATTGGGTCGCTGATTACGAAAACTACAACAATTTTGAAATTCAACGTGGCGGATGTGAAATACCATCATCCCCTGGGGATTGGTTTGAGGTGCGATAGGGTTGAAATGTTTAAAAATCAATATGAGTGTCGTTTTTATTTTTATATGACGATAGGGATAGCGGCTAAGATGGCGTTAGGGGTAGGGATAGGGGAAGGGATAGGGAGGGGTAGGGGTAGAGAGAGGTACAGGGAGTGGGAGAGAGAAGGAGTGAGGGAGGGGGTGAGGGGGCGGGAGAGGGAGGGCGAGGGAGGGGGTAGGGGAGAGGGGCAGGGACAGGTATGGTTTGACGGACGGTTGGACATATGGTTGAACGGACGACAGATAGACGGAAGGGTAGATGGATGGATGGTCAGATAGATAGATACTCGTAGATAAAATCCCTCGCGGATGAAGTCGCGGGCAACAGCTAGTCTGAAATAATTCACAGATTCTATTGAGACATTATAAAGACATTTTTTTTGTGGTTTATTGCAGTTCTTTTTGGCATTGTTAACTTCTTTTTTCTTACTGTCTATTTTTAGCCCAAACTACAGAAATATATTCCTTTAACTAGTTCCTCCAACTGTAGTTTGTTCTCAGTTACTGCAGCAATAACATTAGCGAATCTCATAAAAAATATATTTTTATTTCTGTTCCCCCTTATTCTGAATATTTTTCTTTTAACGCATTCTATGAAAGCATTCTAAGGGGTGAAAATGAACAGCCTTGTGTAACTCCTTGTCTCATCTTAGTTGTACCAAAGACTTTGCAATTTACTTACGTTGTACTCATTTCCTTTCCCATTTCTATTATTGTTTCTTCTTTTTTATAAAGTTTGTATATTAGAGATAGTAGAAACTATCTCTGAAGTTTAAACCCTTTCATATCTTCATAATTCATTTCCAGTTAAACCTATTGAAAGCCTTTTCTAGATCTACGAAGGTGAAATAAGTATTAAGTTTCAAACCGAAACATCTATCTACAATGGTACGTCACAGTGGTGAAATACTTTTTCCCCTGTTTTGACGGAAGCCGTATTGATTTGTTCCTGGCACTTGTACAAATAAATGGGTCTCAATCTGTTTTGAAAACCTTTAAGAATATTTTTTTTTAGGGTTGAAATGTGAATATGGGTGTCGTTTGTATGGTTTATCGGGTCGCTAATTACGAAAACTACAACAATTTTGAAATCCAACGTGGTGGACGTTAAATACCATCATCCCTCTAGGGATGGAGTTGGGGTGCGATAGGTTTGAAATGTCTAAAAACCAATATGGGTATCGTTTATATGGTTTATTGGGTCGCTGATTACGAAAACTACAACAATTTTGAAATTCAACGTGGCGGATGTGAAATACCATCATCCCCTGGGGATTGGGTTGAGGTGCGATAGGGTTGAAATGTTTAAAAATCAATATGAGTGTCGTTTCTATTTTTATATGACGATAGGGATAGCGGCTAAGATGGCGTTAGGGGTAGGGATAGGGGAAGGGATAGGGGTAGAGAGAGGGACAGGGAGTGGGAGAGAGAAGGAGTGAGGGAGGGGGTGAGGGGGCGGGAGAGGGAGGGGGTAGGGGAGTGGGGCAGGGACAGGTATGGTTTGACGGACGGTTGGACATATGGTTGGACGGACGACAGATAGACGGAAGGATGGATGGATGGATGGTCAGATAGATAGATAGATAAAATCCCTCGCGGACGAAGTCGCGGGCAACAGCTAGTCTGAAATAATTCACAGATTCTATTGAGACATTATAAAGACATTTTTTTTGTGGTTTATTGCAGTTCTTTTCGGAATTGTTAGCTTCTTTTTTCTTACTGTCTATTTTTAGCCCAAACTACAGAAATATATTCCTTTAACTAGTTCCTCCAACTGTACCTATAGTTTGTTCTCAGTTACTGTAGCAATAACATGAGCGAATCTCATAAAAAATATATTTTTCACCTCCAAAGCTCGGAAACATTTGTTTTGTCTGTTAAATTCTGCGGCCAAAAGCGATTTTTGGCCCCTAGCGGGCAAAAGGTTTTTCTGCGGCCAAAAGCGATTTTTGGCCGCTAGCGGGCAAAAGGTTTTTGAAATTCGAACGTGATGCAGTATGGCAGACCTCCACGCTGCGGTACTGGCTGCTTCCTCGCTTTAGTGAGGTGAAAAATTTTGTGTTTCGCTCGGCAGCAAAGTTATTTTGCGTTTCGTGCCTTGAAACCTTCGCTACGCTCAGGATTCTTCTTTTGAACCACTCGCTTCGCTCGTGGTTCAATTCTAGAATCCTTCGCTTGCTCAGGTTTCAATACAAGGCACTCACGCCAAATAACGCTTTTGCTGCCTTGCATAACAAATAACTATTTATTTCTGTTCCCCCTTATTCTGAATATTTTTCTTTTAACGCATTCTATGAAAGCATTCTAAGGGGTGAAAATGAACAGCCTTGTGTAACTCCTTGTCTCATCTTAGTTGTACCAAAGACTTTGCAATTTACTTACGTTGTACTCATTTCCTTTCCCATTTCTATTATTGTTTCTTCTTTTTTATAAAGTTTGTATATTAGAGATAGTAGAAACTATCTCTGAAGTTTAAACCCTTTCATATCTTCATAATTCATTTCCAGTTAAACCTATTGAAAACCTTTTCTAGATCTACGAAGGTGAAATAAGTATTAAGTTTCAAACCGAAACATCTATCTACAATGGTACGTCACCGTGGTAAAATACTTTTTCACCTGTTTTGACGGAAGCCGTATTGATTTGTTCCTGGCACTTGTACAAATAAATGGGTCTCAATCTGTTTTGAATCCTTTAAGAATAATTTTTGATGCCTTTCTTTGCATTTGAGCGTGTTTAACTTTTAGTCAGGAGGTATCGCTCTTACGGAAGAACGATACCTCCTGTCAAAAAGTTAAACAAATTTCATGTTACTTCTACGGAGAAGTTTAACAATGATATAGATGTACGCATGGCAGCACAGAAAAACAAAACCAGTGTTAACTGAATTACCGCTACGCTACAAATGCCTGAAACCAGAGACCCGTACAAGGTCAAACTGTTTCATATATTTGGTAATAAAGTTGCTAGTACATGTCAAAAATATTACCTACATATTTTGACTACGTGTTGACTTTAAACTGCGTTCGAGCGCTGCGTTCTGAACGGTCTTTGACAATCGCCTATAGCTACAATAAAGTTAAGGCTTGTAGAGTTAGAAGCTTGGCCGTACATGAGATCTGATAACTTTTTTAACAAGAAAATATTGTCATCGGAAATTGTTATGTACAAACTATGGTATTTAATAAATATTCATAGCGATGTTCAGATAATAGCCGTGGTCATGTTATGCCACCTATCCGAAAAAAGCGATCATAAACTTCAGGGCAAAGAGGCATAACAATATGACCACGGCTATTATCTGAACATCGCTATGAATATTTATTAAATACCATAGTTTGTACATAACAATTTCCGATGACAATATTTTATTGTTTCATACTTTTTAGAGCAAGATTTGCCAGTAGTCGGGTTCTAGTTTTTGAACTGATTTTTTATTGCTTAGATATAATGTTTTATTTTCAATTTTAAGTTCGAACACAGAATGGTCTTTTCATGACATTTTGATATTAATTTTAATGTTCTATTTTCATTTTTACCACAAACGAGTTTTTCCCGCGACTTCATCCGCACTTACCTTATAGAGAAAGATCCATATGATTTTTAGTTAAAATAATATGAGAGGCGCAAATGGTTTTGTGAATTGTGTCCAGCTCATGTGCTGTAATCCTACAGGTCTCAGCCTATACGGCAGTATAAAAATCCAGTAGCCGCGCGTAGCGTATGCCCAGCTGTCTGTCGGAACTTTATTATTATGATTTTTTAAATTATTATTACAATTACAATATACATGGAATTAACATGGACCCAAATTCTCTTGCGTTCCGTACCCAAAGGGATCCTATGAATATGCCTCCGAAGTCTGTCTGTCTGTCTCTCTGTCTATCAGCGGGCTGTATTGTATTGCATAATAGGCAGACAGTTGTAATTTTAGCAGATTATGTATTTAGGGGGCATTTTTACCTTGGGCATTTTGACCGATTTTTTTCAAACACAGTTTCCGCAATTCCAAAATATTTTCAAACATTTCAAGATAAACACCGAAGAATAAAAATACAAATGAATGTTATCGTAAAATAGGTAAATAGCTACCGAGAACCGAACGCAGTGTTCCATTTAGGTAACTCTCTGTATCTAGTGTCCTATATTTTACGGTTTGCAAATGTAAAAATGTACCAATAAAACTAATGGTTTGACCTGTTTAGTGAGGCTGTCTAGTATTTCATCGATACCATTTTGTTTTCTTCTGATGAAAATAATCTTCTATCAAGTTAATAAATGTTTTTAATTAAAATATTTTAATTCAGGGTCCTTTCTTGCCTATAAAATTGGCAAAATTTTCTTACAGATTAATGAGATCATTATTCATAATTTTAATGCTATTTTCATTACGTCTTTGTTTACTATTTGAAAATTGATTTCTAAGTTATTGATCTAGGTACGCTTTTAATGTTGTTTTTATTTTTAGTTTGATATGTAAAGAGATAGATAACTACAGAATCGATAATTGTTCGTCTAAAGTTCTAAACATCACGTCGTCCTTTTTCATCGTTAGATTTGATATATGTTTTTACAGT
This sequence comes from Athrips mouffetella, assembly GCA_947532105.1. Classification (NCBI taxonomy): domain Eukaryota; kingdom Metazoa; phylum Arthropoda; class Insecta; order Lepidoptera; family Gelechiidae; genus Athrips; species Athrips mouffetella. The sequence continues at coordinate 8,211,893 of OX383958.1, forward strand.
TGATATTTTTTGAAAATTTTATTAGGTACTGATGCTTAATATCTTCCCATTCTTCTTATTCTTCTTAATGCATCAAGTTAAGCATTGAAAACACACCGGTTGAAAGAGTGCCAAAAACCAAATACCAGGACAGCAGGTTAAATGAACGCTGGGACACAGAGCATGAAGTTAGAGAAAGAATTGAGGTGGCGCGGAGCGCTTTCATGAAAATGGTATAATGGTACCTTTACGCTAACAAGGATATAAACCTAAAACTGACATAGAGACTTGTTAAGTGCTATGTACTCTCAATATTTTTCTATGCTCGTTTGCTCACTTGTAATATAAAAAAATATGATTGTACAGGCGCATGTTGAAAATATCTTGGACGGATAAAACTACAAAATGTAGATGTACTAAAAGAATACGACACTAATGCTAGGTCCCTTCGCTCCTCCAATTTATTGTATCCAACCATGCCCAGTACAACAAGGGTTGAATACATTAAAAGGTAGAAAGGGTATATACCATACAGTTTCAAATAAAGGTTTGGTTAGTTTATTTTGAACCTCTTCCATCATATGATTGTATTTTGTCTCATGTGGAGCCCATACCATGGCGTTATTTTCTTACTGGCTTCTAATCAGTGCATTGTATAGAATAATCAAAGTTTTAACGTTCGTAAAGTCTAGCTTGCCGTGTTATGAACCCTAGATTTCTATATCTTTTTTTACAAATCTTTAAAATGTAGAAATGATTTAGTTATATAGCAAATTTCTACGTTCCACTTACCGTTATAGCCCCATGAGGCAGTAATTATTTATTTACTGCAACTAAAGAATTATAACAACAATAGATATACTGACTCAGAAAAACCTAAAGTATAAAAAAATATCATAAGTAAAATGTCCTACCTACTTTAAAATAAAAGTTTCAAAGTACCAATTAAAAATTATTACTCTATTAAAATACTTGCATCTTTCAAAAGTTCGCAAATTTCGTTTTGCATAAGAGACAGAAATAACAAGCAACTAAGTACTTCCAAGCACATCTTAAGGTCACTACAAAGAGAACTTAGTCAAACTAAGATGAACTATAGTTGCTTCAACTTACGACTTATAATGTAAATTAACATCGTGGGCGGCCATTTCCGACAACTTGCTCAAATTCAACTTGCTGAACTTTGGAAACTAGCAAGCAACAAATTGTGAAAAGCTGTAACGCTCGACAGACTAGCAAAGGCGAAAGTTGAAACATCTATTGAGTTAGAAGAACGATTAAATTTTATGTTCTGATGATGAAATAGCAAGCTTTGAAATTTAAAATTTCAATTCGATCAAAGAGTAAAATGATAATTTTATTGAGCTGTCGTGGTAAAATAAGAAGAGTTAAAAGCAAAACAAACCGGCCAAATGCGAGTTGGACTCACACACCGAGGGTTCCGTACTACTAAGTTACAAATACCGTCTAAGTTATGGACGCGTAGTCACGCAGAAGTGTATTAAATCCGCGCGAGTCTGACACGCTTGACCACTTTTATTTTTTATTTTGTTATTCTATTGCTTTCTTATTGCTTATTTTTATGCATGTAAATGTTCCCGTTTTTACGATAAAGCTAAAAGAAAATATCTGGCAAAAATCGCCGAATAGACACGTTTTTAGTGGTGCAGACCTCATGATTTTATCTTTTTAGGGTTCCGTACCTCAAAAGAAAAAAACGGAACCCTTATAGGATCACTTTGTTGTCCGTCTGTCTGTCTGTCTGTCTGTCTGTCTGTCTGTCTGTCTGTCTGTCTGTCTGTCTGTCAAGACCCTTTATCTCAAAAACGGGTAAAGGTATCAGATTGAAATTAATACCATATATTAGGATCCATGAACCACACAAGATCTGAAAATTTCAATTTTTTACAACGACGCAATCAAAAGATATGGCATTTTATGTCCTCATCTCCATACATTTATTCAAAAATGAAAAACCTACAGGGTACTTCCCGTTGACCTAAAATTATGAAATTTGGCAAGAAGCTAGGTCTCACAGTACAAATAATGGGAAAAGTCTGAAATCATTAAATATTACAACTTTTCTCACAACTAATGGTAACCAATTGTGGTGAGCTCCCGTTTCAAGAACATTCATATAAGAGAGGGGTCAAGTTGGATGGTTGCTGAGGCGATTTTTGTTTTAGTTCTATTTAAAAACGGGAACACTTACAAACTTGAAAATTGGTATGTTTATAGGGCATAGGCTATAAAATAACAACAAATAATAAAATTTGGTCAAGCGCGTGTCGGACTCAAAAAATCTAGCACATTAACTTACTGAAATTTAAACTAATACAATTATGTTTATGTGGTGGTACGGAACCCTCAGTGCGCGAGTCCGACTCGCACTTGGCCGGTTTTTTTTTATTATTTGTTGTTACAACGGCAACAGAAATACATAATCTGTGCAAATTTCATCTATATACCTATTACGGTTCATGAGATACAGCCCGGTGACAGACAGACAGACATCAAAGGCATATTAAAAGGGTCCCGTTTTACCTTTTGGGTACGGAACCCTTAAAAGGATATAATGATTTAGTTATTTCATAGAAAATTAACGGCCCGTTGCACATAGCATCTTTAAAATTAAAGTTTCTACAAAAAAGATAGAGTCAGCATTACATTTAAAGCAGTTTTAACTTTAAAGATGCTTTGTACAACTGGCGCATAGTTTGTTTATTTTTGAGTCTTTTGAAGAAAATATTGTCCTGTGCTTTACAAAACTTGCAAAAGATGACTGGGTTGAGTTATCATTTTGATTAAATTCCAAGATCCATGAATCAGAAATCACCTGTATTTTTATTTCGTAATTACTTACATTGCTGAAAAAAATCCAGGATTTTCTACCCTCTACCAACGGGCCTTTAAATATTTGTTTGAATAACGGATATTACAGGCACGTTTATTTGCGCATCCAAATTCCCATGTTTGCGCTAAAATTTTGCCACACGCATATTTCACGTTTAGTACTAAATTTGTTTGAGCAGATTGAAGATTTTTTAATGCTTCTTTTTTCTAAACGCGTTTTAAAAATGTCGTAGTAGGTGCCTGATGCAATACGCCATACAATAATAAAGTAACTGGTGTTGATAGTTTGTAAATGGTTACGAGGTTTGGCTTCAAATATCGTACGGATTATTTGTAATATTAACAGTGACACTTATTTCTTAAATCAGACGTTAGACAATCTGTTGTTTAAGTTATCCCTATTGTATCTGGGAGTACGGCGGCAGTGCCACCGCAAGTCGAGCCAAAAAAAACAAAAAATCCGGCCAAGTGCGAGTCAGACTCGCGCACTGAGGGTTCCGTACCACCACATACCTAATCATAATTGTATTAGTTGAAATTTCAGTAAGTTAATGTGCTAGATTTTTTGAGTCTGACACGCGCTTGACCAAATTTTATTATTTGTTGTTATTTTATAGCTTATAAACTATAAACATACCAATTTTCAAGTTTGTAAGTGTTCTCGTTTTTAAAATAGAACTAAAACAAAAATTGCCTCCGCGACCATCCAACTTGACCCCTCTCCTATATGAATGTTCTTGAAACGGGAGCTGACCACAATTGGTTACCATTAGTTGTGAGAAAAGTTGTAATATTTAATGATTTCAGACTTTTCTCATTATTTGTACTGTGAGACCTAGCTTCTTGCCAAATTTCATAATTTTAGGTCAACGGGAAGTACCCTGTAGGTTTTGCTTTTTTGCATAAATGTATGGAGATGAGGACATAAAAAGCCATATCTTTTGATTGCGTCGTTGTAAAAAAATTAAATTTTCAGATCTTGTGTGGTTCATGGACCCTAACATATGGTATTAATTTCAACCTGATACCTTTACCCGTTCGTGAGATAAAGGGTCTTGACAGACAGACAGACAGACAGACGGACAACAAAGTTATCCTATACGGGTTCCTTTTTTTTCTTTTGAGGTACGGAACCCTAAAAACTGACCATATCAATATTAAAAATCTTATCTCACAACTTTTTACGGTAGAAGAACTGAGTTGCGTGGGAAACTTGTTTTTTTTACAAGTTATGTTTTTGATGGCATACATGTTTCACGAGGAAAATCTAACAAACCATCATTAAATAACACTAACTGAATATGTGAAAAAACATGCATTCCATTTCAGATATTCAAAATGTTTTTAATGATTATGGAGCTATTTTTGGTTTTGATAAAGAAAATGTTTAAGGAGCGGAGGTTAACGCAAAATATAATTCGTATTTCATGGGCTAGGTTGAAATCTAGGTGTAGTTCATGACGTGTTTATTTTTCCATCTTGACAGACTTGGCAGGAATTACATTGACCGACAAAACTAATCATCCGTTATCTATAGAGCAGGGGTTAACTTAAACGTTGAATAAATTGCCGCTGGTAAATTTTGGGACACTCAATAACCTTAACAGTACATTATAATATATAGATTTACAAAGGATTTCATATGAATTTGCTCAAACTCAAATAAATTATCCGTCTTTTTCATAATATTTAAAATCGAAAATACCCCTTATCTTACAACTCCGCCGCCAATACCATTAACTAAATAAGAGTGTCATCCCAACTGGGAATAACTCACAAAAGAGATTTGTTTCCTGAAGTTTCTATTCATCACGAGATCCGAGTGGACTCTAGCTTTAGAGAAAATTGGATGTCTTACTTCATCGTACTTGGAGTTATAGATGTTTGGCTCGGATGACAAAAGACAGTGAGCTTTAATAGATATGGCACTAAATACATACATATGGAAATGCGTATTTAATGCCGTCAGAGTCATTTTTATTCTGAATTGACGCTGAAGGATTGTTTTTGGCTTTCGAACTTTACTTGATCTATATTGCTATTCATAATCTGCTGTCTGCTGCTTAGTATGCTTATGCTGAAACTTACGTGATTCAAAGTAAATCAATCACATTACTTGAGTGTGGAGATCCATATCATTGATTTATTTAAAAAAAAAATACTGCAGATAATTAATTAAAAGTAGAAAAGAACATGCTTTATTTTTCCCTACCCAGATTCGAATAATCGTACTTTTTGTACTTAGATAAATTAATTCAGTGGTGTACATAAATCAGAGCTATTAGTAAAACATATTAATATTTAAGATTACACGAACACTTATTCTCTTGCTCTGTAACTTGAATAAATGATTCGATTTTTATATAAAAGTATTTGTATTGTTCAATTTCCTATACACCACAATAAGCAAAAACTTTCGAAACCTTCGCATAATTATGTGGATGGCATGATTGAAAGTTAATCCGCAATGTGTAATTCAGCTAATACTAGTTTTCAATCCCTTGTCTGCTTTTTAAAGCTACACTTGACCAATTGGTAGTAAATTTAATATATATAGCGCCAAAATCATGTCTACAATTACGAAATAGATCCAGTTTTAAACATAGTTTATAAGTTAAATAAATGTTCTTCAAGTTCTACAAGAATCGTTCACCTTTTTTGAAAAACTACTCGTATGGTGTCTATACAATTATACTGTACATATTTAAGTCGTTGGAGTGTACAACTTACGCTTTAAGATTTGTGATAGGTCAATTAGTGGGGTAAATGTGTATGGCTTTTTGACATGATCTTTTAGATACATCGTAGGCTGTAGCATCAGACATTATTAGGAATTGAATTATCTATAAAAAAAAGAGGAAAAAATTTGCGCGAGTTCAGAAGTTTACTTTTATGCCATACACTACACATTGACACAGATAATATAATACTATAATAGTACAGATGCCTCACGTCATAGAACGAATTTGTGCCGAAAATTGTTCGGGCTATTTTTTCCATAAGGTATTATCTTAGAATAAATTGATGTCTGGATGTTAAAATTGAATTATTATCATAGTTTACACCTTTACCTACCAACCTAGTAGTAACATTTAGTTTAATTATTAGAAACAAAAGGGCCAAATGAATTCGGGCTATTTACTCCGTCGAAAAAACCGTAGTACGGAATGAGACCCCATGACATTGAGTAGCAAGTGGTCACCATAACCTAAGTCACCTACGAATAATATAGAAAAGCTCGTCAATCGCCAGCTGAAAACTAAGATCTCGTCATATCTCCCATTTTTACAATTTCTTAGTCTATTCCAGGATGTTCACTTGTCGTTGTCAGTTATGGCACTAAGATGAATGCCAGCTGGCGACCAGTAAGAATATTTTGTGCTCAAAACTGTTTCTATTTAATGAATACCTTATTCGGACTTGAGACAGTCTCTCTCGGACAATACAAGTTTTAGAGAATAATACGAGTATGTTGAACATGGCGATGCTTAAGGTCCATGTGTATAAAATATTTTATTGGTATTGTTCCTAATCACACTCGTTTCTCTTTCGGGTTATAGTTAGGGTGCTGGCTGCAATTTGGGTATATGATTTGCTCATGATTCTTATTACGATTTGGTCCTTACAAGTTTTTCTGTGCGTCGCTGCGTTTTTGAGTTAAAGCAAAAAAAACCGGCCAAGTGCGAGTCGGACTCGCTCAAAGAGGGTTCCGTACCACCACATAATCATAATTGTATTAGTTGAAATTTCAGAAAGTTAATGTGCTAGATTTTTTTAGTCCGACACGCGCTTGACTATATTTTATTATTTGTTGTTATTTTATAGCTTATGCACTATAAACATACCAATTTTCAAGTTTGCATGTGTTCCCGTTTTTAAAATAGAACTAAAACAAAAATCGCCTAAGCGACCATCCAACTTGACCCCTCTCTTATATGAATGTTCTTGAAACGGGAGCTCACCACAATTGGTTACTATTAGTTGTGAGAAAAGTTGTAATATTTAATGATTTCAGACTTTTCTCATTATTTGTACTGTGAGACCTAGCTTCTTGCCGAATTTCATAATTTTAGGTCAACGGGAAGTACCCTGTAGGTTTTGCATTTTTGCATAAATGTATCTTTTGATTGCGTCTTTGTAAAAAATTTAAATTTTCAGATCTTGTGTGGTTCATGGATCCTATTATATATTATTAATTTCAACCTGATACCTCTACCCGTTCGTGAGATAAAGGGTCTTGACAGACAGACAGACAGACACACAGACAGACAGACAGACGGACAACAAAGTGATCCTATAAGGGTTCCGTTTTTTTCTTTTGAGGTACGGAACCCTAAAAATGAAAATAATATACTAAATAATGTTTTTTTTGTCTACCTTTGTGGCTCCTGTTTAAAATACTTCTGAAGATGTAGACAATCGAAAAGGCAGACATGCAGGGCTCTGCATTATCACGGGACGAAGTAATGAATTTTTGCATTTTGAAGCGCTGTAACTTTACGACGCAGGGCTATTATGGTGGCAGATCATTTTTCTGGGGTTTTATACATTGTACCTATTTAATCAGATAGTCATAGTCTGCCAGGTGTACGTTTCATTGTCAAATTTCAAAATAGTCAAAACTTAATTCCTCAAAAACGCAGGGGTGTGGATGTCCGCCAATATTTTTTGTATCTTCTAGAGGATGCTCCTTATCGTCAGTTAAAGAGGCAGACATGAGCAAACCATATAGAAGTTTGTCCTTCATCACCCTTACCATTAAGTAGAGTTAGTTATACTTCTTTAGCCACCAGCCAAGCTAAACAGTAATAATAGGTCTTTAACTATGAAATTGCCGAAATTTTAGATTAATAAACAATAATTCCTATAATGCTTAAACTATTTGTTTCATTTGTCTTATATTTGAAAGTTGACTTCAAGGTTATCAATTTTCGCATAAAATAAAGTGTTTATTTTTAGTTTGACATATAAAATAAAAGGTTGGAAAATTGTTCGTCTTAAATATTCGTTTTTACGTCTAATACTTTTTGATGATTAAATTTAAGCTTTTCTAAGCTTAATATCTTCCCAAACATGCTTAATATAAAAAAATATATCAAAAATTGGATTTTTTATTCCTAAAAAAAATGCAAAAATGATTTTACTGAAAATTAAGTTTACCTAAAACTCGCCATAAAAAACGGCAACATACAAAACTATGAAAGTTAAAGACCCAATATTATAGTTTTAAATCAGCTTATGTATATAGGACTTTTAATTAGTTCTTGATAGAAAAGGGTATGAATGTATTCACGATACTGAACAATTTTCCCCACGGAACATAGGTCGAAATACGAAAATCAGTTCTGATCTCCCATAGAAATTGCTACAGCTGATACTTAGCGCATTTTGTATGGGAGGTTCGTATTTTTTATTTTTTTTTGGTTTTGGTTTTTCGTATTTCGACCTATGTTCCTTGGGAAAAGTTGTTCAGTATCATGAGTACCTACATGCATATATTTTGGTATCAAGAACTAATTAAAAGTCACCCAGTCACAGTAAGACTTTAAAATTGCTTGAGGTGTTTGTTTGAGGGAAATGAGATGTTTTTATTTAATCCACAAGTTAAATTAACTGTCATCATTACAAATGTTGGGTGTCTACCTCTTGTGTACCCTACTTTTGTTATGTAATGTCTAGAAATTCAACAAAAGAGATAACGCTTTGTGGAGACAAATGTCACTCCCTTAGACACGTTGTCACACGCTGTACAAATTACACCAAAGCTTTGAACAAGCCTTGAACTTTCCGGTTGAACAAACTTTCACTTGCGGTTACGATTTTGTCCCTGGACGCTATTTCCTTCACAACTCTGAGAATGACACTTTATTAGACGGTAATTTTAAGTTTGTTATATGATATTCGCACCAGTAATCTGCTTTCGCAATTATAATAATCAACTTTCGTCAACTTGACTTGTTACTGAAACGTGTTAGTAAAACGTATTCGCTTATTGTTGTAGGGAATTGTATAATTGTGGTAAAGGATTGTATTCAGAGTTGTCTCTGTAGTTTAGCAGTTGTTCTGTGGCTCGTTTTTGGAACTTTCAGTTGCAAAACACACGAACTGGTTTCTAGCTTGTTTGTTCCTGACATTGAATCGTAATGTATTCTCACGCCTTGGTTGGTTCTGTCTAAATTTCAAATCTTTTAACATTTGTTCATCATCAAAATGTGAAGGGCGATATTTAACAAAGGATTAAAGGAATCTCACTATATTGATATGAATAGGTGATTTTACTGTTTATTCACAATCCTCATAAAATTTCTGTTCCGTTTTCTACATATCATGCATTTATGCAGTGATAACAAGCAACTTTCGCGAAGAAAATAATCTTTTACTCGGAAAAAATTTTTTGTCGCCCCATAGTAAAGTATTCACGTGATCGCCTCATTTTGTATGGGAAGGCGAATTAATTTTTTTCGGGAAACTTGTTTGTTTTCATGAGTAGAATCACTGGCCTTCGGGAGCGAAAATTCATGCTGTATATTAAAAAAAATACATTTCGTCACTACTACAACTGCATCGGAATAATGGGCGAGAAGCAAGCAACGTAGCTCAATTATTACAGATGGTCTTGGAGCAACACGAGAAGCACATGCATGACGATTAATAGTCGGAATAGCGGGAGAGGTGTCATACGAATACGATATATAGTTCTCTGGCCGGCCAAGATACAGTGGCATTCGCTGAAATTGATAAACTTCTCAACCCTGAGGGAGTCGTTATCCGTCTGTCTCGTTAGACATATGAGTAAGCGAAGTTTGGTGTGGTCAGACAATTCATTAAATATTTCGTATAAGACGTGGTTGATGCCCTTGGAATTGTTGTATAATAAGAGATATTGGATTCAGTTATTAGAATCTGAAGCAATTTCAGTATAGGTTTTCACATGCAAAAATATAGGGTGTAAAAATCTATGTCCTGAAACATGGTTCTGTCGATTCAGATCAGCATAACTTTTGTGGCGGCGCGCAATGTATGCCGTCGCGCTCGCTTCGCAATGAACGTCGTACACTTAGACTATATAAGTCGTACACTTCAGGTTGCTATAGTGAATCGTTGTTATTTCATCTGCTAGAAAACTGAAAATCTTGTAAAAATTACATGAGCCTCGAAATTATAATTATCTACGTTAAAATCACTTCCGTCTATCATTTGGGGTCCATCCCCATACTTTCTAATTTTAGGTCGAAAACCAAAAAAAATAATTGTTACATATGATACCTTTTACGACATTTAGTCAGTCAGTGTACACACCAGCAAAATTTCTTCTCATTAGGCTGCCTTTTCACCAAAGAGATTTGAACCTCGCTACGGCGTAGCGAGGTTCAAATCTCTTTGCTTTTCACCAATGCTGTGCGAGGGAGCTAAACTGTGGGCCGGAAAATTTGAACCAATAGGATTGCTTCATTTGACAGAGCGTTTTACAAGCTCGGAAAATGGCACGAGGTTCTAATTTTGAGTATTATATAGTCTAAGAATTTTGGCGTCGGAATTTCCGCAAAAGTGTCGCCACACTAAATCTTTTGACTTATCCCTATAGAGTTTTTGAAAACATGTACAGTAGTAAGAGTGCTTCAGATTTCTAAAGTTATATAACCATAACAATGTCAAGCTTATCATTCTCACGTTCAAACGAATAGTTTTGTCGTGTAAATTTTCTTGCTACTTCAATATCCCATAGCTCTGAATCGAGCCCAGTACTTCAAGATGTTTCAAGTGAAAACCGACCCAAGAGGAAAGGAACGTGCTTCGAACGAGCCCGGGAGGAATAATGGCTACTCCCAAATTAGATCGCATTGCAGCGATTCCCTTTCAAAGCCAGTGTTTGCCTTTTATTTTGTCACGTTCTGGAACTGGCCTCTTGAGATATTTTTATAGTTCGACATTCTTCAATTTACAAGCACAAAACTTTTACAAATACGTTCAGCTGAAAATAAAAAATGTTTTGTTGCTATAATTTAATAAAGTGTTATATTTTGTATAAAATAGTCAGATCAGGACATGATCAGGACGATACCTTTTTTATTTTTTTTTTATTTTGGCTCCCTGAAAATTTTTAGAGGTGGTTCTTTCTGCCCATGAAACTGTACACCTTTCCCAAGAAACATAAGTCGAAGTATTCGATAAAAAAAAATTCGACTTCCCATACAAACTGCATCAGCTGACAATATATTTCTTATGAGAGGCTGAAATTTTTTTTCTTATTTCGACCTATGTTCCGTGGGAAAAGTAGTTCATTTTAATGTGCAGAACCACCCCTAAAATTTTTCGGGACGATAAAAAATTTTACAACTTTCAGTTACCGTGTCATGAAAATGGTGATAAATATAAGCCAAAAATTGTTCTATTTTCTAAAATATTTTAGTTTTTTTTTTCTAGATGTTAATACTTCAGACCACAGAGGCCTACAAATACTGACCTAACACGACCCTTTGGTAAACAGTCGCTCAGACACCTCAAAACAAGGATCGAACCCAACTAATTTCCTTTACCCCATATAAATTCAGGTGGGATGCGTCAAGGAACACGTGACTCACATTCACAGTACCCGCTGGAGAAAAAACCTGTATCTTATAGGTTGAAGTTGCGTTAAATAAATTGTTAAGGTCAAGTTAGTACACTATGCTCTGCGTAAGTCAGACAATTACTCTTTCACAGCTAAATTGCTATGAAGTATGAAAGAGTTTGAACGTTGAGGAAGGATATTATTATTAGAAGCCTGTTATGTGTCCCACTGCAGGGCAAAGGCTTGTCTCCCATATTTCAACTTTTCCCTTTAACAAGTACCAGGTACTTGCACTAAATAACTTTTTTGTAGAAACATAGATCAAAATAGTTTAAAAAATCCCTCCCTCAGGGGTGATGTAATTGTAAGTGACATGTTTTTTTAACCGACTTCATATTTAACAAAAATTATGTAATACCCTGTTTAAAAAATCCTTTTAAAGAAGCTATGTAGTTCCTATAAATTTAAATTTGTTTTCATATTGCAATTTTCTTGAGAAAAGTTGTCTTCAGTGTTATTAATTTTTTTTATGTAACATAATAGGTATGGTATTTCTGGTTCAGTCGTTACTATAAGAAATTACTGGCACGTGAGCCACACCATCTTAGTTCTCAGGGTGGGCAACGCGCTTTGCTGTCGTGTTAATATGCTTCTAATGAGACAGTGGGCTTTATAGGCGGTGATGACCACTTACCATCAGGTGGCCCACAAGCTCGCTTGCTCACTTTACTGTGCAAATTAGAAAGATCGTTTTATTTTTGCTGTAATATTTGAATAAATTTCTATCGACTGTAATTAATTTAGATTTTTCCTACCACAAACTTCGGAGATAAGGGGGAGAGGGCGGGAATGGTATTTTTTTGGACATTTTTCATCATAACTTGAAAACTAAGAGTTGTAAAAAAGTACAAAAATATTTTTTACAATGTACAAGTTAAGCCCTTTCATATGATACCCCACTCAACCTAGTACCGATAACTTGAAATTTTGCCCCCCCTATTTGTGCCCCCTTTACATTAATAATCATAATTTTTTCTTAATTTTTTCACGTGCAATTAAGTTACACAACCATATTCTAAAATTATTCCAAATTTCAAGTCGATAGCATGAGTGGTTGCTGAGATATACAGGTGTGAAAGACAGACAGACAGACAAAGCGGCACCATAAGGGTTCCTTTTTTTACCATTTTGGTATAGGAACCCTAAAAAGCTTGGCCTTAAGATACTTTTAGTTCTAAATAGCGTTGCAGGGTGAAACTAATCACTATAATTGAATTTTCTGCAGCTCGTCCGTCCGTGCTTCGAATTCGGCTAATTGTATTTAGCCGTTTTAGTTGAGCTTAACTAACGCCTTTATTTCACCCACGACTCTAACTGTTCTGGCTCTAACGTGATTTGGATTTGAATATGCTTCAGAATTTTAAGATGGATTAATCGAGTAACTTTAGTAGATTAATAGGTACTGTCCATTTTTTATGTATGATTTTTATTTCACATTATCAGTTTTAAATTTTTAACCATTATGTTATCGTCAAAAATACAAAACATCATTTGAATATGTCAAAACATAATGAATCAATAAAACATTATTATCAAATTTATTATGAGGAAACAGAAATATACGCACCATACTCAAAATAAAATTAAATAGCACTTGGTTAATATTCCACACATACCACGCACAAAGCGCTATGAAACAACTTTTATAATGCGCACGCCCAAAGAGTGGAATTCTCTTCCTGCGTCTGTGTTCCCGAGATCATGTAACCCGAATCTATTCAAGTCGCGAGTGTATATGCTTCTTCTGGGTAAGCTCGTTCCATCGTCGACCTCATCTCTGTCCTCAAGGCTAGATTGAGGTCAAGAGTAAAACCATAAAAAAAAAATCGGCCAAGTGCGAGTCGGACTCGCGCACTGAGGGTTCCGTACCACCACGTATTAGTTGAAATTTCAGTAATTTAATGTGCTACATTTTTTGAGTCCGACACGCGCTTGACCAAATTTTATTATTTTTTGTTATTTTATAGCTTATGCACTATAAACATACCAATTTTCAAGTTTGTAAGTGTTCCCGTTTTTAAATAGAACTAAAACAAAAATCGCCTCACCGATCATCCAACTTGACCCCTCTCTTATATGAATGTTCTTGAAACGGGAGCTCACCACAATTGGTTACCATTAGTTGTGAGAAAAGTTGTAATATTTAATGATTTCAGACTTTTCCCATTATTTGTACTGTGAGACCTAGCTTCATGCCAAATTTCATAATTTTAGGTCAACGGGAAGTACCCTGTAGGTTTTGCATTTTTGAATAAATGTATGGAGATGAGGACATAAAATGCCATATCTTTTGATTGCGTCGTTGTAAAAAATTTAAATTTTCAGATCTTGTGTGGTTCATAGATCCTAATATATGGTATTAATTTAAACCTGATACCTCTACCCGTTCGTGAGATAAAGGGTCTTGACAGATAGACAGACAGACAGACAGACGGACAACAAAGTGATCCTATAAGGGTTCCGTTTTTTTCTTCTGAGGTACGGAACCCTAAAATAATAATAATATGAAAATTGAACCATACCTAAGTGAAATAATTTAGCTTATAAATAATTTCGCATTTAGTTTTTGTTTTAAATCAGCAATTGGGGGTGTTTTATATGGGCTACAACTTACCACCTTCATAACGATAAAAATCTCAAAAAAAAAAAAAGCTTTTGGTATGTAAAATGCGCGATTTTTTTGCTCCTGAATTAGTTAAACTAAATAATATTTCACATACAAGTTTTTTATACGATTTCAAGCTTATAGGTTCGATCGTCGATCCCTAAACAAGAAGCATCAATCTTTTACGTATAACCCTACTGTTTTGGGGCAGTCGGGTAAAAACATCAAAAAAACCTCCATGTCACATCTTAGCTTAGCAACGCACCTGCTAATCTTTGCGACGCAGAGAGTTCTGCAACGCTCTTTAGGTTACGCTGTATTCATACTTGACATATTTTTTGGTCTCGAAATTTCAGCAGATGTGTCGCTACACTAACAAAAGAATTAACAGACAACTGCAATACAAAATATTTTCTCGTAAATCACAAAAACAGACAGATGACGTCGTACTGTGCATTTTCATACTTCCATAACATAACGCAGCTCGGACAAAATTCACCAGCAAAACGCTGCATGTACACCTCTATAAAAGTTAAAAGCTTTTGTTAAATAAGTAGTTGAGAAAAAAGAGGAAGCGGGAGCAACCCCGATTTTAGTAATAATGATTGCGTGGGTTTCGTACATAGAAAGGAATTATGCCGGTAAAAATACTTTGATACTAAAATGTTTTGTAATATTGTATCCATAAATACCATAATGTACAAAGCTGTCTGGGTATGGCCACAGCCTGTACACTACATACATCGAGCGCAAATTTGAAATTGGAAGGTCGCGTACATATTTAGAACAAAAGACCCTCAGAAGGATTACAAGAATCTTGCGAGCGGGTGAGCGCGGGGGTTCGGGGTAGATTGCAAGAGGGGCGAAGAGTGTCCGGTCTGTATGATAGTACTATTACTTTATTTTGTGGTATGGCAGAAGAAGCATAGGAGTAGAATTAATATGTACAGTAAAAATGAGAGCGTTGTGGAGCAGTTATCGAGTGACAAGATTTGAAATGTTGTGATATAGCGTTGTGGCGCAATAAATGTAATGATTAAAATTAAAAAAGGAAAGCAGAAATGATTTAAATCATATAGGATGAATTTCTAAAGAAAGAGATCTACAAGGTAAGGGTGGAAGGAAATGTCAGAAGGTGATGGCTCTGGCGAACATTCTATGACCAAATTGAGATCATTCTGAAAGGAAACGTCATGTAAAAAGTACCTTTAACCGACGACTGAGTATGAAAAAGCTGTTGAGAGTAGTAGTTGAAGCGATAGATGTCAAAATCCTAGCAGATGGAAGGATGTGGTTCTGCCTACCTAAAGAGTAACCGTCATTTTGGCCACGTCGAGGAGAAAAATAAATCATTACCGAAATTTAACTCCAAGAATCTTGTAAGAACACCATAAAAAATTGTTCTGCGAGTGGTAGGAAGAAATTAAACAAACTTGCAGTGATGAATGATGAATCACCCCTTGTAAGGATCATCGTACCTGTTAACGATGCACTACTTAGGACCATTTGCACTAAACTTAAGAATCGCCCCTAACTTGTTTAGGATACTCCTACCAATACTTTGACAGCCCTTAAGCAAGAACTTGGGCTATTCTTAAGTTTAGTGCAAACGACCCTAAGACATTCAAATTCCCGCGCTTTGTACAAGACGAGTGCGCTTCATCCTTATTGGTCCGCGCGTGCGACCGGCCATTACTCTATGTACCTCGGTTCCAACAATAAGTTACTGTGTCGAATTTTATTAAAAACACTGTTAAACTACAATAAACAACCATATTCTTCATGATACCAAGTTTTATTTATCAAGAAATACTATTAGAAGAATTCGGCAAGTAACAGTACCATTTTACACCCTGTATATTATCTTAGTTATGTTATCTTCTAAATATTTCTTGTTGAAGACACACCTCCTAATAAAATATTTTTGTTAAAGTTTACTACACCCACTGAAAGGTAGTTACTTTTTGGTCTTCTGGCTCCAACAACAGGGTCCTACATTTATTTCCGTATGCAATGTGTAACCCAAAAACGTACCTTTTGAAAGCTGTGAAAAATGCGAACTCATGTACGATGAACAGTTGTGCACTCCCACGGGATCAAATTCCGGGTAAATGTTTTTGAACCGTTTTTAGGTTTTATAATTTTTGAGTGTTCATCCATGGTGGCGAATATTTCGCTGCCCCGAGTTTAGCCAAGCGTGGTGTATATGCATTTATTCAAGTTACGATTTTAGTTTTTTGTAGCACTTTTATTTATTGTGTGGTACAGTCGTATTGTGTGGTAGAGTCGTAATAGAGCTTTGTTATATACAACACGGACCAACTCACGTTTAATATTGACGGCATGAGGGCCGACAAGCCCCCAACGATGGGGGCGATCAACGTGAGTTGATCCGTGTTATATAGATTAGATTAGATTTCTTTATTTCATATTATATAGATTGTTCAGATGTCAATGAATAATATGATCGTCAATTATATTGGAAATAAAATAAAAATAATTCAAACAAAATAAAAGTATGTCAAAAGACAGGTAAAACATAGCAAATTCATTCATAATTATGTGTAAATTATGTGTAAATATATAATTATGTGTAACCCTCACGAGTCATTTAGTGATAAATAAAATAGAGCTTTGTTGTTATTTAGCCCTTTGCTGTTTTATCACTCTGATTAGTGTCAAAGCATGACCGGCAGATGCATGTTTTTGCATGAGAGCGCACACGTGCTGATTCGCCTGCCCACCGGAAGTTTACACAGCTACCACCGCAGAGTCTAAAATCACTCCGAAACTGCGCAAAATTTGGTTGCCTGGTGGAAGAATTAAGATGGTTTGAAGAGACGGTAATCGTATCACCCCCTACATCCGTCTCAGAAATCGAAAAGTACTGGTGCCACTTCAATGACATGCTAGGTGACATGTGCAATTTTATAACATTATTTATAACAAACACAAGTGGGGAAGGAGAGAGAGAGAGAGAGCTCGTTATGCGATCGTGGTATAGAAAGAAGACCAAACCGTAGAGCACATTGTAGAGCGTTGTCGGAAACAACGATATCAGGGTGATCAGGGCGACCTGTATAACAGTTTGACGCCTCAGGCGATGCATAACCTGGATGTAGACTTATAATTTCGTACAATAATTGAATTCGCCATACGATTAAATTAAAACACGATTTTATCATATCAAGTTTTCGAAATATATCAGCCACCTTTCAAAATTTTCCCTAATTATTATTTAAAAAAAAACTCGTCAAATCAGACGCAAAAATAGCTTTATTACATCATCGGTTAACGACGATAACATCAGGTCGTTATACTTGATTGCATGTAGTTACGTCAACAACAGACAGACAAACAGAGATAACGTATTAAGGGCTATGAACTTTTTAGTTTGCGTTGTAACAGTAAAATTTTCATCCGTTGGGATTTGTAGTACGAGCTATTTGTAACTTTAACAAAACAGCCAAAATAGTAAAAAACGGTCAATGGCATGTCGAGCTACGCGTATTGAAGGGTTCCGTAGTTGCTTTAGTCTCTAAGCTAATCCGCGGACTGACAGACATACAGACGGACATGAAGAAAGAAAGTATAGTATTAGGGTTCTTGTTGACTACGGAACCCTAGAAATATGAACGTGGTTGGTAGTGCAGTGAAATAAAGTAAATTAAATTGAAAATGTACTGCAATTACCTAAAATAGAGTAAGATTTAACTTACCTTTATAACACACAATATTTTAGTAAAATCAAATAGAACACAGTTTAGTATGATTTTTGATTTATAATTTCACTAATATAAAACCAACGAAATAAAGTTAAAATTTGATTGTACGATTCGTGATTAAATTTCAGAAAATAATATAGTTTAAAGTATTAAAAATCATTGATAGGCGTTAAAAATATGACAAATAGATTTGGAATTAAATCCGCGATGCGTGCGTCAGGTTAAACGCTCCGTCTATAGCTAGTAGATACTTTCGCTTGGAAAAACTAGTGATAACTTAAAGTGGCCACCTAACTTATTACTACAGCGTCTAGCTAAATATGGTCATAGTCGTACCTTCCGCAAAGAATCGCGGATCAAAGTTCTAAAGGTATAAAATTACAGCCAAAGATTCGGATTCAAAAAATCATGGCGCGTCCAGAGGCGCATTTTTGAATTTTGAAAAAAAAAAAACAAAATATAAAAGGTTTAAATATCTGAGAATTTTTGCAGTAGGTTTTGCGCAGTTCGTGGCGTCTTCCTGCGTTGTTGAGAAACCCGTAGTTGAAGAGAGGCTGCGGTAGAGAGCACGGCGCAAGCTGCAGATGACAAGAAGTCTCTCTGGAGACAGGGCTAGGTAGTGTTGCAGGTGCAAGCCGGAACCTACTGCCCGTAATCGGGCAGCTTTAGCTGCACGAATAAAAATGCGTGATAAGAGAGTGGCAACCTCTCAGTAACAAATATAACGTAAGGACAAAAATACTTACAAAATTGAGGAGTTCATATCGAGCTAAAGTCCTTGGCTTCTATGTACATGTTACAGCATAAGCACAAATGCAAAAAGCAAAATAGCTGTATTAAAACTGGGTTTTTATATAAAGCTCGCTAAAATGCAAGATTTTAAGAAATATTTTGCTAGGTATTTAATTTGTTTTCTCACCAATGCCAAATAAATAATGAGCACAGAAAAATGAAAAACAAAATTTTGAATCCACTGTCAAAGAATACAAACAGCCAGTCAATACACCGAGAAAGAAGCAAAAAGTATCCAACACGAAAAAGGAATATGAGCGATAACGCTACAGTAGGTACGAGTATATTCACACGGACCATTTTTTTCTACCTTCCCCCATAACGTAAAGTTGGTTAAAGTCTATTTGATCTACTCACTTGCAGTTTTGTGGTTAAGGAGTTGCAAATAAATGAATTAATTAATAAAATTTGATATTTTACCACAATTTTGTCTTTTTTGGTAAAACTAAATAAAGACAAAATCATTATTTGGCGAACTTTTTACCCCATCTATCAACATACCTGTTATTTGGCTGAAAGAAAGTTTTAAATTAAATCGGTGTCATTGAATCTAATTTAACGCATTTGACTTAACAATTCATTGAGCTGAAAGCAGATGATAATTTTGAAACAACTTAGCAAGCATTCACATTATTTGCTTATGTTAGTGTATTCGACAAAACAACGAGAAGCTAGCACATAACATAATCATCAAAATAATGTTATTATTGTAATGGTAATGTGTAATCGTTTAATTTAAATTATGCGTATAATTTATAAACGAATGTAAACACCGTGACTTATCATCAATTTTAATTCCGAAGCCCAGTGATCTTTGAAAACAAGCAACGTTCGAAGCAAAAAGATTCTCGACCTCTCAAAACAGTCAAGTACGAGTCAAACTCACATGCCGAGAGTTTCAATATACCTTTAATATTTTAATATGCAATAAAAAAGTCTATTTTTTAGGACCGCAGAACAAATATTTTTTTGTTAAGGTTTATGCAGATTAAAAAAAAATACTGTGCTACTCAGAGAGTGTCAGAGATTTGTAATGTTTAAATAAACCTGTATCTACTATACTTGATTTAGATTTTTCGGAGATAAGGGGTAGCGGGTGGTGGAATGGTATTTTTAGGCATCATGTAGAAATTGATAAAAATCCATTTGGAATCCAATCGTACAAGCAAATCCCTTTTATATGGTACCCCACTCGACCCAGTAACGACAATTTAAAGTTTTATCCCCCTATTTGGGCCCGGAGCTCAAGCTTGGTCTTTGTCTGACATTCAAAAGTCCGACTCAAGGTTTGCCAAAGAAACGTGGAACTTAGTATTTTTGATGTAAATTATAATAAATCTTATTCGAAAAACAGTTAAGTGTTTATCCTAATACACGTAGTTAAAAAGGCTGCAATTGGGCCAAGATGACGACTAACTTGCTCCATATAACCAAGCGACGTAGGGGCCGCTCTTGAAAACGTTGGTGCTACGATTTTAACACCTACTTCACTAAGTAACTGGCGCGAGTTAGCCGAGAAAGAAAGGAGGAAAGGGAGGTCTTTGCCTCGTATTTGGACATTGACGGCTAATAATTATAAAATAATTGAAAAAAAAAGCGAAAGAATGTTCCGTGTGTTTCCGAAAAATGAATAAAAGAAAAAAAGTTGTATTCTGCATTAGCAAAATCACCAGTTTTTACACCTCTACCTCTTTTGCCATGTAATTTTCTCATATGGAACAGGCTTTATTCAGGTAGCCAACCAAAGTAGCGACCGCAGCGTCCGGCGCAACCGCAGTGCGCAGATGAATCAATGTGGTCCGTGTGCACTCGCCACATCCATCAATTTGAAACAATACACCTTGCATCGAACAATAGATTTAGCTTGCTGTAGTTGATGGTTGAATTTTATTAATATTTATACTATCTAGTATGAATAATATGCAGGGCATTGACAAAAGCACTTTTCTTAAAAAAGCAAAGGTCGATGGTATCGATGGATCAGAAAGTGCCAGAGAAAGGGTAAGATCTGAAGATCTGGCGAATTACTGGATGCGGGCACAGCAAAATCATGGATCGTGTAGATCTTTGCCTTTTTCATTTGTGGTCATCTATTTTTGATATTTTAGGCATATTTCAAGTATATAGTAACTTTTGAATTAGTCATCTTTATAAGGACAGTTCATCATCATCATAACATCCCATGAAACGTCCACTACAGGACAGGGAGCTCCCTCCAGAATCCTAGCTTTTGCTGGAAAAATGTAGAGGGGAAGTACCATAGTCACCTCGCTTGTTAGCGTTACGGCTGGCACCATGGACCATGGTTGTAGGTGACCGCAGTGAGTAAGATGTAACATACAAAGGAGGATGCTGCTGCCCATCCTCCAGTAACCCTTAGTCGCCTCTTACGACACCCACGGATATGTATGGGTTGGTACTATTCTTTGCCGGCACCACAAGGACAGTTCATAAATGTTTATTCGGTTAAAGTTACATGAAAAGGTCAAGGCGTCTAAGTTTTCATCACACATAGTAGAAAGCATCACATTTAGTAGAAAGAGAGCGAATTTACCCACTTGTTAGAGCCGAACCTTCAGATCGATTCTGTGCCGATGTTCAAAGTGGGTACATAATCCTTTTTCACAACTAATGAACACAACAAATTCATTACTTATATTATTAGAGTCCTAGTTATTTGGATTAATTTGGTGCTACTTTGATTCTAACATGAATTAAGTGTTATGTTTTTCGCTGGGCTCTCCACACTTCGACTTACTTGTTATGATGGATATGTTATAGTCTATAGATAGACTTTTTAAATTTAGATGAATCGAAACTAGGGAGTATTCGTTATAGGTTATGTAACCGTGTAAAGCAAAGACCGTGTAAAGGGTAACTTATAAGGTTTTTATGTATGGGGTCGAAGCTTGCGGCACGTGGCCGCAGGCGGTGGAATGTGTGATGAAGTGCCGCATACCTCGGCTCCTTAGTACGCGCGGAATGTACGCCCAACCCCGCTGCATACGTAATGCTCACCGAACGGGATTCAAGCTGGATAAAGGTGTTAAAGTTCTATCTATTTTTGACATGAATAATTACGCTTGTTTTACTAATGCTAATGGACTTTCAACTATAAATATTTTTAACGATGCCGTAAGAGTGCAAGGTCCCCTGGGTGATCGTGTAAATTCAAACCAAAATAAATGTTTCATCATTAAGTCTATACTATTAAACGAGCAATATAAACATATTAATATCAATTTTTTTTTTATTTATTTGTTTATAAATAAGTATATTTGTAATCGGATACTCGTAAACGGCTCTAACGATTTCGATGGAATTAACTATAGGGTTTCTGGCGCGGCTAGGTCACATGTCTGGTAAAATTTAATTTCTCCTTCTTTTGAGAATAACCCGATTCAGCTACCTTACAGGTATCAGCTGGTGGGCTATGGTTAAGATAATAAAGAGCCAATCTCGGTTGCACAGGTGCTGTAGACTATTTAACCTGAAAATCTCTCTGAACCTCGCAATATTTGGTAATGCATAGGGTACAAAATATAATAATACACCCTGATTTTTTTATTACCCCAAATATTTTCAAAGGTGGCTCTGTCCACGAAACTTAACAACTTTTACCAAGGAACAAGGTCGAAAATGAAAAAAAAAAATTCGACTTCCCAAACAAACTGCAACAGCTGGCACATTTTGTATGGGAGGCCCTATGTTCCGTGGGGAAAGTTGTTCAGTTTCATATGTAGAACCACCTCTTAATATATCCGGTGTGATAAAAAAATACGCTGTTTATTTTGATAAACATAGACAAATGCGTAGTGCACCGTTTTGCGCTTGTGTGCGTACAATACAGTTTCCAAAAATATTGTTACACATATAAAAAAAAAATTGTGTATAAAATTCGATGAGAAATTTTGTGCGACTTTCTTTATACTTACTTCCAGACTCCTTTCCTGGTGATAAATTGTACGTATTTTCCGGTATTTTAGAATTCAAGGAAACGCAATCTGGATATTTATAAAACTGTAGATTTTGCTAAAGTCGATACAGGATACATTTTTCAATGTCGTTTTTAGAGGCGTGCGCGTTCGTAAATCAATAGCTGGTACAAAATGCTGGAAATAAAACAGACAAATTCAGAGTACTTTTTAAGAGACAGTCTTTCTACCATACTAAGGCGCAGGCCAGACAGAAGAGGTGCGCCGCACGGCACGCCTTCAGCGCACCTCTTCTGTCTGGCTTGCACCGCGTCGTTCTCCTACATTTTGTATGCATGTGATTTGAACAGGCGAC
The DNA here is from genome assembly GCA_947532105.1 of Athrips mouffetella. Lineage (NCBI taxonomy): Eukaryota > Metazoa > Arthropoda > Insecta > Lepidoptera > Gelechiidae > Athrips > Athrips mouffetella. The sequence goes on from OX383958.1 coordinate 8,234,748, forward strand.
GAGACGGCATGCTAAGACGCACTGTCGGTGTACCACCGGCGCACCATCGGCGCACCGCCGGCGTGACCGCAGGCAGCCGAAAAGTGTACCACGGGGGCGCTCGAAGCGCGCCTCGGGCGCACCCGAAGCGCACCTCGGGCGCACCCGCAGCGCGCCGCGCCCGTTCTGTCTGGCTTGGACCTAAATCGGGAATCAAAAATTTTTAATGTAGATAATAGATTGCCCAAACAATAATAAGGAATAATTAATGTAATCACTCACTTTGCCTCAGAAGAGCAATGGCATTTTTTCCCTTACTATTCTGCTTTGCGCTTATAAATGTCGTGGGCCGATCGTTGAACTGGGCCGATCGAGATCTGCCTAGGCACATCACGATGTGCCGGCATTTCGTGATCTGGCCTATTATTTCATGATGTGCCCAATATAAACTTGGGCAGATCAATGACAGCAACCTATTTGTCGATATGCCCTACTAGTCACTTGGCCACATCGAGATATGGCTGGGCACATCGTAATGTAGTTCCGTTTTGCGACGCTTGTGGCGCTGTTTGCGCTCTGTTAGCTGTGTGTTAAGTTAGGTTTAATTTTCTAGTAAAGTTGTGGCGCTGTTTGCGCTCTGTTACCTGTGTGTTAGGTTAGGTTAGGTTTTATTATGTACTAAAATAATTATTATCTAAACTTCATTTTATTTGTTTGTCCTTTGGTCAACCTACAGAATCGATTTGGCCAAGCATGGCCGGGCAAATCGTCAAACGGTATGCTTTTAACAATATGGCGGGTATTAAATAGGCAAATCAAGAAATGCCGGCGTATCGTGATGTGCCCAGGCAGATCTCGATCGGCCCAATTCAACGATCGGCCTACGACATAAATACGTCCAATACCTATGTCTCACTGTCTCTATACACCTTTATTTTTCTATCTCCGACAATTCAAAAGGTAGTTATGTCCATGAAACTAAATAAATAGTAATATAGGCTATTTGAAGCTGTAAATAATTAAATCTTGTAAAAGTACCAGTATAAGCTGACCTGAGCTACATAGTAAATATTATATAGGTTGAGTTCACCTTATATTGGTTTTAGGAAAATCAACGTTATGTTGGAGATTACTGATGTTGTAAATTTTTTAATCGGTAAGTTAATAAATTAAAAGTGCACTTAATGCAACCTTCTCCATACAAAATTTAAACTTAAGATTGACTGGACTATAACAGATTAGAATGTAAATGTATGTGATCTGTATAAATTAATAAAATGACACTAAACTTGATAGATAATTCAAATCCCATACATTTGTAATACTAGCGTTTACAATAGCAGAAAGCCAATTGTCTATTACCCCTGTACCTATTACAAATACAAAATATCAAACAATTTCAATTCCTTCTGGAAGAAATATCTAAGTGTAAAATTCGAACAGGAACAGTGCAGGAACCAAGAATATTGGAACAAAAGGTCCGGGACTCCCCTGCGTGGAAAATTTCATATCCGCTCATGGCATTCTTTACTCTAAGCACAAGAATACAAAACCAAACAGAGAATTAACTTGTCCTATCTGTAGAGGTTATTACTGTACTGGCGTTTTGTGTGATATTGTAGGTATTGTAGGATCACTTAGTTAGAGGGCAAGTCAAACTTTTTGACCACAATGTAGGGTTTGTAGAGTTACGGCTTGTATAGTTAGGCCTTTTAGGGTTCATAACATAACTTAGCTCTACTCTACATGTGATCTGGTCTTCAAAAATGAAGTAAAAGTGTTATGAGCCTTAGAATGTCAGTTATATAAAAATATTTTTGATTGAACAAAACTTACAAGACATATCACCTGGTTATTTATATATATTCTTTATTGCGCACAAATAACATAAAGTTGTCAAATGAAAATTGTTCACAAAGGCGAGCTTAAAGAATTTTTAGACGTGAATTCGTAAAAAGGAGGTGTGGGAGGGGAAAACAAATAAGAAAATGTACGGCTCATATCTAACCTACTATAACCCTTCTAGATATTTGAAACACTGACAGTAATGCTTGAACTTCGATTATCCATGAAGTAAGCGTTCTGTCCGATGTTTACTCATGTGCTCCCGGTACGAAAATAAGTAGGTCACTTGCTGACTTGCTGTCTGAATGTACGTAGGCAAAGTTATTTGAATATGAATGCAAAGGTTTCATGCAAGTGGGACTGGAAGTATTCGTGGTTACTCGCCCCTTAGTTTATCTATCTGTCTCACTCTCTTTCCAAAGTGAGAAAAGTGGAAGGCTGTGTATTAACGTGCCACCAAATTTGAGTAAATTTTTACCAAATAATATTCACCAAATTTTGTCTACCAAAATGGAAGAATGTACACCAAATTTGCTTGTGGTCGCAAGATAACCTAACACAACCTAACCGAACCGGTTACCCAAATTTGGTGTACGTTCAGCCAATTTGGTGTACATTCATCCATTTTGTCTGAAGTGCATTGGGGTATAAACAAATATTTTGGGAATAATTTAATTTGTTGCCAAAGTGAAAACATTTGTAACACATATAGGGTGTAATTTTATTGGTGGTCAATCCTTCAGGATATAAACAGAAACATAGAAAACTTTTCCAAAGACTTGGTTCGAAAAACGAAAAAAATATTATCTAGTTCATTCATTTTGTATGGGAGGTTTTCGATTTCATATTTCATCAATGCTTCTTAGGATAATTTTATTTGTTTATTATGATGATAGGTACAGTTGGCCAAATTGAATCATGACCCGGGTTCTGCTTATTTCCGTGCATACAAGGTTGAATTTCGCTCAAACACGCTTTCAAAATGACAAAGAAGAAAACCTTATAGCTTTGACAGTTTTAAACGAATTTTTATAAATATGGGTCGCGAATTAGTTGACTCGACCAAACATATTAACATACTTACAGGTTGTCCACTAATAAAATTGCACGCTTATAAAGAGCGATAAGGATTTGTAGGTTTAGAAACTGGAACTAACGCCGCTGCCCTGATTATAATATGACACTTTACGAGAAATAGTCACTTGTTATACAAGGCAGCAAATTTTTTATTTGGCGCAAGTGCTTGTTTTTGAAAATCGAGAAAGTGAAGGATTCTATGATTGAGCCACGAGCAAAATGACTTTTTACCTACAATTTTTCATCCTACTACAGCAAGGAAACTGCTGACGAATAACGCCAATATCGAATACCATAATTCGTCATAACATTATAATAGTTTTGCACGCTAGCGGCCAAAAATGACTTTTGCACGCAGACGTCAATCGCTTAATGTTTCAAGAATCACGCTAGCGACCAAAACTGACTTTTGTGCGCAGAAGTCGACCGCTTAAAGGTTCAAAAATCACGCTAGTAGCCAAAAACGACTTTTGCACGTAGAGGTCAACCTCTAAAAGTAAAAAAAAACACGCTAACGGTAGAAAATGACTTTTGCACGCAAACGTCGACCGCTTAAAGTTTCAAAAATCACGCTAATGGCCAAAAATTACTTTTGCACGCGGATGTCGCCTGCTTAAAGTTTAAAAATACACGCTAGCGGACAAAAATGACTTTTGCACGAAGAGGTTGACCGCTTAAAGTTTGAAAAATCACGCTAGTGGCCAAAAATGACTTTTGCTCGCAAATTGTAATAAGTTGACCGAGCCTGTGAGGTGAAAAATATATAATAATAACAGCGCCCTTCTGACGCATTTATCCAACTGCTAATAGATCATTGACGCTCGATACGCCGAAAATGCAAAAAATTCTGAAAAACAACTGAACAACTTTCCCCAAAGAACATAATTTATCGAAATTGGCAAAAAACATGTATGAATATTTTTTTCGTATTACAACCTATGCTCCTTGGAAAAATTTATTCAGATTAATGGGCAGATTAAAACACAATCGGTTATACTGTTTAAAAAAAATCTTATACAGGTATACCTAAGCTATAAGTTCAATTTTAATAAAAGTAAAGAAAAAAGAACGACGTAACACCAAAAATAAGTGATAAAATAATTTTTCACATCTACTTAGAGAATAAAAAAAAAACCGGCCAAGTGCGAGTCGGACTCGCGCCCTAAGGGTTCCGTACCTATCTACCATATGATATACTAAAAGCTTTTGCTCTTTTATTTTAAAAACTCCGCGTCCATCCAACTTGACCCCTCTTTTATAGAAAAGTTCCTTGAAACGGGAGCTCACCTTAATTGGTTACTGTGAGAAAAATTGAAATATATAATGATTTTATACTTTTCCCTTTATTTGTACTGCGAGACCTACCTTCTTGCCAAATTTCATAATTTTAGGTCAACGGGAAGTACCCTATAGGTTTTGCTTTTTTGCATAAATGTATGGAAATGAGGACATAAAAAGCCATATCTTTTGATTGCCTTGTTGTAAAAAATTTAATTTTTCAGATCTTGTGTGGTTTATGGACCTTAATATTCGTTATCAATTTCAACCTCGTCCCGTTCGTGAGAAAAAGGGTCTTGACAGACAGACAGATAGACAGACGGACAACAAAGTGATCCTCTAAGGGTTCCGCTTTTTTATTTTGAGGTACGGAACCCTAAAAATACACCTCATAGAAAAAAAACGCAGTTAAAGTAGGACGGAACTTTAAAACACTTTACTTTGCAAAGTTACTTCCTAGTTCCTTCTTTTTAGTTGACTATTAATGCAGTCAACTTTGAAACTTTTTGTTTTGAACAGTTGTAGGTAGAACTCCTAACGATGTATACGTCTTTTATAGCTATATCAAGTTCTTTTGAACCGTCTAAAAAAGTACCACCCCCTTGCCTTAAAGCAGCAGTAGTTTCAGTGCTGTGTTTCAGTTTGAAGTGCAAGGAAGCCAGTAAAATTACCGGCACATGGCACTGTTTTATTAGTGGCACATTTTTTTTTCTTTTCTTTCTTACTAAGATCACTATCTTAGTTCACTATCTCGATCAAGATCACTATCTTAGTTCTCAGGGTAATAAACAAAAATAAAATGTGCCACTAATAAAACAGTGGGCGTTATGGGCGGTGGTGACCACTTACCATCAGGTGGCCCACTTGCTCGTCTGCTTATTTGTGTTACATAAAAAAAAAAAATACATATTCGATGCCCACGACACAGGAATACCTAGTGTGGGCATCGCAAAACATACTTACTTAATCTAGATTGTATAACTTATGGTGCCTCTAACATATGAATTTGTCAACAAATTATTTGTAAACTTAAATAAATTGAATTGAATTGAATTGAATTGATATTTAGCTTATAATCTTTTTTTTTACAATCTATCCGACAGTTTAATAAAGTGCTCTATATTTTTTTTTTGAATAACACTTAGCAGCTATGTCATAAGCAACCGGCTAAAACTGTCAGAAAAAAACAAGTTTGTAAAGCAATGTTATTCTTTCCGTCAAATATACTCTGATTTTAATGTCATGGCTGCAAAATAGATTAGTAAGCGTTGAAATAAACGAAAAAAAAAACCAGCCAAGTGCATGTCGGGCCGTACGTAGTATATAGGGTTCCGTAGATTTAAGGATTTTTTTAACGCAAAGCAGGTATCTATTTAGTTTATCATAAAGTTTACTTTTTACCTCCTAATGCTCAGCGAGGTCCTAGCACCCGATTGCTATCGCAATTTTTATTATTTCCAGTTTTTCGGCTATAGCTCATTAAACTGTATAGCCTACTGAGCTGTGATAGTTTTCCTTTCAATTTCATGATTTATGCCACTTTTGTGAATTTTTCCACATTTTCATTAACAACCGTTTAGCTGGCAGGGACACTCGACTCCAACAAAAAATTGAGCTTTCAAGCTTAATATTTCGCCAACAGATCCCTAAATCCAAAAATGATTAATGAAGAACTATCTTATCATACCAAACACGATGGGATAGAAAAAAATATCACCCCCACACTACTTGTAACATAAAAAAAATATTTTTTCAAGATTTTAGTGTACCACTGTCGGCGTAGATAAAATGTATTTCCATACTAAATTTCAGCTTTATAGTACTAAGGGTCTGTGAGCTAAGCCGCGGACAGACAGACAGACAGAAACTATACTGCCGCCATAAAGAAGAAAGACGCATTTGACAGATACACAGATCGGAGTAAAAAAAATCAAATGTTATATTTTTTTGTTATCTTTGGCTGTTCCAAGGATAAATGACTAAGCATCAAAGTGAAAGTGAAAAAAGGCAGTAAGGGTTCCTTGTCGACTACGAAACCCTAAAAATGGATCCTCAATCTGTTACTGACATCCTTTCTAACATCCCATAGAAATTGCACAACGTGATAGTGTAGATGTCGCAGCCAAATTGTATAACACGCCAGATTACAAACGGCCTGCCAAATGTGAACAGGCGCCATTATGTAAAACACCGTCGGTAGATTGCAAATGGGCTTAAATCACAGAGCGTTGTCGCCAGATTGTATTTTAGGTTGGGTTAGGTTATCTTGCGACCACCACGCACGAGCGAGCGAGCGAAGCGAGCGTGCCGCAGGATCGGCCGGCGAATGTCAGAAACGAATTACGCGCTGTTTTGTGAAATGGCGCCGCTGTTACATAAAATGGCATTTTCAAAATTCCTCGTCGTTATGTTAAATAATTTGCATATATGGCAGATACGTTTCGGCTACCATTATAGCGCTCCTAACTCCTGATTAATATTCCTACTTCTAACTAAACCACACGGTTGTGTTTAACTAGGTATAACGTCCTATAAAAACGCAATCACAAATGAAATCCAGATTTCCGAGTTTCAAAGAATCCTTTCAATGCTCCTCCAATAACTTCGAATTGATTTCAAGCCAAGGAGAGTCTGGTTTTCATCCTCGTATAACCCTCACTCCGTTTGAGCTATATAAAGGGTGTTCCAAGATGCAAATGCGTCCATGCAACTGGTTACAATTGGCCACAGATGGTGAACATCCTGTAGGAAATGAATGAAGAGTTTTTCACATCCTTTTGTGCTCCACTCGGTCGTGGTTTATAAAGATCAAAGAAAAGATGAAAAGGTTTATTTTTAGTACTTTATACTATTGTAGACTGTAGAAAATCTTTCACCCTGAGGAATTATTGGCGTGGTTTAGGGTAGGCGTAAGCTGAGACGCAGATGGCGCATCGCAGCACGAAACAGTATTTCTTTCATTTAGTTTTCTTTGTAATAAACCAGAGGGAAGTCGCGTTCTGACATGCACTACGTCATCGGCGTCTCGACCTACACCCACTCTTATAAATGCACACAAACGCGCGCAAAAGACACGGAAACATATAACTCAGACAAAAAAAAAATTATCATCCTTTAGAAATTCCACTATTATTGCGCAATATTCAAGATAACTCAAATAAGACACGTTTTCAACGCATGCTTCTCTAGAAAACTTTTTCAAATTTTGTGTTTAGGGTAATAAACAGGGTGTTACGGGCGGTGTATAAAAATCTGAACGGTCGTGCTTATAGTCAACGAAAGTGAACAACGTTACCTAAGAAATATTTTTTGGGAATGTAAGAAAAAATGTTTGACATCTTCATATAAATTGCTCACTCTAATCGAACATTTTCTATAGGAAGGTATTTTTTTTTTCATTTCCCAAAAAAATTTTTCTTTGGGAAAGAAAGAAAAAAGAAATTAGTATGTGGCAGACCCTGTCAATCATTAAGAATGACCCCGCAACTGACAATATAGACCAAGTAATATAACAATCCAGGAACTAAAAAAAAAATATTAAATAACAAAAAACCCGACTGCTTAGCACAAGAGAGGAAAACAAGCTTAAATCTATTGGATTTAGTAACTTGAATTGTATAAGATACTGAAGGCGGGGACGAAAAAACGTTTTGTGAATGTTTACGACTTAATTTCGTTCGTCCCCGCCTGCAGTATCTTATACAATTCAAGTTACTAAATCCAATAGATTTAAGCTTGTTTTCCTCTCTTGTGCTAAGCAGTCGGGTTTTTTGTTATTTAATATTTTTTTTATTTCAAACTTTTTAGTTTTCAGATTTGCAACGTCAAGTTATACTAAAGCATTTGCTTAACCCTTGGAATCAGGTTTTTACCAGCTATTGTTTGATACCCATGTTGTAAAAGTAATGATTTTAAAAAATATATTTCACCCTTATTTTTCTCTTCAAAGGTGCCGTACTAAAATATTATACCCTATGACACTCCTACAATGAATACAAATCTAACGACACCTCACATGTTGAAATCTATATATCAAGCCGTATAGGCCGCAGAGCGCGACTAAGAAATCGACATAGATACATCATCATCATAGGCCTTAGCCGTCTATGTCAGACGATTTAAGCAATATTCTGTCGATTGCACTGTTTTTAGTGGCTGAATAAGCCTATTCGGGAGCGGCAGGTCCTGCCACACGCTCTGCAGGTGAAGCTTGTGTTATCACTTATCAATAAGTGATGTTATGTCGTTATTTTTCTTACGTTTCTCGCTTTTATCGGCAAGGGCACAACACCAGGCTTCATCGTGTACCTTGCGTCCAGCCAGTAATGATTTACGCCATTTGGTTCTGTCCTCAGCTGTCTGCTCCCAGTCTAGGAGTTCAATACCAAAAGTCATCATGTCTCGCTTGGTGCAATCTTTAAAGCGCAGCATTGGCCTACCAACACTTCACACCAAGCAATACACGCTGGGGTAGACGGGTTGGTTCCATGCCGTGCACATGCCTCAACCATCGTAATTGTCTCTGCTTCAGCAATGCGAAGAAACTGGGCAGCTGTGCTTGGTGTAAGACCGTTTTGTTGGTTACCTTGTCCTTCCAGGAGATGCCGGATGATGTAAACTCGAAAAACATAACCCTCCTCTTTTGGGGCAGTCGGGTAAAAATAACTATTTACACACACACCCTAGAATCAGGCGAGCCCATAGAATACATGATCATATATTCTATGGGCGAGCCCAAACCCAAGATATTTTTCTACATACACCCAACAGTACTTCAGTACGAGTAGAAACACTTCGGACTTTGTGACATAGAAATAGAGTTGCAAATCTTTCCATTCACGTTCGGTTGACCGTACGTAAGGTATGGTTGAATTTGGTAGTCATAAGGAGGTTTTAGTCGCTGGTGGTTCGCTTTGGCGAAGCGTGGGCTAAAACCTCCTTGGGTAGTCGACATCAAAAAACAGCTCCTCTGGTATGGAGTATTATAAAAACAACAGTATAACACATAAGTAATTAATGCTGCATCTTGCACGGGAAATTTAGTCATTGCTTCATATGTTAAAACAGAAAATTATTTCCAAAAGGCCTAGCTAAACCCAAATATTTTATAAAGAAACCTCCTAGAGTTGTTTTATCAATAAAATATTACCAGATGAGCAAGCGACGCTACCCACCAACAGATGGCGCTGTAGGTTTCTGAAACGCGGTAATAAAAACAGCGCCTCTGGTGTGGAGTAGAAAAACTACAGTATATAGGTGACTTTTAATTAGTTCTTGATAGAAAAAGGTATGAATGTACTCATGATACTGAACAACTTTTCCCAAGGAACGTAGTACGAAATACGAAAAACCAAATTCGACCTCCCATACAAAATGCGCTATGAGCTGTAGTTTCTATGGGAGGTCAAAACTTGATTTTCGTATTTCGACCTGTGTTTCTTGGGGAAAGTTGTTCAGTATCATGAGTACATTCATACCTTTTTCTATCAAGAACTAATTAAAAGTCACCCTATATTACAAAAGTAAATGCTGCATCTTGCACGCGAAATTTAGTAATTGCTTTTTATGTTAAAACAGTGTTTTTTTTTTCAAAAGGCCTAGCTAAGCCCAAATATTTTATAAAGAAACCTCCCAGAGTTGTTTTATCAATAAAATATTACCAGCTGAGCAAGCGACGCTAACCACCAACAGATGGTGCTGTAGGATTCTGAAACGCGGTAAAATCTCCACTTTTTTATGGATATCTTCCGGCTCCATCATCAGATCAGCTCCAAGTTACAATAATATTGCATTGTCATCCGATTCACATACGCATGCAAAATTTCATCTCAATCGGAAACCGATTAAGATTCTCTTTTCAGTCGGGTATTTGGTTTTTTGAAATAGTTTTTTTATTTAGTACTTTTTTATTTTTTTTATACCCTATGACACTCCTACAATGAATACGAACCTAACGACACCTCACATGTTGAAATCTACCAAGCCGTTTAGGCTGCAGAGCGCGACAAAGAAATCGACATACATACATACATACATACATACACTCGAAAAACATAACCCTCCTGTTTTGGGGCAGTCGGGTAAAAATAAAGAAATAAATAAATGGTTTATTCTATATTATAAAACAGTTTACAGTTTTCCATCAAGTTCTGCCAAACTATAAAATAGTTTCCCCTTATACCTACTACTACCTACGTCTCTGAAGGGGGAGGATCAAAAGACCCGACCCTAACTATAATGGGACAAAACTTGCGGAACCTGCGGAAGTTATGACGCGGAAAGTTCCCTCACATTCCGCTCGCAATGATTTTTAGGTTACCTATGACATACCATCATCATCATCATGTATTTATTCATAAAACAGTATTACTGTGTGCGAATATTACAAGTATTTATAATTTATAATTAGACTAATAACTAAACTCTAATTAAAAAAAATCATTACAATTCAAAAAATCATTATCAAGTTAAATAAATAAAAATAAAAAAAACACATCATAAACATAAAATTACATTGAGAAATTATCATAGTTACAATATTTCAAATGGTACATTAAAAAAGTCAAGTAAAAAAAAAAAATTAAAATTGCTTTCAAAATATCACACATCAATGTCAAATAAAAATTAAAAATTAACCCTACCTATCTGAAGGAATTTCCGTTTGGTGTCATATACTTGTAGGGTTTTTGTTCGCGGAACATTCCGCATCGGAATTTCTGCAGGCGTGTTGCTACATTAAAGAGAGAGAAGAAGGACTTTTAAATCTTGACTTTCAATTCACGTAACATTCGCCCTAATCCTCATAACTTTTCAATAGTTCGTCATCTGGTTTGTCGCTTCATCTTTTACGAGGTTGGCCTCGACATCGTTCCACTTGGAGACACTTATTTTAACTGCTCTAACTTTATTTTATAACTTCTGCATGCACTTCACTTTTGTACTCATAGATGCACGTTCTTATTTTAAAGTAATTTTTTTAAGCAAAGTTTGAAGTGGTAGGTTGTCTTTAATTATAGTAAAATTTAACGAACTAAGTAATCATCATCATATTGCATGGATTGCATAGAATGGATTGTAAGATCGATGACCGATTTCACAAACCCTGGTATCATATTATTAATATTTATTTCTTTAAAAACAGAATTTCTTTGTGTTATAGATGTAGTTGTTAAAAAAAAGATGGCTAGAGTGATTAAATAAATGAAATAGCTATCTAGACTCGACAGATGGGTTAGATCCATTTTCAAAATGTTTTTTTCAAATTTTACAGTATTTGGTAACGAGAACCCGTACACCTATCTATCTTCAAAAATATATTTTTTTTTTGTTTCACTGACTCTACAGGTTCACGAGTTACGTATTTTTTGAACCCATATGATTATCTGATATAGTGGGGGTTAAATTTGGCATCTAAGTTACCGTCTTTAAAATCTTTCCCGTTTTTACGCCATTTACTTTTTATAGCTCAATACTTAACAATTACCTGTATATAGACGAAAAAAAGACTTTAAGCTAATAGAGAGCCAATAAAGCTTGTCCATTTTACGCTGTGCATTCTGACCTTAACTTTATTTGCAACGGTAAATCAGTGTCGCTCGATCGTTAAAAAAAAAAAATAAGAAATGTGATCAAGTAAGTTTCAAACTCATAAGAAATCCCTGGTTGGTAGTATTCTTGATACGGCAGTAAGTATTACGTAAAAATGGATAAATAAAAAGTTTATTCACAAGTCACAACACATGAATACAATTTTAATTATTTTTGCCAAACCATACAATGGTTTGTTTGTTGGCAGAATAGTGCTCCCTCAAAAACAGTGTCTTAAATTAAAAAGTACGATATCATTACAATGGATACGTCTATGTAGGTAGGTACTAGTTAAGAGCACATCAAGCTCCTACTCACGTCTACTCACCCCCCCCCCATATTCTCCTCCCCTCACCCCCACACCCTTCCGCTCATCCTCTAACTAATCTGATGTAGTACCAGTTATTGCCGCTATAGGGCCTATGTCCACTACTTTGCACAAAATTACCCTCCAAATGAAATCATAGACGTATCCACTTCTAAATACTGCACAGTAATATTGTGCTTACCACAACAATTTAGTAAAATTTTACTAAGAACTGAAAAGTTGGTTGGGTATAAGAATCCGCGGTGCGCCATTCAAAATTGCACTTGGCTGGTTTTTAAGATGCAGGATCTCTGAATAGTTTGCTAAAAAATTTATTTTCCCTAGTAACTCTAAAAAAATTCAGCCCGCTTTTAGTAAGACAAAATATTTCGAGGAGCTCTTTAATTGAGTATTCGAGAAAGGACAGTCGACGCTGGGTGAATTATTTCTACTTTTTCTTTGAACTCAGGTTCGAAATACTCGTAGTTGCTACTTTATCGTCAGAAATACTAAAGTTTTTACGTAAAGTGTTTGAAAATTTGGTCAGCCATTTAAAAAACTTATAATAAGTAAACTTTGATTGCAAGACTGGGTCTTTAATAATATTGAAATATTGGTTAAAACAATTCGCAAATATCTATAAGTACAAAAAACGTGAAACATTTTAATAAATTATTTGTAGGACGACTTTTCGTCAAAAAATTTTGGACGTTTTCAAATTATTCTTTTGAAAAAGTGTATCTAATTTAAAATGTTTCATAATGTGCTTTTCTAGAAACCGAGAAATGATGTTTTGCATTATAATGCTGTGCTGAATTTCATACGAAGTGAACTGCAAAGTACCTTAATGCAAGCACACTATTAAACTCTACGATTTCGTAACTTATCCGCTGTTGAAGCGTTTTGATGAAACGTAGAGAAACTTTGCTATTTAGAATTAACAGGGATTTGCAACCCATTATAGGAATTATGATATTAAGGAACAAATTTTTAGATAGATTATGTATAACTTTAAAACCAGTCCAGTCATTAATAAATCTTTTAGTACGCAGATGGGCACAAAGAATGTTTTTTTTAACTGCAAACCTTAAGGGAGCCAAAAGTGGAAAACTAAGAACACGAGTCCGGGGCCCGGGCGTATAATTTGTCTCTCTCTATTTGCCAGTGTCATACAATGCTTACTTGTATTTTGATGTTTTTTACAACAATTTTAACTTCAGGATGCATTACTTAAATATTATATTCTTAGATAAATGATTCGATTTGATATTTATATTGCACTAGAGCAGAAAAGTTTATTATAAGATAATGAAAGTATTCAACAACATAATATTGTAGCTCATAGTTCTGAATGTTCAAACAATTTTCTTTTTCACGAATTATGCATGGATCTAGAAACAAAATTAAATGGTCAAAACGCCTGCAGAATTAGAATGAATATATAAGAGAATGGTATAAGCTAAAGAAATTATGCATGACTGCCAATATCATACACTGTTTTCCTATTCTATATGCGTTTGCAATAGTAGATTTCCACTTGTCTCTAGGCCCAGAACCAAATGTTTGCGTTTGAAATTACTTTTGAAACACTTCGAACCTAAGACTCGGTATATCTCATTACTTGTCTCCATTCTAGTTCCCAGTATCAAGCCAGCACTAGGAACACATGACTAGCGTCATAACACCCGCTATCTTAAATGCAAACACCTCAACTTCTACAGTTTGGTTTAATGCATAGTTCCACTGTTTGAGAATATCCGAGTCTTGTCGTACACGTCAATCTTTTTTGCAAATAGCTAAGATCAAAAACTATACCTCTTACCTCAAATGTCTTAAAAGGCAACTAAAGGGTGTATGATTTTATAGGCAGAGAATAGGCTTTTTGTGTGGATCACGCTAAAGAGCGTAGGAAAAAAATTCCCACCAAAAAGTAACTACATTAAATTGTTTGTCTTGACCGATAATTATTAACAAATTGGTCATCATCGTCATTTTAATAAATCTTCTACTAGAACAGTTTAAATATGGTTCTAGAATTGGGCTCTTTTCGTAAACAATAGCTTACCTAAATGGACGGTAAATGCAGCAACCACTGCACTGTCCTGCGACTTTGTCGGGAAAATACAAAATGATTAGCTGATCATCGGTCCAATTTGTATGAAAAGTCAAATTTTTAATTTTACAAATTTCAAAATTTCTTAGCAAAAAATTGTTGCATTTAGACTTCAAAAGGTTTTACACCAATTTATTAAAGCCCTATGAATGGAAGTACCTGAACAAGTTATTCTGGCCACTCTTAGAATTTTCAAAAGATTCGTCTTCTTCTATAGAAATTTGAAACAGCTGATACAGGCATCGTGCATCATCTCGGTCCTTGTGGTATTTTTGTCGTTGCATATTTGTGCAATCATCAACATAGTCGTGTCGGTTATAACATCGATGACCGTTCTCATAAAGTTTTTGATTGTGTAAAAATGCCCTGGTGTAAAAAAAAAATTCGGCATGTGTTGTGCTTTTTCGGATAGGAATGGATACGTTTCTTCATTAACCAGAGCATTCAGACGAAGTGCATTAAAACATTACGGATTTGGGAGTTTGTGCAACTTCGGAGCTCCAGTTCAATCTCTGAAGATCTCCTGCTCTTCAAGTTTCGCTTTTGTCACTTTAGACACCAACAGAGATTGACGAACTTTTAACTATGCTTATGTGTACTTAGTTGAGGTGTTCTTGGAGGACTTGGAGGTGTTCATTATGCCATTTGTACTTTTCGTCCGTATGCCTTTATAACCATTGTTATAACCAAAGAGATTTTAACCTCGCTGCGAGCGTAGCGAGGTTCAAATCTCTTTGGTTATAACCGCGTATTGTCACTTCTATTTTTTCATAAAGCGCCACTTTGTTTGTGAATTGACGTAGCTTTTACTTCTATTGACGTCATAAAGTGATCAAAGAATCCGATGATGAATAAAGTATTCTTTGACTTTGAACTCTTTTAGTACAGTTTGTCGTTGTGATCTTTTTCAATAACGGAGATAAAATGAGCTCTGTATATAAATAAATCTTTATTCCTTTTTCTTGTATTTTCTTATATTCCAAAAGTCAACCAAGCATACACGCATATTTTAAAATGATTCAAAATCTACCAGAACTCCATAATTATGTAGATATGCTAACAATAAAATAACAGGGCGATTGCGCTCCGCGTCGCGTCGAGAGGCGATCGATAACCGACTACCAGGGAACTAATAATCGAAGTATTCTAGATGAGTTTGATCAAATAGTACCTCAAACCACGCTCTTCATAAAAGTGATTTACTTAGTATAATTTTGCTTTTTTTTTAAACTTATCTTAACAGCGGACCATGTCTCCAACAGCGGGACGTAAGAATAGAACCATCACGTCTCGTCTGAAAGGGTTTCGGTAAAGTCCATTATGGAATTCTGAAGCTGCAGAATTGGCGATTGCGTCTTTTTACCAACACTCTCCTATTATTAAGTATGAAACATGGGCAGCAACGCTCTTTTGCGTATCATACTACCATACTGCGGTTTAGCAAACAGCGCGGTGCATTGAATCACTAACAAGCGTAGTGAGTGATTATGTTAAAGATCAGCACTTGCAGCGCGAACTTATCCCCAATAGTGTTTGATAAGGAGTGGAATTATCTTCCTGTGCCTGTGTTCCCCTGCTCTTATAACTCGAATCTATTTAAGTCGCTAGTGAATGGGCTTCTTTTGGGTAAGCTCGTTTCATCGTTGACCTCATATCTGCTCCCAGGGTTGGATCGGGGTCAAGAGTAAGCCCATAAACAGTAAAAAAAAACCGGCCAAGTGCGAGTCGGACTCGCGCACCGAGGGTTCCGTACCACCACATAATCATAATTGTATTAGTTAAAATTTCAGTAAGTTAATGTGCTAGATTTTTTGAGTCAGACACGCGCTTGACCAAATTTTATTATTTGTTGTTATTTTATAGCTTATGTACTATAAACATACCAATTTTCAAGTTTGTAAGTGTTCCCGTTTTAAAAATAGAACTAAAACAAAATCGCCTCCGCGACCATCCAACTTGACCCCTCTCTTATATGAATGTTCTTGAAACGGGAGCTCACCACAATTGGTTAATATTAGTTGTGAGAAAAGTTGTAATATTTAATGATTTCAGACTTTTCCCTTTACTTGTACTGTGAGACCTAGCTTCTTGCCAAATTTCATAATTTTAGGTCAACGGGAAGTACCCTGTAGGTTTTGCTTTTTTGCATAAATGTATGGAAATGAGGACATACAAAGCCATATCTTTTGATTGCGTCGTTGTAAAAAATTGAAATTTTCAGATCTTGTGTGGTTCACGGACCTTAACATTCACTATCAATTTCAATCTGATACCTTTACCCGTTCGTGAGAAAAAGGGTCTTGACAGACAGACAGACGGACAACAACGTGATCCTATAAGGGTTCCGTTTTTTTATTTTGAGGTACGGAACCCTAAAAATGAAAGACAAACACAAAGTCCAATGTGTCAAGTTTGACGTGCATTTGTCTGTACTTACATCTTCCTCAAATGTACAGAGAGTGCAATTTGTTTGTGAATTTCTGCTCCTTGCTCATCCATTAGTAAACTTTAAAGGGATGTTGTGAATATTTTATGATGGTACTTAGCATGGACTACAAGGAAAAAAATCCTCTTGCTGAATCAGTTCATTTGCCTTCGCCTTCTGCATTTATATTATAATTTCTCACAGTCCGCGTTTAGTAATATAAAAATTAAAAATATTTTATAGCTAAATTTATCATTTAGCATGTAATAATTAAACTTGAGCAAACACGTAAATATTTGCCGCTTTAATTTTACGATGTCATAAAGTTAAAACGCGGGAGTACCCTGTTTATGGTCTAATAATGTCTGATGCCTTCCCTTAAGTACGTATTATAAATAATATACTAGAGTGATACCAGACCACAAACTAACACCAGACTTAACCGCCGCGCTTATAAGAGGAAAGCCATTTTAAAGAAAAATCTCTCCTAAATCTATTATCTATATTTATCATCCAACTAAACAGCTCTCAAAAGTTGTTTTAAGTACACAATCTCTGTATTTTTAGCGATTTTTCTAACAAGTGAAATACAAAAAGAAATGAAAGGCCCCAGAGACGATTAACTTTTTAAATTTTAATTATGTTTTAGAAACATTTCTACTGTCGAGATACTCGTAACGTCAAGTTTGATACACTGAACAAAGTTCACTTATTTTTTTTTCAATAGACATAGAGCGCTTGCAAGCGTACACACGGCCGCACGTCGGTGGAAACACTTTGACCTTGAGCGTCTCTGATTTCGGGCGTTCGTTTGTAGTGTAGCGCTAGTTATATACTGGTTTTTTTGTTTCTACGTGCTGTGCGTACAGTAAGCGTCTAACATGGTGTGCTTATAGTGCTTGACATATTTTAAAATATATTTAAAATTTGGCCAAGTGCGAGTTAGACTTGACAAAATTTCACACAGTAGTTTAACCACAGATTACAATGAGTTTCACTATTAAAATATGTGGTGGTACTAAAACCTCAGTAGCGAGACTGCGAGACAGACTCTACCAAAAGGTCGGATTTTTAAATCAGTATACTGATTCATTTATTTAAAACTACACGCTGCTATGGTCTCTTCTAGTAAACTAATGCGTATGTATGAAGCTATATTATGTATGTTTCGTAGCGGTCGGACATTGGAGCGCACTTCATTCACTCAATTAATAAAGAAATGCTTCGCGCCACGACCGCGACCGTGCATCTGACTGGATTCAAGTGCTTTATATTTCAATATTTCACTTAACGTTTTTTTTTTGTTTTGATTTTTATCTTATCTTACCCAAAAAAAAAGTATATTAGTAAATGTGGTCACGTGATCGACTCATTTTGTGTGTGAAGGCAAACATTTATTTCAAGTAAATGACTTCTTTTTTCGGGAATGGTGATTCATTAGAGTCACTGGGCTTCGTTCAGGAGTAAAACCAATACAAATTCACGCTCAAGAATCTAAATTATTTTGTCATTTCACTTATTGGCTTATTTGATAAACATTATAATAGTCACGATAGCGAGATGATTGATGATTTTTTGTAAACGTGGTTCTTATTTGGTGTGCCATATTTACATAGGGCACACCAAATAAGAACCACGTTTAATCTAATTTGAAATAGTTGCAACGTACGTAAACGTAAAATTAGGGGCCTATTATCTACGCAACATACATTGACGAGTTCAATAGCATCAATATTTCCATAACCGTTTTTCGCGCTGACGTCAACATCAAATGTGAATATCATGAATTACAAATTGCAATGGTATGGTCGCGATACTCGTAGAAACATGGAAGTTACGGTTTGCCGGTTAGACAAGATCTTTAAGCAATGTTTAGTAAACCGCACATGAGCTTGAACACCTTGATAATAAATGGTGCACAAATACGATGAACCTTTTAACTACTCAGTTATACTTTATATTAAATAGATAGATAGAAACTCTTTATTGCACACAAATTTACAACAATTAAATACAAACAACAAATCTTATTGCGCGCAAAGGCGGCCTTATTGCTTAGAGCAAAATCTTCCAGGCAACCTTATAATTGGGGATCACTGAGATGGACATGAGTAGTGCAGAGATATATATTTGTATGTATTTGCGTTGGCAGGCCCCCCACAAGGTGGACCGACGATCTGGTCAAGGTCGCGGGAAGCCGCTGGATGCGAGCAGCGCAGGACCGGTCGTCATGGGGATCTTTAGGGGAGGCCTATGTCCAGCAGTGGACGTCTTTCGGCTGATATGATGATGATGATGTATTTATTATGTAGGTATATATGGAACAACACCTAGTAATTATTATACTTATTTTTAGGGTTCCGTACCTCAAAAGAAAAAAACGGAACCCTTATAGAATCACTTTGTTGTCCGTCTGTCTGTCTGTCTGTCTGTCAAGACCCTTTATCTCACGGACGGGTAGAGGTATCAGGTTGAAATTAATACCACATATTAGGATCCATGAACCACACAAGATCTGAAAATTTAAATTTTTTACAACGACGCAATCAAAAGATATGGCATTTTATGTCCTCATCTCCATACATTTATTCAAAAATGCAAAACCTACAGGGTACTTCCCGTTGACCTAAAATTATGAAATTTGGCAAGAAGCTAGGTCTCACAGTACAAATAATGGGAAAAGTCTGTAATCATTAAATATTACAACTTTTCTCACAACTAATGGTAACCAATTGTGGTGAGCTCCCGTTTCAAGAACATTCATATAAGAGAGGGGTCAAGTTGGATGGTCGCTGAGGTGATTTTTGTTTTAGTTTTATTTAAAAACGGGAACACTTACAAACTTGAAAATTGGTATGTTTATAGTGCATAAGCTATAAAATAACAACAAATAATAAAATTTGGTCAAGCGCGTGTCGGACTCAAAAAATCTAGCACATTAACTAACTGAAATTTCAACGAATACAATTATGTTTATGTGGTGGTACGGAACCCTCAGTGTGCGAGTCTGACTCGCACTTGGCCGGTTTTTTTATGATTATTAAGCTAGGTGCGTATTTAAGTTTCTTTTTATTAGTCTTATAAATTAATCTGATTTTCTTTCATGTTTTGCTCTGTTTGCACGCTTGCATCCTGCATCATTATACTTTCTTCTTTACTCACTCTAAGGTTGACTGGAAGAGATCTCAACTAGGGATAAGTCCGCCTATGCATGTAATCTTTCACCCAATACTACTTTTGTAATTTTCGTGCAATGAAGATAATACAACAACAACAGTTTTAAAGAAACTGAACCACATCTTCAAAGAAACTTCGGACTTATTCAAACTTTGTATTTTCGTTACAATCATCATCATCATCATAACGCTCCAGAATTCCAGCTTTTGCTGGAAAAATGTGGAGGGGAAGTACCATAGTCACCTCGATTGTTAGCGTTACGGCTGGCACAATGGACCGCGGTTGTAGGTGACCGCAGTAAGTAAGATGTTAGATACAAAGGAGGATGCTGCTGCCCATCCTCCAGTTAACCCTTAGTCGCCTCTTACGACACCCACGGGTATGTATGGGTTGGTACTATTCTTTGCCGGCACCACACGGCACAAAAATATAGTTAGTTACAAAAATATAGTGAAATGTCATAGTCCATATTATTATGTTTGGAAAAGTTTTTGGTTTTCTGCTATTCTGCGTCTCACTACATTCAAAGGATTGTAAATAGTTACTTTCCGTATAAATATACGAGCATGGATAACACGCGCAGTTGAATGTATGTTATAAGTCATAACTATCTCAGTCAGAGTAAATATTAGTCGGTCTTACTCATTTCTCAATGAAAATGTAGAGCTATGTAATATTTACATTATAATGTTCATATACGAGGAGCAGCTAGGAATTAGCACACTCCCTTTTTTATCTGCACCTATCATTGATCTAGATCTTTCCAAGGCTAGAGTGAACAGGCATTATCTAGGTAAGCATGCTACACTTTCGACCCCATCGTCACATACCACCAGGTGAGTTTAGGCTCAAATCCTCACCTTTATCACATTGATAAAAGATGTCCCTATAAGTAGATAAGACGAATGAAAGATGAAGAAAACTTTATGAGGACCAATTCACGTCACAAAAATAACAGAAATGTTATACCAACCCTGAAGGATATGAATCTGCCCATGAAACTGAACAACTTTCCCTAAAGAATATTGGTCGAAATACGAAAAAGAAATTTTGATCTGCCATAGAAACTAAGTCAGCTGATAGCGAATTTTGTATGGGAGGTTAAAAATATTGTTTCGTATTTCGACCTATGTTCCATATAATAGGGAATATGCATACATTTTTTTAGTCGCATTTATTAACAAAATATAAAAAACCGTAGTAGAGATGACAAAAAGTGAAATTAAAATTTAAATCGGCTAAGAAATACGGCTGATATATGCATTTAAAACTATTAATTACGCGCCGATTAGACAGAGAGTTCCGACATGGCATGTGACGTCACATGCCACTACGGCCATATAAACTTCATATTAAATTTCGTTTTGCTAGAAAGAGACAGAAACAAATCTTCGATGGCTTATATCTTTTTTAATTTCATAGTTATTCGAAAAATAGTTTTACTAAACTGTTTATTACATGAATGAGGATAATTTTTTTAAATAAAAAACATCTTGCATATTCCCTGGTCGGCATACACTTTCTGTTATAGTTTGTATAAGTTTTTTCTTTTCTTCAGTGCCATTATTCTTTGTAAAGTGTTGACAGCAGTCGAAACCGTAGATGGTCGGTAATGATGATTATAATAATATCCTTATGTTTTGGAATCTTGGGAAATTTCGTCTCAGAAAAATCCGCTCATTACGCTTTGCAATGCTTTATAAGTTAGGTACATCTGGCGGAATTTCCGTTGGTGTTATGCTTGAAGGACTTTTCGGCCGCGGAACTTTCCGCGTCGGAATTAACGCAGCTGTGTTGCTAGATGAAGACACAAGTATTCAATATACTTAGTTTAATTAGATATCCCTGTCATTATTGCTCTCTTTTCGTGAAAATACTTTTAGACGAAGTGTTTTATCCACTCCACGAAAAAAACAACGTTTTGTTACCAAATATTTTTTTAGTTACGTTTCTCTTGAACTATACTACAACGTGTAATTCTAAATACGCAATACCTCCTCATTCTATTTAACTATTGGAAATTAAAATTTATATAAATCGAATCCTCATAAAAAATTAAAATCTGTTTCGGTCAGGAACTATTTTTTTTTTTGTTTTAATTTTCAAAAGTTTTAAAGCAACGAGTGTCAAATCCACGCTAGGTCTCGGAAAAGTCGTGTTACTCTATTAGTCTAGGCAACGAAGCGGATCGTTGTATGAAGACCCCCGCATTAAATCCTGAGTCGACGAAACTTTGCTGGGGTATTACACTGCTGAGACAAACCTTCTATTAAAAAATCCAAAAAAAATCGGTACTTTTAATATTTCCATACAAACTTTACAAAAAATTTAAGAAAAAAATTTTTTGTGAATTTTTTTTTGGATATTTTGAACTTACATTTAATTCATGATTCTTTATTATCCTGTCAAATAAAATCTGCCTCAGAAATTTATGTTGGGGTCAACTGCTTCGTTGCCTACACTATAAGCCAAAAGTGGTAGGACGGAAGACGAAGCACTCGTGGCCGAGTGGTAGTTGCTCTTTCTTTCCAATCACGAAAGTTAAGCAACGTTGGCCGCGGTCAGAACAAGGATGGGTGACCAATAGTGGCACAGAAACTAGAGCGTTTCCGTGCTTGTGAAGGCACGTTAAGGCGTCGGTTCCGGCTACTGTCAATGGTAGTAGTCGATAAGGTAAGTCAGAAGCTATTTTGTGGCTTGAAAACTCTGACAGCCAGGTTGACCACTAACCTCGCAAAGCCTTATCTAGGATTGGGTCTATTTTCCCGTCTCGGTTGCAGAGTTCAAATGGCAGTCGCTCTGTGTAAGAACCAGTACCTTCTCGTCAAGACCCTAGTTTATGTAGCAGACTCCATAAAAACCATTGGCAAAAACTAAATAAGACTAGGGAAATAACTTATTCTACTTTAGACCAGCAGATGATTAAGTATGAAATACTGTACTGTTAAACGAGCAATGTTTGTATCTATATATTTGTAATCGGTTTCTCGAAAACGGCTCTAACGACTTTGATGAAATTTACCATACGGGCGGTTTTCGAGAGAGCAAAATCGATTGAGCTAGGTCTCATGTCTAGGAAAATTCGTCTTCCCCGTGTTTTAAAGCATTTTTTTTTAAATACCGTGTTTTAGACAGAAACCTACAGCGCCATCTGTTGGCGGGTAGCGTAGCTTGCTCACCCGATGATATTTTAATATTAAGGCGGAGTGAAGCTCGGTCGCCCAGGTACTAAACTTTAATATGCCTAAAATATTATTTATGCCATAAGTTTTCTAGTATAAAGTAAACTCTAGTATACAGTTAAAGACACATAGAGTTTGACACATTAGACTTTATACCGTTCTTTAGCGTCCTCATCAGTTAAAAAAATATTACTCGCTAAATACAAAATTTATCGAAAATCTGTCTTACCAGTTTATTTAGAACTTATCAATCCTGAAAAATATATTCAATTCAATTTATTCGGTAACAAAAAAAATTTTGTGTTTGAAATCATACAAAAACAATTAAATAATATAACCTGTATGTCACAATATACCTATGTCAAATTTTATGTTAATTACCCGGCTATTCCATTAATTTCATTAACAATTATTTCCAATAAAAAATTAAAAATTTAAACCTAAGTAACCATGTAAGGTGGAATAATGTGCTTTCAGACGCGTACAGATTGGAATGTGGTGTGAGGCAGGGGGGTTTGACTTCACCAAACTTATTCAGTCTGTACGTGAACGGATTAATCGAGAGGCTCAGCAGCATGCATGCTGGGTGCTATATTGACGGTGTAAGTGTCAATAACATCAGTTATGCCGATGATATGGTGCTGCTGAGCCCCTCGATAAGCGCACTTAGAAAAATGGTTGCGGTGTGTGAATCCTACGCGGCAGAACATGGGCTGATGTACAACGCCAATAAAAGTGAAGTTATGGTGTTCGTGTCTGGTAGTAAGAAACCAAATAATGTGCCTCCTGTACTACTAGCTGGCAATATATTAAAAACTGTAAGTCAGTTCAAATATCTAGGTCACATACTTACTAGTGAACTGAAAGATGACTTGGACATCGAAAGAGAACGGAGAGCATTGGCCATTAGAAGTAATATGTTGGCTCGCAGGTTTGCTCGATGTACTAAACAAGGTAAAATAACCCTTTTCAAGGCATTTTGTCAGGTTTTCTACACCAGCAGCTTGTGGGTCAACTATACTCAAAAGGCGTACAATGCTTTCCGGGTTCAGTATAACAATGCCTTCAGGATGCTGTTGGGGCTGCCCCGATTTTGTAGCGCATCGCAAATGTTTGCACAAGAGCGAACTGATGACTTTTACGCCATCAGGCGTAAAAGGATATCATCACTGCTAAGCAGGGTGCGGGCTAGCCCCAACAGTGTCCTGTCGGTCATTGCTGATAAAATCGACTGTCCCATTCTCAAACACTGGGTGGGACTTATAATTAAATAAATTTATGACATTGTTCACTAACATAGGCTAAGTATTTACTAATATAAATGGATTTTGTGGTCTGATCTAATAAATGATAATAATAATAAGTATCACTAAGAAGTAAAAAAAATTTCAAAAATTTATTTATCGGTTCAGGTCTTGCATTAATAAATTCATCAACTGAATAGAAACACTTCTTTAACAAGAAGATCCTCAGATTTTGTTTAAAACTAGTAGAGCGTGATGTTTCCCTTTAACTCAACTGGCAGCTTGTTAAATAGGTTGACCTCATTTCTAACAGATGAACTACGAGTATATGTTTCGATAAGTTTTGTATGCGAGTAATATTTTTTTAACTGATGGGGGCGCTAGTTGACTGCAGGAAGGGCCTTAAGTCGCTCTTCGTTTTTAAGCTTGATCTGCTCTTGACTCTACCACAGATAACATAATAGTAACTCTACATAAGATTAACCTATAGTTGTGTTTTTTATCAATATGGAGTTTTCCTTGTTTTGTTTAAATTACGTACACGAGTATCAACATAACCGGTTTTTTATTAACCTTCGCAAGTTAGGTATAAGGTGAAGGTTCTTGTTTGTTTTTTGTCTTTTGTAGCCGATTTTATATTGTTATAGAGTTCAGATAAAGAACTATCTGTTCGTTCGTCTCCATTTACTTTTCAATCATTTATTTGCAATAACCTTATCTATTACTTCGTTAAGTGAAACGTGTTCTAGAAAAAGATAATGAGGTCAATCATCGATATTATATTCCACACGAATATTATAATCACCTATATCATTTTCATTCTAAATTTTAGTAAAAATTACCTAATATTATAAGTATCTGGGCGACCGAGTTTCGCTCTATAATAGCCACCTCAACCTGAAAATATCATCGGGTGAGCAAGCTATGCTACCCGCCAACAGATGGCGCTGTAAGTTTCTGTCTAAAACGCGGAATTTAAAAAATGCTCAAAAACACGGGGAAAACTAATTTTCCTAGACATGAGACCTAGCTAGATCGATTTTTTGCCCCCAAAAACCCCTGCAAAATCCCCTAAGAACCACTGTACAAATATTGCTCGTTTAATAGCATAGGATTAATAGTTTACCACTCTTTGAGACTAGTACGCAAGGCAGAAAGTAAGTGGTAAAAAAACCAGGTAGCGCTGCAAACGCCTGAAACCAGAGACCACTTAAGGTCAAAGTAATACAACTGACGTGCGAGAAAACATGAGGAATATCGTAAAAATCGGTATTTTTAAAAACAAATTGTTGTGTCAATAGTTGCTTTATAAGCTACTAAGTAAACGTGAAACGTGTAAAAAAGTCGCCCGTGTAGTGCCGACAAATAGTACGAACCCATCTCTACCCGTAGGTGTCGTAACCGGAGGATGGGCAGCAGCATCTTTCTGTGTATCGTACCATCTTACATACAGCGGTCACCAACCACAGCGGTCCCCGTCACAAAGCTTACAAGCGTGGTGACTATGGTAATTCCACTCCAAAGTACAACGCGCTTTTGCTGTATTCTGGAGGGTCCTGCAGTGAACGTTTTATGGGAAGTTGTGAACGTGCAAAGTCGTCAGACCAGATTTTTTTTAAAGAGATTTATTTTTCTTTTATTTTTAAAGGATTTAGGTGCATAATGAACAGTACGAATTACAGCAAATGATGGTTACCGTCATAAATTCGCCAAATAACTAATCCTTGTATGACCTACAAATGCAAAACGAAGTATTAGGCTACTAGGAACTTGGTCGTAATGCGTCTAAACCTTGGGCATCAGTCAAAAAGGCACAAGATTGTGCATTTTAAAGCACGTGTCACTTAATAGTTCATTACCACAGCTCATTAGAGTCGGTACAGTCAAAAACAGGTCAAACGTGACACGCGCAGCGTCTCTTTAGCTCCTACAGCTATTAAAGTAAGAATGGTACAAAGTCCGATGCGACAAGTTGGATATGCTCCTGACTGTTCCTTGGCAGGTGTACCGTAGAGGTCAGCAGTCTACTTATTACATTCTTAGTGACGCTGTGAATCCAAGAAAACAAGTTGATTTTGGTTTTCAAAATAATAACCAACACAGCTATTCGAAACCCTTGGTCGAAACCAGATTTTTTTTATGGTATCTGCAAGAATAATTTCCATATAAAGAAGTATTTGGGCACTGTTATTATAGATACATCTCTACCCGTGGGTGTTGCACTAGGCGGCTAAGGGATTATGAACTGGAGGATATTACTGGACTGGGATTATCGACTGGATTATACAGCGTCCTTCTGTGTATTATACCATATTAACTGCGGTCACCAACAACCGCGGTCCATGGTGCAAGCCACAACACTTACAAGCGTGGTGACTATGGTTCGTCCCCTCCACATTTTTCCAGCAATAGCTGGAATTTTAGAGGGAGCTCCTCGTCCTGTAGCGGACGTTTCGTGGGATGTTAGATGACGATGATGATTAAGATGAACGACTGACATCTAACCTGCAAAACCTATAACTAGTTACAAAATCCTACTTACTTATCAGACTCAGCAATATAAAGTAGATTTTGGCCTCTGACACCAAGAGGCATCTTTGTTCTGTAGAGTAGCTATTCTGTGGTTCTGTGAACACCTCGGAACAATGTGAACACGTAACATAAAGTGAATAAAATAAGTACATCTAGTACAAAATGCTGGCATTAGCGTTAAGAGCTAGTATTTCAGCGTACCTATTTCAGCATAATAACTGTGAGTACGCAGTCAAGGTAAATATTAGTACACAATCCTCTTTACACAACAAGCGTTTCTAGTAGTTGAGTAGTGGTTTTGTATTAGACAGAATAATCTGCAAATCATCGTAAGGCGATAATATCCGGTCCGTATCATAAACAGTTGACAGTCGCCGGCGTGGAAAGACAACAGCTGATTTGGTCGTGTGACCGTAGGAATGATTTGAATCCATGTTAGCTATTGAAATACAGGATGACAGTAAGTGATACACATGTCAGACATCAACTTAAAATTAATATTATAAGTAGAGTCAAAGAACGGGGCTTCGAATCTCAATGCTTTATACGGGAATGTCAAAAAATAAAAAATCTAAATCGTCAACAGCACATACAAACGACTGCTGGCCAATTATATGCGAGCATACAGAGGCCTAGGTATGTTCAGAAGTGGACGTCTTTCGGCTGATATGATGATGATGATACAGAGCAAACTTACTTTATTCAAGAAGAAAATAACTTGAGCAATAACCTCCTACCTACATCTGTCCTATACGAAGTACATAAAAAAATATGTTACCATTTCTATGAATGGCAACACCAAAAGATTTTGCTAATACTGTCTACGGACTGTCAAAAGCTGTATTAAAACGTAAAGGTGTCAATTACAATATGAAATTTTATCAAAAATGGCGACGGAGGGTAGGCGTGTACAGGCGCTCTCACGCAGTCGTAAGTTAATCGTTTGTAATCTTATTGAAAACTTAAAAATTGTTAGATTTATCATGATAAGTAAATAATTGAAACTCTAAAATAATAATGTACCGTGTTATTTTAGCAAAAATCTCAAATAAGGTGGAAGACGCATTAAGGTTATTTTCTATGTCCTTTTCAGAGTACAAATGTACGCAATGAAAGTTTCGATGGTTTAACTCTCAATGTACTTTGTAAAGTACATAGTAAGTTTTCTACCATCATTTATGTTTGTTTTAGCTTTAAGTGATAAGGACCTAACAGAAGCATTACTTGACTCTGAATTGGACTTCTCGGGAGAAGACTCAGTTGTTAATCTGGAGTTTATCCCCGTAGAAATATCCCGAAGATCCAATGACCATAAGAATGGCGAGTTTAGCAGTTTAAATGAAGAGAATAATGTGTTAGTTACTCCAGCTGCTTTTCCAGCGCTGTTTAGTAATTACGATGTCTTCTCGTCATCAAGGAAGGACGGTAAAATTGTTAATACGCAATGCCTGGTTGGTTGTCCAGCAACTGCGTAGTAACAAATATTGATGATTTGATAGGTGTTGATGATCTCCACATGTTATTGTGATCAAGACCATGACGAGTGCCAGCGATGCGATGGTCCAAAAAAGACAAACGGTATGAGAAAGTCAGAAGGAGTATCGTAATAAGGCTTACAACCACAATATGGGTGGTGTGGACGTAACATACCGCATGTTTTCAGTCTGTCTAGATCACAATCGGACAAAAAAGTGGACGATTCGAGTTGTTACACATCTTGTTGACGTGGCAGTGGTGAATGCATGGTTGCGATACAGAATTGTGCAAGCTGAAAAAGAAATACGCAAGAAACACATTTAGCAGCTTCGGGAATCCAAGTTAAATTTAGGTACTTAACTTATTGCCGATAATGAAGAAAGTGACGATGGAAGTGAAGGTGAGGAATATGATGAACTGGAACCAAAATATAAGAAACGCAAAGTTCTTATCTAGCCAACACTTTTCAAGGAACGCCGTACAAAGGCTGCTGCATATTTGCCGGAATATGGAGCAAAATAATCGTGCTGTTAGAAAAGTGGATGCACTTATAAAACCACAGTTTTCTGCAAAAAATGTGACATTTACCTTTGTTTCCCGTCAGATCGTAATTGTAAATACTGGTTTTCATCAAGATATAGATAATTTTATACTATAAGCATTACTAAACTTAATTTACGACTGATAATTATTACTTCAGTTAGAAAGTTTTATAGATTATGTTCAGTTTTTTTTGTTGTTGGAGAAAATCCTTAATTTTGGTCATTTAGTTATGGAAGAACGTTTATTATCTGTTTTTTTGGTTCAATTTTGTAACAAATATAATGTAAGACGTTAATATAAATTTTCTTTTGCTTTTAATCCTTCAATAATCACTATTCATACCCTAAAACTATTTCATGTCCTATACAAAGAACATGGTAATAGCGTCACTTTGTCCTACATATAGTACATAGGGAAAAACTGATTTTCCTATTATTAGATTTTTTTTACTATTTTTCCTATAGTTCTTAATGTACCAACATTACCATATGAAATTTTCAAAATAATAGCTTACAAAAAGTGTGACTGGTAGGCAGGAGGATAAATTAAAACAAAAGAACAAAATCAAAACGTGTATTTGATACTCATCATCATCATCATAACATCCCATGAAACGTCCACTACAGGACAGGGAGCTCCCTCTAAAACTCTAGCATTTGCTCGAAAAATGAAGAGGGGAAGTACCATAGTCACCTCGCTTGTTAGCGTTACGGCTTGCACCATGGACCGCGGTTGTAGGTGACCGCAGTAAGTTAGATGGTAGATACAAAGGAGGATGCTGCTGCCCATCCTCCAGTTTATAACCCTTAGTCGCCTCTTACGACACCCACGGGTATGTAAGGGTTGGTACTATTCTTTGCCGGCACCACACGGGATACTACTTTATTTAAAATTCCGCACACTCTGGATGGCGACTGACACTGTAATTTAAACACACTGAATGTGGAGTGAGTTTCATTTCCAACAAAATACTTAACACTGATACAGCTACCTGGATCTTACCTGATCAGGCGATAAAATCAGTCCGACTGTAAACAAAACGAGTTTCGATTTGACAACGTCGTGCTCGCGCGATATTACGTACATACGACGCGCGCGCAGTTGATACGCAGTGCGCACTCAAAACACACGTATACTCGTACACAATGTCAGAAGCGCAAACGCAACAGACTTTCTGGGACGAACTAACTAGTCCTATCAACCTTATACTAGTGTTTTTCATAGTGTACCTTATTTACAAAATAATAAGATCCAAATTTGAAGGTGATGTTGAAGTGCCGCCATCTCCCCCCCAACTGCCGAAGATAAAGAAGGATTTGACTACAGCTGAGTTGAGCAAGTTTGATGGAACACAGCCCGATGGAAGAGTACTTTTGGCTGTCAACGGAACTATCTTTGATGTGACTAGAGGAAAGAGATTTTATGGACCAGGTTTGTTTGTTGAGTTATGTAAACTCTATCAAAAGAGAACTGTAGAGCAACGAGCAACTGTAAACAATTATGATGTTCAAAGAAACGGGTACAAAACAAGGGAGATGCTTGATCTCCGGCCATGGGCAATTGGGCATCTATAATCTATATACATTTGTTTATTACCCGGTACTTTGATCGAGAAAATCGTTAAAAATACGCTCTTTCGTGCGATAAGATTAGCACGGCAATATTCACGTCTCAGGGGTCCTTCCTACTAAGCAAAATAAAACTAAAAACACCTTGAAAATGTAGTCAAATGACAATTTCTACATCGTCGGGGTTACATGCATAGTAATCTAAAACGTCTCCTTTAACATAAAAAGATACCACATGGTACAGTCAAGAAAACGTCGTGCTTGATACGCTGAACTCTGTACTGCTCTTATTTTATTCACTGTTGATGCTAGAGAATCAAACGTGACCTGCTCTGGACTGTACGACTATACGTACGTGGTTGAAAAGTATTTCTAAGTAAACTATCTTCATAAAGCTACTACGAAATTCAAACATTGCAAAATCACTTCTATTTAGTATTACAATAGAATTAATTCGGTACAAAGTCCAAGTTGTACGAGTAACAATCAACGACGAGAAAACATTCAAACAATTTTATACGACAACGACTTTATAAACCGATATTGGATTTAAGTGCCAATTTAAAGGCTAGTATATTTATAGGAGAAAAAGATATACAAATTTTAATGACTTCGCTCTGGTATATATTTTGTCGACTGAATATATCATAATGTTCATCTTGGACATGTTTACTTATTTCGTATTGGTTGACGACCAGCACGGATTGATGTGTTGGTAAGCTGCTCCTTTATCTGCTGGAGCGTTTGCCCCCCCCCCCCCCCCCATGTCACTATACTAGTACACCTGGCCATTTTTACCCGACTGCCCTAAAACAGGAGGGTTATGTTTTTCAATGCACTAACTACCACCACTGCTGTGTGCTAACATCATACTACTAAACCTAAGTACTAAACGTTTAGTGTATTGTCAAATCAATGATACTCTACAAAATGTTGTAGAGTACTAGCTATTACCCACGACTCTGTTCGTCTTGAACATTTTTCCTGTGGGGATGAGATGTTTTCCCGCACTAAAATGTAGCATGTTTAACGAAAAATCAGAAAAATATTTTTTTAGGATCGATTCAGTAGTTCCAGAATAGAATGTTATTCCAATTATATTAATATCCACTCTAAAAACCATTGTAAATAATAGGTGTAAGATTGATAACTTAACTTATCCAAAGAAACTCGCCGAATCCGTACATTGAAAATTTTCGCGAAAATATGATCTAGGTGGTCAGAAAAAAGGTTTAATAGAAACTATCAGGTCATTTTTGAAATTTTTGTCTGTTTGTCTGAGCAAGATATACTCACTCACAAACCACTTAACCGACTCAAATGAGGTTTTCGATACTGAATTATTTAAGTTTATTTTCATGCAACACGAAGACATGCGAGTACAATGTTTTATTTTAAGAGGCTGTGCGTGCACCAATAACATAAAACTTCCGAACCGAGGTTTTGCTGCTTGACACTTTGCACTTATATACCTTCTGCTTGAATGAACCGATTGCAATAAATATAAAAGCCTATATGTTGCACGGAAGTAGGCCAAATACATTATAGAAAAGTCCCGTTCAAATCGGTGTAGTTGTTTGTGTAAACTGTAAGAGTTTGAACTCTACGCGAACAAAGTCATGGTTCATGGTCATGGAGTAAAATCAACAACAGGTCAAACTTGACATTCGCAGTGCAACTCTAGTCCGTACGTCTATTGAAATAAGAAGTATACAAAGTCCAATATATCAAGTTTGATGTGCTCTTCACTCTACCTTACATACTAACACAAGACACATAAATAGATATACACTTTATTGCACACAATTTACAGAAACAAACCCACGGTAAAGAGGCCTAATGTTTAATGTATGTGCATAATACAGACTTTTTTGACATAACCACTTAAAGTCTTTGAAAAAGCATGTTATTTTTATCATTCTTTTGAAATTCGACAATAAAACAATAATCTAGTCATTTTATATGGAATCAAACATTTTTGCACTTAGCGTTACGTTTAAGCACTTAGCCTTAAGGATAAATAATTTTTAAAAATACAAAAGGAATTAAGTCTCTGTTTATAACGCCGTTAGTACACCATCACTTTACTTAAGACTTCCTAGATTAAGCTACATAGGTAATTATTTAAAATATACGGCGTCTCGAGGCCATTTCAAGCAGTATAGATCGTGAATAGAATATTTGAATGTTCACGTTTGGCCTTAAGGTATCAGGAAACTTAGTAAGACATTAAAATGATAAAATCGTAATTGAATATTTAAAAGTATAAATTTTCTGTCTGACCGTACAACTTATCGTAATTGGGAGTAAAATACCGCCCATTTAGGGCTCCCGCACACGACCGAGAATCGGTGGGCAATTATCGGCCAGGACAAGGACGGAAGATTCAGGTGATAACACGTCAGGGCGGGATGCCGACAAAAAATCGGTCCCCAATTCTCGGTCGTGTGCGGGATCCCTTAAACAACAACGACGTGCTCTTTTCCCAAAAAACATAGTTCCAAATACCATCTGTTTTTACTTCTCATACTAAAAACAATGACCAAAACATTTACATGGTAAGTAGGTAGATAGAATTTTTGTTTTTGTATTAATAAGTTATAAGTTATTCAGTTAAGATTGCAGTACTTTTCCAATCATATTGTACATGTCGGAGTTTTAATTGGAATTTTTAAAGCCTACTGCTTACCTGTAGATGCACGACTATTGCTCAAAAATAGAACTGTTAAAAAAAGCTTAGGGTGATTTTCCAGCTGTGAGCTGGGAAAATTCCAACCAATAGCATTGCGCATTGTAGACGGAGAGCGCGTGGTCGTCAACCCTACCTCATCGATTACCAAGATGCGACTACTCTAGGGTGATGCACGTTAAAAAGTTATATCCGAATCAACAGGGTTGCCTGGGCGCAACCTGGCAGGTTTTGTACAGTGGCCAAAAAACTTGTCATTTTTTGGCCAAAAATTACCTCATCGAATACCAAATAGGTACATGGTACATTCGATAGTACTCATCAAGGAGTGCCTAAATCAACAGGGTTGCCTCACTTAATCCTGGCACATTCGCGAGTCGGCCTGATTTTAAGGTGGTCAAAAATTACAAAAATTACCTCATCGATTACCAAGTAGGTACTTATCACAACTGATAGAGCTCTTCAAGAAGAGGCAAAATCAATAGGGTTGCCTCCCCAAATCCTGGCACATTCGTGAGTCGGCCTGATTTTAGGTTGGCAAAAGAATGCAAAACTTACTAACCATAATGAGGAATGAATTGAAACTTATGCCATTTGGAGCTTCTAGACATCTTAATAATATTTGCTATAGTATGCCGGCACTTAAATTCATGTTTCATATTTTTATATAGGATATAAAGTTAAGATGGGGTACACACGGCAGCTACTATAAGCATTATAGCTACAAGAAAACTTAGTACAGAGACTAACCCTAACTTTTAGAGGTATTTCGACCTACTTTCACAGATTTTGGAAAAAATGTACAGTCAACAAGAAAAACGGCAATTTCCACAAAAATATTTTTCATTTCATTTGATCTTTAATTTGTATATGTGAAATAAGGAATATATACAAAATTAATAGGGTTACCCGCTAAATCCTAGCACTTACGTGAGTCGGTCTGATTTTGGGTTGGCGAAAAAATACAAAATTTAACTACAAGAAAACATAGTATGGAGACTAACCCGAACTTTTGGAGATATTTTATCGCACATTTACTGATTTCAAATAATGAACAGTAAAAAAAAACTGCAATGTTCACAAAACTTTTATTTTTCATTTCATTCGATCCTCTTACTGGTAAAGAACAATTCTCTGTGGGATCAAACGACGTCAAAGTATTAGAACTCTCACAAAAAACAATTTTTTTCCCATACATTTAGCAGAAGAAACTGTAATTTTACATACCTTTTTTCATATCATTCGATCCTTTTGCTGATAAAAAAATAGAAGGCTTTGTAAGGTCAAGCTTATTCAAGGTATAAGATTTCTCGGAAAACACAATATAAAATTTCAACTGGCTTTTAGGGAAATTTTGCGTTTACTTAGTGGGAAAAAACTTCTCTTTAATAAAAATCACCTTATCGATTGTCAAATAGGTACATAGTATATTCGTTAGTGCTCTTTAGAAGTGGCAAAATCAACTGAGTTGCCTTACCAAGTCCTGACACTTTTGTTGTGAGTCAGTCTGATTTTAGGTTGGTTCTAAATATAAAACTTAAATAGGTTTATGTGTTATAAAATGATATTATGCCATCTGAAGGCTCTAGTCATTTTATTAATAATCAATGTAAGAAACCTCATGTTTAATAAATGGTAATAATATGTTTATTGTTTGTTTTTTGTCCCGTGTGGTACCGGCAAAGAATAGTACCATCCAATACATAAACTGGCAGATGGGCAGCGGCAACCTTCTGTGTATCATTCCATCTTACTTTCTGCGGTCACCTACAACCGCGGTCAATGGTGCCAGCCGTAACGCTGACAAGCGAGGTGACTATGGTACTTCCCCTCCACATTTTTCCAGCCAAAGTTAGAATCCCTGTCCTGTAGTGGACATTTCATGGGATGTTGTGATTGATAGTCTTTTTTATTCGATGCTATATTATTTTAAAAATAAATCCTGTTGAAGATTGGGATGATAGTCGTTTTCGGTGACGAAAGTTCATTTCACTCCTCCGATCGATCCTTCCAAATTCCAAATAATGTGCTCTATGTCTATAGAACTAAGATTACGAATTTCAAATCTGAATGATTGAGTCATGAAGTGAACTTTCGTCACCGAATAGCATATCAGATTTTAGGGTGGTTAAAATTTAGGTACTTCATCGATCACCAAGTGCGTATGTGCTTCAAGAGCTCTTCAAAGAATAGCGACATCAATAGAGTTGCCTCACCAAATCCTGGCACTGTCGTGAGTCGGCATGATTTAAGGTTTTTACCGTTAATGAGTTAGAATGGAATTTATGCTTTTAAAGGTTTTACAATAACTAATATATTATTATACCGGCACTTTCACTCATAAACTTTATAAAACAAAACACATTAAGAAAAAGTCACAAAAGACAACTGAAATTACGTTTTATTACCTGCTTTGCATAAAAATCGACTAATGTCAGAAATTTGATACTATTAACATCAACATTGCGCAAAATAAAGGCATTCGCATACCTGCTTAGTAGGTGCAGTGAGTGCTCTGTAAATCTTACTTAATATTATTTTAGAACCTATTCACCTATATTATTACCATAAGCAATGAATCTCTTACTCCAATAAATTACTCTGTTATAGTTAACACAACAATAAACGACGATCACATTGTGAATTCTTATATTTGACATGAATGTAATTTATAATGTAATTTTAATTGTGTGATAATTAAATCTAATCTAATCTAAAGAAAAAAAAGAACAAGCAAAACTAATAACACGTAGTAACGTCTTATTAAAAGCACTTTTTTTACACGCCTCATGAATGTACAAAAATCTAACAAATTAATCATTAATACTGATTAATCTAAAACTGTTTGCTAGTACTGCAGTTCTCGAGAGTAAAGCAATGGTCATCATAAGAACGACCTTTACACCTATTGGCATCAAACTGTGGCAAAAATAGAAAATAATATAAGGTGACTTCTAATTAGTTCTTGGTAGCATAAGATATGCATGTACATATGATACTGAACAACTGTTCCCAAGGAACATAGGTCGAAATACGAAAAACCAAATTTGAACTCCCATAAAAAATGCGCTATCAGCTGATGCAGTTCCTATGGGAGGTCGAAACTTGATTTTCGTGGTCCTTGAGGAAAGTTGTTCAGTATCATGAGTACATACATACCTTTTTCTATCAAGAACTAATTATAAGTCACCATATATATATATACATTCTAGTTTAGATAATAACTTCTTTTATAAAAATCCTAAAATAAAGTACAATTTATTCTGCTAGGAAATTAAATAACTTTCTTAAGGAAGATTGGTCATTTTATAATACAAAAATACGACCTTGTTTATTTTTATAGTTACAAATCAAATAATTTGTAAGGATTTGTTAATAATTTTAAAATGCAAAGCCAGTAGAAACACTTACGTCACGGTAATAAAGTTTCAAATGTTTCCAATGACATGCGGTTGACCAGACTAAAAATTGAGTTTTCATTACACTTATTCGAAATCGCTAATCGGTTCGTCAAAAAAGGCGAGCATAACACATGACTACCCCAAGAGATTTTCGTAGCGGGGAAAAATTTAAATTATAACATGAAAAAAATTTCCAGTGATCTACGACCAAGCAGGTCGAACATAAATATTGTAGGAAAAACGTTACAGGCTGGTTGTATTATACAATATTTAAAAAAAGAAATACACTAGAACTGTTAACATGACTGCAAACAAACGAAGAGGTTCCTCTCCTTATTAAAATAACCAAAAAATAACTATGTCAATAACATTTTCAGTTGTTACAAAATTTTAATAATACCATAGATAATACTTATACTAATTATTCTTTTTCTCATTGTTTCTTTACATAATATCATTGTAATGCTATTTCACATTTATAATTAATAATGAGTGTGTCTTAATGAGCCTCTTGTTTTTAGGGTTCTTTTCTCACAGAGGGAGATGAAAAGTAGAGTATATCACGCGGCTGAAAAATCGTGTTTACTTCGGACAACCTATTAAATCCCTCGCTACTTACAGGATTCTACTCTATAATACATACTTCTCTCTGGATTCAAAATAGTATCCTCGCCTTAAAAATATTATTTTTCTGCCTTCTGATACAATCTAAAATATATTTAAATTCTCCATTTACAACGGCATCTTCAGTCAACGACACTGAACTAACAACTTTCAGTGAACAAAACTTTCAGGAAACGAAAAAAAAAATCGCCTTCTCCGTACAAACTGTCCGATCAAGTTTACAATTTTGTATGGAGACGCGAATTTTGTTTTTTTCGTTTCTTGAAAGTTATGTTCTCTGAAAGTTGTTCAGTGTCGTTGACTGATCATGCTTCTTAAGTATTCGGAAGGCTGTCCCTAACACCCTGTATACAGGGTGTAAAGAAAAGTACCGATGTCCTTTTAACCATGTGGTTAACATGTGTTCAGAACAGGAATAAAAAAATTATATTAAAATTTAATTGTGTCAACCCTCGCCAGTCGCAGCGCGCATGAAGGTATCTATTTGTCTTGTTTACAATTGGTGCGCCGCGACGGGTGGGAGGAGTGCGTTGTGATTCTTAGATAAGGGTTGGCAACTTTAACTTTTTTTTCACAGGAAGTATTTAATTTTTATGTTATTTTTTTATAATTAATATGTTCTATGTACTTTATTCTACTTACATAACATGTGGTTAAAAGGAAATCGGTACTTTTCTTTACACCCTGTATAAAAATAACGTACCCGTTGTTTACTTTTGTCGTAGTAGTAGAGCACTAGAACACCTCCACTTTTTTGGCAATAAAGTCCTCTTGAGTTTTTGTACGCTGCCTTAACTATTTCGGTCGGCGTGAATATTTTACTCATATTTACAAATTTTGAATGGAAATCAAGATGTTTATTATAAATTAAAAGATATTTTTTTCACAGATTAAAATAAGCGCGAATTCCTCTCGGCCATCCATTATATAATACTGTGCATGGGGGGGTTCAGTTCATCAGTGTATAAATTCTTTTTTGAAGTTGTCCTTTATGGCTTGGAAACTAGCATATTAGCCGATGGCATCCAATACAACATAGTATTACCGTAATTTTGTTGCCAAATCTAACAAAAAGGTGAAAAAATTATATTACCGTATTGTAGACAGTTGCATTTATAAATATTACGCAACTGTTGTCGGAATGGCAATGTTTGTGATACTGTTTCCGGTTTCGTATTTCGAACTTTAACAAATGGGAGTAGAAAAAAAAGGTATATGAAAATTTATGATTCTCCTATTAAATGTATGGAAAAATAATTTTGTGTTTCTGATAGTTCTTATACATTAACCTCGGTAGACACTATAGAAAATTATGTTCTTTAACAATTAAAGATCAAATGGAATGAAAAATATTTTTGTGGAAATTGCCGTTTTTCTTGTTGACTGTACATTTTTTCCAAAATCTGTGAATGTAGGTCAAAATACCTCTAAAAGTTAGGGTTAGTCTTTGTACTGAGTTTTCTTGTAGCTATAATGCTTGTAGTAGCTACCGTGTGTACCCCATCTTAACTTTCTATCCTATATAAAAATATGAAACATGAATTTAAGTGCCGGCATACTATAGCAAATATTATTAAGATGTCTAGAAGCTCCAAATGGCATAAGTTTCAATTCATTCCTCATTATCGTAAGTAAGTTTTGTATTTTTTTGCCAACCTAAAATCAGGCCGACTCACGAATGTGCCAGGATTTGGGGAGGCAACCCTGTTGATTTTGCCCCTTCTTGAAGAGCTCTATCAGTTGTGATAAGTACCTACTTGGTAATCGATGAGGTAATTTTTGTAATTTTTGACCACCTTAAAATCAGGCCGACTCGCGAATGTGCCAGGATTAAGTAAGGCAACCCTGTTGATTTAGGCACTCCTTGATGAGTACTATCGAATGTACCATGTACCTATTTGGTATTCGATGAGGTAATTTTTGGCCAAAAAATGACAAGTTTTTTGGCCACTGTACAAAACCTGCCAGGTTGCGCCCAGGCAACCCTGTTGATTCGGATATAACTTTTTAACGTGCATCACCCTAGATTAGTCGCATCTTGGTAATCGATGAGGTAGGGTTGACGACCACGCGCTCTCCGTCTATTGCGCCATTTTGTTAGCATTTCAAATGCACTGTCATATGGAGCAATCCTATTGGCTGGAATTTTCCAGCTCACAACTTAGCTCCCTCGCACAGCACTCGTGGAAACTCACCCTTATTATGCTCTCACCTTTTACATTACAATTTCAAATTTAGAACACACGATGCTAGGGACATTCTGTGTTCGAATCTTGAACGCGACATTATCTACCAATAATGTATGATCGATGTTTGAATCTACATATGATTGATAATGAACCATTGACGTAAGAAAAACAATGTTGCGCTTAATTTCCAAAAAAATCTTTGTAATGAACTCATTATGAAATCGAAAAAAACATATACAGGGTAATCCATCGGGACGGGTCACTTAGTATGAGAAAGTTTGAAACTATAAGAGATAGAGATACTTGTTCGAAGGAACCATGTCGTCAGTTTTTGAGTTAAGAAAAACTGCATTTAAAGATTTTCAATAAAATTCATACACGACTCTCAAAACAAAAAAATTATGTTATTTTATTACGAAAATTTATCATGTAGGTTGTAAGGAATTATAAAAAAAAGACTAAAATTTAAATTTAAATTCCAGAAGAAGCTATTTTTTATTTTATTAAAATAAATTTAAAAAATTAAGACAAGAAAAGAAGTATATTTTCAAATTAATTAATAATAAAAAAACATATATCTTTTTAATATTTTGAATTGATTTTTTTTATTTATAGTACAATTTATTCCTTAGAATATACACAATCAAGCTTCGTAATAAAATAACATAACATTTTTGTTTTGAAAACTGACAAGGTTTGATTCCCGAGTCGTGTATGAGATTATTTGAAAATCTTTGAATGCAGTTTTTCTTAACTCTATAACCGGTGACATGGTTCTCTAGAACAAATGTCTCCATCTCTTATAGTTTCAGACTTTCCCATACTGAACCGTCCCGATGGATCACCCTGTTTATAATTATCAGCCGTTTCATACATTTCGATCAAGTTATTTCCACATTTGCAGCATCTTGTCAAACCTTGTTACCCAGACGTCTTAGACCAAGTAACTTTTAAAGTTTTCCCATAGGTAAAAAAAAACTCCCATCTACGGGAAATAAATACGATCCCCGGGAAAAGTTTTTTAAAGTCAAGAACACACTAACGTGTTGAAGTTATGTATACAATTATAAGGACTCTACCGTAGAGGCGTTCTGTTCCTTTACTCTATCAGTGGTCTGGCTTTTTGTTGCGAAAGATTTTATATCATGACAGTCCATTGAGTCCATACACATACACTGCTTGAAAACGGTCTCCCCCAAAAATTATTACAACTATAAGCGTGGTGTTCTTTACACTGAACTACGATAATTACCACGCTTCTTCGTATCGTGAGAACCATAGTTTAATTTACAGAAAGGAGCTGCTGTCCATATACTAATTCTCGCCTTAGTCTTCAACACACGAACGCTTATCTAATCTATCCTATGTAATTTCTTTTATTTCTGAACTTTAGTTTCCTAAAATTTTTCTTGCCGTGTCTCATTCAATGCCATATTATCTGTTCTACTTCGATGTTCTTCTCTTTTTATTTTGAATAAACTGAGTAAAAACACTGCATCAAATATAGATATTCCAGTTTGAATAAAATAAAGGGTGTAAGAGACGGTGTACCGAAAACTGAAAGAGCGTGCTCAGTCAACGAAACTGAACAACTTTGCAATGAAAAAAAAAAAATTTGACCTCTCCATACAAATTGCCCACTTTGGTCGAACAGTTTGTATGGAGAGGTCAAAATTTTTCATAATTTCCCAACATATGTTTCTTTGAGAAAGTTGTTCAGTTTCGTTTCAGTTTTGGATTCACCGTCCCATACACCCTGTATATACATCATTTATCATCAACATATTCGTATAATGTTACGTTAAACTCAAATTCGCGTAATCATTTACATGCAATTAGATACAACGTGACACCATGTTTCAATTTAGTCAAACCGCGGATTATATGTGTACTGTGCACGTTAATTTGACGAAGTAATTTCATTTATCATGTTTGGTTCTTCATACTGTTTAGCAGAGTGATAGATGATGATGAGTGTATCATATATACATTTCTACGAATTCTTTTATCACACTTGTAATAATATTAGTACCTGGTCGACCGAGCTTCGCTCTATAATAGCCGCCTCAACATTAAAATATCATCGGGTGAGCAAGCTATGCTACCCGCCAACAGATGGCGCTGTAGGTTTTTGTCTAAATCGCAAATGCTTAAAAACACGGAGAAAACGAATTTTCCCACACATGAGACCTACCTAGATCGAATTTTCGCCCCCGAAAACCCCCGTATGGTAAATTTCATCAAATTCGTTAGAGCCGTTTTCGAGAAACCGATTACAAATATATATAGATACACAAATATTGCTCGTTTAATGGTATAGGATAAAGGTAAAGTTTTTTTGTGTGGATGTTTGTTACTCCATCACGCCCATACTATTGAAATTAGCAGGGTTGTGGGTAGATTATGATCCAGTAAAACATTTGACTTTTACCGGGGAAAATTTGAGGACTTCCTTGTAACAGCTAGTTTAACATAATGTACAGAAAGTAGAACTTACTTATTTCGTAAAAAAAATTGTGAGATTAAACCTCAAAGGAAGTATTTTATATGGATTCAGCGAGTCTTGAATAAAGGT
Organism: Athrips mouffetella; assembly: GCA_947532105.1. Taxonomy (NCBI): domain Eukaryota; kingdom Metazoa; phylum Arthropoda; class Insecta; order Lepidoptera; family Gelechiidae; genus Athrips; species Athrips mouffetella. The sequence goes on from OX383958.1 coordinate 8,276,559, forward strand.
GATCCTTGTCGATCAATGGCACCAATCAACATTATTTTATCTGCAGTTTTTTCTCTTATCATTTTATATTTAGACCAAGGTCAGGGTTCCATCCGTTTTTCCTGTGTAACTACAATTATTATACCTTATCTTATAGACAATGTGAAGAGCTCTGATTACCTTTTGTTATGTATAACTTACGTAAAGTCTTTTATTTTACAAATAAGTGATATAAAATATTCAATTTCATACTTTATCAGTTTATCGCTCTCAACATGTTAATATGCCTTTCTTTTTTAATATCTATAAGAAAGTAATTTGCATATTTAAATTGCATTTTTGTGCTTTGAAACTGCTGCTTCTATGCTATTAAACCCGTAAATACATCAAACACTTTAATATTTTTAGTATTGTTAAATAATGTCACTGTTTTTTAAATATTTCTTCAGATATTGCACAAATAGGCTGGTATTTTTTTGTTGTTCATCTTTATTTTTAATTACATAAACTCAGTAAATAGATTCTTTTCAACAATTGGTTCAGAATTAGCGAGTAAAATTTCTACAAGTGTACATTCTATCCCGGCTAACCAAATTAACACCGCGGTAGTGAGAGATTCATTTGTCTTGTTAGATACGAGTGTAGAAGAGGTAGAAAAACTTATCTGTAGTCTTAAGTCGGATTGTGGCTCTGGTTGGGACGGTATCTCACCGAAAGTTCTCAAACACTTGAAAAATCTTATAGTCCCTCCATTAACTCATATCATAAACATGTGTTTAAATGAAGGCATCTTTCCGACTGCCCTTAAAAAGTCAATAATAGTCCCTATTTTTAAAAGTGGTAAAAGAGATGAGGTAACAAATTACCGACCCATATCTTTACTTCCGTCAATCTCAAAACTTTTAGAAAGATTAGTTAATATTAGATTAAATAATTACCTTGAGTCAAAAAAGTTAATTTCAGAGCATCAATATGGTTTTAGAAAGGGCAAATCTACCTCTGAAGCTGTTCATTCATTTACGGAGTTTATTGTTAAAAAATTGGATAGTAAAATGAAATGTGTAACCATATTTATTGACCTGCAGAAGGCTTTTGATACGGTTTCTTTTGCTACGCTTATTACCAAACTAGAAAACCTGGGAATTAGAAACACACAGCTGAAACTCTTACAAGACTACCTTCGGAATCGTTCCCAAAGAGTTCGTATTGGTGATAAGTTTAGTGATGAGAATCTGATCAACTATGGCGTTCCACAAGGAAGCATATTAGGCCCTACATTATTCATATGCTACATAAATGAGTTATGCCAGTTAAATCTACAAAATTGCAATATTATTGCCTACGCTGATGATGCCACGCTTACATTTTATGGTAACTCCTGGGATGAAGTTTTTGACCTGGCACAAAATAGTTTCAATACTGTGTGTCAATGGCTGTCTTTAAACTCTCTGACACTTAACACTTGCAAAACAAAGTATATTTGTTTTTCGATCACAAACGTATCTTACGACTTCAGCAGACATAATATTAAAGCTCATTCGTGTTCATATCCAATCTCTTGCACTGCCTGTGATTGCCCCGTGTTAGAAAACAGTCGCACGGTGAAGTACTTGGGATTACTGATTGATAATAACTTAACTTTTAGAGATCATATTATGAGTTTATCTAAACGATTGCGAAAATTAACATATATTTTTAAAAATATTAGACATATTTCTAATTGGTCACTGATCAAAACGATTTATGAAGCTCTGTGTCAATGGTTAGGCGCGTGAATTGAAAAAAAAATATATAATATCAATTAGTGATAGAAACAGACTTCCAATAGACTATGAATACGAATTTGGTATTATCTGATTCCGCTTTCATGCTCTTTGGAACCTAGGTACTACCGAAGCGCGCCAAGAGATGGCGTTACGATGCAGTTCCCGAAATAAGAGCTGCGCTCTAATTGGTCGACGGCTCGGACTTGCTCTTGGAATTCATGATGGCGGGTCTCGTTGTTCGTCCTCGGCTGCAGAGAATGTGATTTTAACGTAGCAACTAAAAACCTCTAAAACTATCATGTTTGAACTATTTTTATACATAAGCTTCAATAAGTGACTGTTAGTGGAAAGTGTGAACACTTGGATGTGCTGTGCAACTAAGGAAATTCATCTTCCGAACTCGCCGGCTGGCGCCAAGCCATGATTGTGAATATTGTGATGATCATCGTACCTACTCCAAGCCGACTTATGGTTTTCTTTGAGGTGTTCCTGGACCGATTGCAGGTTGGTGGATTCAGATATTCCTAACTACTGTATTCAAAGCTTATTTGGAAGTCTTATTTATGTTCGTAGGTCAATTACTCTTAGTTGACAACTCTTTTCTACCTACATAACAAAAAAAATAATCACGGTTAAGCTCCCGCAGGATTTGGCTATTTACACGCCTCATCCCACCATATGGTCCATTTCGAGACGGATTGACTCTAGTTAACTTGGATATTCGTAGAATTTACGTAATTTTGGTAGAAACTCGAATATTCCTTTATTCGCGAGTTACGCGTTCTAGAGGTTTGGTACGAGTAGGTACCTACCTCCTTATTAAAACATTTCGGAAGACTACGTAATATTTGGTAGAATCTTTGATTGATAATTTCTCCGTTAATACCTACCGTGGCGATTTATGCTAGGTTTGGTACGAGTAGGTACCTACCTCCTTATTGTTTTAATAAATTATTTCGTTAGACTACGTAATATATGGTAGAATCTTCGATAAATAATTTCACCGTAAATACTTACCGTTGCGATTTATGCTTAGGTTTGGTACGAGTAGGTTCCTACCTCCTTATTGTTTTAATAAATTATTTCGTAAGACTACGTAATATTTGGTAGAATCTTCGATATAATAAGTTCCACGTAAATACCTACCGTTGCGATTTATGCTTAGGTTTGGTACGAGTAGGCATCTACCTCCTTATTGTTTTAATAAATTATTTCGTAAGACTACGTAATATTTGGTAGAATCTTCGATAAATAATTTCTCCGTAAATACCTACCGTGGCGATTTATGCTTAGGTGTAAATATTTCTGCATAGCAGTTACGTAAGCGCATACCAACCTACTTGTCGATTGGGTAGCTAGTAGGTGCCAGCGCGTTCACTTTTTACATACCTACCTACGAAGTATTCATTGTTCGTCTTTTAAGAAAAAACAGGTACATAATCCTTGTACACTTGTGAAGGAAAAATTTCGACTAACGGAGAATATGCGAAGGAGACTAAATTGCACGAAAAACAACTAGCTATACTAAATTGTAAGAAGGAAGCTATTTTCGAAAGATTTAATCAACTGTTTCAAAAGTCTTTAAAAATCAGCTCTTTTAGTTTGAGAGGGAATGAGTTTTTTATTGTAGAATCTGAAACAATAGATGATTTGCGTTTGAAGTTTGAAACTTTGATAGACCAAATTAATGATATTACTTTATCACAAAATCCCGCAGCAAAGCCTATGAATACGAATTTATATGCAGCATTTTTTGCATTAGAGGATCGGTATTCTCAAATTAAACATACGCGTAATAAGATTATGGCTTCTGAAAATTTACCACCGCCACAGAAACAGTCGAATCAGTCCGATCAAGTTAGTATTCCACTGCCGCCGATTGTTCTTCCTTCATTTGATGGGACAACTGAAAAATGGCCTATATTTTATGAGTCATTTAAGGCTAACATTCATGAAAACAAGCAATTGATGGACTCGCAACGTATTCAATATTTAGTAGGCAAACTGACTCACAATGCTTTAAGGGCTACGGCAGGTATTGTGCCTACTAGAGATACCTACAAAATAATATGGCAAAGTTTAGTAAAGAAATACCAAGACGAACGGTCATTAGGTGCCTATTACTTAAAAAATATTTTGGACATGAGAATATGTAACAACACGGCGTACAGTCTCGACTCATTCGTAGAAAAATATTCAGCATGCATTGCTGCCTTAAAGCAACTGAATTTTGCTGATTTATCAGATTTTATTTTATTACATTGTGCACTTAGCAAGTTGGATTCTCAAACGGCACAGGCATTTGAGCTGTCTGTTCGAGATAAGGAAATACCTACTTCTAGTGACTTAATTACATTTGTTCAAGATCAAGTTAAGATCTTAGAACGGTCGAATAGCAATACTTCAAATTTGCGTGCATCTAGTACGAGTAGCACCAATAAATCACATTCATCAGCGTCTGGGTCATCGAACCGTGCAAACCACGGAAGTGCAAACACTTCTAAGACTTGCATTGCAAACAACAGCAATGGACAGGAAACTGTTGCTGCTTCCACACAATGTTGTATTTTTTGCAATCAGTCGGATCATATTCATTTGTACAACTGTGATAAATTTAAAAATATGGGTTTATCTTAAAGGCGCTTTGAATTTGTGAAAACAAAACATGGCTGTGTAAATTGTTTAAGCATATTACATACAGTTCCTAACTGTCGTTCACCATCTGTGTGCGAGATATGCGACAAACGGCATCATACATTGCTGCATTTGGAAATAAAAAAATTTGCAACATGTACACATACTTCCCAAATACATGCCAGTGAGGCATCCCCCTCACCTTCGATTAGTTCTGTTGAAGACCACACCCCCTCCATCGCCTGCGCTGATGCTGCTTCAGGGGAACTCTAGCTCTTGTTTGGTGTGCAATAACAGATCATGTGATACAGCACCTGAGAATGTTACTGCACACATGAACCCGTCGCTGTCATATAGTGCTAATGTAAAGCCTAACTCTAAAATATTACTTGCGACAGCTCAAGTATTTTATATACCACCTAACAATTGTAGCAAGGTTATTGTACGTTGTTTAATTGACAACGGGTCCCAAAATCATTTGACAACGGTGGAGTGCTGCAAAAAACAAAATTTACCTGTTACTCTTTTAAATAACTCTTATGTTAAAGGAGTCGGCTCTACGTCACGGCCAATACACGGCTATGTTAATATTACGATTCAATCCCTTGTAGATCCTAACAATAAGTATAACATTCAAGCATTCGTTGTGGACTGCATAACTGACCAGTTACCATCACATTTCATTGAGCAATGTGACATGGCTTATTTGGATAATTTACCTTTAGCAGATCTGACCTGGAACATTCCAGGCAATATTGATCTTGTACTGGGTGCTCAACTTTTCTCACATATCTATCTTGGGAACAAGGTTCATTCGGGCACTTGTGCACCTCCTGCAGTTTTGACTGCCTTTGGGTATGTGGTGATGGAAGATTACCCTAGCGCTAACCCTCAGTCTTCTTTTACTGCTTTGGCACTCAATGATTTAATGCAGAAGTTCCGGCAGTTAGAAGAAGTTACACAAAACGAAGTCCTGAGTCTTGAGGACGCAGAATGTGAGAATTTGTATATTTCATCTGTGACTCAAGACAATATGAGAAGATATTCTGTGGACGTACCCTTTTGCAAGAATCTAAGTGAATTGGGTAATTCATACTTGGCTGCTAAGCGGAGATTGCTGGCTCTGGAAACAAAGTTCCGACAAGTACCTACACTTAGGAAAAATCATAATAAAGTAAACGAGGAATATATTGCATATGGTTTCTCTGTAACTCCTGATTCAGATGTCAGAAAGGAAGGATATATAATTCCCCATCATGCTGTGATAAGTTCAGACAAGCCCTTACCTCGTATCGTCCTAGACACAAGTGCTAAAACCCATACTGGTCTGTCACTGGATGATGTTTTACATGCAGGCCCAAATCTGCAAGCTGACCTATTTCTGGCTGATCTAAAACAAATTTATTTGCAGATTGGTGTATTTGTTGACCATCGCACGTTTATAAAAATATTATTCAGGTTCAATGAGATTGAACTAGTACGTAACTTTCAATTTAACCGAGTACCTTTCGGGTTGATGTTGACCCCTCTCTAGTACTTACCTGCGACTGATTTGTCACAAGAAATAATTAGCCTTGTACATTGCAAGAAGTTACTGGACAGCATAGTGCAGTTGTTCTGGAAGAAATGGCGCTTGGATTACTTGAACACATTGCAAGCTCAGCAAAAGTGGTCAAGCCCAGATAATCCAGTGACGGTCGGTCCAGTAGTACTAGTAGAGCAGGATGACTCTCCTCTATTGAATTGGCCTTTAGGGGTAATAATCGATATTTTCCCTGGTTCTGACAAAGTTATTCGTGTGGCGATGGTAAAGACTAAATATGGGACATTTAAACGCCCAATTGTCAAACTTTACCCTACCCCCTCCCAATAATTAACAGTTACAGTTAATTTTATCGTGTCAGTTAGATTATTATTAGTTTGTAAGTTTAGTTAATTTCAAATATCAACAGTCTCTGTTAACTTGGAACAGCTTTGTTCTTCTTTTTTAGTCTATTCATACGTAGTTTTCGTCAGTTTTAATCACTTTGTACTTGTTGGTTGTACAATTTAATCCAAGATTTAATCAGTTATACATAATGGAGAGTAGCATGTTAACATAAGAATTTATTTCCTTATTGAAAGTCCTACGAACTTCCAAGGTGGGGAGTATGGTTAGGCGCGTGAATTGAAAAAAAAATATATAATATCAATTAGTGATAGAAACAGACTTCCAATAGACTATGAATACGAATTTGGTATTATCTGATTCCGCTTTCATGCTCTTTGGAACCTAGGTACTACCGAAGCGCGCCAAGAGATGGCGTTACGATGCAGTTCCCGAAATAAGAGCTGCGCTCTAATTGGTCGACGGCTCGGACTTGCTCTTGGAATTCATGATGGCGGGTCTCGTTGTTCGTCCTCGGCTGCAGAGAATGTGATTTTAACGTAGCAACTAAAAACCTCTAAAACTATCATGTTTGAACTATTTTTATACATAAGCTTCAATAAGTGACTGTTAGTGGAAAGTGTGAACACTTGGATGTGCTGTGCAACTAAGGAAATTCATCTTCCGAACTCGCCGGCTGGCGCCAAGCCATGATTGTGAATATTGTGATGATCATCGTACCTACTCCAAGCCGACTTATGGTTTTCTTTGAGGTGTTCCTGGACCGATTGCAGGTTGGTGGATTCAGATATTCCTAACTACTGTATTCAAAGCTTATTTGGAAGTCTTATTTATGTTCGTAGGTCAATTACTCTTAGTTGACAACTCTTTTCTACCTACATAACAAAAAAAATAATCACGGTTAAGCTCCCGCAGGATTTGGCTATTTACACGCCTCATCCCACCAGTCAATCTGTGATCTCATACTGTATCACTACATGGGGTGGTGCAGGTAAGACGCTTATGCTTGAAGTGGAACGGTCTCAACGAATGATCTTAAAGCGGTCTCTTTTTAAACCGCGTTTGTTTCCTACTACGGATTTATACATGGAAGCTAAAGTGTTAACTGTCCGCAAATTGTACATTTTAAACACTATCTTACTAAAACATTCCTCTATTCAATTTGCTTTAGAGAAAGAGACAGTCGCAAGAAGAAAGCCTAGAGTATGTGAAACTTCTTCTGTTAAAACTAGTTTTGGGGGGAGATTCTTTAGTTTCAGGGGAAGTATACTTTATAACAGAGCAAATGAATTACATTCAATATATAGCCTATCCAAAATAGAATGTAAAAGAAAAATCGCGGACTGGCTACAAAGTCTTGATTATGAAGAAACGGAGCGTTTACTATCTATTGTGTCATAAGTTACCTACTTTTCCCGTTTATGCAAGTACTCAAAAGCTTTTTTTCATACACCACACACACACACACATACATACACACATACCTACACGCGCGTTGCCTTTTTATTTATTTTTACTGTTAATCTGAAGTTTTCAAAATTTTGTTTAAATTTATTTTATCTTTCTTTTTATTTTTAATACGTCGCTGAAATTTTAGTTAATAAATTTAATGTTCAGTTATCAACTTAATACTAGATCGCACAGTTATTATATTTTTGTAGTTTGGTTCATTTTCCGAGTGAGGGAGCCAGGAGTCTCTTAGCACAGGGTTTTCCTAGTTTGAGCTCCTGTCTCCCACATAATACAAGTTCTTTACAGTAGTGTAAGTTTAATGTCTAAGTTGATCTTAATATATTTGTAGAAACTTTTTGTGGGAGAAAATAAACGAATTTATTATTATTATTATTATTATTTTTACTATGCGGGTGAGGCCTCCCCTCTTCTTTTCAATTTTTTCGCAATCGAGAGCGATTTCTGGCGAATATTTGTCAAAGATATCAAATTTGTAATAACTTCAACATTTTCGAGGTGTTTTTGGACAATGTCGGCTATCTGCAGTCGTCTTGGCCCACCCGTCATGTATATCCTGCCCTATCCCATTTCCCAGTTTGGCAGCTTTTTTATTCATGTCCCTAATATGATTAAATGATAAAATATCGATTTTTAATTATGAATAGTCAGTTCCTAGGTACAGGTCTTTCGGCTGACCAATGATATGATAATGCTTGTACCAGTAGGTAATGTAGCACATCAGAATAAGCAAGAGGTGCATTTAATGTTGTCACAAGGGTCTTAACTACCTTCTTCTTAAGCGTCATTGCCTTAGGCACATCGAATTAAAACTACACCTGTAAAAATACCACGATACATTTAATAAAATTAAAACTACACCTGTAAAAATACCACGATACATTTAATAAAATAAATATATAACTACCAATAAAAAACAACCTGAATAAACTTTAGGAAATGTTCCATTGTTGACACTGTATGGAAAGAACTCTGAAACAGACGAAATACCTATTTGCATGAAAGTGATGTCATTTATAAGGTAGGTATAGTATATAAGTAACAAGAGCCCCGTGTGTTGCCGGCATAGATTAGATTGGATTTATTTATTTCACATTATCAAATTCAGATTTATATAGATTGTTCAGATGTCAGAGAATGATCGTCAAAAAATTTAATAATAACAAAAAAAAATAAACAATGATATCAAAAATGGATTGCAATCACAGACCTAGCAAAAGCGCGCTAACGCTTATTGCAATATAAAAATAATATGTCAAATGAATAATAAAAATTATATGATTAACATATCTCAACCCGTGGATCTCGTAAGCTTCCCGGCGCATAACGTAACGTTCTCAAAATGTCACCTTCGCTGAATGTCACGTTCGCAAAATGTCTCTTTCTCAGAAAGTGAAGAAGAAGCGACTTAAAGAAACGACTTAGGAATTATGAACCAAGTAGTCCGATCATAGGATTAGACTACGGTTAATTCAAATTGACTTATGTTAATTGCATCAACCCTGTACATTCAAATATATTTAATAGAGCGCGTGGGTTTTTATTGTCGCTTCTTTTCTTCCCACCGTGGCGCCACATTTTTTGTGAAACGACATGATTGATTGAAATAACAAGAAGTGTAAAAAAAATTCTACTACTTTATTTACAAAATTTATATCAGCTATCACTCTTTGGAACGACCTCCCCGAGTCAATCAGGCGGGCTCCGTCATTGGACAGTTTCAAGACACGCAATAAAAGGCATTTCCTTAATTCTGTTTCTTCTTAATATAAATAAGAAATTATTTCCTCTCTTTTATAGTAATATTATGATATTTAGTCTATACATATTATAAGATATACCAGGCCACTCAGAAAGTATTGCGAAAAATAGTTTTTATATATGGGAGACTGGCCGGTCAGAATCTTTTTCGAAAATATGATTACTTGTAAGTAAAAATATGTGTGTTCCATTTTCAAAATTTCCCTCCACATTTTTTGCGAGCCAATTCAAAGTATCGTGTCTTACTGAAAAATGGATCTGCGCCGGGAACATTTTAGAGCTATGATTTTTTACGATTTCAAGTGTCGCCTGAAACCGGATGAATCGTTCGATAGACTTCAAATGGCATTTATGGATGAAGGCCCCTCCAAGGCAACCGTGTATCGTTGGTATAACGAATTTAGGTGCGGTCGACCAACCTTGGGGGATGAAGAAAGAAGCGGTCGCCCTTTGACGGCTATTACGGAAGAAAACGTGCTAGCAGTGAAAAATTTAATCCAAGATAATAGGCGAATTACATATCAGGAGATTCAGCACATATTAAAGATTGGATCGGGAAGCGTTCACGAGATTCTACACGGGCATCTTCGCGTGAGGAGGATAGTATCGCGCTGGGTGCCGCACTACCTCACCGACGCTCAGAAGCAGGCCCGGGTGGAATGGTGCCGTGATATGCTGAACAAATTTGAAGCAGGCTCGTCTCGGCGTGTTTACGACATCGTAACAGGTGATGAGTCCTGGATTTATCAATACGATCCAGAAACCAAGCGCCAGTCGACAGTTTGGGTGTTTCAAAATGAACCAACGCCTACCAAAGTGAAGCGATCTCGAAGCGGGGGGAAGATTTTGATCGCCAGCTTTTTTAATTTGACTGGCCACTTGGCCTCAATTCCCTTACGAGATCAAAGAAGCATCAACGCCGAATGGTATACTACCAAATGTTTACCAGAAGTTTTTTCTGTTGTGAGCAACAAGCGACCAAACACAGGGCTCCGCGGACTACTGCTCCACCACGACAATGCGCCTGCACACACCGCGCTCAAAACGAGGGACTTCCTGGACAGCACACCAGTCAAACTCCTGGGTCACCCTCCTTACAGCCCTGATCTAGCACCGTGTGACTTCTTTTTATTTCCAAAAATAAAAAATCAGCTCAAGGGGATACAATTTTCGTCGCCGGAAGATGCGCTGGCTGCGTTCGAGCAGGCTGTAAACGAGGTGTCTACGGCGGACTGGAAAAAGTGTTTTGAAAACTGGTTCAGACGCATGAATCTTTGTATAGAGGCTGGTGGAGAGTACTTTGAAAAGATTTAATAAAAATATATGTACCTGTAGAACAATTTTTTTTAGTGTCGCAAATATTTCTGAGTGTCCCACGTATATTAAGTTTATTTATTTTAATAATACCAGTGTGTGTGTGTTATAATGTAATTTATTTATGTATTTTATGTACATAGTGTATGTTTATGTAGGTTTATTATAAGTAGCCACCAACCCGCGTCGCATAATTCGCTCTACGCCCATTTCAACACCCAAAGGTTGCCTAATAGAGATTGCTACCTTAGCAATAAGGCCGCTTCTTGTAATACTCTGTTCTTTATCTTTAAAGATTCTTTAACAATTTCTTGTATTTATCGGTGTGCAATAAAGTGTATTTGTATTGTATTGTAAGTTATTTGTTTTCGAAATATAGTTGTTAAATGCAGTGGATTGTGTGATAGTAAACCAAAACAATGATTATTAGCGTAAATAATAAAATAAAACTTATTTGTAAGAGAATAATATCATAGTGATGTTTTTCTTTTTAATGTGTGTTTGTATTTTAACCTTGATTTTAACTGGTTTCTTATCGTGCAGGTAGTTTTTATGACATTTTGTTTTTAACTAAGTAGAAACGAAACCCACTGGCGTAAATTAAATGTTTGGTATTGTGTTAAAATCAGCGTTATGCAAAAAATATTTAGGCAGTAACGCTTTTTTAGAATTTTACTTTGTCAGAATCTACTCGTATCATATTATTTAATGTAAATTATTTAATGTAGATTGAAAGTTCATTACATTCAGATTACTATGTTATTAGAGCAAGTCTGGTGCACGACGTACATGACGAGTATTTTGTATACTTAATGTTGAATAACAGTACGAGTCGGACTCGCGCATCGAGGGTTCCATACCACTAAAAATACCGTGTTCGACACGCAAATGGTATTTTATTAATTGTTGATCATTCTATAGCTTATGCCTTATAAAAATACATTTTTTTTATGCTTTTTAGTGTTTCCGTTTTTACGATAGAGCTGAAACATAAAATCAAGTAAAATTCGCCTAAAACACGTAGTATGGGAGCCCCCCGTAATATGTATATGAGTAATTATTTATTATTATTATTATGTGCTATAGCGGCAACAGAAAAACATAATTCGTGTCAATTATAACTGTCTACTTATTCCGGTTCATAAGATACAGCCAGCTGAGAGACAGGCAGACATACATCGGAGGCATATCAATAGGGTCTGGTTTTTCACTCTTTGGGTACGGAACCCTAAAAATTTTAAAAACTTTTTGAAAATTTTAATTAACAACGGGAAAATTTTCGGAGGGAGCTCAAAAAAAAACGAGAAAACAAATAAAAATTAAAACCCTGTGCACTTTATTAGTTAGTTTTTGTTGCACGTTCTTTAGTAAAAAATACTATATCTCTTTAAATTGAATGGAATGTTCGTTCATATCCTTTTATCAGCCGACTGACCTTAATGACCTGAGCACACAACAATCAGTGTTACACGGTTCACGCGACTTCAAATAAGCTACCAACTTACATAAGTAATTAAATAATAATGTATATTTTTGGTAGAAAAATATTGTATGGTTTGACCCGAATGAGACCAAGAATCTTGCTCACCTTGTCAACTTCAAGGTAAACTGTGGTTAATTGCCGCATTGTGTGTTTATAAAAGAGGCTAAACTAGTTTTGTCTAAAATCTGGTTAGCAAACGTAAGAATGTTTAGGTCTAGAAGCAAATATCCTCACTAATATTTCAAATACCTAGGAATCGAGGCATTATCCTGGCGACTTAATTAGACTGGCGAGGCATTATCTCCAACAAGCAAATAATGTGTATGTAATATTTCGCTACCACAAGTATCTTTTGATTAATTTCTGGGAAGTCTGCGTTACATGAATACAATTCAAATAATCAATATTTATAAAAAGACACTATTTTTATTTTTGTTATTGGTACTGACTGACTAAATGTCTCATAATAACAAGCAATTTTCCCGTAGAAAAAAAAATACACGAAATAATTTTTTCGACTCCATACTAAAGTGATCACGTGATCATTTCATTTGGCATAAAAAGTAAAAAAAAAAAATCGAGTAAATTTTTCATGTGTATTCTGCCCGTCCTAACCTATGGTGCACAAACTTGGTCCCTTACGGAGAGTCAAAAGTCCAAACTCAAGGTTTGTCAGAGAGCAATGGAACGCAGCATTCTTGGTATCAAACGGATCGACCGAGTACGGAATACTACGCTGCGTTCCAAGACAGGAATAGCTGACGTGGATCGGAAGACAGCCAGGCTCAAGTGGGACTGGTTTGGGCACGTGAGTCACATGCATCCGCGACGGTGCGGTGGGCGAAAGTCGTCACACAATGGAAACCCCACGATGGCCAACGAAAGATGGCCGACTCGTACCGATGCGGTTGGTGTGAATTTGCTCAGGACCGTGATGGTTTGAGGAACGAGGGGGAGGCCTTTGCCCGGCAGTGGGACAGTACAGGGTAGAATAAAAAAAAATCTCGAAAAACAGACTTACAAGAACGTAAACATTACCTGTAAGTAGTTATATAGTTACCGAACAAGTACGTTTACTTAGCGTTTTTTTTGTTTCCCTAAGGCCAATGTAAAAGTATGGTAGCATGGAGTTTTACATTCTAAAAACAAAAATACTTGAACTTTCTTTGAAAAATAGATAAAACTACACAACTTATTCACAAAATTGATTGAAATTATAATCTAAATATTAGGTCTTTACCTATGAAATTGCCGTTTTGTATGGCGAATTTTAGGTAAACTCAATTTTCAGTACTAACATTTTTGCATTTTTCTTAGGAATTATAAATCCAATTTTTTTCATTTTTTTAAGCATTATTGGGAAGACATTAAGCTAACAGAAGCTTAAATTTAATTTTCGAAAAATATTATCTGTAAAAAAATATAACAAATCTAATAATGAAATCGGACGACCTTTAAGATGAACAACTTTCGAACCTTTAATTTTATATATCAAACTAAAAATAAAAACTTTATTTTATGCGTAAATTGATAACCTTGAAGTCAACTTTCAAATATAAGACAAATGAAAAAAAAATGCATTAGAATTATAGGAATAATGATCTCATTAATATGTAAGAAATTTTCGGCAATTTCATAGGTAAAGACCTATTATATAAAAGAGCTTGTCTATACATATAATAAAATCATAAACTCGCCGCTTCTGTACATTGAAATTTTTCGAGACATTATTATCTAAGGGATCACACAAAATTTATAGAACACATTCAAGTAATTTTTGGAATGTTTGTCTGTTTGTCCGTTTGTCTGTGTGCAATAATCTCGCAAACCACTGAACCGATTGAAACGGAGATTTCGATATTGAATTTGGCTTATTTTTGGGCAACACCTTAGCTAACAGAAGCTTGAAAATTGCGTAAGATATACGTCCGTAGCGGTAATTACAAACTCGTGACGATAGTTAACCCTCGACTACGTATCAGGTTTGCAAAACGTCAACTCGTTTGTACTCGTTTGTACCTACGGAACTTGTATTATACTATACTATAACTACAATTTTTTCGGGAAAGTGGCTTGTTGCTTGGGCTTCGAGAGCAAAACATTGAAAATTCACATTGTATTTGTTTCGCAAATGATTGTCCTGGGCGGATGTATAATTTGCAACCTACGGTGCAGAAGGTAGTGTCACCAGTGTCACCCACGATGACACTACCAACTCCATCAAGAAGCCAATCAAATATGAAATTAATCTGTGAATATTTGTTTATTCCAGGAGGACCCTATTCCGCGTTTGCCGGTCGCGATGCAACCAGAGGTCTCGCGACTGGTCAAGTATCCGGTTCAGACAAGGAGTATGATGACACGAGTGACCTCGGACCAGACGAGGTCGCTTCAGCTAAGGAGTGGGAGGAACAGTTCAGAGGTAAGGCTTTTTTTAAAGTCTTTGTAGACATAACATTTTTTGACACTGAAAATGGAACTGGATGGAAATTCATAAGGGTCAACAAAGCGGGGATACCTCCACATTAGTTAGTTGACTAGCATTTTGCATTAGCAAGCCAGATCCTGGGGCATGAAGTTTGACTTTGCTCAAATAACTTTGTTTTTAGTGCTTTCAATTCGATTCCAAGCATAAAACACAAGAAATGACTCCTGATATGATTAACGCAGACTATCTTAAATAGTATCAGAGCATCATGGAAATGCTTCAAAATAGACGTTCAACTAATCTTTATACGACTTAGTTACCTATATTATAATTCTCCCCCAGGCCGACATAGTTACTTTTTGTTGCTACATCTAATCCTTGATGTACCTTATTATTTTCTAAGTTTTAGATGGTCACGACTAAGATAAATTATGAAGTCAAAAGTTTTTTTGGTAAACCTTGCATTCTGACCTTAGTTTACGAATTTTGCGTCTGCTAATATTACCATTGCGGCTATCTTAACTACGCTAACATAAAATTATTGCAATTTTTCTTCTGACCGAACTTTAACTGAAAATTTAAATTTTTGTCATTATTTTTACAGAAAAATACGACATTGTCGGAAGACTGCTGAAACCAGGAGAAACACCTAATAAGTACAGCGATGACGAAAGCGAGAAACCCAAAGAAGATAGTGAAGATAAGAAGGCACAATAGACTAGAACCAATCATAATTAACAAAAACTAAACACCTTTCACGCCACTGTAGCGGCAGTTATTAAGAGTAGCTATAAAAACAAAACAGAAAAACAAAGGACCATTTAGCTAGGGCTAATATTGCGTGAAATAGATGCTTGCGGTGGGTAGGCATACATTCTGCGGCTAGAAAGTAGCTTATATAAGGACATTGGTGTTTTACATGCAACAGATGCTGAATTGAAACCCAAATTCAAAGTTTTCAAGATGAAGTTGCTGATACAACTAAAACACGCGTTATTCGCATAGATATGCCGCAAGAATGCACATGGAGGTGCGTCTGCAAAAACGGTACGTACATCTTTGCGGTAAAATAAATGAAGAAAATGAGAAAGAACAAACTTCGCGATAATGAAATGAAATGAAATGAAAAATTTATTTATAACAAATGGTTACAAGTCATAAGAATCTTTTTTTTTTTACATGTGTAAAAAATACATTCCTAGGTAATAATTAATCTTATTTAATTTAATTACACACTTACAAAATAACCAATGTTCTGCAAATTGTACCTGCTACATTGTATGATTACCCCTAAATTTATTCTTTGTACTTCTTTAATGTTATTTAACTGTAATTAAGAAACAGAGTTTAGTGAAAAAAGGTGTTTGTTATGTGTCTGGGTCTCTGTACCAGACTTTCTCTAGATTAGGAACAATGTTTTATGTGGAATGTCCCTGCCTTTATAGATTTAAAAACCAATGATATGCAGTGTTGACGTTTGTCACATCATCGACAAGCATCATCATTTCCTTTGGCACTATGTCACTCGTTTGTCGCTGGTCTTTTAGTATTATTAATGATAATTCAATTTTGAATCATTTTACTTCTACTGCCGGTCAAAGCCTCTTTATTTTCATCATCTCTAAGGGTTACACTTATTGTAACTTGTCTTATTTTAAAAGTAAACTTGAGACTTTACTTGTGCCTTTGACATGTATTGTGCTTGGACCTCAAGTTCTTAAAATACACCAACCACAATTTTACAACGGTTTGTTTAATTAAGTGTATTCACTAAGGTGAAAGGTGAAAAATACTTTTGATTTATAAGTAGGTTTTCAAATATCATTTTGCATATTACTGTTAAGAATATCGGGTGATATTCAGACTGTTTTGTGATAAATAAATGTTTTTAATGTTTACGTGTTGTCTGTTTAATCTCTAACTAGTTTGTTATTTATATAAAAACAATAAAATCTGTTCATTAATCTCAACATTCCATACAATACTTTTCCTGCCGGTTAAAGACACTTCTCACCAACCACCATGATCACAGTAATAAAATCAATAGTGTGGTAAATTTTATCATGGAATAGTAGATTTTACAACAAGTGCACAAAACGAACCATTTTTCCGAGACTTTTAGGCTGGCTTATAGTAATGTCGAGGATAAAATGGTTTTGTGAACGAGTTATAAACTCTGCTTTTCACTTTGATGGCGAGGAAATAAAACGTAAAAGTACTCTCTAAATGTAACTGAAAAATGAGTTGTTCTGCTTTAGTGAAGAATATGTTGACGGTGTGCAGCAGGCCCGCGCGCAGGGCGTACACCACCGCGATTACTTTTTTGCCCTAGTGCACAAAATTGGACTTTGTGCAGCCTATATCCTGCACAAAGAAGCACTTTCAGAGCATGAGAAGTGAAAAAAATATAGTTAGTGTTACACTGTTGATGACGGCA
This sequence comes from Athrips mouffetella, assembly GCA_947532105.1. Classification (NCBI taxonomy): domain Eukaryota; kingdom Metazoa; phylum Arthropoda; class Insecta; order Lepidoptera; family Gelechiidae; genus Athrips; species Athrips mouffetella. Next base: position 8,293,719 of record OX383958.1, read on the forward strand.
GTATATTAGTACCTACTTTCTCTAGTTTAATATTTCGGACTTGCTTCTTATAAATTAATAATATGATAACAACGTGTAACAGAAAGGTATGATAATACTAAAGGGCGTAAATCTGTCCATGGAACTAAAAACTTTTCCCAAGGAATATAGGATGAAATGGGAAAATCCAAATTTGACCCCCGATACAAAATTCCCTATCAGCTGATGCATGCCACCTGGTCATAAACAGCCATGGCGGACCTGGAAGTCCTTTAACAGACTCTGGACTCAGTTCAGCCGGTCCAAGGGAAACCGACACAGGTGGGGGTTCACTGAAGAGACGAACATATCATGCGAGTGCGGTTATTCCCCGTAGAGTATGGCCCACCTTACATCCTACCCCGCGTGCCCCAACAAGGCCCTAACACCTGCACGCGGGATGAACTGATGCAAGCTACACAAAATGCCGTTCTCTTAGCTGAGTACTGGGCAAAATTCATATAATTCCATTGGATTTGCATCGACACGAAAAGAAGAAGAAGCTGATGCAGTTTCTATGGGAGGTCAATAATTGATTTTCTTCTATGACCTATGTTGCTTGAGAAAGTTGTTCAGCTTCATGGGCAGCTTCACACCCTTTAGTATTATCCTTTCTGTAATACTGCATAAATGTACTTCAATAATGTCAAACAAGCACAGCCGCCGTAAACAGGGCATTTTAAAGCCCACGTACCCGTCTTACTAGTTGACAAAATCAAAAGCCTGGAGATAACAAGGCAATTGCAAAAATCTTTTACATATCTCATATTCGGTAAGTAGGTCCTTATTACCCCCAAATGGGGCTTGTAGGTAACCAATTAGCGCTCTAGGGTAATAATGTAGCTAGAAAAGCCCTAGGGCGGTAAGTAATTGAGTTTTGAAAGAGTTAAGTGTTTTTTTTATTACTTACCGCCCTAGGGCTTTTCTAGCTACATTATTACCCTAGAGCGCTAATTGGTCACCTACAATTTTAGTGGTAATAAGGACCTACTTACCTCACAATCGAGATGTAAAGCAGAGTAGTTAGCTCGGGTGTAAGCATCAATTGCACCGTTGAACTATTTGTCGAACTAAATATCTTGGACTGCAATTGGTGTCTTACAGCCCTTGGCTACTAATCTACTATTAAATACCTATCCAATATTTTATCTGCAAACTATTATGCATCAAGCAATGATATTGAGCCTTAAGTTTTATTAATAGCAATACTGCGTACTATACTTCTGCACTGTAACTACTGAGACAAGACGTACGTACGTACGTTACCACTAGTCTAGGCAACGAAGCGGATCGTTAAAAGATAAAGATAATTTATTGTATGATTGTGGTACAGTGTAAAAGATGTCTAATTTATAAATTCCAGCACAATCTACCTATTACATCAGGTGTACAATATTTTAATTGATAATATATGAAGAACCCCGCATTAAATCTTCATTCGATGAAACTTTGCTGGGGTACTACACTACATGAGACAAACCTTCTATAAAAAAAAAAAAAAAAAAAATCGGCACTTAATTTTTCCATACAAAAGTTACAAAAAATTTATGATTTTTTTTATTGTATTTTTTTTTTTTGATATTTTGAATTTACATTTAATTCATGATTCTTTATCATCCTGTCAAATAAAATCTGCCTGAGAAATTTATGTTGGGGTGAACTGCTTCGTTGCCTACACTACAGAAAGTTGATAAAACGGAGTTAAGGCACGTTGTTCAGTGCACAGTATGCTGATAATTAAAACTAAGTAAGAGTGAAGAAAATACTTCATACCGGAGTTCACGAAAGTCAGGTGTTTTGTAAACAAAATCATAAACCAGAAATATCTAAAACATTTAAATATTTTTGACTCTATGTATGTAAAAGATAGACTAAGCCTTTTTCTGTATGTGTATTGTGGTTACAAATGTGTGAACTTCTATTTAAGATATTTTGTTAACTGAAAACTATTTGTTTACACTACACCTCTTTCGTGAACTCTATTCGTTATAGACCGTTTTCCATACGTCGGAAGGTCTCAGTAACTGAAGGCAGAGTAGGCAGTCAAAACCGTCAATGACAGTGGGCGATTTCTTAAAAGTAACGTGGTGTCTCAAATTATAGAAAGACTATGAAATAAGATAAGTTCAAAATGTTCATCATTAATGTCGTCTGTTCAAACCCCAGCATCATTTAAACATATCAGTAAAATATGTCGATGCATTATTTTGGCTCATAAAAGTGTATATATTTTTAAGTGAGCAAACGAGCATTTGGGCCACCTGATGGTAAGTGGTCACCACCGCCCATAGCACCCGCTGTCTTATTAATGGCATATTTTGACACTAATAAGACAGCAAAGCGCGTTGCTCACTTTGAGAACTAAGGTTGTATCTGTCATATGCCAGTAATTTCACTGGCTCCCTTGCCCTTCAAACCGAAACACAGCAGTGCAAGCACTGCCGCTTCACGGCAGAAAAAAGCAAGGGGGTGGTACTTCCCCAGACGGACTTTCCACAAAAGCCCTATAACCTTCAAGATCAAACGAGACCTTTTTGAGTCACGCGTTTTGTGATTTAAACAGGTGTGACAGACAGACAAAGTCGCACCATAAGGGTTCCTTTTTTTACCATTTTGGTATCGGAACCCTAAAAAGGGAAGTGTGCCACAATGTTTCTGCTCTGTGGCCACAATACTAGTAAAAGTTGGTTTAAAGAAAAAAAAATCAGCAGCGAAAAATTTTTTGTACTAATAGCTGAAAACAAAAAAACAAAGCATACAAATTATAAGAATCTTTATTTCAAATAAGTAAGACGATATTTTCAATTTCAATATTACCCTATAATCTCACCGTGACGACCACGGTTCGCCTTGAGAACGTATTCGGGAAAACCGTTTCCTCCCTCGCTGTAATCGAAACGGTTGTACCTCGGTTCAAAGGAGTCTCGGTACAGTTTCAGTTGATTTGGGAACTTTAGTCTCATCTGCCTGTAGTTGTGTATGCACTGCACCGAACATCGTCTGGGTATATCCTCGTGTTCGTCCTTTGGACACATGTACGGCCATTCTATGCACACTTTCTAGAAGTAAAAAAGTTGGTAAAAACAAAATATAATTTCAGGTCAAGTTTAACAACTGAATGAATGAATGAATTACACTGTATTTTTTACTTTTTTATTTGGGATGCTTACGGCCAATAATAGACATGAGTTAATGAATGCGTCGAACTAAGCTAATTACAAGCATCACATCATTTATTGCACACTAATAAAGTATCATGAAGTGAAGACTGAAGTGTGACTTCTGTCAACGCTAAGCGCCAGAGAGAAGGTAATAATCACTACGTTTTAAGTTAAGCGGCTGGTACCGCCGCTACCGCTATGTCCCTGCATTTTAAATATAAATATCTTTAAATTACATGCTGTAAAGGGCCATATTGATCTATATTAAATGCACAATGTATTTAAGGTACTTAATTGGATAAGGATTAATGCTGTACTGCTTAAAATCACTTCGTAAAAAAATAAAGGATGAAAAATTGTTACTGTGGGTTATCCCTAAGAGATAGATATATACCATCGCAAACTTTTTTGTAGATCTTTTTAAGGTATACAATACTGAAGTACATTATTTTGATCTATCTCGTACGGTTCAACCAGCGTTTCCAATGTAACCGCAAAAAATGAATTTATTTACGATATCACATTAGAAACCTCTAAAATTATTAGTGTTTCTCTACTATATTATGCATGTTTTATACATATATACCTTCCTCTTGGGTCACTCTATCTATTAAAGAAAACCGCATCAATATCCGTTGCGTAGTTTTAAAGATCTAAGCATACATACACACAGACAGACAGCGGGAAGCGACTTTGTTTTATACTATGTAGTGATAGTGATAGATCATGTAGGTATCAAAAACAAGAAAATAAGATTAAATACAAAAATCACTTCCACTAATCTGGGACCTTTATAGACTCTGTTTACTGGTAATAAAACGTGCAAGACATGAGTGTAGTCTTTTCCAGTCAGATATACAAGCCAATGTATCTGCGTTAGACTACGAATAAATAATAAGTCGCGTTAGAGGATCAAAGTATACAATCTGGAGATATAAAAACATGGAAGCGTAAGAAATTTATTGTCGTCTTTTCTTTTTTCTTATTTTTAGGGTTCCGTACCTCAAAATAAAAAACGGATCCCTCATAGGATCACTTTGTTGTCCGTCTGTCTGTCTGTCTGTCTGTCAAGAGCCTTTTTCTCACAAATGGGTAGAGGTATCAGGTTGAAATTGATACATAACTCATATTAAGGTCCATAAACCACAAACGATCTGAAAATTTCAATTGTTTACAACGACCTAAAATTATGAAATTTGGCAAGAAGCTAGGTCTCACAGTACAAATAACGAGAAAAGTCTAAAATCATTCAATATTACAATTTTTCTTACACCTTATAGTAACCAATTAAGGTGAGCTCCCGTTTCTATAACTTTTCTATAAAAGAGGGGTCAAGTTGGATGGTCGCGGAATTTTTAAAGTCAAAGAGCAAAAGCTTTTAGTACATCATATGGTAGATAGGTACGGAACCCTTAGGCGCGAGTCTGACTCGCACTTGGCCGGTTTTTTTTTATTTCGATACTATGTTCTTTCGGAAAAGTTGATCAGTTTGAGAAGTTTAATAGCAGCCTACGAACTTTAATTTTTGACAAAATTTATATCCTGGCTTCAAACTTCAAAACTATGTTAGAACCATCCCAGTTTGTTTTCACCTGTACAAAGTATTCTTTGACCTGTTTTTTTTTTTTTTATTATAGGTAAAATTGTAAGGGTTACTTACTTGGTTTATAGCTATACAGATTTTCGTGCAATAGGGCAAAATGCCCCTACAATGTACGAATGTAGGGTACTTCTTAGACTGTGGCCGCTCCTTCCTAATGTACCGGCCTAGGAGCCGACGAGTATCTTCAACAAAATCTTCACTTGCTTCTTTCGACACATCTTCAGTGTAAGCAGGATCTTTTTGAATTTCAGTTATGTTCAATCTCTTCTGCCAATATCGACCCATCTGCATAAAAGTGACTGATTACTTACTGCTACAAAAATATACCTTCTTTTTTCCCACATGGCGGCATTTAAAATTTTCGACTCCAAATACTAAAGTGGTCACGTGACCGACCCATTTTGTATGGGAAGTTGAAAATTTTTCGTGCGTTGTTAGCAAAGTCTTAGAACAAAAGTTGTTGCTTTTGATCTTTGCAACAAGGTGGGCATACGCATATCAGGTCCAAAAAAATTACTTTGTATTTTGGATAAATCTTATCTTAAAAAGCTTCTTAAGGGCAATACAAAACCGAAGTCACCAACATGTCAGCGGGCAACACATACATACAGGTAGGGGCTCATTTTAGGGTTCCGTACCCAAAGGGTAAAAAACGGTACCCGATTGATATGCCTCCGATGTTTGTCTGTCTGTTTATCAGCGGTCTCTCAGTTGTATATATCTGTTGCCACTACAACAACAAACAACAACAAAAATAGAGGGGCTCCCAAACTGCTAAAGAGAGGTAAGCAAAAAACATTTTGACCTAATCCATCGAGTGGGTATCGTTGTTTTTGTTCTAAAAAATATAAAAAAAAAGAATATGATGCCACCAAATTCAGCTTTTCTTTTACAAAATTGTGTTTGGGCTAATATACCTATAGTAGTTTATATTTTTATTAAATATCCTCTGACCTACTTTTTAATACCTTCACAAGAGCTTGCAACGTTCCATCCATTTCAGGTTCATCTTCATAGCTTGTTTCATTCAGTGCTTGCTGACAGTGCGATACATGCAGCTAAAAACATAATATTAAAAAAATATATTCAAATAAAACAGAATCGAGTAGGTACCTAAATATTTTTTTTTTACTTAGCATTAAATTTCCTACTAATATTATAAACGCGAAAGTTTGTAAGTATGGATGGATGGATGTATGTTTGTTACTCTTTCACGTAAAAACTACTAAATGGATTTTAATGAAACTTGGCACACATAAAGGTTAGGTCCTGGAATAACACATAGGCTACTTTTTACCGCAGAAAAACACTTCTATCCAACGGAAAACGCATTTAATTCGGGTGAAACCGCAGATTCTGCGCAGACGAAGTCGCGGGCACCAGCTAGTTCGTAATAAATTAGATTGTTTAGAACAGCCACTTGAGGGGTACAAAGAGTCAAAGTAATGCAACTTGATTAGAATGACGAAGCGGATGACAACTATGCGCTACCACAGATTAAATAACAGTAAACTAGCGCTACATATTGGAGCGACAGAGACAGGTATCGTATCGACCATGTATCGACCGCAGCGAGGTTCAAATCTCTCTGCTTTCACGTATAGTTTTTGCTGGTGTCATCCTAATCAAGCTTTATTAGTTTTATTACTTAGGGGTGAGGGGGGGGGTATGTCAGCAATAGCACCGAAATATTAGGGCAATCAATCAGTTGAAAACTGTGCACAGGTGTGTGTAATAGTGTTCTGTGATCAAAATAGACTATTTTATTAATTTCAATTCGAAGGGCCACTTGATTTTCCATTGTCTTATAGGTTATATTCTGTGTGGTGACCACGCGCCTCTCTGGCTGACTAGCAGACTGACTGTGTGTCAAGAAGTATTTGTTTTGAGCATGCTTATTTAGTAGCATGCTAGAAACGAGCATGTTTTTTGCAAGCAAGTGTAGACAGTTAAAGAGCATGCTCGTTTATAGCATGCCAATAAGCATGCTTATTTACTAGCATGTCTATCTGAGACCCGTCACAAAACACAGCAAAACAAAATGCTCTTAGAAAATATTAAAAAAAAAGACCTTGTCACATACACAGAGCAAAACGTGGTCTGTATCTCCGTTACAGCTGTCAACTAAAGACGAAAAATTACTAATCAATTACACACAAGTGGGGAGAAAGGCTATGTTTGATTCCCATTACTGCATTATCAATATTCAGCGTTATTTTTTATCACCCCAGATATTTTACGAGGCGTTTCTGCCCAAGGAACTAAACAACTTTTCCCAAGGAATATAGGTCGAAATCCTATCCTACTAATATTATAAACGCGAAAGTTTGTAAGTATGGATGTATGGATGGATGAATGTTTGTTACTCTTTCACGTAAAAACTACAGAATGGATTTTAATCAAACTTGGCACACATATAGGTTAGGTCCTGGAATAACACAAAGGCTACTTTTTACCGCGGGAAAGCACTTCATTCCCACGGGAAAACGCATTTAATGTTCATGAAGAAGGTGACTGACTCACTGACCGACATATTAACGCACAGCCCAAACCTCTGGGTCTAGAAATTGTAAATTAGGCATGTAGGTTCCTTAAGCGGTTTAACCGTGCATTAAAAAAAGGGTTTTTACAAATTTCCACCCCTAAGGGGGTACAATAGGGGATGAAAGTTTGTATGAAAGTCCGTCAGTTTTAAAGTTAGGGTCTTCAAATTTTGTATTTAGGCTAACGACTAAAAATTAATTTTTACGTATCTCAGGGTTTTTGAAAATTCAACACCCTAAAGGGTGAAAAGGGGGATGATGTTGAAAATTCTTTATTTTTAAAGTAAAATCCACATAATTTATTACGAGTACTTAGGCATTAGGTTTGTAATTCTATGCAACGTTCATCACTGTTATTGAAATTCCACCCCAAACCTCTGAAAAAGGGAAATGGGGTGAAAAAGTCTAAAAACCAATATGGGTATCGTTTGTATGGTTCATTGGGTCGCTGATTATGAAAACTACAACAATTTTGAAATCCAACGTGGTGGACGTGAAATACCATCATCCCCTGGGGATGAGGTTGTGGTGCGATAGGGTTGCAATGTCTAAAAATCAATGTGGGTGTCATTTTTATGGTTTATCGGGTCGCTGATTACGAAAACTACAACAACTTTTAAATCCAACGTGGTGGACGTGAAATTGGGGTGCGATAGGGTTGAAATGTCTAGAAATCAATATTGGTGTCGTTTCTATCTTTATATGAAGATAGGGATAGCGGTGAATATGGCGTTACTGGTAGTGATAGGGGAAGGGATAGGAATAGGGGTAGGGGGAGGGAGTGGGAGAGGGACAGGGAGAGGAAGAGGAAAAAGGAAGAGGTGAGGGAGGGGGGAGGGGGAGAGGGAGAGGGGCAGGGACAGGGATGGTTTGACGGACGGAAGACAGATAGACGGAAGGGTGGATGGATGGATGGTCAGATAGATAGAATCCCTTGCGGACGAAGTCGCGGGCAACAGCTAGTCTGCAATAAAATTTCGTCTGTCAGCTGATGCAGTTTGTATGGGAAGTCAAAATGTAAAAGTAAAAGTTTTACGTATTTTAACCTGTGCTCCTATGGAAAAGTTGTTCAGTTTCAGTGACAGAACTTCCTCTTAAAATATCCAGGGTGATAAAAAAATCAGCACAAATGAACGATTTTCAAATTTTCTGAACCCAGGGTTAATAAATGTATTTTCGTCCTGCATCTCGAGTTTAATACGTCCTACTTCCGAGTATGGATGATGTTATGAATCGATGATGAAAATATGTACTTACCATATGGAAAAATATAATCGTTAATTTGAAATGGTTATGCATTCAAATTTCCCTTTTAAACTTTCATTTATTGCTGAACAGACCGTATATTTCTCTTTTAATGTATTTGAAATTGACGAAAAGGTAAGTTCAATTACAGAAATAATTATTAATAGGCTTGGCTTTGATGGTTGATGTCTTATTTCTCTCTTGAGAAATATTCTAGGCAGTAAACGAAATTGAATTTCTTGTTCAATGATACGCCTACAGCCGATTCAATAATTCAGATTTTACTAATTAAAATTCACTGTTTTATTGAAGTTGTGAATTTTAAGTTGTCATCTAAGAACAGGAAACTAATAAGCATAACACTGCCTGAACCGGTGCGGTGGTTCAATAGAAATCTTGTCTAAACTTGCAAGGTAAGCATGAAATTTTACTAATAAGTTCCGTGTATGATGAAAGACACCTATTTCTTCACTCAGAGACGTCGTTTTAATTTCTATGGGGTGTACGGAGCAAGCAGGCACACACAGCACGTGGCCCGAAAGAAAATATATCTTGGAGAAATATAATTTTATTTGAGGAATTATTTTATGTCATCTAATCGAAGTAGCGATCTACAGTGCGACAAGGCTTTAAATGAACGTGGCAAAAAAAGGAACTAACACCGCCACCTTGTGAAACGTCACTTTTGACAGTTCTCCTCATACAAGCCAGCGCCCCACGCGCGTTCATTATAAGCCTTGTCGCACTAAACGCGATGACATGTCAGTGGACGAAAATGTGTAGCGAACCGAAGTACTACGTTTTAGATATTTTGGACAGAGATAGCTTTATACCCCAATACTTGAAGCCGTCCTTGTGTTTCGAAATGCGTTGTAATGCTTAGATAGATAAATACTTTGTTGTCACCCACAAAACACATTAACAATAAAAGGAGACTCTTAAATCTAGGGTGACAAAGGCGGTCTTATCGCGAGCGATCTCTTCCAGACAACCTTTGCAAGCAGGAAAGTTTGAATGAAAACTGTAGTAGTGTGCCAATATACTTATAACATTAATATACTACTGCAATACAATAAATATAAATAAATATTGTAAACATATAATGTAAGTATAAGAATAAATAAATAAATGTGAAAAAAAACGTGGTCAATTGACAACATTTTTTCTTTTCCACGAGCTTTAATAATCTGACAAAGTCGACAAAGTCAACGTGCTGAGACAGCAGCTTTCCGAAAACTGAAAGGGCATGATCAGTCAACATAACTAAACAACTTTAAGTGATTGAACCTTTCAGGAAATTTGAAAAGATATCGACATTCCATACAAACTGTTCAATCATTTAACAATTTTGTATGGAGAGGATATAATTGTAATATCATTGTGGAGAGGCAATTTTTTTTTTAATTTCCCAGAAGTTTCATTCGCTGAAAATTGTTCAGGTTATGACCAATCCAACTATATAAACAATTTCTAGGTGCCAAATGGCCTCTGACTTGGCGTAACGACTACATTGAATATAATATTTTTGAATCTCGCATTCTAAAAACTATGACGGTTACTTTAATTCATTTGGGATTATCTATCCTCTTATCCTACTCTTATTCTCATCCTGTCTCAACTTGCGCAGTGCCAACTTGACTAGAAATAAAAACATGAAACTTATTAGAATACAGATATTATTTTCACTTGCAAATTTGTTCTTTATAATTTATTATGACCACAAGATTTTTCAAATGTTTTCTTGATTCTACTGAAATAGAAAATCTTACAAACAGACTAGTACCTACAGCTTTCATTCATTTTTTAATTTCCATCAAGTTTTTTATGACGATTACTGTATTAACCTAAGTAAGTAGTAATTTTTTTTATTTAATTAAAGTAAAAATTAATTAGTAAGTAATTTATTACTATTTTTACATACTACCAGTTGCTTTAGTTTATTTGGGAGTATCACCCTCTTATCCAGCCTCAACTTGTATACTCGTAAAATAATTAGCGCAGTGCCAACTTGACAATAAATAAAACACATAAAATTATAAGAATACACATTATTTTCACTTGCAAAATTGTTCTTTACAATTATGAGCACAAGTTTTTTCAAATGTTTTCTTGATTCTACTGCAATTGAAAATGTTACAAACAGATTTTAGTACAGCTTTGCAAGCAGATTTACAGCATTTAAAATTTTTCTTTCCATTATTTTTCTTTTTTTTCCCATCATGTTTCTTATGACGTTTACTATGTTTACCATGACGTTTACCATGTTTACTATGACGTTTACCATGACGTTTACCATGACGTTTACCATGACGTTTACCACGACGTTTACTATGAAGTTTATCATGACGTTTTTTTTGTTTGCTTCGCTGCATATCCAAGGGGTTAATGTGGGTATCAGGCAGTTTTAAAATATTGCCTCCAAGCATTTTCACATTCACCTCCGTTATATTTGCGTCAATATCTTCAATAACCTTTTCAATATTTCCAACTAGTGTTGTCAAGCTTAAGTCTGCTGGCTGTGAAAAAACATAAAATTTGTATCAGAGCCCAAAGGCAAGGAACCTCAAAACTAGGCCTTGGGTCATTAAAAAAAACTTTTACTTTCTAAAACATAAAACGCTGTAAGTATTTATTTATTTTCATAAAATATCGATTCCCATATGTCAGAATAAAACATAGTCACAGACATACAGGGTGTTAGGGACGGTGTACCTAAAACTGAACGGACGTGCTCAGTCAACGAAGCTAAACGACTTTCCCAAAGAAACATTTTTGGGAAATAAAAAAAAAATTACCTTTCCATACAAACTGTTCGACAAGTGAGTATTTTTTTTTTAACGTCAATGGGCTTACTCTTGACCTCGATCTAGTCTAGAAGACAGAGATGAGGTCGACAATGGAACGAGCTTGCCCAGAAGAAGCCTATTCACTCGCGACTTGAATAGATTCGGGTTATATGAACTCGGGAACACAGACGCAGGCAGAGAATTCCACTCTTTAGCCGTGCCCATTATAAAAGATGTTTCAAAGCGCTTTGTGCGAATGTGCGGAATATCAACCATTTATGGGTGATATCCTGTGGTGCGTCTGGACTCCCGATGGTAGAAGGGAGATGGTGGAATAAGCTCGTGGAGTAATTTAGATAGATAGATAGAAAGATAATTTTTTTATTATGAAAGGATACAGCACAAATCCAAAATATTTCATTTATTTAATTTTTTATTTTCTTTATTTAATTTGTATGGAGAGGTCAATTTTTTTTTCTAGAAATGTTTATTTGGGAAAGTTGTCCAGTTTCGTTGACTGAGCATGCCTGTTCAGTTTTCGGGTCACCGTCACTTACACCCTATGTAATAAAAAAAGCTGTCATGTCACCAAGAGAGGTGACACTTTTATTTTTATTCGATGACAGGCAGTGACTATGTTCCATTCCGCCATAAGGGAATCGATATTTCACGAAAAAAATATGCTTAGTGCTAAACTTTCGCATTTTTTAAATTTTATTTTATATTTACTTAATGACCCCTCCCCTAACTCTATTAATGGGCTAAGTTTCGAGGTTCCTTATATTAAGATTTCTGATTCAAATTGGGGCTGATTATTTTACTATCGTCCGTGTAATGCTCGGAAAGTACTCGTATAATACCAACCCTTTTCTAACCGAGCGTGTCGTAAGAGGCGACTAAGAGCTTATGAACCGGAGAATGGGTAGCAGCATCTTACTGTGTATCGTACCATCTTACCTACTGCGGTCACCAACAACTGCGGTCGCCAGCCACAACGCTTGCGGCTGTAAGTAATTGTAACGCCCGCCTTGATGGCCGCCTCCAGCAGCGGGGCGGCGGGCGTTACAATTACTTACCGCCCTAGGGCTTTTCTAGCTACATTATTACCCTAGAGCGCTAATTGGTCACCTACAAGCCCCATTTGGGGGTAATAAGGACCTGCTTACCGAAAATGAGAGATGCAAAAATCTCTTTATTGTCAGTCATTCGATTTCTTAATCACAGAAGGTAAACTACCTAAGCGGTCTATTTTTGCGGCATGGTACAGCGTAATTTAAGAAACAATCGAAAGCTTGATTAAGTCTATGAGAGATGGTATGGAAGCTTCAATACAATAAATAAACAATAAACAGATACAACAATAATTTATGTGGGTTAATTTTGGAATTCTACAGTGAAGAATTTTTTTTCGCACCTATATTTTTTATGTTATGGGGCAGTAATGCTGTAAAATACAGCACATAGAAATTAATTTGAATACCTTTCAAAGGATGTATCATAGTTATACCCTTAATAAGTAAATTTCAAATAGTTAAATTCCTTTCCGGTGAGTGTAATAAATAAAGGGTGTAAGGGACGGAGTACCGAAAACTGAAAGGACGCGCTCAGTCAACGAAACTAAACAACTTACCCAACATATGTTTTTTTGGGAAAGTTGCTCAGTTTCGTTGACTGAGGGTGTAAGGGACGGTGTACCGAAAACTAAAAGGACGCGCTCAGTCAACGAAACTAAACAACTTACCCAACATATGTTTTTTTGGGAAAGTTGCTCAGTTTCGTTGACTGAGGGTGTAAGGGACGGTGTACCGAAAACTGAAAGGGCGTACTCAGTCAACGAAACTGAACAACTTTCCCAACATATGTTTCTTTGGGAAAGTTGTTCAGTTTCGTTGACTGAGGGTGTAAGGGACGGTGTACCAAAAACTGAAAGGGCGTACTCAGTCAACGAAACTGAACAACTTTCCCAACATATGTTTCTTTGGGAAAGTTGTTCAGTTTCGTTGACTGAGGGTGTAAGGGACGGTGTACCGAAAACTGAAAGGGCGTGCTCATTCAGCGAAACTGAACAACTTTCCAAACATATGTTTCTTTGGGAAAGTTGTTCAGTTACTTTCCAAACATGTGTTTCTTTGGGAAAGTTGTTCAGTTTCGTTGACTGAGCACGCCCTTTCAGTTTTTGGTACACCGTCCCTTACACCCTGTATAGTCAGCCGATCGAATCAGTTGTGCAAACGTAAAAGTGAAATTGCTCACTCACATTGGTTTCTGCAATCATAGTGCACCTCTGATTTTCATCTATTTTAAGCAACCAATAATCAAACCCAGAGGAATGTCCAAATTCACCCAAGGCATTAAATGAAATCAGCTGAAACAATAAAGATTTTAAAGATATTTTGTAGGGTTCCGTACTCGAAGGGTGCCAACAGGACCTTTTTGCTAAGCCTATGTCGTCTATATGTCTTACACAGGCTTAGGTTTTATAGGGTTCCGTACCCAATGGGTGAAAAACGGGACCCTATTATTATGCCATCTCATGAACCGGTAATATGTAGACACTTGAAATGTTTACTGATTGATTATTTATTTCTATTGCCGCTATAACAACAAATAACAAAAATTAAAAATAAGGGGGCTTCTCTACTAAAAACGTGTTTTTAGGCGAGTTTTGCTCGATTTTTTTAGCTCTATCTTAAAAACGGGAAAATTGGTATGTTTATGCATAAGCTATAAAATAACAATAAATAATAAAAACTGATCTAGTGCGTGTCGCACTCTCGCGCATTTAATTTACTTCTGCTGCATGACTGCGCGTCCACTACTAAACGGTATTATAACCTAAGTGGTACGGAACTCTCGGTGCGTGAGTCCGGCTCGCACTTGACCGGTTTTTTTTGTTTCTTCTGCAGCATCTGCTTGTGTATTGTGATCGGTTTACAAATTGGACCAAATGATTAATTATTATGTACACTTCATTTATACCGGTTACCGAAATATAATAATTTAAAGTAAGATTAATATTACTTACAATATAAATAAAACTGAAAGAGATGGCACGAAAGTCATAAAACATTTTTGCGTTGACTGTTTTTTTCTAAATGAAAATTTAATATACCGCTTTATTCAATTTGGAAACAATTGAAGTTTTAATCAAGAATTTTTCCTGAAGGTGTAAAATTATTGAACACGGAAAATGAAAATACCAAGGTAACTTTTAAACGATGCTAGAGATAATAAATAATTTGATAGTTTCCTAAATGTTACGTACTGTGATGAGAAAGCCTAATACAGGGTGCAATACAATTCTATACAGGGTGTTAAAAAGTACGATGATACTTCTAAGGAGTGATTTTAATCATTAATGCATTGTGTAAGAAATGTACTCGTAAATATTTTTATTTTTTAAGTAGTTTTAGCTTAAGAACAAATAAAGTGCCTGGAGGGTTAAATGACTTCTATGATCAGTTGGTGACGTAAACAAAGATGGATTTGGTATAATATCCAATCACTAGCAAGTACCCTTATCTATAAATTACTGTAATTTAATTCGAAGAAAAACTAAATTTCATTACACCCAAAATATTAAAAAAAACCGGTCAAATCCGAGTCGTACTCGCAGCCTGAAGGTTCCGATACACCTGTTGTATTTTTAGAAGCTATAAAATCTATTTTTAGTACCGCAAAACTAAATTTGTTTGTAAAGATTTTATGCAGATTTCTACAAAACGGTGCTACTGAGAGAGATCGTTTTATTTTCCTGTAGTATTGACGTTAACGTCTATGGACTATAATTAGTTCATATTTTTCCTTTTACAAGCTTCGGAGATAAGGAGGGGGGAGGGTATTTTTTTTGTAATTTTTGTATCATAACTTGAAAACTAGTAAGTAGTGATAATAATAATAATATTTTTATACGAGTAATTCTTTCGTCCGATTATAATAAAGTTGGGCAATCATATTCTAAAATAATTCCAAATTTCAAGACGTTAGCATGAATGGTTGCTGAGGTATACAGGTGTGACAGACAGACGGACGAAGTTGCATCATAAGGGTTCCGTTTTTACCATTTTAGTTCGGAACCATAGAAACTAAATATTAAAAAAGTGTTTTTTATTGTTTACAATCTTTTAGTGAGGTAGAGTTAGCCCTTAGAAAGACTTTCGCCCTTTTTTTACACCCTGTGTAACTAATATATTTTGTCGTGTTTTACAATGTAGGGATTTTCTGAGGCGAAAAATCGATTTAGTAGATCAAATCGTTGTCTCGTTTTTTGGTTTTTAAAAAGAGCGTGATTCAGAAACCCAACAGCGCCATCTGTCAATGGGTTTCAGTTAAGATTATACATACCAAAGCTCGGTCGCCACATGGTAATGTGCTTATGACCAATATCAGGAAAAACAAAGGGGTCCTCCCCATACAAGATACGTTATTATATTATATATTAAGAATTTATTCTGAAAAATACGTATACAATTCATTTTACAATTAATATTCGCCAAACTGCATGACAGTTTGTTGGCGATATATTAGCACTCTTATTTTAATTAACAAAAACAAAGGTGCAATTTTCATTAAAAATATTTAAATAAAATAATGGGTTAGTAATAATAAGGTACTCTTAAATTTAGTTTTAGCTAAGTGTTAAGTTGTGAAATTTAAAATATAAAAATTTACGATTCTACAATTTGCTAATAATTTCATCTAATAGTTTGGCAATAAATACATCCTCTCACCATAATAATATAACGTGTTTTACAGGGTTTTTGTTTTCAGCTCTATCGTAAAGTCAGCTGACATGGTCTTGGGGAAGATTTTGAGAGGGATTTATCAATACGGGCCTTATATACAAATATCAATCTCAAGTGTCCGTCTTTGAGTCAAACGTCAAAAGAGCAAAAAGAATTTATGTCCCTGTGTGTGATTAAATTATGCATGCATGTACGAGGACATGACCCAACAAAATCTTGGAATGGCTACATGTAAAAAAAAAAATTGGCACAATAGTTTTGAACCTTTATCCACTGTTTTGACTAACTCTAATTATATACATCTAAGTATTGTTTAATGGTACGGATCCCCTGATCCGCCTCGCTCTTTGCCAGTTTATTAAAAAGCGAAAAGCGCTTACGGAAAAGGCTTTAAAGATTATAATAATGAAACTTATGGAGGTTTACAGCGACGAAAAATCTATATACCTAGCTAGCTTTCATATACGGGTAATTTTTTTTTTCCGAAATTCACGTGTCTTGGGCAGAACTCAGTCGCCTTTTCTTGTTATAAATAATTTATAGGTAAATTTTTAGGTGCAAATAAAATGTTTTATTATATTTATACACTTATTTATCTCTAACAATGAATTCGAGGATTTATTCTAGAAATTGTCTTTGCACGCCTTCTTGCAGGTTTGCTTTAGTTCTTTGTTTAAATCTTTGCTGCAGCCGCACTTGTCACACGTTTCCTTAGTTGCACTGCAGCACGCTTTTTCACATCTGAAAGCATCACAAAATCAAGTTGAAAACATTATATTAATATTTATATTAATATTTCAAGTAAGCCTTTTGTTCTTTAGTAAGATTTGATCTCGCAGAGAGATTCCAAGCATAGCATAAAGCAACTTTTTTTATGTTACAAGTGACCAAGGAGGTTTTAATCCACGCTACGCTCTAGGAAGGAGAGATGAATGGCCAAAAAAAGCGTGACGACGAGTATATCCAATAGTCGCGGTGGCATCTCTTTCACACAGTAGGGTGACCTAACTATTTTACGCTTGGGGATGTAATATTATTAAAGCCCTCTGGAACAGCAGCTTCATTTTTAATATTTTATTTGGCAGGATATTATCCTTTAGTTTCTACCTGATAAGTTGTGCTTCCCTCGGAAACAAAGTGTTTCGTGTCTTAAAATCCTCGCAGCGCTGAGGATTCTTCTTTAGAACCACTCGATTGGCTCGTGGCTCAATTATAGAGTCATAGAGGAAAATGAAGTCAAGTCCGTTTGGTGCCGGCAAAGTATAGTACCAACTACCAACCCATCTCCACCCGTGGGTATCGTAATGTACGTACAGTGTACGTTTCATGGGGTGTCATGTACAACATGAGAATATTATTCAAGCATGACATGAGTACCTTGGGCTCAATTCTTGAATAACACCGGATGATAAATAATTATCACCCGAAAAATTAAAAATTAAAAAATTTTCTTCACAAAAGTGCAGAATGATATTCGTAAAATATAAAGTAGTGATTGATTGTTACTTTTCATGTATTATGGTTATGTTAAAAGTGAGCAAACGAGCAAGTGGGCCACCTGATGGTAAGTGGTCACCACCACCGCCCATTCTTATTTTATGTCTCAAAAATTATATTTTATCACTCGGTAATATTCAACAATCGGGTCAGAGTTTTTTCAGCAGCAGCATTCTTTTTGTTTGTTTCCAAAATAAACCTTGTTTCATTTCTTTCTTATTGCTTTCCAGAAAAGCCCAGGGAATTCTTGAAAATCACCGGGTGATAAAATATCACTTTTGAGACTTTAAAAATTCACATTTGCGTTGATAAACTGTTGAAAGGTAAATCAGAATACATGAAAATTAACAATAAAGGACTCCTTTATATTTTAAGAAGATCAATTTCAACTTTTAAAAACAAAAATCTATGATTTTTAATTTTTTGAGTGATATTTTATCACCCGGTGATATTCAAGAATTGTTCCCCAGGTACGTTGCATGCCTCATCATCAAGAAGCAAAGCAATTAATAAAATTGGACGTGTATGTTATGATTTATTGTTTATTGATAAACAAAATTCATTATAGGTACGACATGTTACAAAATAATCGAACAAATATAAGATTATATTTCTTATTTCATTGATTCAGTTCTGACTTTACATTTTTTTCACTCACATGGAATAACAATAATTTAAAAATATGGACTGGCTGTTGAACTTTGCCTCATTTATACGTTTCTAAATATTATGGCCCAAGTTTTTGTCACTATCTTTTTACTGAAATAAACTATCAATACTCACAAACATTAAAAGACTTACAACCAATATGTTGTTCATTCTCACTACTTATTGAACAGCCCTCGTAACATCAGCTGTCTCTCTGTCCATCTATATTTGCGATCCGTCCGGCTGTCCGGGAACAACAGGTCGATACAGGTTTTTGTTGGTATTCTTCTAAAAACTCATCATCAACCAACTTCATTTGGGCCTAATTGCAAGCCACCTACTTTTTAACCGACTTCGAAAAGGCGGAGGTTCTCTATGCGATCGTATTTTTTTTAATATTATTATTTTAAATGAATGAATCATTCTTACCTACCAAGTGACATCTGTCCTTATCTGAAACTTTTTTAAACAAATTCCAACCCAAGGGCATCACATAAATTCTCTCAATAATGCCCGGAACAAAACTTTGATGCTGACCGTAAATGGCTCGAAATATCTATCGCGAGGGAGCGCAGGGCAGGCGCGTGAATTATTGGCTTCCCGCATGTCGTCAATAAGAACGCAGAAAATAACCGGCAGCATCAGATGTACTATTTTCCTATTATTGTACAACAGTACAGGTTCCGTTGTTTTGTTTGATTTTCTTTTAAAACTAATGCAAGCTGTTTTTCTCTTTCATGTTTAGATTCAGATATCTTCATCATAATGTTATTTCATCATAATGTTCTTTGGGATAAGTTGTTCAGTTTTATGGGCAGATTCTGCAGATTCCACAATACTGATGTGGTTGTACCTTTTTAGTTTCCTTTGTGTTCAAATATCGTACATTACAGCCACCCTACTTCATACGTAAAACAGTTCGGCTTTTTCATAGAAAAATTAAAGGAATAATGGATACCCATAAAATAATATTCCGCAAATAGCATAACTATCAATTTTGCAGCCATTTACTCTACAATATTTCACTGTTTTTGCAGAAAAAATACGCGATTTTAAACAAAATTTAGCATGACATAAAAATGTGTCAAAGACGGGAATACCAGTAATGTATTAAAAACTATTACCAAAAAGGTTGATGACGAATGAAGAAGTACATAACCTGCTTGACCTTAAACAACATAATTAGATAAAAAATATTTTATAGAGTTTCCGAGATAAATCACAGAACCAAAAGCACCTGAAAAATATAAAAATTTTAAGATTTAGCTCTAAAAAGGTTTTCTATATGAAAACCAAGCATAATGTCAAAAGATTTTTTCCTACCAACCCGCAATTTCGTTTTGCTATGGCAACTGTGTAAGCGTGACACAACCGCGACTAATTGACCTCTCGCTCGGCACAATTTCTCTTCTTCGCAAATCACAGGAATTTATACCGTATTACAATATACAATTGACTAAATTTGTGTAGCAAGATTTTTGCATTAAACACTCCTTCCTAGAGCGTAGCGTGGATTAAAACCTCCTTGCAAGTGACCAAACGAGCAGGTAGGTCACCTGATGGTAAGTGGTCTCCACCGCCCATAACACCCTCTTTCTTATTAATGGCATATTTAGACACTAATAAGACAGCTAAGCGCGTTGCTCACTTTGAGAACTAAGATTATATGTCTCATGTGCCGGTAATTTCGCTGGCTCCCTTGCCCTTCAAACCGAAACACAGCAGTGCAAACACTGCTGCTTCACGGCAGAAAAAAAAGTGGGAAATATTACAATATGCCTATTAATATTTCAAGTAAGCCTTTTGTTCTTCAGTAAGAGAGATTTTTGTTGAGCTGGAGATTCTCACTGCTCCTTCGCTTTACATATTCTTAGTGTTAACTGATCTAGTCAAATCATTACATCAGCGTGAAACAGCGGAGGAACACGTTGTGCGGATGAGTACCCGCAGAAGGGATCTTCAGCGGCCTGATGTTCCTAAATTAAATGTGGTGAGACATAGCGCACGTTTTCAGGCGACTAAATTATACAATTGCCTACCCATATCTCTTAAAATTATACAAAATATAATAGAGTTTAAGGACAAACTGAGGCGCTTCCTGGTGGAAAACTGTTTTTATAGTGTTGACGAATATATGAATTGGAATAAAGCGTAATGTAAGCTGAAAATTTATAATAAAAATTGTAATGTACTTTTATTGAATTTACTGAAGCAATTTAATTTAATTTGAATAACTGTACTATTGTAATCTAATATTTGTATTTTGTAAACTTAGTGTTGATGTTATTGTTGATATGATTTGTTTTTTTGCTAAATTTAATGTAATTTCCAACACAGTGTCAATTGTTATGGAATAAATAATAATAATAAGATTTGATCTCGCAGAGAGATTCCCAGGATATCATTTATGCTTGCAGATGCTGTAGCAACTGACATAGTTCTGAGAACGGGCTGGGCACATTGCTGGAAAACCCGATAGCCGAAGGGTTGTAGAGTGGAGACCGCAAACCGGAAAACCTAGAGTAGGCAGGACATGGATCGACGGTCTGCTTAGGATAACAGGAAACAACTGGATGCAAGTAGCACAGGATCGGTCATCGTTGAGATCTTTAGAGGAGGCCTATATCCAGCAGTGGACGTCTTTCGGCTAATATTATGATAATTATTAATACAGTAGTAAGCCACACTTGGTATACTTTTCCCGCGATTGCCTAAGTTTGCTGTTGGGGAGATGGATAAAATCTGAACTAACACTGCTGCCCTACACTTTATGAGCAAAATCAACAGCGCCTGTCATCATTAAATCATATTTATTCAGTACTGTCAATAGATTCTCGTCGCTGTTGGTAAAGACCACGGAATCTTATGAAAATCTAAAATCTAAAACGTTATCTTCTAAAAATCACAGTCAAAGACTGTCACTGTTTGCCACTATAATAAACTAAAGCCTAAAGATTAGCACATTACCTCCAAAAGATGTTGGTAGGCAGTAGGCACCATGAATCTAATATAATCATCCTATTTAATTGTAAGACATCTAAGACTTGTCTGAGAATTGAATAGGATGGCATATATTGTAGTCCAGCTGCCAAATCATTCGTTGATTCCAGATTAGTATCTTGATCTTGATTCTGAATCTATATGTGTTGAATTTGTGTGACCATGGTTTGCATGATTTACGATTTGCAACGATGATACACCTTTGGACGGTCTGCAATGATGATACACCTTTGGACCACCTTTTTTTTTTGATGACGCCTGTGAACCTAAAACCTTTATACTTAGACCTGACCCTGATCGGCCGTGTTTTGAACCGGACTCTCGGGAACCTTTAGAATCTCTGGAATCCCTGGAGTCTCTGGAGTCTTTTGATTCCGAGGATTCTGATGATTTATGTCTGGATCTCCTGAATTCCTGGGATGGCAAATATTCCAGCTCTTCAGAAGAATCATCCGGTATAGTTTCGTCGTACACATCGCTTTCCATAGACTCCTGCAGTTTTATCTGTAAAAGAGTACCCAGATAACAATAATTACACAGATTACTTAGGGTTAGGACTAGGATATAATAGGCTAAGGGGCAGAGGAGGGAGCATACACAGGATCGACTAGAAAGTTTCTAGATATGTTAAGGGGCCTAAAGAACACTAAAAAAAGGAACGTTAGGTCAAGTTGCTCTGGGATTTTTTTTTGGATTCTGTGATGTCCAAAACCCTATAAACCTTTGTTGTCAAAAATGCTCAAGTTTAAGTTCCGAGAAAATTTAATTATCACTTGTCTCCTACTCTAGTTATTAGGAATTTAAAAACTAAAAATAGGCTGAGTGCAACTATCTCTCAACCAGTTTGTTTCTTTAAGGTTCATACAGAAAGACAAACAGACGACGAAGGCTTAGTCTTGGATTAGTAATAGAGTCCCGTTGTCACTCTTTTGTACAGAACCCTGAAATATTAACCTTCTTGCATATTGTAGACCTTTGTCTTAAACTTGAGCTTGGTTTAAAGGGCTGTTTCTGTTGAACCGTAGTAGCTATATGCTTGTTTAGTAGTGATACCGTAATGTCACCACCGCAGCGCCTACTGAAAAATGGCCAAGATGTATAAATTCCCGAAAAGTGGAACGAATAATCCTAACCTATCCTACTAATATTATAAACGCTCCTACTAATATTATAAACGCGAAAGTTTGTAAACTTGTATGTATGGATGGATGTATGTTTGTTACTCTTTCACGTAAAAACTACTGGATGGATTTTAATGAAACTTTACAATAACATAGCTTATAAATCACCAGACCTACAATTTATAAACCTGCGCAGATGAAGTCGCAGCCACCAGCTAGTAATTATTTCATTTTGTGGAGTAGAATAGCTACTTACATAAATCGTCAAAGAATTGCATTGCATGATGGTTGAATTCAAATAATCGTTGCTGTTGAGACTTAGAATAGGTGGTTTTGGTAATGTGACAACCTCTATGTCGGCACTAGAAGTACCAATGTGCAGCTGTAGAAATAAAAAATTCTGTAGGCAGAATCATTCCTTAATTATTTTCATATTTATTATTATCACGCCTCTTTCCCGTCGGGGTAGGCAGAGACCGAAGCCCTCCACCTGCTACGATGTTCTCATACTTCCCTCACTTTCCTACTTTTATCGACTTGAGTATACGGTCCTTTAGTCACTTTTTAGGACACCCATGGAAAGAAATAAGATGGTGCTTGGCGCTATTCAAAGAACACACGACGGCATCACCTGTTCTTGAGCAGTTATTTTCAAAGGCACGAGCGGTGCACATTGGATGCCTAGCTTAAAGCGTGACTACATATTTACACAAAAAATTGCTATAAGTAATAATTACTTACGATAAAAAATAAATAAGTAGTCACAGGAAAAACAAAATAAAGTAGCATTTTACTTTATACGCTAGTACACACTCAAAAACAACATTCGATGGAAACTTACTTATCGGAAAACCTGTAGTGTTGATCGAAACATGCACTTGCCATATGTCCATATTACCTTTTTCTCATTAAGGTAGCTAAGGAAGGTAATGTTTTTAGTAATGAAAATATACTTGGAAGCCGTTAAAAAGCTTTTACTTTTGAAATGGGTAGGGTGGTAGTGACATCTCTGTTTTACTCCTTGTGACGGGGACTATTGGGAGAAATAATAAAAGATAAGTTTATAAATGCAACAACTGGGCCTAGAGCCAAGAGGTTTTCTACAATCGCAAACGCTAGAAGAATAGAATGCAAATGTATGGGATTGACATTAGCTAACGAAATGTTGCGTGACAGCTAATGTCGATCTCATATATTTTTAATTCTATTCTATAGCGTTTGCGATAATAGAAAGCCATTTGTCTCAGGGCCCAGGGTGAGAAAGATAATATAAAGAATTAAGTTAAACCTACATGATAGGTTTAAATAATATTAAAGTTAAAATATAATAACATTTAAAAGTCTATTATAAAATAATATCCTTCCATACCTGTGCAATATAATATGTTACTTATTATATTTATATTACCATAATTTTTAAAATTATTTTTATTAAGCTCTGTATTGCGTGCCCTAACAGGGCGTCTTTTGTACATTTGCAATAAACAACTTGAACTTGAAGAATTAAATGATGGGACGAAGATGACTTTCAGTGTGGGCGTAAGTGAGGATACATAGATACTTAAATATTGATAGGCTTATCTGTTAAAGCCTCCGACAGACCAGCCAGAAAATCTGATAAAGTCCTTGTGAACTCCGGGCTCCTATCTAGAAGTTCTCTACTGGCTGCCATCTACTTAGACATCTTGTTTTTTCTCTGAATATCACGTTAATAACCAATACAAGGAATCTCGGCTCCCTTGCTAGATGTGCTAAAATCGTCGGTTTTAGCACATCTAGCAAGTTTCTCTACCAGTAAACGTGTTTCAAGACCTAAGAGCGATAAGTGGCTAGGAAATTACCAGGAACCCATGACAGAGAAGGCAATGCCACGTAACTACAGGATATGGGCGTCCCACGTCCCACTAAGATGCTTGTACTCGCCCCAGCCAATTTCCTTGCAATGTCCCACCAACGCGACTAAAGGGACTAATCTCTGGAAGGAACTCTATTTTACGCTTCATTTCTATTAAAAACTTTTAAATGCTTTAATAGTGTCGATAGGTATTTTATAGGCTTGGTTATTCTCAAGGTTTTTCTTATCAACGGTTTTTATTAAAATAATAAATATATTTTTTTAATTAGATTAATTTTCGTCATATTCACACTAATTATAATTTATTTATTTTCGTGGTAATATTTTCAGAAATAAAATAGTGTATTTTAAATTAATAAAGATATATAAAATTATAAATTTGGTTCCAAAGTTTGGTTTGGGTAAAAAAGGCCTCTTACAGAAGTGGTAAGACAATTATTTGGTCCCTTAATCTACCCCAACCCCACCTCAAAGCCTGACACTGAAGGTTACACATCTTTAAAATCAATCAGTGAAACCGAGAAGGGAAAAAACCAAATGAATTTCTACAAATAGGAAGGTTAATATCGTGACATACATCATTCAAGCCACGGACCGTAAAAAACCGCCAAGTCAAAAGGGATTACAAAAATAGGAAATGAAACACCACGGCCGGGAGCCAAGTTCCGGTGCGGGCACGAACGCAGTAATTGGCTCATAGGTTGGGTTCAATCTTGGGTCCAATAAAAATGGGAACTCTCGTTGACTTTAATAAAGAGGGCCCCGTTTCGGCTCTTCACACGAAAGCTAAACTAAAAGAGGGATTTTTCGTCAGCCAATTAGGCGTGGCAGGATTTTTATAGAGTTATCGTACAGGTACAACGATAAGCGGGCAAAATTGTGTACTAATACTTTATTTTGTTGGTCAACATACGGAACTTAATTCTGTGAATTTACTATGGGGTATGTAATACATGCCTTATCTACAAAAAACACACACACAGCCATGAGCTTCCTTGATCAAAGACAATAAATACACTTTACCTTGATCCATTTCTCAAATGCAGAAAATTAACGCAAAAAACACAGACCTGTGACCACGGAACTAATAATTAAATTTGACATGTATGAAAGTGATACTGTATTTTAGCCTAAACGGGGTAGCTTATACGTAGTATTATAATAATCTAAGGGGGTAGCAAAGACAGCAAAACTTTAAGAGCTGTCAAAATTGGTTTAGTTTTAGTTTTAGAATAGGCAATTTTCTATGACGTTTGTCAACTACTTTTTGGGGTTCCGTACCTCAAAAGAAAAAAACGGAACCCTTATAGGATCACTTTGTTGTCCGTCTGTCTGTCTGCCTGTCTGTCTGTCAAGACCCTTTATCTCACGAACGGGTAAAGGTATCAGGTTGAAATTAATACCATATATTAGGATCCATGAACCACACAAGATCTGAAAATTTCAATTTTTTACAACGACGCAATCAAAAGATATGGCATTTTATGTCCTCATCTCCATACATTTATTCAAAAATGCAAAACCTACAGGGTACTTCCCGTTGACCTAAAATTATGAAATTTGGCAAGAAGCTAGGTCTCACAGTACAAATAATGGGAAAAGTCTGAAATCATTAAATATTACAACATTTCTCACATTTAATAGTAACCAATTGTGGTGAGCTCCCGTTTCAAGAACATTCATATAAGAGAGGGGTCAAGTTGGATGGTCGCTGAGGCGATTTTTGTTTTAGTTCTTTTTAAAAACGGGAACACATACAAACTTGAAAATTGGTATGTTTATAGTGCATAAGCTATAAAATAACAACAAATAATAAAATTTGGTCAAGCGCGTGTCGGACTCAAAAAATCTAGCACATTAACTTACTGAAATTTCAACTAATACAATTATGATTATGTGGTGGTACGGAACCCTCTGTGCGCGAGTCCGACTCGCACTTGGCCGTTTTTTTTTAAGTGTCGATAGGTGGCACCTTCATCACTGGTATTTTCTTTGTAAAATAAATAAAATCTATTTAGAGGAAAACAAACATTTTTATCACATACATTTGACGGTAGCAATCAAACTAACTTGACATTTTCATACTGGGTGACCATTTAGTATCAGTCTTTCCATTTTCTTAAAGATGATCAGCAGTGCCATCTAGTTGAACTTTCAAAAGATTCTGGAAAAGAAAATATTGACACCATTATCCATAGATTTATTACTTCGCGGCGCTTTTATCACATTATCACACAAAAACATGCACACTTATTACACTGCCACCAACTCATACGTGTCCTATTGCATTGTGACATTTTTGACACTTTGGTGTCAGTTGTAGTAATGGTGTCGTTACTTCTCCATTTTTCTACCTGAACAGAAAAGTCTGTAGATTTGTATTAGCTTTTCTTCATAAGTATTTGTTTTTCATTATATTTACATAAGTCTTATTTTATTACACTTATGTATAAATTTAAATCAAACCCGCTTTTCAAAGGGCAATAAGAACACACCTTTAATCCACTCGCTTCAGGCAGTCCGGGCTGTTTGCGAATCAAACGCAGTATCAAAGAGCTTCGTTAAAACACGCACTTTTCTTGGCCTCCAGCAGTTGATGAGAAGTTTGTTTTTTTTTCGCAAAGGATGGGCTAGTTACACAAGTCTGTGAAAATAATTTTGATTTAGGTTGATTTACTTAAAGCAGATTATTATCTCTTTTCGCTTCAAACGTAGATATATTTAAGTACGACTACGTATATGTATATTTAGAATTCTGTAGGTAATATGTAACGTTTCTTTGTTCATAATGTTCATTTTGAACTTATTATTTCTAACTTATATACATTTAGACACATTAAACTTACATTTACATACACATATTATGGAATACCAATTTTACGATTTTGAGGAGTTTTTCGATTTGGATCTAATAATCTGACATTATAAATTTATTAAATGTTTTATAAGAATTTTATTATGTATACCTATTCTTATTTTATACTTATATTCATACTTTAACATATTTTTACTCTTGTAAAAATTGACGTGTAACCATTGTTATTAAATATAATTTCATTAAATTTATTAAAAACCGGCCAATACGAGGGCCACACCGAAATGATCGGAAATAGAAAAAAGTACAAAAATAATACAACAATATTTACTTTCATTGTTTTTCGAAGTATTCTCCGTGACAATCGATGCACTTTTGCATTCTATCAAACCAATTATTATAACAGTAATTCCAGTCTGAAGTGGATATAGTCGAAACGGCCGATTTGTAAGCTTCGACTGCCTCTTCTGGGCCTTGAAATCGTTGACCACGTAGCATATCTTTAAGTTTTAGGAATGTAAAATAATCATTGGGGCTCAAGTCAGGGCTATACGGTGGATGGTCCATTAACTCCACGTTTTCCTGATTTAAAAACGCGATCGTTTTGCGAGCGGTATGTGAGCTCGCATTATCCTGGTGAAGAATGATGCGACAATTCGGATTAATTTTACGAAGTTCTCTTATGAATTCCGGCAAACAAGCTATTGTGTACCAATCAGCAGTAACCGTTCTGCGTTCTTGTAAAGGAATCGTAGCCACATGACCAGTTTTCGATACAAACGAAGCAACCATTTTTTTCGACACGCTACGAGAGCGGACAACTTTTGTTGGCTTGACCTCGCCTTCGAAGACCCAAACAGCCGATTGATGTTTTCTTTCAGGCTCATATGAATAAATCCACGATTCATCACCAGAGACGATATTGTAAACTGCATTTGAGCTCCCTCTATTGAACCGTTGCAGAGTAGACCGACACCAATTAACACGAGCCGACTTTTGTTCCTCGGTCAAACGATGGGGCACCCAGCGGGAAACTAACTTCTTGACACCCAGTTCATCATGTAAAATAGTTTGAATCGCTGTCATACCAATGCTGAGAGAAGCCCGAATCTGCTCGTATGTCACATGTCTATCTTCTTTGATTAATTGGCGCACAGCATCGATGTTATCTTGTGTTACCGCTGTTTTTGGTCGACCAGTAGAAGGAACTGTCGTGAGAGAGGAACGTCCACGACGAAACTCAGTTTTACTGGGTGCTTCAAGTTCATAAACAGAAACAAGCTCGGCGAGACATTGTTCTTGAGATAAACCTCAACGAAAGTTGTGAAAAATTATGGCACGGAAATGTTCCCGCGTAAGCTCCATTTTCCCCACTGACTTGTCAAATTCAAATGGCAAAAGTCAAAAATGGAATTGTGTTTGAAATAATACTACATGTCATAAACCAAAAAGGTTTTAATCTAATTTATTCCTGAGTATTCTATTCCCGATCTTTTCGGTTTGGCCCTCGTAATTGCGAGACGGACTCGCCCAATAAGGGTTCCATACCTGTAAGCTTTTGAGTTTTGATTTTAAAAGCTCCGCGTCCACTTAAACCTGACCCCTTTCTAATATCAGTGTTCATAAAATCTGAGCTCAATAAATAAGAAAAGTTATAAATTTAATTATTTTAGACTTTTTCCTTTGTTTGAATTACCTATTCTAAAGGTTTTGGTTTCATTCATAAGTATGGAGATAGTGACGTAAACGGCCGTATCTATTGACTGTGTTGTCCAAAGTGTTGTTGTAGAAGTTAGAAATTTTTACACCTTTAAGGGTCCATGGACCTTAATAGTTACTTGATAATTATTTCAACCTTATAGCTTTACCCCTTTGTGAGGAAATGGGTCTTGACAGTTAGAAAGACAGACAACAACAAAGTGATCAAAGTGATGTAGTTGGTGCAGACTTGCGCGAGCTACAGGCTGACGACTGGCAGGCTGCGGCACGGGATCGAGACCAGTGGCGAATCCTCGTATCGGAGGCCAAGATTCACTTTGGGTCGTTGCGCCAGGGCGGTAAGTAGTTTTTTTCTGATATAGATATAGGTATGGAACAAAAAATTATGTCATTTTGGTATCTGCTAACAATATTCATCAAAGCAATAATTTCATCAATACTTTCAAGTTTCAAATAACAATAAGAATGATAAAAGAAAATGTCTCTCACAATTTCATGGCAGTTAACAAAATTCAGTGCTGAAAAGAAAAGCAATACTCAGGCAAGTTCAGATATCGCGTCAGAGCGAGTGCCACACCAATGAAGACTTAGTACTGTTGTTCCTACTTCTTATAAGAATATATTGCTTATGTGCCACTACTGAAAGCTGGAAGAGTGGGTCGGGAACTTTTGAGACGATACAAAAGTTCCTCCAATACTTATGCAATAGTCACATCTTTGTCGGTGTCAAATGGCTGTTTGCAGAAGTCAGTTTTCGAGAATCGCTCAATACAATGTGTTCGTAATAATAATTTCAGTTTTCTTCTTCACAAAAAGTTTGTGTTGAGTGAGACATGTATATTAATAAGTGGCGAAGATCGGTTGGACACATGCTCCGTACTACCACACTATAAGTGTTTTCAGTGGTTAGTTGAAATGTGCGAATTGAAGTAAAAAATTATATCAGTAGTTTTTACATGGCCGATGTTTTAAATTAAAAAACCGGCCAAGTGCGAGTCGGACTCGCGCACTGAGGGTTCTGTATAAACCTGTACGTATAAAAGTAAAATTTATGGTATTTTTATTGCTAAAAAACTTTATTATGTGATGTAAGTAACTAAAATTTATATTTGAGTTGATAGAATGATAGGTAAATTGCGGTAAATATGACGTATTAAAAAAAACTACTTATTAGATCTCGTTCAAACCAATTTTCGGTGGAAGTTTTAAATTTAATGGTTAAATTGCATGGTAATGTACATCATTTATTTTTTTTATTATTATCATTCTATTATTTTAGAAGTTACAGGGGGGGGGGGACACACATTTTACCACTTTGGAAGTGTCTCTCGCGCAAACTATTCAGTTTAGAAAAAAATTATATAAGAAACCTCAATATCATTTTTAAAGACCTATCCATAAATACCCCACACGTATGGGTTTGGTGAAAAAATAAATTTTGAGTTTCAGTTCCAAGTATGGGGAACCCTAAAATTTATTGTTTTTTTTTCTATTTTATTGTGAAAATCTTAATGCAGTTCACAGAATACATCTACTTACCAAGTTTCAACAGTATAGCTCTTACAGTTTCGGAGAAAAATGGCTGTGACATACGGACGGACAGACAGACAGACATGACGAATCTATAAGGGTTCCGTTTTTTGCCATTTGGCTACGGAACCCTAAAAATGTTACTGTAGGCTAAGTTTGAATGTATCACCATTTTTACGATAGAACCTTTCTCATTAGGAGTCTTGTTAATTATTTTTTAGGGTTCCGTACCTCAAAAGAAAAAAACGGAACCCTTATAGGATCACTTTGTTGTCCGTCTGTCTGTCTGTCAAGACCCTTTATCTCACGAACGGGTAAAGGTATCAAGTTGAAATTAATACCATATATTAGGATCCATGAACCACACAAGTTTCGAAAATTTCAATTTTTTACAACGACGCAATCAAAAGATATGGCATTTTATGTCCTCATCTCCATACATTTATTCAAAAATGAAAAACCTACAGGGTACTTCCCGTTGACCTAAAATTATGAAATTTGGCAAGAAGCTAGGTCTCACAGTACAAATAATGGGAAAAGTCTGAAATCATTAAATATTACAACTTTTATCACAACTAATGGTAACCAATTGTGGTGAGCTCCCGTTTCAAGAACATTCATATAAGAGAGGGGTAAAGTTGGATGGTTGCTGAGGCGATTTTTGTTTTAGTTCAATTTAAAAACGGGAACACTTACAAACTTGAAAATTGGTATGTTTATAGGGCATAGGCTATAAAATAACAACATATAATAAAATTTGGTCAAGCGCGTGTCGGACTCAAAAAATCTAGCACATTAACTTACTGAAATTTCTACTAATGCAATTATGCTTATGTGGTAGTACGGAACCCTCAGTGCGCGAGTCCGACTCGCACTTGGCCGGTTTTTTTTTTATAAAGACCTCTACAAGTTTATTTTAGACGAGTGAAAGTTTTTATGGAAATTATTTTCAAAAGTTATGAAAATCTGCCTTATTTACCCTCTGCATTTTGGTGTTGCAAAATTTGCCACTCGAGCGCGCTTTTTGTTTACACAACCTCAATTGCCTCACATTTAGAACTGCACGCAAATGTTTACCAGCGGCCCACAAACACAAGCCACGAACGTGAGCACCATTTATATCATTACCACCGTTTATAATTGAGGAAAAAAGGCGGGTAGGGTAGCCTTTTTGAATGAACTCCTTTTGTTACCTCCCTGACAAATGAGGCCATCAAGCCCCAGGTATGATTTCCTCAGCGCGAGAGAAATTTCTGTTCATATTTTTTTAAATTTCGCCCCGAAATAGCAAGTAATCATCATCAAGTCTGTGTACGTAGGGAGCTGATTAAAGAGATTGAAATATGGTGTTTGCTCTTTAAAGTATGTTATGGGAATAAAAAGCCGCAAAATTCTTAAGCACAAGCAGGATTCGAATCTGCGGCTTCCCCAGATGTAACGAAGATCTGTGTGTACAGCGGTCACAAATTTTACAACATTAGGCAGGACCAAGATGACCAAGACGAGGCTGATTAAAGCGTCTCCAGTGCATACAGAGAAGACGCAGGTTTGAATCTTGTCTGTGATTGCGAATTTTTAATGATTTTTAAAATATCCAAACACAGGAAGACGTGTTAACACAAAAATATTATTCAAAGTACAAGTCTGTTTTTCGGTTAGTACTGTTCAACAGGATAAAACGTTTTAAGCCGAAAACCACTACACTTTAGCTTCCGTCTGGTGTATAAAAAGGTGGCAATCGAAAATAAGAAGAACTTTTTGACCCCTCCTCCTTGCTGATTTCCTGTTTTAATACTTCTTTCTCTACTATTATAATTTTGTAAATTTATTTTGTTTTTACATTATAATTTTTTTTTATTGCTATTTTGATGCGCCTGAATCCGAATCACTGATTTTTGGACTTTTTGTCTGTTTATTTTATTGAAACTTTTCTGTTTTATAATTATTTTTTTGACTTGCTTGAACGCTGGTAAACATTTAATATAACATGAACACGAAGTTGCGGACAAAAGCTAGTAAACTATAAAATCAAATTCAAAGTTATCCTCCACGTCAGTGTCGATCATTTCCCACCCGCACTACTGG
The DNA here is from genome assembly GCA_947532105.1 of Athrips mouffetella. Lineage (NCBI taxonomy): Eukaryota > Metazoa > Arthropoda > Insecta > Lepidoptera > Gelechiidae > Athrips > Athrips mouffetella. Next base: position 8,326,090 of record OX383958.1, read on the forward strand.
CACAGTTTGTAGTCTTTATTTACGATGGCGCGACCCATCCGTATATTGTACCCCTAACAATTTCCCTCGAATATTTCCTCCCTGGGCCCTGAGTCAAGTGGCTTTCTACAATCGCAAACGCTATAGAATAGAATAAAAATGTATGGCATTGACATTAGCTGTCACGCAACATTTCGATCGCTAATGTCATTCCCGTACATTTTCATTCTATTCTACTAGCGTTTGCGATTGTAGAAAGCATCTTGACTCAGGGCCCTGTTATTTATCGGCCAAACAATCGTTTGTATCAATTTGGACGGACTTATGCGAAATCGATGAATTCCCCGTGGGGTGATTCTGATTTGTATATATTTCGGAAGTAAAGACATGTTTAGTTAGGTTAATGTTGGTCACAAGTTATCTGTGGTCAAAAGTGTGTCAGTCTGTAGCTGTATAGTTGACAAAAATGTTGATATGAGATCTACTATTGCATAGAGGGTGTTCCAGAAATGGACCGACAGGCTAGGTTGGTTATGTCAAGACCTCCCAAATAAAAAAAAAACAATTAAAAAAAATCTCATAGTTTTTGAGTTATGCTCCGTCACCACGATCTCCGTCTTGACTAAACCTTTCGCCACCTAAGCCTGTCCATTTCTAAGCCACTCTATGCTATAATATTATGGAAAAAGTATTATGATTAATGAAACAGCCTTTGAGATCTCATCATCATCATCATCCGACCGTTTTCGGTCATGACGACCGCTGTCAACTCCTACATAGAGGTGTGGCGTTGATGTGCCCGTAGTATGTGACTTACATACCCAATTTTTGCTGTTAACTCACGCGCACAATGAGGGCACGTGAGTCTACCTTTTACATTATTATAAGTGATGGCCGCTGGTGGTCGCGCCTTAAGTTCGTCGCGCTTAGTGTCGAGGTCTAATAAGCGCTGCTTTTCAAAACCGTCGGTCTTAGTTTTGACCAAGTACCTCCATTCTGATGTTTGCACAGCCAGTTTGAGATCTAGTGGTTAGTTAAAGCGTCCAGCTATCGATCTGGAAGTTCTAGGATCAATTTCTAGGATCAGTTTTCAGGTCAGGTAAGGGTCCGGAGAGGGTGCCACCGGTGTTCTTAGATGGTTCATCAGTTCGGGTTGTTAAGCAATTCAAATATCTAGGTCACATTCTGACCGAGGATATGTGTGATGACCTCGATATGGAACGAGAGCGTAGGGCCCTGGCGATCCGCTGCAATATGCTTGCTCGCCGTTTTGCAAGGTGCTCTAAGGATGTTAAAATTCTGTTATTTAAGACCTACTGTCAAGCCTTCTACACTTGTCAGTTGTGGACAGATTATAAACGAAAATCACATAACATCCTTAGAGTACAATATAACGATGCGTTAAGAATATTACTGAAGCTGCCAAGATTTTGCAGCGCATCTGGTATGTTCGCGGACGCCAGGGTTCCCGACTATTTTGCTGTAATCAGACAACGTGTTGCCGCATTCTGGGAAAGACTAAGGTGTTCCAGTAACAGTCTCATTAAGGTCTGTGTTGATAATATCTATCAAAACAAGATACTTAAACACTGGGTGAGTTTGCACAAGAGTGAGAACAGAAAGTAATATATACTTGTTGGACTTAATCTACTTGTAGATTATATAACTCTGTTTTTTAAACTATATTTCTTTTGTATATGGGTATCTATCTACCTGAAATAAAGTTATAATAATAAATAATAATAATAATTCCCTTTGGGAACACCGTCAAATAAATTTCACTGAGTGAGACTTTCCTCATGTTTAGTTACGACGTTGCAGGTTAAATCATCAAATTTTCCGGAAAGTAAGATGATTCCATGCCTTGAAAGGCAAAAGTCATTGGTGAGCCATGTCTACAATTCTGATATCAGGGTTTGTGGGTTCGGTCATGGTCACCGTCGCGGATGCATTTAGCTGATATGTGAAAATGAAAAAATGAAATAATATTTATTTCCTAGTTTGAGTTAGACACACACATAAATTATGACAGGGGATCCCAAACTAGGACGCAGCCTGTATCTTGGGAGACCTAAGAAATTTACTAATTGCTAGTTTATACTCAACGTACTTATACAGTAGAAAAGTAATGTTTTCAGAAATCTAAGTAGGTAATAATTTTGACAAGACCAACAGTTGATGTCCAGTCACAGATCATTATAATACTATAAACTAGGCCCTGTCGCAGTTAAGACTGGCTGTTTTCCGACCCACGTCAGCTATTTCATACAATCCTTTCAGAAAAAAAAAAAGAGTTGTACAACACATTAACAAAAATAAGTCGGACTGATACCCATTAACTATTCAAATAGGTTGAGCTACCCAAAAAAGGAATACCACACAACACCTTCAAAGGTCTACAAATGTTTCAAAGAAAAGTTGCCACTTAATCTCAAGTAAGCTGACCCTTCAGAAAAGATAGTTTTAGTCCCAAAGAATGTAAGCGATGGTTTAAGTCTAAGAGGAGAAAGAAAGCTCGAGTAGGTAAGTTACTTACAATGAATAGCTACAACATTATAATTATTTACCCATAAGGTGTGACTTCGTGTGTTTGTGTGTAGAATAGTTTTAGAATATGCTTGCCCAACTTTATTGCAAACGAAAAAATAAAAAAAATATTAGTATTATAGTATTAGTCCTACTAATATTATAAACGCGAAAGTTTGTAAGTATGGATGGATGGATGGATGTTTGTTACTCTTTCACGTTAGAACTACTGAATGGATTTTAATGAAAATTTACAATAATATAGCTTATACATCAGAATAACACATAGGCTACAATTTATAAACCTGCGCAGACGAAGTCGCGGGCACCAGCTAGTAGTATATAAAGGGGCCTAAATAGGGACGGGGGACATCATTTTAAATTATCGTTACTAGGTCAAGTGGGGTATTATATGAAAAGGCTTTACTTGTACAACTCTTAGTTTTCAATTTATGATGAAAAATGTCTTGTTTCCGAAGTTTACAATGCGAAAAATCTGAATTAATCGTAGTCGATAGAGGTTTATGTACATGTCGCAGGCAAATTTTATTATTCGTCGTTTCACAGTTTAACTTGGCATTCTAAAATTTATAGCATAAAATTTTTTTAAATTCGGCCTTTCACAAAACGGCGCGTAATTCGTCTCTGGCACTCGCCGGCCGCTACCGCGGCACGTTCGCTTCGCTCGCTCGGCGCGTGCGTCATGGTCGCATGGTAACCTAACCCAACCTAACCGATCCCTGCTCGGTCCCTAAACGAACCCTGCTTGTTAAAGGGATCGGATAGGTTGGGTTTACCGTGGCTAACGAACCTAAAATGCACCAGTCATCTAAACCCGTTTGCAATCTGCCGGCGCCGATCTACAATTTGCCGACCGTAAAAGTTTGCTCGCCGTTTGTAAACGGCGAATTATACGATTTTCCTGCGACATACATATTACAGCAAAAATAAAACGATCTCTCTAAGTAGCACATTTTCTTAGGAATCCTGTGGGCCCTGAGACAAGTGACATTTTACTATCGCAAACGCTATACAATAGAATCTTACTAGGGTCTTACTACAAAATAGGGTCTTACTACAAAAAAGTTAGACTTATTTTCGACTTCTGCGCATCAATGAAATAGACTGAGTTATTTGGTACGATTTTTTTAATCAAGTGTTCAATAGATGACTAACTTTTTACTTTTGAGCGGAGCGAGAAAGGCATTTTATTCGTGAATAAAAAAGTTTTTCTATCTTTCTCAAAAATGTGTTCCATATCACTTATACATCATAAAAAACAAGTCTCCCAAAAATTTCCGTCCGTCGGTCGGTCGGTCGGTCCGTCGGTCGGTCGGTCTGTCCGTCACGCTTTGGCCTAGCGGCTAAACGAATGGTCCGATTGACACCATATTTGGAATTTAGGAGTTTTATGCAAATCCATCAAAGGGTTCTAAGTGGTTTCTGGCTGGCTCTCATTTTGAGGGTAGCTGTCATACAACGAAAATGATAAATTGTAATTTTCTCAAAAACGGCTCATAGAATCTTGATGAAACTTTGCATGACCAAGCATCTCCATATAAGATATCTTGCGCCAGTATCAAATGATCTGTGTAATTTCATATAAGGGGTGTTCCTGTACCACCAAATCGTAAATATGTGATTTACCCAAAATTGGTTCCATTGAGTTTATTAAAATTTTCTATAATATTACTCCTGGATTGATTGTCTACCTGACTGGATATTATTTATGACTTTTTTCAATAAAATTTAGAACACAGGGTGTTCCCAAAACTTAAAGGGCTTGCTCAGTAGACCAAACTGAACAATTATCCATAAGGAACATGTGTAGGGAAATTAAATCTCCATTCAAGTATCCTACGGTGGTATCCATTGATCTGTGAAAATTCATATAAAGGGTGTTCCAGTACTACCAAAAGTTAAACATGTGATTTACTCGAAATCGTTTGAGGTTTGTTTGTTTTAATGTTTGACAATTTGAATTCTGAATTGATCTGGATATTTCATTCAAACATTTTTTTTTTAAAACGTAAATAAAAGTTTGTATTTCCATACTATGTGTATGGCATTACAAATTTAAGTTTGCGGTTGATAGTTTTTCCTTGAGTATTGCGAGAACGTAAGTGCAGTGCTGCTGTACCATTTATTTCTAGTAAGACTATATGGGTTTGATATTAGCTGTCACGTGACATTTCGTTAGCTAATGCCAATCCCATACATTTTAATTATATTCTGCTGGCGTTTGCGATAGTAGAAAGCAACTTGGCTCTAGGCTCTGCTAAGAAAGCAAACTAGTTTTGCAGTCCTAAAAATGGACTCTGCTCAAGATGAATGTTGCCGCCCACTGCTTCCTCACTGTATCTCACCAACTCTTAGGTACCCTTTACCCTGGATTTGGTTCAAGATAATAAGCATCATTTTATTAGAGAAATAAAAATTTATTCTATAAATAAATTTTTATTAACTTATGATTTAAGAAATTTTTTATGTTTTATATGGTTTATGCCAAATTTAATTTACGGCACGGAATTGTGGGCGCGCGCGGGTGACTGGCGCCGCGTCTTTGTCATGCAAAAGCGAGCCGTGCGTGCGGTGGCCTCGGTCCCTGACGATGAATCTGCGCGCGAACATTTTAAAAACCTTCATGTACTGCCTCTTCCTTGCCTGTGGGTGTACAGCGTTGCAGTATTTGTGTTTACACACTTAGAATCTTATAAACGAAGAGGAACAAACTCTACATACTCCCTTCGTAGCAATAAACGCCACAACCAGCTGATCGCTCCCAATCATAAATTAGTAAGATCCGAGCAGTCGGTGTACGTTGTCGGTCCGACGGTGTACAACCGGCTGCCGGACAAAGTGCGAAATGCAACTTCCATGCCGGCTTTTAAGAACAGCCTTAAAAAATGGCTACTAGATAGACAATTTTACGAATATCATGACTTTTTTAAAGTAGATGAGTCTTAAACGCTTATTCTTATTATAAATAATTGTATTTTACCAATTATCATTATTATTTTGTATATCTCAAATTTTATATTGACTTATAACAATTGTTATAGAATAAATTTTCATTTTCATTTTCATTCATTTTCATCTCCTGACAATACTATAATTTACAAGAACAGTCAAAATATAAACGCGAAAACTAAATGTTTCTTCAAAATTAAAAATCAAAGCAGAAATGAATTTCCCTAATTTTATGGGCTCTATAAGTACACGCTCGTGGTCAATAAGTATCCGAAAAAGCCAAGAACGTGAACGTGATACGTCTTTGGGCCTCGGCGTGAATATGGATGCCACGTAAAAATATTGTTTTACACTGTTATAAAATTTTAATAAAATCTGCAATAACATGCCAGTAACTGACTTGGTAAGACGGCCTGTATAAAAACAAATACCTAAAACACCGAAGACTGAACAATTTTCGAATCTCAAAAGACAGGTATTACTCGAGTAACAATAAGCAGTAATACATTATGATCACAAAGGCAAAAGAACGAAAGAATGAAAAGAAAAAGGCACAAATCAATGGGCGAGAAATTGAGAAAGTGTCAAAATGGCGGAAATGTTTAGAAGGCAACAAATAACGGGAGTTATCGAACACAAAGGCCATTAATTCGATCATTTTTTGTTACAAAAAGCAAGGGCATTCTTTGTTGAGCTTGCGTAATCTTTCCCAATCAAGATAGGGTTAGACGACCCAAAGGGCGCACGCAGATGCTTACCTTTTGCTGGAAGAGAATGCTAGGGCTTCTTTCTAATAGTTTGGGAATTCACTAATATGAGCTAAGACGTTTGCTACTCGTGGTTTCATGTTTCTACACAAACTGTGAAATGAACATCAGTTTTTTTTATTAAAAAAACTGATGAAGACAAAAATTGTTGCTTCATTTTATCATAAATCTACACAAATCCAGATCTTTGATCAAAAACCAAACACTATTTTAAACTAAACCTAACGTAAACTATCCTAAAATTAATAAATACAGGCCAAAATCTGTAAATTTTTACAAGCACGTATTATACAAGATGTAACAGAAAGGGTATATCAACCCTGAAGGATGTGATTCTGCTCATGAAACTGAACAACTTTCTCTAAGCAACATGGGTCGAGTATTAAAATAAAATTAAATATTTTACCTCTCAGCTGATTCAGTTTCTATGGGAGGTAATTTTTTTTTAACCTATGTTCGTTAGGGAAAAGTTGTTCAGTTTTATCGGCACATTCACATCCTTCTGGATTGGTTTACGCTTTTTGTTACACCCTGTATAAATTTCTTAGGAAATGTTCAATGTGCATAATATTTCATACATTTCCCAAACGTTCACACATCGTATACTCAAGTTTTGTAATATTTTTTATACATACCATCTGCGTATTTATTAGGAAGCCAGGTAATTAGAAAAGCCTAAAGTCAGGGGCAACAGCTGGTATCTCTTAAACAGGAATATGAATTTTAACCAAAATTCTTTTATGTAAGTGCCCTAAAGGTCTACGTCCCTAACTCTTCCATATAACGAGCCATTTTCTAGCTCTTTCCCCTTTGCGTATTCATTAGGGAGCCGTTGCGACGAATTCCCGGAATTATATTCTCGGGATTATTCGCTTACACAACAAAAACAAGATTGTGACACGCCCTTTATGGGACCGAATACATTGCCTCAAGCATTTTAGATGTAGAGGCTTCAGCAAAGATTGTACTTGGCGGAAATAAATACTTAGGTAAATTTGTTCAGGTTTGATTTAAGCACTGTGCATTCACAAGAATATACAATTCATTTTTATTTTATTTTACAGTATTATTATACTAGTACACAAAATTGCACAAAATTTTACAGAAAAGACTATAACTACAGGACATAAACAAAGGCGGCTTATCTCCAAAAGAGATTTCTTCCAGCCAACCGAAGACAGTGAGAAAGTTGCATCAACGGGAACACAATAGTGCAGAAAATTAAAAATATATATATATATAAATAGTAATATCAATTTGACATTACAAATATGTAGGTATCATAATTAATAAATAATAAAATAGACTAGACTAAATAGACTAAAAATAGATAGAGGATACATAATATGATGAATAAATACATAACAGATTATACTACATAAATAAAATGATGAACGCTTTACAGACAGATTTACAATGATGATGGCTATGAAGCAACTTGTGATAGAAAATGATCATTTAACCTGATACTAATGTAACATGTAACAAAAAGAGGTAAATATACCCTGAATGATTAAACTGAATTATTTTATCTAAGAAACGTAGACATAGCGTCACTGCTTACAAAACATAGCATCGTTTGGTCAACTCAGTCCACCTATGATAATGATAATGATAAAATGTATTTATTTCTTCTTCTACAAACTACTTAGATACAGCAAAAAGAATGAAAACATAGAGCTATAAGCCTAACTTAAAACTATAGTATGTAGAAAACAGGAGCTTAAACAAGGAAAACCCTGTGTCATAGGACTCCTGGTCTTTCCCCAAGGATACGGTAGAAACTATAAGGCAGCAAAGATTTACTTAATTTAAACTTATAGAAACAAGCAGCAGTGATCTCCAGCCCTCTTGAACGGATGGCAGCAAGTAGGTTGTAATAAAACCAGTATAACCTTCAGGGCTCAGATAGACAGGCTAGTAAAGTATGCTACTAAGTAGCAAATGCTACCTAGTAGCATGTGAGTAAGCTTGACATAAGCATGCTTCTAGCATGCTTATTTTACCGCCGTTCAATTTTCTAGCATGCTACCTGCGGCGCGGTCGGAAGGGAGTGGGTTTACAGCACGTGTGAACAGGATTGCTTATGTTATGAGCATGCTAGTGTCAATCAGTTGAAAACTGTGCACAGGTGTTTATAGCATCAAAATACAAGTAAATGTGTTCTGTGATCAAAATGGACGATTTTATTAAGTTCAATTCGAAGGACCACCTGATTTTTAATTTTCACTAACGTCTTATAGAATATACTCTGGCAGACCATCAGATAAAGTATACTCATACGTTAGTATATACCCACTAGCCTTCCGCCTGTGGTTTCACCCGCATTAAGTGCGTTTTCCCGTAGGAATAAACTGTTTTCCCGCGGTAAAAAGTAGCTTATGTGCTATTCCAGGACGCCAAGTTTCATTAAAATCCATAAAGTAGTTTTTGCGTGATAGAGTAACAAACATCCATCCATCCATCCATACTTACAAACATTCGCGTTTATAATATTAGTAGGAAGGAAGTAGGATATCTCTAGGCAGACAGCTTGCTACTAAATGACATGTGTGTCAAGAGTATTTGTTTTGATCATGCTTATTTAGTAGCATGCTAGAACCTGACGGAAACGAGCATGCTTTTTGCAAGCAGGTGTAGACAGTTCAAGAGCATGCTCGTTTCTATGCATGTCTACCTAAGCCCTCAGTGTTGACTTGTGTTCCATTGACGTAATATAACGCGCGCTCCGCTTCTAGACTTCTTGCGCGTGGAAAAAAAAATGTTAATTTGGTTTACCCACATCTATTCCGCTACTTTTTCCTTCAAATCATAATAGTAGATATCATTGGAGTTAATATTTTAATTTAAGACTGATAATTATTTCAGTTTTACTAGAAATTTTCGAAATATAGTATGATTCACAAAAATTAAATATCCAATATAATGTAGTTTATTAGTAGCAAATGTAATAAATTTGCTTTTTAAGTCTAATATTTCGATGAAAGCATCAAATTGAATGTCGCAGTTACAAAGGACATATACCACGCTGTGTTCCACTCGGTTCAAACGAACAATTACTCGTTATAGTGAGACTATATTACTTTCAATAGCGACTGACAAGAAAAAACCAGCCAAGTGCGAGTCGGACTGCGCACCTAGGGTTCCTTCATCATGACATCCCATCAAACGTCGACTACAGGACAGGGAACTCCCTCCAGAATTCCAGCTTTGGCTGAAACAATGTGGAGGGGAATGGTGCCAGCCGTAACGCTAACAAGCGTGGTGACTATGATAGTCACCACGCTTGTTAGCGTTACGGCTGGCACCATGGACAGCGGTTGTTGGTGACCGCAGTAAGTAAGATGTTATAATACACAGGAGGACGCTGCTGCTCATCCTCTAGCTTATAACCCTTAGTCGCCTCTTACAACACCCACGGGTATGTATGGGTTGGTACTATTCTTTGCCGGCACCACACGGGACAAGGATTCCTTACCACCACATAATATTGTATTAGATGAAATTTCAGTAACTTACTACAATAGATTTTTTGAGTTCGACTTAATAAATAAATGAATTAACGAACGAACGAACGAATGAATAAATGAATAAAATAAATAAACTTTTACTTCTCCCTTTTTAGTCTTGGAGTCGGTTACATTTTTTCAATTTTACTTTTTTGTAGAGAATGCTATACTGCATACCACTGATCTCCTTTCCATACAAACTCAGATATTTTACCAAACATAATACACGGCACGTTGGCATGGCGACTTATACAGGGTGTTAATTTAATTGCGTGCCATAGCTTAGGGGGTGTTTCAGTAACGATAAAGGAACACAAAAAAATATAAAAAAAAAATCCGACAAAAAAAAAACTAAAACTCCATTGAAACTTAACTAACGCGGAGGGCAATCACCCGGACGGAGCACCAGTGGTACGCAGTATCAGTGGATAAGGTAGGCCCATACATAACTGAAACTCTTTCGCGCGCTTTTGATAGCGCGGTGCTCCAGGTCATTGGTCTTTGCGTTAGTTTAGTTTCAATGGTGTTAAAAAAAAAATTTAAGAAGGATTTTTTAAAATATTTTTTTTGAGGTCCTTTATCGTTACTGAACCACCCCTTAAGCTATTGCACGCAATTAAATTAACACCCTGTATAATAGTCACAGCATCCCAAGAAACGTCCACTGCAGGACAAGAAGCTCTTTCCAGAACTCTAGCAAAAACGCACTGTACTTTGGAGAGGATTCCACCACGGGATTTCACCCAGCGTTGCGGCTGGCGACCGCTGTTGTTGGTGACCGCAGTACGTAAGATGGTTCAATACACATAATGATGCTGCTGCCAATCCTCTGTTTCATAAGTCCTTAGTCGCCTCTTAACACTCTCTCTTTCACTTCTCCATACAAAATATCATGCGATCACTACGTTACATAATAATACATACATTTCCTTCACCCAAGAAACAAACCTTAACTGTCTAATTGGTTTTCAATAACCCTTTTGGAAGCACTTGAGTGAGATGACCTCAATTTGACAAGCTGACCTCATGAACCAAGACAAATGAAGTGGGTTACCCCCGAATGTATACAAGATGTAACATAAAGGGTATATCAACCCTGATAGATGTGATTCTGCCCATAAATCTGAACAACTTTCCCCAAGGACCATAGGTAGAAATGCGATAAAATAGTTATTTGTTATGCAAGGCAGCAAAAGCGTTATTTGGCGTGAGTGCCTTGTATTGAAACCTGAGCAAGCGAAGGTTTCAAGGCACGAAACGCAAAATAACTTTGCTGCCGAGCGAAACACAAAATTTTTCACATCACTAAAGTGAGGAAGCAGCCAGTACCGCAGCAGTGGAGGTCTGCCATACTGCATCACGTTCGAATTTCAAAAACCTTTTGCCCGCTAGCGGCCAAAAATCGCTTTTGGCCGCAGAAAAACCGTTTGCCCGCTAGGGGCCAAAAATCGCTTTTGGCCGCAGAATTTAACCGACAAAACAAATGTTTCCGAGCTTTGGAGGTGAAAAAGATATTACCTTCCATACAAAATGCGCTATCAGCTGATTTTGTTTCTATGGGAAGTATATATTTTTTTTAATTTTTGACCTATGTTCCTTGGGGAAAGTTGTTCAGTTTCATGGGCAGATTCACATCCTTCAGGGTTGGTATACCCTTTTTGAAACACCGATACAGGGTATGTATACAGGGTGTAACAGCAGGGTGTGATATTATCTGCTCATGAAACTGAACAACTTTTCCCTTGGAACATAGGTCGATACAATTTTTTTAACCTCCCATAGAAATTGCATCAGCTAAGTACTAACGCATTTTGTACTGGAGGTAATTTTTTTTATCGTATTTTGGCCTATGTTCCTTAAGAAAAGTTGTTCAGTTTCATGGGCACTATCACAATCTTCAGAATTCTTAAACTTTCAACCTTCGATTACGCCTTGGACCGTAGACAAGTGGCTTTCTATGATCGTAAACGCTTGTAAGATAAAAATGTATGGGACTGACATTAGCTAACGGTATGTTGCGTGACAGCTCATGTCAATCGTATATATTTTTATTCTATTCTATTAGCGTTTGCGACAAAAAAAAATACCTCCTTGCTTCGCTGTGGTTTACGAATGGTTTACGTTAATAGAAAGTCACTTGTCTAAAGGCCCTTGTATACTTAGTAACCTGTGAGGTTACGTCAAAGCGATCAAAACACAATCGCTACCCTTGTCACCAAAGCCGCAGTGTTACCGCACGCACCGAACTAATTGCATTTGTGATTCTCTGTGAAGTTGGTAATTAACTGGATCCGGTCGTATTGCAACCACGAATAAATTATCTCACAAAGTACGCACAAGTTTACGTCAAACGCTTTGCTTGCAGTTCTTTCTTTCATAAAAAAACGACAAGTTGTATATTTTATCTTCTTAGTGCTCTCTTGCATCCAATCGTGCGCGATTTTTATTTAAACGAGATTTTTGTTTGTTCGTATGGTGCTGGCTACGATTCACTTTCATCTCTTCATAACTTCCCATGAAACATCCACCTCAGGACAGGGAGCTCCCTCCAGAATTCCAGATTATACTGGAACAATGTGGAGAGGAAGTACCATAATCACCACGCTTGTTAGCGTTGCGGCTGGCGCCATGGACTGCAAGTTGTTTGTGACCGCAGAATTTAAGATGGTACGATACATAGAAGGATGCTGCTGCCCATCCTCCAGTTCATAATTTCTTAGTCGCCTCTTACGACATCCATGGGTAGAGATAGGTTGGTACCATTCTTTGCGAGCACCACACGGGTAACCACAACGGGCACCACGGGTGGGTGTCGTAAAAGACGGCGAAGACGGCTAAGGAATTTCGAATCTGAGGTTAGGCAGCAGCGTCTTACATACTGCGCTCAAGCGTGGTGACTATGATAATTCCCTTATAAAGGAAACCACGAATTTTGGTTGACATAGTGATATAGATATACCTTTGAATAAACATAAATATTACAACTGCTACTAATAATAGTTCTCGAAGGCCTTTTACTCCATTTTTTCTTCTCCAAGAAACAGCTCTACGACAGTGACAAATTGGTACCTAGAGAAAAACTTTTGTCTCTAATTATTTGTTAATTTTTTCCTGCCTTCTTTTGAACGGAACGCTTTTCCACATATATACTCGTATATTTGGGTTCACGTAGTTTCTCTTAAGAATACTTCTTACCTACTTGTAAATTAAGCTCGTGACATTTTAGTGGTGCTAAGTAGCTATCCGAAAGCTAAAGTGGAAATGGGCGGGACATTTGGCCAGATACGAGGATGGAAGATGGACGAAGAGAGTTACAGAGTGGCGTGGACCTGGGCAAGGGCATCGCAGGCCGGGCCGCCCGCTTAAACGCTGGACTGATGACATTCGCGCCACTGCCGGCGCTTACTGGACACGACAAGCAAGAGATAGGGAAAACTGGAAACAACTGGAGGAGGCCTTTACCCGGACGGGGGTTCCCAACAATGCAGACTCTTAATAGTTAATGACTAATGAATGACAACCAAAAATTTGGATAAATGTTGTATCTTTAAATAAATTTGACATGTGTATAAAAATGCTGACATAAAAAAGGATGTACTATTATTGATTTATTATTAACATATTTTTCTTGACAAGGTTAAAAAAAAAAAAATACTGCAAAAATTTTAGATTACTTGAATTTTTTAAATTAATTTTAACCATTTGATTACCATTTGAATTTTTAATTAATCTTAACTATTCTTTTATTTTAAATTACACTGGTCAATACTCAATAGGTCGTTATTCTCTTTCTTTTATATTAGGGAGCAAAAATAAAAGGCTTTTTATTTTATTTATTTAAGTAGCTATCCCTCCATTTTCCTAGTTTGTCAAATGCTCTGTCAAATAGAGCAATCATATTAGTATTGCCAAAATAGAGCGAATGGAAAAAAAAAGTGAAGTGAAGTGGAATTTTCCTGCTCACAGCTTATACAGCGTGATTTTTACTTTTATGTATTGTACTTTTATTTTTTATGTCTTTCGATCTATGTTCCTTGGGAAAAGTTTTTCAGTTTCATGGGCAGAATCATCCCTTAATTTTTTTCTGGTAAATAAAAAATTACGCTGTAGTCTGACCGCAACCGCTGTTATACCGCACCTTACGTATGCGAGTGGCGAGACATCGGGGCATCGCTCGTCATCGCTTACGGCAGAAACTAGTTTTTGCTCTTTCCTTCCTACTCTCCCACCTCCCCAAGCATACCTAAAACGCGGTACAGTAGTTGCGTTCAGACTATAGCTACCTCACGCAGCTCTAGTGGGAAGGCACCCTAAAACTAGTTATGTACAGTCAAGCAAGAGTCTGCTGGTCATGCTTGACACATCCTTGAAACATCTTTCATAATGCACTCGGCTTAGGAATCCTCTGCCAGCGTCTGTATTCGCGAGTGAATAGGCTTCTTCTGGGCAAGTTATTGTTGAACTCATCTCTGTCCTCAAGATTAAATCGCAGTCAAGAGTAAGCCCATTGACAAAAAAAAACACTCTTAGCTCGACTTTAAAGTTTAAATGTCTAGGCTCAAATTTGACTTCACTGTGGAAAATATGTACCGTGTGGTGCCGGCAAAGAATAGCACCAACCCATACATACCCGTGGGTGTCGTAAGAGGCGTCTAAGGGTTAACTGGAGGATGGGCAGCAGCATCCTCCTTTGTATCTTACTTACTGCGGTCACCTACAACCGCGGTCCATGATGCCAGCCGTAACGCAAACAAGCGAGGTGACTATGGTACTTCCCCTTCACAATTTTCCAGCAAAAGCTAGAATTCTGGAGGAAGCTCCCTATCTTATAGTGGACGTTTCATGGGATATTATGATGTGGAAAATATACTTAAGATATACAGGTAGGTTGATGTCTGTAAACCTCTCAGGTGGTTGCTCTACCCACAAAACTGAACAACCTTCCATATGTCGAAACACAAAAAAAAGCTTTTACCCCCATTGTCATAAAAATTAACATATAGTCCAGTCAATCTACGAAAGTTTGTATGCAGATAAGGTTGCATTAAATGCACTTACCAGTAAAAAAAAAATAAAAAAATTTAAATCAGAGTAATCCCAACATAACGTGGATATTCTTAAAACCAGTAAAAGGTGTATAATATTTAACATGTAGCACAGGTCAGCTTATACTGGCACTTTTACAAAAAAATGTGTTTTTACAAAATTGCCGGATTTAATTATTTACACCTTCAAATAGCTTATTATATTACTATTTTAAATTAATTTATCTAAAGTTGCATTAAATGCAACCTCCAATCGTAGATTGACTGGACTTATAAAAATTCGCCTATGTCGATTTATTTGATAACGACACCAAACTTGGCTTAGTAGTCTAAAATCTAAATAAATCCGCAAAAATATTTTTTCCAGCGCACAGGCAGTTTGGTATTTAGCCCCCTGTCTCCCCTCTCACTGACGCAGAGTTTGACTAAAAGTTTGGTTTGGCGTTCTGGCTGAAGTTTGACCTGTGTAACAACCATACAGTGGCAGAACTCTACTCGAAGCTGGTCAACTTCAATAAGATATCCGAGAAAAAATTTTGGTCCTCCCATAAAAATCTTGTGCCGGCAAAAGTGGGATTTATATGTGGTGACTAAAATTTTTTCTCGTTTTTTGAAACATGTTCCTTTGGCAAAGTTGTTGAGATTCGTGTTCTGAGCAAAGTAGTAAAATTTGGCCCAGGGTCTAGAAACAACCCTGTATATATAATATTTTCTACAGTCAACAGCATTTTGAACTTGACAAATTTAAACTTGGTACAGTCAAGAGCAAGTCAATTGTCACGGAGCGGGGCTGCATGCCTCGCATGCTGCCTCCTTTCGATCTTTTTAGGCAATACAACATTCCAGAAATTCACTATTCCCCTCTTTACTGTCCCCAAGTTAATCCTGTAGAACGCTATAACAAAACAATTATAACCGCTATTGCTTCCTTTGTTAATCAAGATCATAGGTCTTGGGACTTGAATTTATACAAAATTCAATTCGCGATTAACTTCGGTTAATGAGGTAACTAAGTTCACACCCGCCTTTCTAGTTTTTGGGCGTGAACTGGTACCATGCGGCTCTATTTATCAGAACACAGAATTATGTGACGACTTAATTTTTGCTCCACGTAGTATATTTGCGGACAATGTAGGTCTACTTTCACCACTATTTTCTGAGGTTCAAACGAGACTTTGGTTGTCTCATCAAGCTAATGCTTCCCGTTACGATCAGCATCGTCAAAGGTTGGAATTCAACATAGATGACGTGGTTTGGAAACGTAATTACACATTAAGTGCTGCTGGCAAATATTATTCTTCAAAACTTGCACCTAAATTTATAAAATGCAAGGTGACAAATAAAATATCTCCATTAGTATACGAGTTAGCGGATATGACGGGTCATCCTCTTGGACGATGCCACGTCAAGGATATTAAGCCTAAAGCTAGCTTTAATTGATTTATTGTTTTAATTAATTAAATAATTTATTGATCCTTCATATCACTTTAATCAATAATTGAATTTGTAATATTAGCTTATGTTACAATTTGTTTTTCTTACTTTTAATATGTTCTTTTCATTCACTTACTTGTGTGAATATTGTTTTGTTTTACATTGCTTTTTGCGCGATATCGCGATATTTATGCTATACCTGTCCATATCTACTTTAGTTTAGGTATGCTCATTGAACTTTTATGTACTGTAACAACACGTAACCTACCTAAATGGATATTGAGACTGGAATTTAATTATTTTAATTCTGTATTAATTTTGGCCATGTACATGTGATCGTCTAACTTTAACATCTAAAAGACCCATACATTGTGGATTGGTAATTAGATTTATTAAAGAAAAATAAGTTGATTTGTGGTAATATAGAAGAAACTGAAATAAAAAGTGAAAATAATTATAATATAATAAAATTATTTAAAATAATACATACCAATTCAGCCCGCTAGCTTGTGTGTGATGTCAAACCGAGCGCTACAGATTCTTCTCGATCGCGCGTCACTTTCAATTTCTAGGTGACCTAGGTTTCCTAGATCTAGACCTTATAGTGGGAAGTAAAATTAAATTAAGCACGTGGTCTCTTCGTCTCGCGTTGCTGGAATGAAAGTGACTCAAAACCAGGGATAGGGTTTGGATGAAGACTTGAAAGTCTAGAATTAGGTTTCCTATAGATTTTTAGATTATCTGGGACTCCCATCCAACCTAGCATCCCAGGCCTACCTACAAAACCTAGAACAATCCTACACCCGAAGTCTGAGCTAGGTTACCTAACAAACCATCTCGCACATCATTCTGATCGTCTCAAAATAACATCCATCTCCACCTGCCTATTTATCTACGATTAGTAAATTGTTTTATATCCATTTGATCCAAACGAAACAAGATTCGACACTCAATTTTAACGTGTAAGAGTGCTAAATATTGTCCCTCTATAATACAGGCTAGGCGACTTAGGTAATCTAACCAGTACTATATTCATGGAACATTAGATAAAACCAATTTACTAAATTAATATTGTCTAGTAATATTGAATAATTATTAGTAAATTTAAATAGAACACTTTTATAAATGCGTATGTTATATCGATTAATTTTATTGTGTATTCATCGATATAACTTTACCTACATCACATTATAGTTTTATACATCCATCACCACCTAAGTGCCCTAATAACCTAGCATAAAATGAACCCAACCTAATTCTCACGTTGGCTCCATAAAACACAGGATTCAGCTGCACCTAGATTTAACTCAGAAAACTTGTCGTTGATCACCCCAGCACCTTCTCAGATGACCTATCATTTCAAGAGACCTAGCTAGCACTTTTAAATGAATAGTAGGAAGTCTGAAATAAACTCACCAACAACGAAGCCATAAATTCCCGGCGGGAAAGACACAAACACGAAGCCCTCTCGTACAATACCTGTAGCCCGTTCACTGCACTAAATTGAAATATAATTATAAATTACTTTACACAATTTTACACTTGCAAAAAAAAAGTAAGTTAGTATTCCCTATTGCAAAACGCCTGACACTTCTTTAATCAGTCAACCTACACGTCTAACATTTTACACTAATGCGCATTAGGTACCTAAATTAATATCTAGCCTACTGAACCGCAGTCGCTAAGTACTATTTTTTTAAGCTCTTATTCTATATCCTATCGTACGTAAAGTCAGGCGCCGTCTCTAAATCAAACCTTAATTTTAACAACTAAAGTACTATAATCAGGCGGCCGCCGAAAAAAATAATAATTTGTGCACGTAATCCCTATTCTAAAGCCTAGCGCTGACTGCCTGCCCCCTGCATCTCCTTCTTTCAAAATTCCAAATAATCCTTACAATTTTATACCTGCCGCAACACTCTACTGAAATGAATCTTATCTTAATACAAAAACAGTACAAAATACTATAAGCGCAATGCAATTTGGCTGCAGTGTGTAGTTGTGTCACCATGCCCTTTGTCAAATTTCTAGGAAGAATTGGTCTTACAATCATACGTATACTGCGTCTTTTTACCAAAATGAATCTAATTACAAGGCATTACAGTCCACTACGAGTGCAATGCTATTTTGTAAGCGAGAGGTCTATTTAGATGTACAGTCAAGAGAACGTTCAGCTTGACACGTTGGACTTCGTACCATAACTATTTCAATCTCCGCAAGAGCTAAAGACATACTGCGAGTGTCAAGCTTTACCTGTCGTTGACCGTACCTGTTGTAAATTGAATAGTGGTGAAATATTATAGGGTCTTATTTGTTTTAACTTAGTAAGTCTATATCATTTTATACGTTTATTATTAAATTCCTAAAACTGTGACGAATAATATCGTTACATCGCCCCTTTATTTCCGAGTTGGATTGATATTTTCCATAATTAGCAGAAGACAATGAGGAAATAACAATAGGAAAACTAAATTTGTGCTTATCAATATAAAGATCACTTCAGTAGTTTTTTATTATTATTATTGATGTCGTAGGCCTTACACTAAACGTTTTAAATCATCTTACACAAGTACTAGCACTCCTGCTAATGTTGTATTCCCACATCATTTACCACTGCTGTCAATAAACCTTAATTTACCTTACGCCCCTAGCTTTGAAAAATCTTTCATACTCGTACTTCTTATAAGAGTAATGTCTTCCTACATCATTCAACCCTTCTTGAAATAAACCTAAACAAGACAGACTTACTTTCAGATATTCAGTTCAGTAGTTTTTGCATGTTAGGTTGTTGTTTTATGCAAAACGCCCCTAAGAATTCAAGAAATATGCATACTTTACATAATTATACCTAATAATGCACTTCTAGTATAAGTTCAATACACACTAAATACAAACTTATTTCAACTCTATTTCTAATAGGATTATATTTGTGTCCTATTGGAATGATCGTATTAAGTCAAACAAGACCCAATTCTGATTGTTGATTGGCACAGTGGTAGTGCACTTGCTTACCGCGCAGAAAGTTTCGGGTTCGATACTTGATCGAAATCGATGTCAGAATGTTACTAATGATTTGAAGTCTGAGTATCTGTGTACTGATATTCTACACTTTTCTTGATAGTAACAATAAAATAAATATTTTGAAATTAACCGTAACTATTATTTCCTTGTCCGTGTGGTACCGGCAAAGATTAGTACCAATCTGACTCTACCCGAAGGTGTCATAAGAGGCGACTAAGGGATCATGAACCGGAAAATGGGCAGCAACATTTTTCTGTATATCGTCTCATCCCAACTGCGGTCACCAACAACTCTAGTCTCCAGCCGCAACGCTTACAAGTGCGTTGGTAAATCCCCTTTTAGTACCAAGCGTTTTTATTGAAGGTCTGCAATGAACGTTTAACCGGGCGAAATATTATGATGATGATTCTTTCCTAATAACAATAGAACATCGACTGTGGTGAAAACCTAAGTAGATTAGGCATAGCAGTAAGAAAAGAGCGGTTTCTCTGCTTCGTAAGGCATGTTAAGTCGTTCAAACGAGCTTTGCCAGTAGTAACTATTTCAAATATCTTTATAATAAAATTGTGCGATGGGCTGATTTTCGCAACTAAACGTTAAGCAATGCCCTTAAAACTATTTACTGACTTGAAAAACTTCTGACTCTGACACATGTTAACTATTTAACTAACAATAGACTCCGTGGACTAGTGGCTAGAGTGCTCAAAACCCGATCCGTGGTTCCGGGTTAGTTTCCAGGTAAGGACACAGTTAAACAAAATCCCATTGAATAACCACTCCAGTTTGGCTAAAACATTGCTGAATTAATAACCTGGTTTTCCGAAAAGCAAGATGATTCCGTGCTTCGGAAGGCGCGTTATGTTTTTGGTCCTGACTACTATCTACGGATGCAGTCGTTAATGAGCCATGTCAAAGGCTTTTGGTGGCTCTACAACTCTGACACCAGGGTCTGTGAGGTTGGTCATCGACCTTGAAACCCGCATGATATGATGATGATAATGATGATGATGAACACAACCCATTAAAGTCCACTGCTAAACATATAGGTAATATTTTTACGCCCCTAATTTTTAAAAATTTTCTTTTACTCATAGAAAAAAATTGTAATATACTCAAAGCAACAGGTATAAAACTCAAACCGAAATTACATAATTTCGCCCCTATAAATCTTATTTATCTGTTTATAATATACGCGACGTAATAAAACTATTATAAATAACAAGAGTTCACATCTTTATTTTTCAAGAGGTAGAATAAACCCAAATTGATATAAAATAATTGAATCAAATAATTTCGCCCCCTACAAATTTAATCCATTTGTTTGTGACAAACCTACTCTTGGTTCCACTTATTTTAAATAAAAAAGAGTTCTTTTTGAACGTTCAACTGCACTAAATTGCATTTTTCAAACAACTACAACTTAAAAAAAAAAACTACAAAGAAAACAACACTAGGTCTGTAGATTGAACAATGCCTAACGTTTTACACAAAATTTTAGGGTTCCGTTCCTCAAATTTGAAGATTGAAAACCCTTGTGTGATAACGTTTTGATCCCTTGGTCCGCGCGTGTCATGTACGAAATATTCATACATTTTACTTTGCATATTAATTTGACAAGTTGTAATTAGTAACGAATACTTATTCATACAAAAAAAATCCATAGTTTAAAAACAATAACTAATTCAACTTCCACAATACATACCCCATAAACCCATTTTCTCTACTACTATGACATTTAAATATATTTCTACAGGTCATACCTATTCACTGAACATTTAAATACATCACCTAATAATTCGGCTTATAAGTCTTTAACACAAAAGTAAACAAACTACGAAAATTCTTTGAAGAATAATTGGCAATCAAACTCATGACTAAAATTTTAAGGTACAGAACCCTCTCGGAGCTTGACTTCCACACTTGACCGACTACCTACGCTTTTATGACGTACTGGGTTTGTCGTAACAAATGATCAAACCCTCTCATCTTACATCATCGCTTGCAAGCTATTAACATCTTAACAAATTGCCACTTTTGTTTGGGTACGACAAAATTTATTACTACTAAAATATTTCTCGAAAATTCTTTGAACTCAAGTGGATTGCGTACCATGAGAACTATTGACGCACTTAACTTATCAACAACTTAGGTAACTTAAGCCGGAAATAATAATAAGTTGCCTGAAGCGTTTTGTTTTGAAACAGAGGTCTTTGTTTTTGAAACAGAGGTTCCCAACCTAGGTCTTATACTCGTAAAACCTCGTTTCAGAAACGAAGTTCAGATACTTTAATAAATGATAATTAACATTTTGAATTGGTTACTGATTAAGTATAAACGTCAAAGCATTTTTTTTTCTTGTGTGGTTAATTTTGACAAATTGCTGTTATAAAAGCATTCATTACCGTAAATCAAAAGTCTAAAATTAAAGTACACCAAGTCTTAAAAAAAAAACTGTCATTCATTAAAACTATGCTCATGTGACTAGATTTGAAACTCACATTTTTAGCATTTTTTTATATCGCAAGCTCAAATCCCAAGTTTGATGTAAAAGTTCCATATTATTTAACACTTTTATTTTTCAAAAATAATGTAAGTTTGAATAACTTAAGTACCGAATAGTTCTTTGTTCTCAGAATACTGCTTCACACACTAGGGCACCCTTATTAACTTCTAGTCCTAAAGTTGAAAACCACTGACTCTTGCGAAGCACAAACATGTGTTACCAAAAAAAAAACTGACCTGCCCATGGTACGAAATAATAGAAAGTTAAACTGTGCCATAAAACTGTAGAACCCAAGGGTCCGTTTTTTTTATTGTTTGACTGATATGACCTGCTCCAAATATAGATGCCTTTTAAAAAATAATGCTTCTATTCATTTTTAAAACCCATGTAATTTTACTCTGTTTATTTCCTAAATATCCTTGAATTCAGATTGTTTTATACATTTTCATTGAGGCAGTCCTATTTTTTTTTTAACATCTTATTAAAACATTAAATTTAATGAGAATATCTACCCAAAATTTTTACTTACCTCCAAAAATCTATCTGCTTACTAAAATACCTATAATACCAATCTTACAAAGAGTACTAATTACTCGCATGTTTGTACTAAGTACAGCCGACCGCATATCAGTGGCAAACTCCGACCCTGAGCGAATCTCTGGTTTCGAGCGTTTGTAGTGCTGAGCAAGTTCAGTTTATACTGATTTTGTTACCACCTACTTGCAGCTGTGTATATTACTTTTATCAATAGATATGTAACCGCTACCTGGAGTTGTAATAAATATAACTACCAATCCACAATTTTTTATACCGTTCCTGCATAATTATTGTAATTCACAAGACATTAACGTCCAAAAATATTTTTTTATGTGACACAAGTGACCAAGCGATCTTGCCAGCTACCTGATGGTAAGTAGTAACCAGTGCCAATAGTGCCTACTGTCTTATTAGTAGTATAAATCACACTAACAAGACAGCAAAACGCGTTGCTCACCCTAAGAACTAAGTTGGTTTGTCTCATGTGCCAATAATTTGACTAGCTCTTTTGCCCTTCAAACTGAAACAAAGTAGTGCAAGCACTGACGCTTTACGGCAGAAAAAGGCAAGGTGGTGGTACTTTCCCAGACGGACACTACACAAAAGCTCTAACCACCTTTAATCTCAAGCATCCACTGCACTAAATTTTTTTGTTAAGTATTCTCAAACGAACTTAAATTATTAAAACTTAGATGTCAAAGGTTTTCTATTTTTATACCTATTCAATCATTAGAATATAACGTTCTATACAAAAACGCTAAAGTAAACCTAAACTTGGCAAACGAAAACACTCTTACTTTGTCGAAACAAAAAAAAATGCATCCCATTTCGAAAGGCATGTGGCGTGGCCGGTAGCGACCCTGTTTTCTGCGCGCGCTGTGTTGAGTTGCGGGTTCGATACTTTGCAAAGGAAACATTAATGTGATTAAGAAATATTTTTTTTTTGTATCTGGCGTTATTTATAAATTTATTGTTTCTAGTTAAGGATCAAATTACACAATATGAAATGTCTTACGTAATTTATCTATGTATTTGTGTACAATATTGTCACGGATATATCATCATAACAGTCATGTTTCAAGATGATAAATGACCACCATACCCACCTTTCTTTCATTCTTATTTCTAGCCTATTTTGTGTCCCACTGCTGGCAAAAAGTAGGTATTTGCGTACCTTTTGTATATCTATTTATAAAACTCTTTATGCTATCACATAAATTCATAAAACAAAAAAAATACAAACTAGTCATACATTATATTTGTTTGTAATGTCTATATATCTTCCCAAAAAGTCGAAAACACAAAAAAAATTCTAGTCGTCCTAATAAATGACCTATGCTAAGCCATATGTACTCGTAATAAAACAGGTTCTTTTATTGTGTGTTCGAATCAATCAAGATCCGCCCTTTAAGAACACAATTCTGCGTCACGAGGCACCAATGTAACAAACCGTAACCTACCTAAATGGATATTGAGACTGGAATTTAATTATTTTAATTCTGTATTAATTTTGGCCATGTACATGTGATCGTCTAACTTTAACATCTAAAAGACCCATACATTGTGGATTGGTAATTAGATTTATTAAAGAAAAATAAGTTGATTTGTGGTAATATAGAAGAAACTGAAATAAAAAGTGAAAATAATTATAATATAATAAAATTATTTAAAATAATACATACCAATTCAGCCCGCTAGCTTGTGTGTGATGTCAAACCGAGCGCTACAGATTCTTCTCGATCGCGCGTCACTTTCAATTTCTAGGTGACCTAGGTTTCCTAGATCTAGACCTTATAGTGGGAAGTAAAATTAAATTAAGCACGTGTTCTCTTCGTCTCGCGTTGCTGGAATGAAAGTGACTCAAAACCAGGGATAGGGTTTGGATGAAGACTTGAAAGTCTAGAATTAGGTTTCCTATAGATTTTTAGATTATCTGGGACTCCCATCCAACCTAGCATCCCAGGCCTACCTACAAAACCTAGAACAATCCTACACCCGAAGTCTGAGCTAGGTTACCTAACAAACCATCTCGCACATCATTCTGATCGTCTCAAAATAACATCCATCTCCACCTGCCTATTTATCTACGATTAGTAAATTGTTTTATATCCATTTGATCCAAACGAAACAAGATTCGACACTCAATTTTAACGTGTAAGAGTGCTAAATATTGTCCCTCTATAATACAGGCTAGGCGACTTAGGTAATCTAACCAGTACTATATTCATGGAACATTAGATAAAACCAATTTACTAAATTAATATTGTCTAGTAATATTGAATAATTATTAGTAAATTTAAATAGAACACTTTTATAAATGCGTATGTTATATCGATTAATTTTATTGTGTATTCATCGATATAACTTTACCTACATCACATTATAGTTTTATACATCCATCACCACCTAAGTGCCCTAATAACCTAGCATAAAATGAACCCAACCTAATTCTCACGTTGGCTCCATAAAACACAGGATTCAGCTGCACCTAGATTTAACTCAGAAAACTTGTCGTTGATCACCCCAGCACCTTCTCAGATGACCTATCATTTCAAGAGACCTAGCTAGCACTTTTAAATGAATAGTAGGAAGTCTGAAATAAACTCACCAACAACGAAGCCATAAATTCCCGGCGGGAAAGACACAAACACGAAGCCCTCTCGTACAATACCTGTAGCCCGTTCACTGCACTAAATTGAAATATAATTATAAATTACTTTACACAATTTTACACTTGCAAAAAAAAAGTAAGTTAGTATTCCCTATTGCAAAACGCCTGACACTTCTTTAATCAGTCAACCTCCACGTCTAACATTTTACACTAATGCGCATTAGGTACCTAAATTAATATCTAGCCTACTGAACCGCAGTCGCTAAGTACTATTTTTTTAAGCTCTTATTCTATATCCTATCGTACGTAAAGTCAGGCGCCGTCTCTAAATCAAACCCTAATTTTAACAACTAAAGTACTATAATCAGGCGGCCGCCGAAAAAAATAATAATTTGTGCACGTAATCCCTATTCTAAAGCCTAGCGCTGACTGCCTGCCCCCTGCATCTCCTTCTTTCAAAATTCCAAATAATCCTTACAATTTTATACCTGCCGCAACACTCTACTGAAATGAATCTTATCTTAATACAAAAACAGTACAAAATACTATAAGCGCAATGCAATTTGGCTGCAGTGTGTAGTTGTGTCACCATGCCCTTTGTCAAATTTCTAGGAAGAATTGGTCTTACAATCATACGTATACTGCGTCTTTTTACCAAAATGAATCTAATTACAAGGCATTACAGTCCACTACGAGTGCAATGCTATTTTGTAAGCGAGAGGTCTATTTAGATGTACAGTCAAGAGAACGTTCAGCTTGACACGTTGGACTTCGTACCATAACTATTTCAATCTCCGCAAGAGCTAAAGACATACTGCGAGTGTCAAGCTTTACCTGTCGTTGACCTTACCTGTTGTAAATTGAATAGTGGTGAAATATTATAGGGTCTTATTTGTTTTAACTTAGTAAGTCTATATCATTTTATACGTTTATTATTAAATTCCTAAAACTGTGACGAATAATATCGTTACAGTACCTCTAAGGTTTTAGACATTTGCATGTGTAATGTTTATTGCATTAACTTATTCAAGTTTATTATGTTTGTTATTTATAATGCGTTCTTTACGGACTGCCCTTTGAGTTCCCTATTGTTTTAGTTATTAGGGCTACTTTTACTGTATAGACCTGTGTCTTATGTAGGTTCGAACTGCTAAGACTTGACTGGTTGATGATGTATGTTTGGATTCATAATATTGCTTTGCTAGACGACGTGTGTCTGTTGATTTTGTTAGGTTAAGTTTGTTATTCTTTGTTCGTGTTTGGGCAGTTCCGTTATACCTAGTAACTATTAGTTTTATTATTTTAAGTCCTTACTTAGCTTTAGTTGTCTTTGTAAAATTCTTCGGATATTCCAGTAGGTACTCCTCGAATTTTTCACCGGAGCCCCGGGGTACTGTCACGGAGCGGGGCTGCATGCCTCGCATGCTGCCTCCTTTCGTGATCCTGGCTCTATTGTCCTGGCCCAAAATTCCAAATTCCTATTTCAAATGTCTTCTATCTCTGTCTTTCGATGTCATTCGTGTCAAAAATAGTCAGTTTACCCTTGATTCTGGTCGTGCTCGGACGTGCCCGCGCGCAGCACGACCACCGCCTTGTATTTTGTACCTTCTTGGTAATAATAAACTCGTAACTTTATGCTGGCGTTTTGGATCCCCTACCTACACCCTGTAGAGTCTCAACCTTCTCCCTGCCGCTGAGAAGCTTTCGGTGACACAATCTTGACGCCCTCAGCGCAATTTAAGCGCCTATAGCTGTTAAAATTAGAACGGTACAAAGCTTGACGTACTATTGTCTGTACCATTCTTAATTTAGTAGCTGTAGGACCTCAAATTGAGATGTGAGTGAAAGCATGACCTGCAGAAGTGCAGACTTAACTATACATACGTAGTCTAGTTTTAGTGCGCCTTTCCACTACAGCTAAAAGGGCAAATATAACCCTGTATAGTGAGAGAGTATACTCTAATTTTATGTACTGTAGGGGACTGGCCAGTAATTCCCCGAGGATCTATTTAAGGTCCGCAGTCCACCTACTCGAATGTGTATCATGGTTCATGCATGATACGTGATGCATTCTTTACTGGGTGTTACTTACTTACTACTTACTACGCTGGCTCAGCGACCCAAAGTGAGTCTTGGCCTCCAATACGAGATGTCGCCACTTCTCCCGGTCTCGTGCGGTCTCTTGCCAGTCGCTAGCTTGGAGCTCGCGTAGGTCTGCTTCCACCGCATCTTGCCAGCGATACCGGGGGCGCCCAACCGGTCTTTTGCCTGGTGGACATCCTAGATAGGCTCTTTTGACACCACGATCGTCATCCATCCTAATAAGGTGGCCAAGCCAGCGCAGTCTGTGCGCCTTAAATTCGCCTATGATGTTGGAGTCAGTCAGGAGGTCTTCGACTTCGGTGTTCTTGAGGAGTCTCCATGTTCCATTTTCCCTCTGTCTTGGGCCGAAAATTTTGCGGAAAATTTTCCTTTCGGCTACCAGGAGTTTATTCTCCTCTTTGAGAGTTAGTGTCCATGCCTCACATCCGTACATGAGTATGGGTCTAATGAGAGTTTTATAGACTCTGATTTTGGTGCTTTTACTGAGAAGCTTGGACACTAAAACCTTGTGTAAGGCGGCGCTACATCTTAAAGCGTTCTGGATGCGAATATCGATTTCCTCGTCCCGCGTATTGGTATCAGTCACAGTACAGCCCAAGTATTTGAAATTAGCCACTCCCTTGTACTCAATATTTCCAACTTGTAGTCCCTTAGGTCTTACGCGGATATTATAGCGTCTCATGAAGAGATATTCGGTTTTTCCGTGGCTAATTCTCAGACCAACCTTTTGAGCTTCAGTTTCCAGGACTGCTACTGATTTCTTCACTTCTTCACGGTTTTCTCCTAGCAAGGCCAGGTCGTCTGCGTACCCTATCACCTTATGCTTTCCATTTAGTTGCACTCCTACATCTTGTGCTAACACTTTTCTGAGGGCATATTCTAGCACCAAATTGAAAAGCATTGGTGACAAGGCGTCACCTTGCTTCAGACCCGTGACGACAAAGAATTCGTCCGTTAGTTCGCCTTCCACTCGGACTCTCATTCTGCTTTCCTTTGTAGCTACCTGGATCATATCAACCCTTTACTGGGTGTTAAAACAGATTAATATGTACAGTAAAATATGCCTCACACTTGACATATTATTAGAATTTCATAGAACTGTAGGGACATAGATGTTTATATGAGACGATATTTATTTGGGTTACATTTTGTTTATACAGTGTAATTTTTTATCATCTCAGATATTGAAAAACTTTTCCCGAGGAACATAGGTTGAAATAGGAAAAAATAATTTCGACCTCCCATACCAAATGGGCTGCCAGCTCTGCTCATGTAGGTACTTTGTAAATCGTTTTTTTTTTCGAATCGTATTTAGACCTATGTTTCTTCGGGAAAGTTGTTCAGTTTCATGGACAGAACCACCTCTTAAAATATCTGGGGTTATAAAAAAATAAGAGTGTATTGTTAACTGCAATACAAATAAGATAGAGACTGATTACAAACAAAAGAATAGTATGCGAAGGCGGACTTATTCTAAGATGCAATTTCTTATGGCCACACTTAGAGAGGCTATAGGAAAAGATATATTTTCGCAGGATACCCACATGACGATAAATAGTTGTCAATTATTGCCAAATAATAATTAATACCTCATATAGTGCCGCTTGCAAGGGACTTGGAGTCTCATTGCCTATAAAAAGCCCTGTAACTAAATCAAGTACCACATGATTATTCGAGAATTCACTCAGTGCTGTTGTTTAAAAAGTATTTTATTTTTTATCAATTTAAAATGACGACATACGGGAATATAGACAAAAACAACGATGGTACGAAGAGTATCAGTGTTGGGTTCATCAAAGAAGATGGAGCGAATACAATTTCAGGAAATATGTTTCAAAACGACATCAAAAAGCACAATGATAGGTTAGGTTAGGGATTTCATCATGAGTGAGTTCCTTTACCTTTTGACTTAAAACTACCTACAGTTCTGCGACATACCTGTTTATCTTTTTATTGTTATCATAGTCTTGTTCCTAATAAACTAACTAGAACCGGTGTTATAGATCAATCTTAATTCAAGATGTTTTAATCTTTTGGCTGATTTATTTGACGGTTTCTTTTACACATGAAAATAATTTAAAAGATATTTATAAAAATACCGGTCAAAAGCGAGTCGGACGCGCGCACTGAGGGTTCCGTACAAACCTGTACGTATATAAGTAAAAGTTATGGTATTTTTATTGCAAAAAAATTATGTTATGTAATGTAACTAAAAATTGAAGGTTTTCGGAATTTTTCCTTTATGTGTGCTATATAACGTTGCTTCATGCCAAATTTTTAATATTGAGTTGATTGAATGAAAAGTAAATTGCGGTTTACAATTTATGACGTATTAAAAAAAACCGGCCAAGTGCGAGCCGGACTCGCGCACAGAGGGTTCCGTACCACCACATAATCATAATTGTATTAGTTGAAGATTTTTTGAGTCCGACACGCGCTTGACAAAATTTTTTTATTTGTTGATATTGTATAGCTTATGTACTACAAACATATCAATTTTCAAGTTTGTAAGTGTTCCCGTTTATAAAATAGAACTAAAACAAAAATCGCCTCAGCGTCCATTCAACTTGACCCCTCTGTTATATGAATGTTCTTGAAACGGGAGCTCACCACAATTGGTGACCATTAGTTGTGAGAAAAGTTGTAATATTTAATGATTTCAGACTTTTCCCATTATTTGTACTGTGACACCTAGTTTCTTGCCAAATTTCATAATTTTAGGTTAACGGGAAGTACCCTCTAAGTTTTGGTTTTTTGCATAAATGTATGGAGATGAGGACATAAAATGCCATATCTTTTGATTGCGTCGTTGTAAAAAATTTTAATTTTCAGATCTTGTGTGGTTCATGCATCCTAATATATGGTATTAATTTTAACCTGATACCTTTACCGGTTCGTGAGATAAAGGGTCTTGACAGACAGACAGACAGACAGAGGTACGGAACCCTAAAAAGTACTTATTAGATCTCGTTCAAACCAATTTTCGGTGGAAGTTTGCATGGTAAATTTTTAGTTTTATTATTCTCTTATTTTGTTATTCTCTTATCTTATTAAGTGTCTCTCGCGCAAAATATTACTATAGAAAAAAAAACCGGCCAAGTGCGAGTCGGACTCGCGCATTGAGGGTTCCGTACCACCACATAAACATAATTGTATTAGTTGAAATTTCAGTAAGTTAATGTGCTAGATTTTTTAAGTCCGACACGCGCTTGACCAAACTTTATTATTTGCTATTATTTTATAGCTTATGCCCTACAAACATACCAATTTTCAAGTTTGTAAGTGTTCCCGTTTTTAAATAGAACTAAAACAAAAATCGCCTCAGGGACCATCAAACTTGACCCCTCTCTTATATGAATGTTCTTGAAACGGGAGCTCACCACAATTGGTTACCATTAGTAGTGAGAAAAGTTGTAATATTTAATGATTTCAGACTTTTCCCATTATTTGTACTGTGAGACCTAGCTTCTTGCCAAATTTCATTATTTTAGGTCAACGGGAAGTACCCTGTAGGTTTTGCATTTTTGAATAAATGTATGGAGATGAGGACATAAAATGCCATATCTTTTGTTTGCGTCGTTGTAAAAAAAATTAATTTTCAGATCTTGTGTGGTTCATAGATCCTAATATATGGTATTAATTTCAACTTGATACCTTTACCCGTTCGTGAGATAAAGGGTCTTGACAGACAGACAGACAGACAGACGGACAACAAAGTGATCCTATAAGGGTTCCATTTTTTTCTTTTGAGGTACGGAACCCTAAAAAGGATATAAGAAACCTCAATATCATTTTTGAAGACCTATCCATAGATACCCCACACGTATGGGTTTGACAGACATGACGAATCCATAAGGGTTCCGTTTTTTTTCCATTTGGCTACGGAGCCCTAAAAACGACGCAACGGTTACTTACTGCTTACTACGTACATACATAATATCACGCCTATTTCCCATCGAGGCAGAGACCACAGTCCTCCACCTGCTACAATCTTAAAATACTTCCCTTGCTTCCTGTACTTTCATCAGTCCTTTCATACGTATGCTCGACAGTTTAGGGTACTTTTAATCTGGCCTTTATTAAGAAGGTCCTTATAGGTCTTAATAATAAATAAGTGTTAAATAAGACACCAAAAAGTGATGCTAGTAATTTTATTTACTGATGTAAATATACGTCAAGGAGCCTTATATTTTTTTTTTAATTTTAAGTTAATTCGTAAACAAAAGCTTTTGTGCTCGAATAAAAACGTTACAAACAATTGCAAATTACAATAAAATAATTAACCTCTAAATAAATAAGGGAACAACTTAAAATTAAAAATTAAACCAACTTCATCAATTATAAAATTATCTTGAAATAAAAATAGCTATGTAAATCTATATTAAAAATAACTATTACTAAAACCCGTATTACTTTGTTAATTTTATTAAAAATTAAATAATTCATTTGAACTAGCATATAATTTACCAATATAATTATTTAAAAATCAACAATGGAATATTTACATTTCTCCACAAGAAGCGCCTTAAGTTTGATCCATCTTATTGATTTTAGCTCTATAGGCAACCTGTTAAACAACTTCACCGCTTGGTTTCGAACGCTATGCTGACCGGCCTTAAGCGTGGGATGAATTTTTATCTTTAGTTCCTTTCTTCTAGTAGTTAATAAGTCTTTTTCCATCTCCTCTTCAGTCTCATAAAAGTGCCTTTGCTTCACAAGATTAGTTAACAAAACCAGTATATATAGACTAGGCACTGACTAAATACCCAGTTCTTTAAAATGTGGTCTGCAGGACTGCCGAGGAGGAATACGGACCATAGTGCGAATTGCCCTCTTCTGCACAACAAAAGCTCTATTAATATTATATTAAATTTGTGGCTGTTACCCCAGAGCTGAATACTCGTACTGTAACGCAGTATAGACTCAACTAAGGCAAAGTAAACTGACTTTAACTGTATTTATGTAATTAAACACCATTTTCACACAAGTTCCACTATTTGGAGGACTGTGGTCTCTGCCTACCCCGACGGGAAAGAGGCGTGATTTTATGTATGTATGTATGTTCCACTATTTATTTAGTAAAATTTATACAGAGTGCGACCGGTTTCGAGTTATCATCGTCAAACACTCTATGATAACTATGATAACTCGAAACCGGTCTCACTCTGTATAAATTTTACTAAATAAATAGTGGTGCTAGTGTGAAAATGGTGTTTAATTACATAAATACATTGAAGTTCCATCAAGTAATAACAACACAAAGTATATCATGACTTAGTAGTTAATTCGTCTCTAAGACTGCGTAACGCATAACGCTTAACGTAATAGTATTGCTACAATTAAGTTAATTTCTTTTCCCAGAGGAAATCCTATGACAGCCGGCAGTCTCATGGTCCAGCATATGCCTACCGGTAACCAAGCATCGGCAATAGCTTCTATGGGAGTGGGAAATCCTACACACCGAGTTGCTGTGGAAACGTTTGCATCTCATACCATGCCAAAACCCAGTCAAAACTTCACAACTGTTGGCGCTAAAGTTGATGCACAGATGGGGTTAGTATGCTTTAGATATTTTAAAATGGACCTGAATTGCACGCCTGTTTATAACATTTATAAAACCTTTTAGTTTTTGGCGAACTGTTCAATAAGTTTTATAATGCAAACAGAATAATTTAATATGAAATGTACTGTGTGGTTAGTGACAAGTTGTGGTTTTTATTTATTTGCAATTATAAATTTTAGTGGGGTACCATGCTTTTACACTAGACTTTACATTAATTAATAAATCAACATATATTTTCAAATTTATAGGAGAGTGGGTGCTCATGCAGGCATTGCTCATACTCCGAAGTTCAATCAAACGGACCAGTCACTTGGAGCAAGACTGAACCTCCACCAAAGCCCCACTTCTTCACTGAGCCTGGGAATAGGTACAAACAGGATCGTGACGCCAAGTCACACTACCCCGTGGAACCATGGATTCATATTATCAGCACAAAAAAGATTTTAAAGCCTAATCTCGATATTGAGCTAACATGATATTTGACAATAAAGTGTCTATGAAATATCTGGGTTAACATTTTGCTAAATCCAAATAAACCACTGTATCTTAATATTGGAGTATTTTTTATCGTCAGATTTTAATGTTAAAGATAAACAAAACAGGCCAAGTGTGAGTCGGACTCGCGCACTGAGGGTTCCGCACAAACCTGTACGTATATAAATAAAAGTTACCGTATTTTTATTGGTAGAAACTTTGTAATGTAAGTAACCAAAATTTATATTTTAATTGATTGATTGAAGTTTCGGAAAAAAGTGGCTGTGACATACGGACGGACAGAAAGACAGACAGACATGACGAATCCATAAGGATTCCGTTTTTTGCCGTTTGGCTACGGAACCCTAAAAATTGGCTGGTAGGTAAAAATTATTAATTTTATTTTTATTTATGGAGCAATTGATTTTGATTTACATTATAAGGTTATTTCAGTTTTATTGGACCTGACATCCGTTTGCCCACTTATTAGTGACATCAAAATCAATAACTTTAGTTCTACGACTTTGTAAACAACGCAAACAAATGTGTTGGTCACTTACGTTACTTTTTCTAACGTTTCACTTCGTTTCTTTTTTTAAGTCGTTTTTTTGTTCGTTGTTATCAAAGTCGTAGAACAAAAGTTGTTGCTTTTGATGTCACTAATGAGTGGACAAAAAGGATGTTAGGTCTAAATAAATAACCTGTCATAAAAAAGCAAGCCTATATTTCCAAATGCATTTTGAAATTAACAGTATTTTTCTTAGTCAGTGATATTAATTTACCTAAAATCCCAACTGGCAGTTTTTTATCGGGTTATTGAGCGCAGCCCAGCAGATTGACCAACTTATCGTTCGCTCCATGACTCGCATTGCGGATGCTACCGATAAAACTGCAAAACTGAATTTTTTGTAGGCAGGCAGGTCATATTAGGTACCTACAGAATGCTTAACCGTAATATTATATTATTCTTTGGCTTAAGGAGAGATCGATAAAGTCGCTCGCTATTATCAAAGAATATTAATATTACGGTAACGCGTCTATTATCCTGTTAGTAGCCGGCGAGGGAGAGATATAAAATACTACAAAAAAAATCTGATTCCCATACAAACTGCATCATTTGATTGCATATTTTTTATGGCAGGTCGATTTTCTTTTGTATTTTGACCTATGTTCTTTGGGAGAAGTTGTTCAGTTTCATGGTTAGAATCTACTGTTTAGGTTTGTGCAGTCGGTCACCGGACACATGGTATACATAAAGTACGCGACAGCTCAAGAGTGCGGACGAAATATACGGCGCGCCATATATTTCGCCGGCAGTCCAGAGCTGTCGCGAACTATAATAGGATACCATAGCACCACGGACTAGATGCTTTCAAAAATGACTGGCGTAACATGGCCCATAAAAGGAAGTCAAATATTTAGTAATACTCGTACAAGTATTTAAAGGAAATCAAATACCTATGAAATTGGCGAAATTTTTCTTGCAGATTAATGAGATTCCTATAATTCTATAGCTATTTACATCATTTGTTTAATATTTGAAAGTGGACTTCAAGGTTATCTATTTATGCATAAAATAAAGTTTTTATTTTTAGTTTGTTAAATAAAGTTCGAAAATCTTCGACAATTTTTCATTTGTTAATTTTTTTTACAGATAATATTTTGAAATTTAGTTCTGTCAGCTTAATTTCATCCCAATCATGCTTAAAAAAATATAAAATATTAGGATTTTTAATTCATAAAAAATGCAAAAATGTTAGTACTGAAAATTCAGTTTACCTAAAATTCTCCATACGAAACGCCAATTTCATAGGTTAGGGCCCGTCCAGAACCTTTTTTTACGCGCGAGTTTCTGCCAGCGTTTTACGCGCGTATACTCTAGTATCTCGGCAACGCGCGAGTCAACACGCGCGTAAAATAAAGGTTCTGGACGGGCTCTAAGGACCTAATATTTGAGTAGGCATGAGACTCCTGGCTTTGTCATGCACTAAGACATTTGAGGCTACATAAAAAAAGGTTTGTTGTTGGGTACTTTGACCATGTTGCTCTAAGATTGTCCGTTATGCAAGAAGCTGCAAAAAGATACTCACTCAAAAAACGTATTATCAAAGAATGGTCTTAAAATACAGCGTTATTTTTTTATCACTTCGGATATTTTATGAGGTGGTTCTGCTCATAAAAGTGAACAACTTTTTTCTAGGAAAAAAAATATAAAAACGGATACGATCGCAATATGAAAAAAAAATCCGACCTCCGATACAAAATGTGCTGTCAGCTGCAGTTTGTATGGGAAGATGAAATTCATGGAGAGCACCGCCTCTTAAAATATCCGGGTTGATGGAGAATGACGGTGTATTGTAGGTACACTCAACGGCACGTCAGTAGAAACACTTTTGGACCTTATGGCGTGGTAATAGAGTTGAAAAAGTTTCTACCGACGTGCGGTTGACCGTGCTTCTTCATTTGCACACGAATCATCATTCATACGTTGAATTTTTCCTAAGTAGTCAACATATACTCACATGTGCCATGTATAAATAATACCTACGTAGCACCTGTGAAACTCTTATGTATTATTCAGTCTTCTTCCTCTATAAAACCAGATACGAGTTGATAAGACATAAAGCCGTCGCCTCAGCAGAGATCCTCTAAGAATCGATCCACTCTACGACTCGGTAACAGGTGATTTAAATTCTCTATTTTTTTATTCTATGGCGTCTTCTATTCGGAATTCAAGTTATAAGCGAGGAGAGATTTGCATGTTTGTATCTTTATTCATGGTTATGCCGCTATCACACCTTCCTTATGTCAAAGACTAATTCGGCATTCATTAGATTGGTGGTACGAGTAGGCTGGTTTCTGTTATTCCTAGCTATTTCAACCAGCAATGTATACCGAATTTGTCTCTGAATTAAGAAAGGTGTGATTCTGGCTTTAGCTGAAAGAAAATTTAGCTTTGAGAAAGGCAAGCTCGTAATTTGAATATATTCTCACCTTGTACAATTGTTTGTTAAATATCTATTTGCGTACAATGAAGAATTATTTATTTAGCAAAAATATCGTCTGGTCCAAATCTTCTGAGGGAATCAATATTTTTTTTTACGTAGGTAACTCCTTTCCATAAAAAATTCTCTCAGTTAAAAATATGGGTACTTTATTTTAGCATCCAATATTTCAAATACAAGGGATTTTTTTGTAGCTAGCAGGGCTTTCATCTTGGGACTTACCACTCCCTTGCCTATGTCTGGCAGTGTTTACAGACAGACAGGGCGCAGCGTTTTGCTGTCTTGTTAGTGGCAAAGTATGGCACTAATAAGACAGCGGGTACTATAGGCGGAGGGGAACACTAACTAATAAGGTTATTCCAATTGTAACAATAATTCTTACAAACGGATTCCGAGTCATTATTCTTAAGAGGTGACGGAATGACCTCTAAATACAAAATCGCTTCAGTCTCTAAAAGACACCACATCGCGCCGTAAGCTACATTATTCAGAGGCGTTGTTACTCCGCCTCAAGAGTGCTGGCTTGTAGACGATCAGTTGGCGAAAAACAATTTGTCCCCTACTCTACTAGTAACCCGACTTGACCATACGTTGAAAATCTTTCCAGTTAACTTTATTTTGTAAACTAACGTCTAGACTGCGCTTTCTTGTCTTTTTAGGGTTCCGATGCTAAAATGGTAAAAAACAGAACCCTTATGTTGCGACTTTGTCTGTCTGTCCGTCAGTCTGTCTGTCTGTTAACCCTCTATATGTCAGCAACCACCCATGCTATCGACCTAAAATTTGGAACAGTTTTAAAATATAGCAGCCCAACTTAATTTCACATAAAAGAATTTTGAAAAAATTCTTATTATTAATGTAAAGGGGGCCGAAATAGGGCAAATTTCAAATTGTCGCTACTAGGTCGAGTGGGGTATCATATGAAAGGAATTTACTTGAACATTCTGAAATATATTTTTGTATTTTTTTACGTCTCTTAGTTTTCAATTTATGATGAAAAATGACAAAAAAAATACCATCGACATATGGCTTGTAAAAGTTAGCATTAGTACGAAATCAGTACCGCCCTTGAGCCCTTTCACCGTTGACCTTTATAAAATGAAGGGTTTGAGAAATGTGAAACTTACATGTAAGAATAGGCGATAGAACTCATACTTTACAAAAAATACCGCCGCCGGAACGCTTCCGCTTCAATTTCAAATTGTCGCTACTAGGTCGAGTGGGGTATCATATGAAAGGGCTTTACTTGTACATTTTAAAATATATTTTTGTATTTTTTCAGGTTTCTTAGTTTTCAAGTTATGATGAAAAATGTCAAAAAAAATACCATTCCCTTATCTCCGAAGTTTTTGAAAGGAATAATTTGAATTAATTACAGTTGAAATACGTTTATGTTAACATTACAGCAAAAATAAAACGATCTTTCTAAGTTGCACAGTTTTTTAGAAATCTGCAAATAACCTTTACAAACAAATTTAGTTTTGCGGTCCTAAAAATGGACTTTATTGCTTCCAAAATTACAAATAGTATATCGGAACCCTCGGCGCGAGAGTCTGACTCGCACTAGACCGATTTTTTTTTAAAAGCAATATCAAATCATTGAATATTAAATTTTCATTATTAATATGCGACGTTTGTGCTACTAAAACTACTTGGATTTCTGTCTGGATCAACGGCATAATTTAATAGTGAAAAATAATCGTATGAAATTTATGTTCAACATTGAGAAATCACAACCACGACGGAAATCGAACCTACATCATTTTTAGGGTTCCGATACCAAAATGGTAAAAAAAAGGAACCCTTATGGTGCCGCTCTGTCTGTCTGTCTGTCTGTCCGTCTGTCTGTCACACCTCTATATCTCAGCAACCACTTATGCTATCAACCTGAAATTTGGAATAGTTTTAGAATATAGTTGCCCAACTTAATTGCACAAGAAAAAATTTTGAAAAAAGTATGATTATTAATATAAAGGGGGCCAAAATAGGGGGGGCCAAATTTCAAATTGTCGCTACTAGGTCGAGTGGGGTATCATATGAAAGGGCTTTACTTGTACATTTTAAAATATATTTTTGTATTTTTTTAAATTTCTTAGTTTTAAAGTTATGATGAAAAATGTCAAGAAAAATACCATTCCCCCCCCCTTATCTCCGAAGTTTGAGTAAGGAAAAATCTGAATTAATTACAGTTGACAGAAGTTTATATACACTTTACAGCAAAAATAAAACGATCTTTCTAAGTTGCACAGTTTTTCAGAAATCTGCAAAAAACCTTTACAAACAAATTTAGTTTTGCGGTCCTGAAAATGGACTTTATTGCTTCCAAAAATACTGTAGGTATATCGGAACCCTCGGCGCGCGAGTCCGACTCGCACTTGACCGGTTTTTGTTTACAACGAAGACTCCCAACCAACTAAGCCAATGTGTGCTGTGTGAGACTAATACAGTGAAAACCAGCTAAACCGGTATAGATCGATAATTTTACAAGAGGAATGGTGCAGCGTCTTCAATATAAACACAGAAGGCGCCTGTCTGCCTGCCTTTGAATCTCACCTATCGTGATTTTGCGATCTCATTCAAAGTTTCAAAGGTTTTTGTACAAAGTCCGTTTGGGAAAGTTCCACCTCTTAACCATTTCTAGTGTAAGGCAACAAGCATCAACATTTCAGCACAAATTATTCCTAACCAACTTATGTTTATGTCACCGAAAGAATCGTAAGTTGATATATTTCCTAGTAAATTGATAAACTTTTGAAAAATATGAAACTGTCAGTACGGAATTCGTTTCCGTACTCGCCGACTGCTGTCAGCTCGCTTGTTTCGCTCGATCGGCTCGTGCGGTCAAAAGTGAACCTTACACAGACTCGGTTGTGTTTGCCTTACCTTTTTTTTATAAAATAGGGAGGCAGACGAGCAGACGGGTCTCCTGATGGTAAGTGTTCACCGTCGCCCATGGACACCCACAACACCAGGGCGATCACAGGGGCGCTGCCGGCCTTTAAGATATTTGTAGGCTCGTTTCTTGAAAGCTGCAATGTTGTTAAGGACTCATGGATGTACGGATTTTCTACGAGTTTATTATTTTTCGAAAGTTGATCAAATGACGCGGAAATTGGATCAACTTATATACGATTCTATTCTTTGCTGGTGACATTTACATTACTTGCTTAACTAGTACAGTACCTCTCTCAAGCAACTCTAGGATAACTTATTCTCAAAGCCTCATGTAAGCTGAATCGAGCGACACGTCCAAATTTGCCGTTAACTTGTCTATAGCAGACCACTGCGTGAATAACGAGCATCCCCTCCACCCCACCCCTTCATACCCCGAACCACCCCTCACCGCAACTTGATGGATGGTCTTATCTAATTCCTATCCGATAAATTACCTACAACTCTATTCCGGGTTTAATTGTTTTGTTTTCAGCAACATGGCAAATAATACACCGTGAATTTTCATCAATTTTAAGCGTCCTTATGAAAAAGTTGCCCGTGTGGTGCAAAGAATAGTACCAATCCATCTCTACCAGTGGGTGTCGTTAGAGGCGACTAAGGGCTTATGAACCGGAGTATGGGCAGCAGCATTTTTCTGTGTAGGTATCATACGAGTACCATCTTACATACTGCGGTCACCAACAACAGCGGTCGCCAGCCGCAACGCTTACAAGCGTGGTGGCTATGGTAAATCCCCTCCTAAGTACGAGGTAAACTGTCCTGGAGTGGACGTTTGTATGGGATGTTATGATAAGTTAAAACAAGTGCCGGAAAAATGTTCTCTTCACTTTCTATTTCGTCTGTCCCATCTTATTATCTCAGGAACTTCTTACGCTACGGACTTGATATTTGGAATACTTTTAAAAATATGCTTGATAACTCTATTGCAAGCAAAAAAATAAAAACTGTTATTGTAATATAAACTATTAGTTTTCAAATTACGATGAAAAATATAAGGTCCCAATAAAATAGTGAATATAATTTTAGTATGTTACTCAGACCATGAAACTGAACACCTTTCCCCAAGGAACATAGAAATACAAAAAACCAAATTTGTTTTTATTGGAGGTCAAAAATTGATTTTTGTATTTCGACCTATGTTTCTTGGGGAAAGTTGTTCAGTTTCATGGTCTGAGTAACATACTAAAATTATATTCACTATTTCATTAGGACCTTATATTTAAAAAAATACGTTTCCCCCCTTTTCTCCCAAGTTTCCTAAAGGAAAAATCTCAAGTAATTACAGTCGATATAAAAATACTATAGGTATATCGGGTACCTCGGTGCGCCAGTTCGACTCGCACTTGACCAGCTTTTCCGCTTATACCGCAACTTTATAATAATATGGTGATCTGTGGCGTCACTTTGTTATCTAACATTTCGTTCGTCTTTTGTGACTAACATTTGAATTGATTACCTGCTCACTATTTACTATATACATTCCGTCCCGAAATCAAATAAATCCAATGTTGCCATTTCAAAACTTTCCCACCGAACCGAAAATTCCAGGAACCCCAAACTAATCATTTCCATCACCGCAGCTAAATACTTCCAATGTAAAAGTTAAAGAAGCCCCACAAACATGGCGATTCGTCCGACGTAAGTTGTTGATGAAAACCGCAACCCTTTGATAGATTTCCAAATAGATTTTGAACGTTTTAATATCGTTGGTTATTTACAAACTTTTCACTTTTCAAAGTTCCTGTTTTAATTTTGTTGAACGAAGCAAATAACAATACTTTTAAACAGGTACAGTCAGCAATAGCGTTGTATACTCGTACTTTTGGAACTTGACTTTAATTTTTTACTTTCGAGCGGAGCGAGAAAGTTATTGTATTCGTGAAAAAAAAGTTTTTCTAATTTTCTCAAAAATGTGTTCTATATCACTTATACATCATAAAAAACAAGTCTCCCAAATATGTCCGTCCGTCCGTCGGTCGGTCGGTCGGTCGGTCAGTCCGTCGGTCGGTCTGTCCGTCACGCTTTGGCCTAACGGCTAAACGAATGGTCCGATTGACACCATATTTTGAATTTAGGAGTTTTATGCAAACCTATCGAAGGGTTCTAAGTGGTTCCTTGCTGGCTCTCATTTTGAGGGTAGCTGTCATACAACGAGAATGAAAAGTTTAACTTTTCTCAAAAAAGGCTCATAGAATCTTGATGAAACTTTGCATGACTAAGCACCTCCATGTAATATATCTTGCGCCAGTATCAATTGATCTGTGTAATTTCATATAAGGGGTGTTCCTGTACCACCAAATCGTAAATATGTGATTTAAACCCAAAATTGGTTCCATTGAGTTTATTAAAATTTTCTATAATATTAATTATAGATTGGTTGTCTATCTCACTGGATATTCTTTATGATTTTTTTGAATAAAATTTAGTACACAGGGTGTACCAAAAACTGAAAGGGCTTGCTCAGTATCCTAAACTGAACAATTATCCATAAGGAACATGTGTTGGGAAATTCAATAAATCTCCATGCAAGTATCCTACGGTAGTATCCATTGATCTGTGAAAATTTATATAAAGGTTGTTCCAGTACTACCAAAAGTTAAACATGTGATTTACTCGAAATCGTTTGAGGTTTGTTTGTTTTACTGTTTGACAATTTGAGTTCTGATCTGTATATTTCATTTGAACATTTTTTTGAAAAACGTAAATAAAAGTTTGTATTTCCGTACTATGTGTATGGCATTACAACTTTAAGTTTGCGGTTAATAGTTTTTCTTTGAGTATTGCGAGAAAGTAAGTGCAGTGCTGCTGTACCATTGATTTTTTGATAAATTACCTCTTTGGTTATTATGCTTGGATATGTCGATTATGATGTTATCACGTTACCTCCTTTGTTCTTACGCTTTGATAAAGTTACCCTCTTGCTTAGTATGCTTGTTGGTATTTTCAGTAGCTCGACAGATATGAGTTTTCATAGTAAATTAAATGAATTTTTACTCTAACATTGCCGGCAACTGCTCGCGAGTATTTAACCAAAGCTTTTTTTATTTAACTCGAAGAACGTTGT
This sequence comes from Athrips mouffetella, assembly GCA_947532105.1. Classification (NCBI taxonomy): domain Eukaryota; kingdom Metazoa; phylum Arthropoda; class Insecta; order Lepidoptera; family Gelechiidae; genus Athrips; species Athrips mouffetella. The sequence goes on from OX383958.1 coordinate 8,368,156, forward strand.
CAAAATATTGATCGAATTTTCATTCATGTTTGACAAAAATATATTATTTGAAAATCGATTCTTTCTTGCCGGGTAAGGAGTGGAAGCTTCCTTACTAGTTGTGGACTATTTATGGGATACTAGGATGATGATATTATATTCATATTTTTTCACAAGAAACCTTGAGTGTCGCACAAGGAATATACTACTCTCTTACCGAGAGGTGTCGAAAAACTAACAAAGCAAAAACTATTTACCTGTGGAAGAAACGAATACACGAATATTTTTAATATGTATTCAGCTTTCTTTGGTGCAATCTTGGGGTGCAATGTCATCGTAGAAGCCCTTTTTGTCAGCAATCTGATGTAACGGTTCTGAGCAGCAGTAAGAACAGCAAAGTTATCCACGCCGAGATACCTCCTCAACCTCGACAAAGGATTGGATACAGCCACTCTGCGTGCTATTTCTCTCGTAGAATGTCCTTATTCCCCCAAAGTAACAATTCTTGTTCGTAAAACTTCTGATAATCCCCTCGGCATCTTTTTGAATAAACCCCTTCTTCGAAAAGTAAAAAAAAAACGCTTGAATTAAGTTGGTCAGATTTCTGAATGAGCGTAAACATGGATTTAATCTCTTTTTATATAGAAAAACAATTCATATTTTAAATTATTTTGTTACTACAATATTTGATTTTTAAATGAAGAATCATAGAAGAAAAACAAAAACCGGCCAAGTGCGAGTCGGACTCGCGCACTGAGGGTTCCGTACCACTACATAAACATAATTGCATTAGTTAAAATTTCAGTAAGTTAATGTGCTAAATTTTATTATTTGTTGTTATTTTATAGCTTATGCACTATAAACATACCAATTTTCAAGTATGTAAGTGTTCCCGTTTTTAAATAGAACTAAAACAAAAATCGCCTCAGCACCATCCAACTTGACCCCTCTCTTATATGAATGTTCTTGAAACGGGAGCTCACCACAATTGGTTACCATTAGTTGTGAGAAAAGTTGTAATATTTAATGATTTCAGACTTTTCCCATTATTTGTACTGTGAGACCTAGCTTCTTGCCAAATTTCATAATTTTAGGTCAACGGGAAGTACCCTGTAGGTTTAGCATTTTTGAATAAATGTATGGAGATGAGGACATAAAATGCCATATCTTTTGATTGCGTCGTTGTAAAAAATTTAAATTTTCAGATCTTATGTGGTTCATGGATCCTAATATATGGTATTAATTTCAACCTGATACCTTTACCCGTTCGTGAGATAAAGGGTCTTGACAGACAGACAGACAGACAGACAGACAGACGGACAACAAAGTGATCCTATAAGGGTTCCGTTTTTTTCTTTTGAGGTACGGAACCCTAAAAAACGGTTTATTCTACCACACCAAATTCTACTGTAACAAGAAAGATTTCGTATTTTGAAAGTGATCTCAAACTTTTTTTGATGTGAGTATGTTAAGGAATTGACAAAACGTGCTTTTTAAATTTGCCTTAATTCAACATTGAATTAACATGTTTATGCTTTTAATATCTGCACTACCTACTATTCAAAACCAAAGAAAATAAAAAGGGTCGTAAGTTGAAATGTAGCACTTTTCTGTTAACATAAAGTAAGGAAGATGTCTGTTGTGAGCGAGCCAATTTCATATTCGCGGCTTTGCAACGACTCTCTTGTAAAGAAATCGCTATGTCATAGATTAAAAAGAAAAACATAAAACAGAAGGGATTATAGTTACCATTTAAATGAATTTACAAAATTTGCGCCTACGACATATTTACGGCATGCACTTGCTACAGTTTCGTTAGGGCGCTTCTTCAGTCATACGGACTTTCCTCTGCGTGGGGTCCGCATTTGATTATTTCATACAATGGTCATACATGCTTCTCCTGTCTCTACCATCCGCATCACGCATCGTGCGGATGAACAAATGTGGATGGTACGCAATAGTACACATGCGTACCAAATCCCCACGCGAAGGGAATTCTGCGTGGTAGAAGAAGCGCTCAAGCGCTCTAACCACAATGTTCTGCTACTAAACAAAAATTTTAATTCAAATTGTTCGCCACCACAGTGAAGTTTATCGATATGTCTTTGTATTCTTTGGTTTCCAATTTCTTTATTGCAATGATTTTTCTTTCTTTTGCTAAAGGTGCAAGCCAGACAGAACGGGCGCGGCGCGCTTCGGGTGCGCCCGAGGCGCGCTTCGACCGCCCCCGTGGTACACTTTTCGGCTGGACGACGCAGCGGACTGTGCTGTGCGGCGGCGTGCCGGCGGTCACGCCGGCGGTGCGCCGGTGGTGCACCGACAGTGCGCCTTAGGCATGCCGTCTCGTCGCCTGTTCAAATCACATGCATACAAAATGTAGGAGAACGACGCGGTGCAAGCCAGACACAAGAGGTGCGCTGAAGGCGAGCCGTGCGGCGCACCTCTTCTGTCTGGCCTGCGCCTAAGTCTTCTATTTGAACCTTTCTAGTTTGAATTTATGTTTCAAAAATTCATGTCAATCAATCAAAGGGCTCAATGGCAACAACTTTAACTACAATGTCAAACCCTCAACTCCGAATTAATTCACTATAAAGAAGACAAAAAAATATTATCTTTTGCTTTCTCTAAAACTGTTGTGCCCAAATCCAACACATCTATCCCTTTTTCTATAAAAGTATTAAGTATTAAACCGATTCTTTTCTACCCTTTTGACCATAAGTAGGAAAGTAATCTAGAAACGAGACTTCTCTCACTTATTCTATGTGGCAAGTGGGTCGCGTTCGAGAGCTAAGTAAATAGAGCTCTGGCGGAGCGGAGTTATTTCAAAGTTGTGCATCGGAGAGCGTGGGTACTCGGCAGTGGCATAGCACCTCGAAAGAGCGCGATAAAATCTACTTTTTATGCAGTATCGCCTTTAAAAATGTTTCTGCTTAATCTTGCTTTCGAAAAAGTTTTTGCATTAGTTAGAAGTTATCGTGATGGCAACGCATTGCAATCTTTAATTTTATAGTATTTTAGATTCGATTTATTACTTATTTACCTGGGTTTGAACTGCTTTCTTGTAGTTTTTAGGGTTCCGTACCTCAAAATAAAAAATGGAACCCTCATAGGATCACTTTGTTGTCCGTTTGTGTGTCTGTCTGTCTGTCAAGACCCTTTTTCTCACGGATGAGAAGAGGTATCAGGTTGAAATTGATAACGAATATTAAGGTCCATAAACCACACAAGATCTGAAAATTTCAATTTTTTACAACGATGCAATCAAAAGATATGGCTTTTTATGTCCTCATCTTAGCTACGGAACCCTTAGAGTGCGAGTCCGACTCGAACTTGCCTGTTTTTTTTTCTATTAAATCCGAGCACGGTCGAAAAAGATAGGTAGGTACTTAACAATATTACTATAAGTAATGGGTGCGAGCCCAGTCTACGATTGACTGTTTGCTTGAATAGATTCGCCGGCTTGGACGCGCTCCGTAGGTACGGTCAACAGCTTGTCGGTAGAAACTTTTTCAACTCTATTACCACGCCATAAGGTCCAAAAGTGTTTCTACCGATGTGCGGCCGTGTGTACCATATCTAGTCTTATATTTCTTATTTCTATTGACCATAGTTTTAGCCTAAATGGCCCTGTTGTTCAATATTCAGGCAGCAATTGGCCTCTCTTATTTTGACAGATACAAACTTTAAAGACGAATTCTGCAAATAGATGTAAAGAATTACTTAGTAGTAAAAAACATTGATTCGCGACGTTTGCAGTCATAGTTTTAGCTAGGAAGATTCACGTGAACACAAAATTTTTGTCTGCATTCATCACTCGAGTTGTTCATACATTTTCTTGCGGACTTGACATACCGGTGGTTACACACCAAAAACTAGGTTAAGTACCAAAATCTAGATACTATAAAACGTATGATGATATTTATGATACAAGAGACTATCAAATGACTGATTTCAACGTAAATGTCATAGCGGGAAGTGGCTATTTTTATACGCGTTACACAGACGCAGATTGATTATGATTTATGATGACTCATGCGGCACCTTGTTCGCAAACTAATTACCTACCTGAGGACCGATATTTTTCAAGCAACCCTTGACCTAATTTAGTATGCCTGTGTTTTTTGCGAGATCATGTCATATTTTATATTTAAAAGTAATTTTCAGAAGAAACTGTGTGGATATAATTTCGATCCAAAATCTTTGATTATAAAAAAAACAGTAAAGTGCGAGTCGAACTCGCGCGCTGATGTTACTGACATAAGCAGTAAAGTCCATATTTAGAGCCGTAAATTTAAATTTGTTTGTAAAAGTTTTTTGCAAATTTCAAAAAAACGGTGCTACTTAGAGAGATAGTTTTCTTTCCCTTTTATATTTGCATGTACGAGGATGTCTATCAATTATATTTTATTTAAATTTTTCCTTTAGAAAACTTATCGCTATAACTTGGAATACTCGCATGTTCGGATAAATGATAAATAAACTATTTAAGATCTCGAAGAGATCTCTCATTTGTTCCAGCGTACGACTAGTCTTGGGTCAGTAATTTCCAAGTTATAGTGATTTGAAATTTGACAGCAGATTTCGACGAGATCTATCATTTGTCCGAACATACAAGTAGTCTAGGGTCAGTAGATTCCAAGTTATAGTGATTCGAAGTTTGACAGCTGTCAACTGAAATAAAGATCTCGACGAGAAACGGGCTTGCGCGGTTTGACGCGTTGCTCTAAGCGACGAGATCTAAAAATCCGATCAAACAAAAGTTTAGGGTGAACAGTTTTTGAGTTATGGTGGTTTTAGATTTGACAGCTGTCAACCGAAATGAAGATCTCGACGACATCTATTATTTGTCCGAATGCCCGTTTCTTTTAAAGTAATTTTGTATGGAAAATATATTTTACTTATTATTATTGTACTTATTAGAAAAAAATATCGATACATGAAAACTAGTTTGTTTCGAACACTAGTGCAGTAGGACGAGGGGGAATCGCGAATTCCCCGTCGTCCTACCAGTGGGACACTCCAGTAGGACGACGCGACGGGGCATGCCCCAAAATTTCACAACCACAGGCAGGATTTGAACCTGCGTCTTCTCCGTCAGTTCCGGAGACGCTTTACCAGCCAGGCTACTGTGGTCCTGACTATAGATGTAAAACAACGGATTTAAAACGTTTTAAACAAAATGTTGCGGTTTTAAACCTAAAAAAAACCGTTTTAAACGGTTGAAAACTCGCCTACAAAAATAAAAGAACTGTGTTTTACACGTCGTTATGGGGAAGTTTTGGTCACCTGACGTCATGTTTAGTTTAATTAGTTTTTAGAAAATCAATAGAAAATACCTAACTACTATCAAAACGAAAACTTAAGTATGTAGGTATACGGTATAACATACAATACTTATTTATTATATTACACATACTAGATTTGAAGACATCATTAACATAATGCCGTCCGTTTTACTTTTAACCGAATGAAATTGATTATTTACATCGTTTGAAAACAATGAAAAACATATTTATTTACCAACACACGAGTTTTTATTACTTGTGTGTTGCGCTTCTTGGTCGGACGGACCAAACCCGCTAAGTATATCAATATCAGAATATCACACTTATAAAAAATCTTTACACAGTTGATAGGTAGGTACTCCGTTATATCCCTACTTCGGTAATATCCAGAAAATTTAGTTATAATAAAGGAAAACATAGACATCCATCAACACCGTTTTAAACCGAAAAAAATTGTTTATTTCGTTTTTAAACGGTTTTTTTCGTTTTAAACGGATTGGTTTAATTGGTTTTAAACCGGCCTTACATCTATAGTCCTGACTGATGTTGTGAAATCTGCGATCTCTATACGCATTCCAACGTTGCGTTAGTGCTGCCACCTAGCGTCTCCGGTGCTGACGGAGAAGACGCAGGTTCGAATCCTGCCTGTGGTTGTGAAATTTGGCGATTTTCTACTTTGTAGATTTATCCGAACACTGGAAGTGTTAAAATAAAAATCATTTTCAATTATACGTAGTGTTACCAATTTTCGACATGAATTCTGTTTACAATAATGAGCTAGTTGGGCTAGCACAGTTCATGCTTACTAGGTGGCAGCACTAACGCAACTTTGGAATGCGTATAGAGATCGCAGATTTCACAGGCAGGACCACAGTAGCCTAGTTGGTAAAGCGTCTGCGTTACTGACGCAGAAGACGCAGGTTCGAATCCTGCCTGTGGTTGTGAAATGTTGCGATTTTCTACTTTGTTGATTTATCCGAACACTGGAAATGTTAAAATAAAAATCATTTTCAAGCTAGGGAAAGGCCGCAATCCTAAAATTTTCCCAGGTTACAGCTTAGCACAGCACTGATGCAAAAGCACCCTAAAGCCATAATTACATACGTAATATAATGGAAATAAAAGAACTCTTTGCCATCTGTCCTTTCCTTTTGCCGCTTTATGAATACGGAAACAGTAGGCATATGAAATATATGCTTAAATATGCTTAGGCCCTCTTATTGGCACACTCTTACCTTTTAAGCAGATACAGCGCTTTTTTAACTTGGGTTATATTTATTTATTTGTTTTATTTATTTAAAGTTTACAAAAATTATGTTCATGTACAAATACATGTAGAAATTGTTTGGTACAAGGAGTAATTTTAGATAGATTTGAGTGCTTATGAGCTTAACTGCATTTAGGATCTCTACAAAGGATAAGAAAAATTGGGTTTCAGTAATCACTTTTTATTTTATACTTGTTGCATTTTTGAATTTCAGACAAAATATAAATCAAGGTTTTACGAAGTAATAATGACTTTCTGTTTTTAATTTTCTACATATTAGAGACATAAGTTAACAAATATTTGAAATAAATCTGAAATGAGGGCGGCGCGGCGGCCTGAAATGACAGACACAGACAGAACATAATATTTTATTTGCTTCTCGAATTTTTGCAGCTCTACAGCGCTGTAAAAACACGAATTCTCACTCGAAACGAAAATAAAATTGCCCTCGCAACCATAATAAAAGCATAATAATACATTCGTAAAAGGAATGACATTCATTACGCACAACCCACATGTAGATTAAATTATATAAATATGTGGTTATTATGGTATTTAAATTGGCAATTTGTTGTCCCCATCATCAAAACTCGACATCAAAACCGTGTACCGTATTATTTTGTTTCTTTCATTTATACGTTTTCACTTGCATTTATTTATTTGACAGGGTGCCTATCTCATGGCAGATGCGTAAAGAGAGTGCAATAAAGTATTACTTGCATCAAACTATTCGACTTCTTTGAAACCACCAACAACCTCGTAAACCGCGGTCCATCGTACCAGCTCTAACGCTAACAAGCGTGGTGTGGTGACTCTGGTACACTCAACAGCACATCAGTAGAAACGCTTTTGGACTTTAAGTCACGGTAATAGAGTTGAAAAAGTTTCCACTGACGAGAGGTTGACCGTACTACATTTCTAATATTATAAAAGTGAAAGTTTGTAAGTAATTATGGATGGATGTTTGTACTCTTTCACGTAAAAACTACTGAATGGATTTTAATGAAACTTTACAATAATATAGCTTATACATCAGAACAAGACATTGGCTACAATTTATATACCTGCGCAGTCGTAGTCGCGGGCACCAACTAGTAATGCATATTTTTGCTGTGAGCTTCTTGTTTAGCAGTGAAGTTTTTATGGGATGTAGTAATAATGCATGTGAATCTATCCTGAAGGCATACCTACACATATTTCCCAGTAAAATTAAGTGAGGAGTCCAATATATTTACAAAATTCCAAACTCCAAATCAACTAGGGCAGATAGTCACTCAGATCAAAGGATAAGTGACGCTGTGAAACCGGATCTAGTTACGCGACACACCTGCGGTACGTTCCGCGACGCCAAAGATTTGGCGAACGAAAATCCGTCGAGTATTATACACCAGCGTGGAATCTTATAAGGCAGAACTCTTAGCTTCTAACTACGGATCTTTGCGTGACCAAAACTTCTGCTGCGTCCAGTTAAATTACAAAACCGCGAGCGTTTTTCTTACGTCGTTTACAGAACTTCAAGCCAAACCTCACTTCTAAGGAATGTTCCACCAAAATATCCGCCTGACCGAAGGTTCAGCACTGCGCAAAGATCCACAATCACCCAAAAAGCGTTGCGAGGGTAATGAGCCGAACAATCCGCTCGGAACTGTCCGTAGATATAGTGTCGCTATGCTTCACTAGAGCTGTCAATTAAGATGGAAAATTTTTCTTCCACAACAAAATATTACAGTTTTATGTACTGGCATATCTGATTGGACCTTTCCTTTGCTTTCCTTTGAGCACGTCTCTCCTAGAGTATTATTTGTAAAGCCTCGTTAAAATGGAGTTTTTGCTATCAATATATTCTTATTCAAGCTTGTCTTCTATCAAGAGGTGTATTTTAGCCAAGGCTGCTTGTAATAAAAGCACCTATTTTGGTATAACATATCTATTATAACCTTGTACGTCAATCTCTGAAATATAATAGGTATCAACCTTTTTTATCTAAACAAAACCATAGAAATCACAGTAGGTAACAAACAAGTCAAACTGAAACCTGTTGTGCTTCGATATTTCCATTAGATATACGCAGCCTCAGACGGTGCAGGTTCTGTAATTATAACCGGAAGCCTTCAAAATTTGCCAATTAACGCCTCATCGCGTTTCATAGAACTTTCAGGATTACAACAGTCAGGAATAGTGATGGCGCAAAGCTACGACGACAGATAATTTTATTTTTCTTATTTCGCACTGTCCACTGCTTGGCCTTTAGCTGAAAAACTGAATTTTGGATTTGAGTTGCAGTAATACTGATTTGATAACCTTGTACTGCTTTTGTTCGCATGTGTTCATGTTTGATGTTTAATTTATATCTCTTTCTTGGATTCTGTTTGTGCCGTGAGTCCATCATTGATGTGACTGATGGAATGAAAAAAAAATCGTTGATTTTGGTATAAAATTTACAAAATAACATGATCCGAAATTATAAACAACTATTCCCAAGGTATATAGCTTAAAATAATAAATCATTTTTCATATAGAAATCTGTATTTTGCTTGGAGGTTTGAAAAACTTCGTTTCAACCTATGTTCTAGAAAAGTTCAATTTTATGGGTTGATCTACATCATGAGTCGTTAAGTACAGTCTTTTGTTACATTTTGGTTCAATCAGTCAGTATTCGCACAATCTTTAATCAGTTTTTAACCCTACAACTTCATCACATCACTATTTTGAAAATCACATAATACATACGTTGTTTGAAATACAGGCTGTTTCATATTGAACATAGGCGTACATATCAGCACAATAGCGGCTGTAATCGTTTTAGTTGGAGACAATATCGACTGTATCCTCCTTTAGATTACTCCTGTACTTTAATGACGTGTTAAGTTGCTAGTCATGTTACGGTGACATCGGATCCAACGAGAAACAATGTTCTATCAAATCTGTAAAATAAAAGATGTAGAAAACTAAGTAGAAATCATGTAGAATATATGAATCCAATTGCCTGCCTGTACTCTTGTGTCACCTTTTCTTATTTAAAATTTTTTGGATTTTGTTTTTCGTTTTTTACTGTACGTTGTCATCCTAATGTTGAAAACACGGACAATAGATTTATAGCCAGTTTTGATGAACTGTGTTAAAACTTCTTTAGTCCATTTTAATGATAGACCACCGTCTTAATTTGTATCGTTATCCCTAAAAATGCATTATAAATTCGTCAACTTATATGCAGAGAAACACACAATGCCCAATAGCTATTAAATTGGTGACAGCCCTTACGATGCGTTAATTTATGTGATTTTTTTTGGCACAAACTTATTAGGTCACGAAAATAGCATGGCAATAAATGAGCCACCAAGCAGGCTACTTATTGGTAAGAAATAAACTCTTATGCCTTCGTCATCTTCACATCAGTCCTCTGAAGATCTCCAAGACGACTGGTTGTTAACGACATTTATTCGCAACCTTTGGTGTATCTGTCTGTCTCTACTCTTTTCTTCTGTCTCTTGTATTTTTTTATCTACTACTACGTCTCATGTGCTTGCGGTACATAGCAAGAAAGGTCCAGAAATTTGTTGTCTAACTGCTACAATAGAGGTTATACCATTACATCCTTTGATTACACCCGATCATTGTCAGGTACAGAATCCAATAATTGGCATCCAATTCGATTTGTATCAGTACTACGCACAATAATATTACGACTATGGGCATAATCACAGCTTCTCTAGAGATTTTCTGATTGTATCCCAATATATATACATGCAGAGTCCACGACGTGAAAAAAGACACTATAAAATTACCAAAATCCGGTGTATTTTTATGAGGGGTCATTTATGAATCTCTGGATTAACTATGGTACATTATATTACACATACATCAGACATAACAAGAATAAAAGTTTCGACTACGGTACTGTCTGAGACAAATATGTTGCTAAAGGAAAAACTTTTTTTTAAATAACTGATCTTTAGAACAATCTTTAGAATTTTGGTAGTGATAATATCGTATGCGTTTTACCTTTTTATCAGAATTTTCAACCACCAAAGGCCTCTGACATGAGAAGTTTTCAGTAAACCATATTGCAAAAAAAGAAATATAGTTCGTTATAAGGACAGTCCTGTATGAACAGTTTAAAGAAGAACACGACATTCAAAGTTCAGAAAAGATATCCTAACTTATAATTTTTATTATCTGCCCTAACCGATAACCGAACCCGGAAACCTTTGAACAACATGCCGCTGTATTACCACGGCGCCATGTGGCATAAAGGAAAGATAATTTTTGTTTAACACCCCCAAGTGTCCCATCTCATATTATGCCCTCCACCGCAACATCCTACAAAACGATCAAATTAGATACAACCACCTCATACTCGTATACTATGGAAATACGTGACAATCCATTTTTATAGCACTCCGATGTTTATTTTTATGTTATTTTTATGCGATTTTATTTTATTTTTATGCGATGTTGTGTTGTTCTGCAAAGTTTATACCGTGCTCTGCTTGTTAGGTGTATTGCAGTTCGCTAGGTGTAGAGTTCCATAAAATTCCTAAACTCGTTGGACGAAAAATGTATGACGGTAGTTTTAGATCAGCGAATCACCTTAAATATATTGAATAGTATAAAAAACTATTGCTATCATTAGTGTTAGTGGTTTGTATGATATCGTGTTTTCCCTGCTTAACGGACCTATGAATATTGATGCAAATGGATGATTTCATGTTCACATCACAGTGACTACGTAGTATTTTGACTCGCATTCTTACGCCAGTATCATTAGACCCAAAAATTTTGTTAGGTCGCAAAAAATGGCATCACACTGATTCTTTGGGATGTTATTGTTATTAGGATTCTTTTTCAATAGTGTTTTAACGAAGCGCTTACGTTACATTTTGCCTTTTTCTAAATTTATACAGCCAGTGTCAGTTTACAATCAGCTGACGTTTTAAATTCAAATTATTCTGCGCGTTCGCAATGTTTTGACGTTTTTCATCACTTCATATCGATCGATCGTTTTTAGATTGATAAATCTATCATTTCATTTATAAATCTGTATTATAAATATTTGTAGGCACCAGTAATTGGTAAACAAGTGCTTATTTATCACTTCGTTTATCTTTCGAAAAATTATCAAAATTGTCTGTGATCTCTAAACCTTGTATATAATTTCAGGTGTCTACACCATATACAAGGTGTAACAGAAAGGGTATATCAACCCTGAAGGATGTGATTCTGCCCATGAAACTGAACAACTTTCCCTGAGGAACATAGGTCGAAATACGAAAAAAAATTTTTACCTCCCATACAAAATGCGCGATCAGCTGATTCAGTTTCTATGGAAGGTAAAATTTTTTTTTCGTATTTCGACCTATGTTCCTTAGGGAAAGTTGTTCAGTTTCATGGGCAGAATCACATCCTTCAGGGTTGCTTCTGAAGCCATTGCTGCTACTTTTTATACTTTAAAGTTTGATCTGGCTGATAGCTTTTCCGTGTGTAATTGAAGACTAATATAAATGCAAAATTTCTGTTGACCAAATGTCCTAAGTACTCTTTCTGGAATAAAGGAATGGAATAGTTATACTAATTTACCTAAACTTCCAAACCGAGACCGCAGTTTATGACTATTACCCACTATTAGACTGTGGTCATGTCTAGACTCAAAGTCCTCTAAAAGGGAGTATGTGCATTACACGGCGAAGCATGTTATGAAGGCTCATTAGACTGGTTACCTTGTTAGCTAGCGTCGTAACAAGCTGCTCCGTTGTCGCGTGCACAAGAGTGTTATGGTGTAGTTCTCACATCTCAGCATAATTTATGAGTAAATGTTGCTTGTAGCTAGTTAGCTCATAGCTTGAATTAAGTCTAACTTAACTCTGGCTTATTTTTGCACCCCCTTTTAATAGGTTTGTAAATCTGATCAAAAAACGGAACAACTTTAGAAAAGAGACATAGGTCGATAAACGAGAAAAAGGGTTGGTCGTTCAATACAAATGTTGCTATAGCAAGATTTGTATGAGAGAACAGAAAAAGTCTAGTTTTTCGATCAATGTTTCTTTTCCTATCGCCCTACGAATGGGACGGTTTTTAGGGTTCCGTACCCAAAGGGTAAAAAACGGGGCTCTATTCATATGCCTCCGATGTCTGTCTGTCCGTCAGCGGGTTCGACTGCTCAGCCTCAACCGAACGAACCTCCGAATAATTGTGAGCACTACTACGGGACACATCTCGCTAAACAAACATTTATTCACAATCGGTGTCACTTTCAGCCCTCTATGTAGGGGCTGCCTGGACGCAGAAGAGACGGTCAACCACGTAATCCTGGAGTGCCGTGAGTTGGCCGATCAACGGGCCAAAATCCTCGAACACACGAGGTCCCTCCGTGAAGTCTGTGAATGTACAAGGAGACTTTTGGAAGGAACTGGGCTGGCTTAAATAACCGGCACAATCTACACGCAAAAAGGACCAAATTAAAGTTTAATTGCAGAAACAGGAGCCCACTAACTAACTAACCGTCAGCGGGTGGTATCTCATGAACAGGTAGAAAGTAGAAATTTTCAAAGATAATATATTTCTGGAAGAAAAGACACTCGCAGTGCGACATTCATCTATACGCTGACTAGGATAAGGGTGGCTTTCTACCCGAGCTGTGCTAGATAGCTTAGCCGTAAGCTGGAAGAATTGCATCCAATAGGATTGCGCCATTTTCGTAACCTAGAGCTGCGCTGTGCTATGCTAGGAAAATTGCGCAATTCTATTGGTTGCAATTTTTCAAATTCACAGGTTAGCTATCTAGGTACAGATCTGGTATGAAGGCACCCTTAGTACAGTCATAGAGGAAAGTCTATGGTACAGTGCAAATGCAAAATCTTGTGTGAAGTTTGAAGTGCTGTTGACTGTATTCTTCACATGAAAATACAAATATAGTAACAACAACTTTTAAGAAAGAAATTTTCCGAAAACTGAAACTGTGGATTCTTTCTTAGAATTCCCTTTAGACATTGGATAACGTGGTAGCGCATTTTGTGTAAATAGCATTTTTTTTTCGACCTTCCATAGGATAAATTGACAAGTTTCATGGTTTGAGTGGAATTTAGAAAGGATTTTTAATGAAGTTTATATATTTATGTATATGTATACGTTCAACAATTATGGTATTTAAGATAAAATATTTTTTGACAATTTTAAAAAGTTTCACTGAGTGATTTCCTGGCTTCTGTAGTATTTTACGTATTTCACTAAAACCCTGTATGTTATATACTAGTTTAATCCCCGGGCACAACATACAATGAGCCCGGATTGGAAAAATTAAATGGGAAGCGCGCGTACACCTTCATATACAGTACTAGAAGGACCACGCAAATCGCGCGGGTGGGTGCGCGCGGGGGTGCGGGGAAGATTGCAAGTATGACACTACTTATTACTTTATTCTGTAGTCAAGTTCAAACTTACGAACTAATTTCCTAAGCATCTTTTCATCACACCCAACCCTCACAAATTTAAATTCAGAACGCCTACACCGGCCATTCCTTCTACTGTTCATTAACCGTTCTCAAAACCGGGACAACCTTAATAACTCTTGTACTAAAAATATTCCGACAACAGGTGCAATGTGATAATGACTAAACAGCTTCTGAATTAGTAATGAAGGCACTCACTGCGGGCCAGGGAGGGGGTGGGGAAAGGAAAGTTGAGGGGGAGAGGGTGACGTCACGCAGAGAGGTTTAATGCGAGTCGCAGCGAGATGAAAAATTAAACGACTTGAGTTTTAGGCAAGAGTGATTGTTTTACGGACTTTGCTGTACATTGCGTTTAGGGTGCTTTCTGCTAGGAGCTATGTTTGGCACCACAAAATATAGGAAGTACCGTACAAGCCCAAACTATCACCGTAGTAACTACTGAGATTAGTTAAGTTTAGTCAACTATGTTTATCAGCAAAAACCACAGGGAATTCATTTATCAATATGCAAAAAAAAAAAAATATGGTGACAATCGGTACATCATCGTTTAAGTCCAAGTCACACAGAGGCGTTATGATTGCGAAAGCGGTCCGCGGGTGGATCTGCGGGAAGAAAATACCGTGCCGCGACCGGTTTACAATGTGACAGGGTGCATAAGAACTCCGACTTTACAAAAAATACCGCCCCCCCCGGAACGCTTCCGCTACCACCCCTGTGTGACTTGGGCTTTAGCCGCCAGGCCAAAGCGTGAGGTGGGACCGACCGACCGACCGACGGACGGACGGACATATTTAGGGAACTTTATTTTTATGATGTATAAGTGATTTTTTACTTTCGAGCGGAGCGAGAAAGGTATTGTATTCGTGAAAAAAAAAGTTTTTCTAATTTTCTCAAAAATGTGTTCTATATCACTTATACATCATAAAAAACAAGTCTCCAAAAATGTCCGTCCGTCGGTCGGTCGGTCGGTCGGTCCATGTCGGTCGGTCTGTCCGTCACGCTTTGGCCTAGCGGCTAAACGAATGGTCCGATTGTCACAATATTTTGAATTTAAGAGTTTTAAGCAAATCCATCGAAGATTTCTAAGTGGTTTCTTGCTGGTTCTCATTTTGAGGGTAGCTGTCATACAACGAAAATGAAAAATTGAATTTTTCTCATGAAGGGCTAATAGAATCGTGATGAAACTTTGCATGACTTAGCATCTCCATGTAAGATATCTCGCGCCAGTATCAAATGATCTGTGTAATTTCATATAAAGGGTGTTCCTGTACGACCAAATCGTAAATATGTGATTTACCCAAAATTGGTTCCATTAAGTTTATTAAAATTTTCTATAATATTAATCCTGGATTGGTTGTCTACCTGACTGGATATTCTTTATGATTTTTTTAAATAAAATTTAGTGCACAGCGTGTACCAAAAACTGAAAGGGCTTGCTCAGTAGACTAAACTGAACAATTACCCATAAGGAACATGTGTTGGGAAATTTAAAAAATATCTATGCAAGTACCCTACGGTAGTATCCATTGATCTGTGAAAATTCATATAAAGGGTGTTCCAGTACTATCAAAAGTTAAACATGTGATTTACTCGAAGTCTTTTGAGGTTTGTTTGTTTTAATGTTTGACAATTTGAATTTTGAATTGATCTGTATATTTCACACGAACATTTTTTTTTGGAAAAACGTAAATAATTTTTTTTATTTCCATACTATGTGTATGGCATTACAAATTTATGTTTGCGGTTGATAGTTTTTCCTTGAGTATTGCGAGAAAGTAAGTGCAGTGCTGCTGTACCATTTATTTTTATTGTTATTTAGCCAGTGCTGTCCCACTGGTGGGCAAAGGCCTCCCCCTACGTTTTCACTCTTCTCTATCGATCGCCATCGTCAGCCACTCCTCTTCGAAGGCAACCAGGTAATCCCTCCATCTCTTTTTTGGCCTTCCTCTGCCCCGGCGTCCGTCGTGAGACTCGTGAGGCACCCATTCCGTTGCGCGTTTGGCCCACCTATCCGGGTGCATTCGACACACGTGGCCTGCCCAATCCCATTTTATTGTGGCAGCCTTTCTATTGGCGTCAGTTATACGGGTTTTGGAGCGTAGTAGTACAGCTAATGACGTGGCTAGAAATTCTTTCAAGACAGATAGATTTTGCTGAAATTTTGTCAGTAAGGGAATACCATAAGAAGCACAATATATAATATGCCAAGGTGCGCTTTTTCGCTGAGGGTGCCCAACTAGGGGGTGGTAATAAAAAAAATAAAAAGAACTACAGGAATAGATAGAAGGATGGATTATAAGCTTAAATGTCGTACAAAAGTTTTTGGAAAAATCAATACTTTTTGAGATATTCATGATCGTAAATGTATTTTTTTACGATCGATAATAACCACGTTTTTTGACGATTTTTCACATATAGCTCATAAACTATTTATTTTTGAAAAAAAAAACTGTAGTGATTAAATTGTAGGTTATAAAAAAAAGAATTTCGTTTTTTATTTTTTCATGTAGACCTAATACAAACAAAGTAGCTCATTGAAGGTACAAAGTAGAAAATCGCAAAATTTCACAACCACAGGCAGGATTCGAACTTGCGTCTACTTCCTCCTTCGTCCTGCGTTTTCTACTTTGTAGATTTATCCAAACACTGGAAGTGTTAAAATAAAGTCAATTTCATTGAAGGTAGGCCATCTTTTTAACGAAAAATTTACACATATCAACATTGAATTACGAGAAAACCTTACGTTTTACGATGACGTGCTTGAAATCTTTTTTAAAGAACATTAAAAGGTCTTTAAAATTTGTTTTTTTGAAGTCATCTAGCATAAAAAATAACGGAGTTATGGTGAAAATAAAGTTGGTTTCTATTATTTTTACCAGAAAAATCTACAATGAAACGCTTCTCATTAGTACCCTAATTGGAATTAAATGTTGCAAATGTACATATTACTTACCTTAACATTATAAATATGATCCAAAAGTTTGACTGATTTGTAATGCTTATTTTTGAAAAAAAAAACATGTCATTAAAGTGAACTAGGTATTTTTGAAATATTCAAAAAGAATAATTATTTTCAAAATTTACTCAGAAAATAAACCATATACGTAAAAATGTATAGGGTACAAAATGTTAGCATTTTTATTCCCAAAATGCACTTGTTTTTTTCTTTATTGTAGCTTAAAAATTCTTCGAGGTATGGCTTGTAAAAGTTGTAGTACGAAATCAGTACCGCACTAGAGCCCTTTCACCGTTGACCTTTATAAAATGAAGGGTTTGAGAAATGTGAAACTTACATGAGCTTATAGGCGATAGAATATCCTACAAAATACTTTTTTTATTATCTCTCTAGTCCAGAATGCATCCGAGAAAACTTACAAAAACCAAACGCATTCTTTTTTTAATTTCGGAGCAGCTAGATTTTGGAGCAGAGAAATGTGTATACTATAGATGTATACTCGTACTACGTATAAAATAGTGTTCTCATCATTGGCACCTTGTGGCTCCGAAAGTACTGGACCGATTTGAAAAATTCTTTCACCATTAGAATCCTACATTATCCCTAATGAACATAGGTTATAAAATATTATAAAAAAGTTAGGGTTCCGTATAAAAACTTCGATAATGTAACCAAGGTGTGAAAAAAATACCAAATAGCAACCTTATACGTACGCTGCCGAAAGTATTGACAATAGAGCAAAATGATGTACTACAGTCTTATAGAGGACATTATTATCTACAAAAAAGTTTGCGATATAATATGTCTAACTATTACAGTTATGTCACAATAACTACTTTTTCATGTTAAAACGCCAGTACAAACTATATAGGCCTCATTATTCTTACCTTGGTATTAATCCTTATCCAAATAAATGACTTCGTATTCAAGGCTATATCAGTACCTGTAAATAACTTTTGAATAATTCAAATCGGACGTACCATTCAAAAGTTATCATGAGTGTAATAATTATCAAAATTGAAATTTAAGAAACGGCGCTGTATGTGACTCCAATGATTTTAAACAATAGAGAATAGACACGAAATGAGTGTATCATCAAGCCTTTATCCCTCACGGGGTAGGAGCATCAAAGAATGTACGTGATGATGAGAAATCTAGCTTTGTCTATTGCTTCAGGACCTAAACATTAAAATTAAAAATAATAACGAAATTTTCTTTATAATGTACACTTTTTAGGGTACCGTACCTCAAAATTAAAAAAACGGTACCCTTATAGGATCACTTTATTGTCCGTATGTCTGTCTGTCTGTCAAGACCCTTTTTCTCACGAACGGATAAAGGTATCAGGTTAAAATTGATAACGAATTATAAGGTCCATAAACCACACAAGATCTGAAAATTTAAATTTTTATAAGGACGCAATCAAAATATATGGCTTTTTATTTCCTCATCTTCATACATTTATGCACTAAAGCAAAACCTAGAGGGTACTTCCCGTTGACCTAAAATTATGAAATTGGGCAAGAAGCTAGGTCTCACAGTACAAATAAAGAGAAAAGTCTAAAATCATTAAATATTATAATTTTACTCACAACTAATAATAACCAATTAATTTGAGCTCCCGTTACAAAAGTTTTTATAAAAGAGGGGTCAAGTTGGATGGTCACCGAGTTTTTAAAGTAAAAGAGCAAAAGCTTTTAGTATATCATATGGTAGATTGGTACGGAAACCTTAGTGCGCGAGTCCAACTCGCACTTGGCCGGTTTTTTTATAAACTCGGACGCAAAAAGAACCTATATTTACCCGTGCGAAGCCGGGGCGGACCGCTAGTATTATATAAATGTGGCGTCTCCCCCCTGACAAACTCAACGCGAGGCAATACCAACATCTACCAGCCGAGCTCAATAGCTTGGTCATAAAAGCGCTGTTCACACAGGGTTTGGCTCTCACACGAGAAGGCACTTTTTGATACGAGGCGCAGCCGAGTATCAAAATAGTATAGATCGAGTGTTAAAATGACTAATTACGTATAGTTGCATACAAAACTTTATCTACGACCGACAAAATAAAATAAAATTTTAAAGAGTAGTGATCAATTTATTGAACTAAGAGGACAGTTAGTTAGTACAGTTAATTAAAGTTATTCCCGAAGTTATTTCAGATCCAGAGCTTGTGTTAGCTTGAGCTTGGTTACTGACAGCCTCTTGTAGACTCATGTTCTCCTGGTACATACTTTCCATTTTGTTCAAATCACTTCTTTTGTCGCTACGGTCACTTTATATAGAAGCGAGCCAACTGTTAGCCTCTTGTCGATTTATGTACTCCTGGTACTCTCCGTTTTCTTTTAAATATAGGTAGGCAGTAGTCACCCCAGTAAAGTATTTTTACAAAATTACTTTAAAGCAGGCTGTATGTAGTACTGTGGTAGTATTGCCTTAGCCTATGCAGATTGAAAATTATGTATTATAACAGTTGCGGAATGAAAATCCATACTCCATTTCCGTACTGCTCGTAGTATGGAACAGTGTGGAAATGAAAATGATAGCGGAAAATGACCTCAATTTCGAATCTGTCATTGGTTTCGAATTTGGAATATTCCGGTACGGGAGTAGATAAAATTATAAAACCAACTCCTTGGGGGTGGACAAAAATTAAAGGGTCCTTGAAACCTACGGCAATGAAGAATAATCCAGCACCACAAGAAAATTTGAAAATGATATTCTGCAATTGCAAAAAAGGGTGTGGAGCATCTTGTAGGTGTAGAAAAGTTGGACTATTCTGCAACTCAACTTATGGAGGATACTCTGGTGAGAACTGCCAGAATAGCACCCCAATTACAGACCAAGACGATGAAGAAGACATGGATAGTGATGATAATATGTAATTCTATTTTTAATATTCATGTTTTTTTGCAAATTTTTGTATACTTTCTTTTTCTTGTAAATCTACATGTGATAAAATTGGCACAAATAAAGAAGGTGATTAAAAAAAACATAATACTTACAAGGATTTAACCTTGTTATTTGTTTCCTCCCTTCTTCCTGGTGAGATGTAGGTACTTTTTAAAGCATGAAAATTTTAAAATACATGTTCTGAGATAATGAACTCAAAATGATGTCTAATTAGTTCTAATGAAGCATCATATACATATAAATTTCTTTTTTTGATATTTTTGATATTTTCATGTAATAGGGGTGGTTTTATGGGATGTAAACTAATTATAAGGTGTCCACGATTTAAATATAATGATTTTTCAAAACAAGAATACGAGTAAAATTTCAAAATTTTGTTTGTATTTTTCAATTTTATGTAAAAAGGGGTGTTTAAAAAGGGTGTAAGGAATATAATAGGGGTTGAAAAATCACAAATAGTTTTTAAAACTATATAACTGTCATTAATCCAAAGCTTTATACATTTTTTAATTCGTTAAGGTGATCCGTTTTCCATACAAAAATTCAAATGACTTGCATTCTTACGCGGGATGTAACATTCTGTTGAAAACGAACGAATACTGCTATTTTTATTTAAATTTTTCGCTAATTAATACAAAAATACAGTTGATGTACTGAAAGTACTATTTTTGTTAGCAATTTTTGGTTCAATATTACGATTGTAGGCGTGCGGTCAAAACTGTACGGTTGTGCTTTGTGTGCATGTGTGAGTGATCGTACTCATGTAAACACGGACTGACGAGAGTAATGGACTTTAGTGGATATATGGAGATATTTTTCTTATCGAAATTGTTGTTAGGCGTTGAAGTTGCACGATGAAATTTACGCGAATCAACTTTTTGCACATATATAATTGGTACTTATTGCATTAAAAAATAAAACCTTATATTTGCAGCAGTGGCTCCATCTAGTTGCGTTCGGGGCTAAGCTGGCCTTCACAGATCACCTTAAATGCCTGAATTCGTGAATTTATAAATTTTTGTCAATTAGGGGTAGTTTTCAACCCTAAGTGTCAAAAGCACACATCGGCATACTATAGATTTTAAAGTGAATGGTAAGAAGAGCTTAATTCCAAATTTTGAAGAAAACCATCGGTCTCGAAAGAATTTCTAGGTTGTACAGTCTTTTCACCGTCATTTCCTGTAGTATAGAGTTGTGTTCCGGATACGGCCGGTTCTCTTGACATCTAGTACCCGTATGCTGGGTTCCATTGCCCTTTGACAAACCGCAAGTTTGGACTTCTGTGCCTCAGTCAGAGACCATATTTGGGCACCGTAGGTTAGAACGGGCAAGATACACATAACTGATATGGAACACATTTTTGAAAAAAAAATCGAAAACATTTTTTTACGTGTACAATATCTTTCTCGTTCTGCTCGAAGTTAAAAAGCGTCGCGAGCGTAATGAGCGGAGGAACTCTCCGAACTGGAAATATTTTTAGCAGGTTTATCGCCACACTAAGAAACGTAAATATCATAATCCCTTTCTTAGTTTTTAAGGATACAAACTACTTGCCAATTATTTCAAGTAAGTTTTCTCCTAAACTACTTATTAGGGCGGTAATGTACCGTGTGTCGCATTTTATAGGAAAGTAAACATTTACCCGCCTACGACAACCCACGGATTTCTAAGGCGGCTTATTACTCATTTTTGGAGAATTCTAAAGATAGAAAACCGACCAAGTGCGTGTCGGACCACGCGCAGTTATAGGATTCCGTAGTTTTTCTACGATTTTTTTATCGCATAGGAGGTTTGATTGAGTACTTCATAACGTTTAAATAACATAAACTTTTTTACCTCCTAATGCTCAGCGAGGTTCTAAGCGCCTGATTGCTATTGCTATTTTATTTTTTCCAGTTTTTTGGCTATAACTCATTAATTAACCTGAGAAGCCTACTAAGCTGTGAATTTTTTTTTCTACTGTGATTTTCTTGTGAGACACTCGATTCCAACAAAAAATTGAGATTTCACGCTAAATATTTCGCAAACGGATCTCTAAATCGAAAAGCCAGCCAAGTGCGAGTCGGACTCGCGCACTGAGGGTTCCGTACAAACCTGTACGTATATAAGTAAAAGTTATGTTATTTTTAATGCTAAAACACTTTATTATGTGATGTAAATAACTTAAATTTATATTTGAGTTGATTGAATGAAAGGTAAAACCGCAGTTTACGATTTATGACGTATTAAAAAAAAACTACCTGCTAGATCTCGTTCAAACCAATTTTCGGTGGAAGTTTGCATGGTAATGTACATCATATATTTTTTTAATTTTATCATTCTCTTATTTTAGAAGTTTACAGGGGGGACACACATTTTTCCACGTTGGAAGTGTCTCTCGCGCAAACTATTCAGTTTAGAAAAAAATTATATTAGAAACCTCAATATCATTTTTGAAGACCTATCCATAGATACCTCACACGTATGGGTTTGATGAAAAAAATTTTTTTGAGTTTCAGTTCTATGTATGGGGAACCTTAATTTTTTTTGTTTTTTTTTTTTCTATTTTCGTGTGAGAATCTTAATGCGGTTCACAGAATACATCTACTTACCAAGTTTCAACAGTATAGTTCTTATTGTTTCGGAGAAAAGTGGCTGTGACATACGGACAGACTTACAGACAGACAGACCGACAGACAGACATGGCGAATCCATAAGGGTTCCAGTTTTTTGCCCTTTGGCTTCGGAACCCTAAAAATGATACACGGCCATGAAGGCGGACGTTTTAATTACTTACCGCCCTAAGGCTTTTCTAGCTACATTATTACCCTAGAGCGCTAATTGGTCACCTACAAGCCCCATTTGGGGGTAATAAGGACCTACTTACCGAATATGAGAGATGTAATAGTAGATTAGTAGTCAAGGGCTGTAAGGCATCAATTGCAGCCCGAGATTGCGCTCGTGCGCCTATAGTTCGAGGGTGCAATTGATGCTTACACCCGAGCTAACTACTTTGCTTTACATCTCGATTTTGAGGTATGTAGGTCCTTATTACCACCAAATTGTAGGTGACCAATTGGCGCTGTAGGGTAATAATGTAGCTAGAAAAGCCCTAGGGCGGTAAGTAATTAAAACGCCGCTGCCCCGCTGCTGGAGGCGGTCATCAAGGCGGAGCCGCGCGTGGAGGTGGAGGTGCTGCCCAATTACTTATCCCATTTGGGGGTAATTAGGACCTACTTACCGAATATGAGGGATGTAAAATAATTTTAAGTTATCAATGTCCACAACCGAACAGTTCGGCCAATAATGTGTTCTCCATTATTCATAATGCCCACTCTTTCCCACCCGTCTCCTCCTCTTCGATAGTATATAATTATTTACAATTATTTATAAAGTATTTCTCTCTTTATAACAATTTCTACATTCTAGTAGAAATTGTTTCATACTTAAATTGCTTTAAGCACTCTCCATCAATTGCAAATAATTTTATGTAGAACAATGTAAAATCGAATTACGAGAAATTATAAAATACGTTCTAGCAACATTTGAAAATGAAATTGATTTAAAAGATTTTTAAGAAAATTCATGAAAATTTGATTAGATTTTCATTAACATGTTAGAATGGTTTGATCAGTAATAAGATTATAAAATATCTGAGAAATTTTCGAATAATTAAAAAATATTTCGATTAAGATGTATACCTAAGTGCTGCGTGAAACTTCCAAAATAATAAAGTCTAAATATGTTTTTCATAAGCTCGTATGTTTTTTTTATGTTCCATAAACAATGAGACTAGTTGGACGCTCAGAGCGTTTATCTAGTGGAATTTTCTGCAAGTTTCTTTTTGTTTTCTCTACTTACACAAAATAGGGTATTTGGTATACTCACCTACCTCTCGAGTGCTTTTTATTCTACCCTTGAAACAGAAGAATTATTATTTTAAAACTGTTAAAAAAAGTGAAAATTTTTCGGTTTTGGTAGAGGAGCCGAGAAGGATTTTTCACGTCATAATCAGGGCGACTAAGAGATTTCTCAGTAGATGGGGCTTTATCAGAGGATCACAAGAGAATTGTTTTTGCTGAAGATCACGTTTTCCTGTTCCTTTTCATTTCCAGACAATGGCCTCCTAAACACCGGGCTCCGGTCTGGAACTTCTTATATAGTTTTTCGTGTTCCTCTCATAAAGCCCCACCTACTGAGACATTTCTTAGTCGCCCTGATTATCACGTGAAAAATCCTTCTCGGCTCCTCTACCATTTCTTTATACTTAAAAAATTGGCCCGACCCACTTGTTATTGTAAATGGAGAAGCCAAATAATATTTGCGAACCTTCGAAAGAGGTGGAATATTTGTTGATCAGTTTAATGGGTAGAGTAACAACACGAGAAGTTTGCAAAATATACCAAAACTATTATAAGACAAAACGCTTATTTTATCTTTGTAAATAATTCATCCTGTAGGAAATAATTTGATTTACATTTTAATTGCACTAATACTCTATGTAGCCCAAATGGTGCGAGCAAAATAGTACTAAATTATATTTACCCGAGAGACAGGGCAGCAGCTTCCTTCTGTGTATCGTACCATTATACATAGTGCCGTAATAATTTGATTTACATTTTAATTGCACTAATACTCTATGTAGCCCAAATGGTGCGAGCAAAATAGTACTAAATTATATTTACCCGAGAGACAGGGCAGCAGCTTCCTTCTGTGTATCGTACCATTATACATACTGCCGTCTCCAACAACCGCGGTCCATGGTGCCAGCTGCAACGCTAACAAGGGTGATTATAATGGCACGTCCCCTCCACATTATTCCAGCAAAAGCTGAAATTTTGGGCTCATCGTCCTGTAGCTGACGATTCGTGTTGATGATGAATGCTGCATGTAGTATGAAAATTATTAATTTGAACTTAATGTTTAAATTTGTAATCTTGAGAATATTAAATATTTTTTTTATACAGGGTGTTAGGAAAAGTACCGATTTTCTTTAAACCACCATGTTCTATTAGTAGAATAAAGAACAATAAGCATGTTTAAAAAATAAAAAATAAAACAGAAATAAAAAAATTATGATAAAATTTACATAATTGTGTCAACCCTTACCAGACTCAAGACTAGATCGCACCAATAAGCGTGAGTATTTGCATGCTCGTTACGAACAGACAATTGATAATCTAGTTGTTCTTATATCTCAAGTGTCGTCCTTATGTAGTTCTTGCTATCTCTGTTGCACGCACCTGTGACGCACACTACAATCGATGTACATAGTGTTCGTGAGTGAATGGCGGCGGCGCGCATCTAGGTACTCATACCTATTTTAGTTGTTTACAATAGGTGCGCCGGGATCACGTTGTGATTCTTAGAATAGGGTAGGCAACTCGAACTTTTTTTGCTTAGGAAGTATTTTATTATTCTGTATGTGACGTTCACAATAAATGTGGGTACTCGGGGAGAATATCACTTCATAGCCAGCCGGCGAGCGGGGATGTTCTGTCTGTGTCCTACGTACCATTATTAGCTAGTTTTACTAGATGCATCCCGATAAATAACAGTACGTCCTACCGGACGCCACAGTGGCGACGACGATGAAATGAAAGCGTGGTGAGTGGAAACCAATTTTTGACAATATTTTCAAATTATCCGCAAAAAAAAAAAAAATATTACTAGAAAAACCTTTGCCATCTCAAGCAATGGAAAAAAAGGAGGATTAGATACATATCCACACTGAAAAATGTCTCCGTGCACGTATTTGCTAAATTATGCATTGATTAATAAAATTGAACCGTTTGTTTACAAGTGTTCGACCGCCATCCCAAACAATGTTACAAGTAGGTTTCGAAAAATATACAGAGATTTTCGCTTAGGCTCTCATGTGTGTGGCATTATTTCTCACACTCAAGAAAAATTAATTACGGAAATGCGTTTCAAATATATCTTTCGTCAATTGTTTCCGCTGATGGCTGCCTGACCGTATTTTAATGATGCATTATTTCTGTTACCGAGGTAATTTAGGTAATTTACAGTTAGTAGCTGCTAATACCTACACAAGAACTAAATTGTTACACGTGTGTGAATTCCTTTAAATAACCTAATACTTATACAAAAACAAAGCAAACAAAATATTTTTATCAGCCTCTGTAGGTAATCTATAGTGCAGTAAACAACGGGTCAAGCTTGATACTGGTAGTGCGAATCCAGCCGTACATCTAATGAAATAACAACGGTACAAAGTTCAATGTGTTAGGCTTGATGTGCTCTTGACTGTACCAACTTAGAAATTGCGGTTCTCGAACCATAATTTTTGGGACCGAATCCTCTTGGAGACTCGTCAAACAAAAGTGGTTAAGACGTGCATAATAAAGCTACTTGATTGACCGTTAAAATAATATGAATGCGTGCTTCGGGATGCAGGCTTAAACGGTTGTTCTAGTAAATGTTATTATAGGCAGATCAGTAACTCTGACACCAGGGTTTGTGAGGTTTTACGTAAGTGCTTATATGCTTGCGTAAGTGCTTATTATATATATTCTTTATTGCGCACAAATAACATAAAGTTGTCAAATGAAAATTGTTCACAAAGGCGAGCTTATCTCTTTTAGAGATCTCTTCCAGCCAACCTATCAGGTGTGGAAGAATGTCGTTAAAACGGGCACAAGGATGTGCGTTAATAATCGTGATAAGAAATTTTAAATTCAAATAAAAGTTTAAAATATAGTAAAATAAAAAAATAAAAAATAGGGATAAACCTACTTAAACTACACACGAATATACTTATACCTAATCACATTATATTAAGGTATATATAAAAATTGATAAACTTACTTAAAAATACATAAAAATAATACATAGACATAATACATAAACTAAATACATTACTCAAAATGATTGCGATAAGTAGTGCTCTCTTAATCGCATCTTAAACGATGTAATGACACCGACATAATGGTAAATAAAACTCGTTACTATGTGTCGTACCGTACCTACCTCAACTAGAGTACGACGACGTTTTGACGTGTGTTTTGACGTTAACAAAATATAGGCAACCAACTAAAGATTACCAACAGAATCACCTGCACTATGAAGCAATACTCGTACCAGCTAATCGTGTTGTAAACAATTTATTATTAATAAGTAGATATTCGGTAGACAGGACCAAAATACAAGGACAAAAATAAAAAATAAAGCAGGTATATAAATAACAACTCTTGATGTGGAACAAATTTCACGGTGCTAACTGCTTATAAATATCTATTGATCCAACTATAATTACCTACCTACCAAATATTATTGTTTAATACATCATTAACAAACACCTTAAAACTACTTATTTACTTTTATTATTAATTATAAATCTTGGTAAGTAGATACGGAATGGATGCAGTGTTATTAAATGAAATCCTAAAAAAAGATACATGTAAAAAAGATGGGCTCAATAATTATTACACCTCTATATTACCTACAAAGTATAATATACAAGTAGGTACAGCTAGGCAACTGAGCTTGCTCCGAATAACCTTTCTCGGAGCAGACCAAGACATGACACCAGGGGTTTCCTGAATCTTGAAAAAATAAGGCAAAACGAAAAGTTTCGTACACATGAGATTAGATCGATTTTTGGCCCGAAAACCACTAATAGTAAATTTCATTGAAACGCGAGTCATTTTTATTACATGTATATTTTTATTTATACAAAGCGAATGTTGCTCGTTGATAAGTAAGTAGTACAGTATGTTGGGCACATTGAGTATTGTCACTAGAGTAGAGGAGACATTTCGAGAAAAACTTGTGTGCCGGTTAACATTGAAAACATGCAAAGATGACTGGCCAGCAGTGGCAGCACAAAATCCCTAGATGAAAGTAGGTGTAAGTAAGAAAGTCAAACAAACTTCATATGTAAAAGAATTTGCCGCATAAGACGAAATAAAGTGCTTGTGGTAGAAAAAAAAAGTATAAATAGTATTAAAAAAAAATTTTGTTTTTCAATCAAATCAAATATAGTTTATTCATTGTTGGATATTACAATCTCTTAATGAATTATTAAATTAGAGCAATATTACAAAGGTGATATCCATTACTACAAATTATTAAAGATTTGCTAGTAATTAAATAAAGAGATTTACAACTATATTTTATGTTTTGTAAAATACGCATAGCATCATTATTGGCCAATATAACGGACCGATGTGAGATGTCAATAATAGGCAATTTTCTATGATATTTTCAACTACGGTTTTTAACTGTCGTTAGTTGAGATTTGCAACAAGTACTTGAGTTCAAATGCTTATGGTACTGTTTCTCAGTCAGCACCAGAGTAGAGGTTACTTAAAAAAAAAATTTGAAACTTAGGCGCTAAACAATTTTACTATTACTAGATATTTCTTAAAACAGAAAAAAATATTAGAATAAAAACCAATAAAAGAGACAAATCAATGTGATTTAAATAGACATACCGAGGTATAACGTATGCGAACATATTTTCACTATACTTTAGTATCAGTGTTTCCATTTTCCTGACGATAATCAGCAGCGCCATCCAGTTGAACTTTCACAAGGTGCGGGAAAACACCCTATTGAAAATAACAAGTAATAAGTACTGAACTTACGTACCAAGAGTAAAAACAAAATATCAACTTGTGTGTGTGTTTGCTTTTTATCATAAAAGAGTCTTGATATTCTATAAAGCCACAAAATAAACTAACGAAAACAAAACAAAGGAAAAGTTAGTTTTAACGATAATCCTCGAATGGATTGAAATCCTCAGTTATATTGGTGATGCAACGAAATCAAGCTAGTATTTTTCCATTGTGTATGTAAGACCTTAAAAGTTGCAAACACATATAGACAGACACCTTCTTTTATTGATCCAAACTTACAGTAAAAAAAAAAAGAAAAAAGGAAGAAGGAAATGTACCTATATTTTATTTCGATTAAAATATACATAGGTGTCACAAGAGTTTGTTCGTCCATGTATTAGCTGCGAAAATAAATAAGGTCTTAATAATACCACAAATAAATATAAATACCTAACAACAGCGTCTCAAAATTTTAAATCCATAATAATATGTAGGTACAGATAAGGAATTAAAAGCTAAAAAAAAAAAAAGAGATCAAGTATTTAAAAGGAAACTGTTACATGCTGAATATTGGGTATTTCAAGATGTAAATACGTCATTATTATTTAGCCAATCAAAAATAAAATCATTTTTATACTTGTTGCATCACTAATATGAGAAAAGCTACGCATGTGAACCATGTGAATGGGGGAGTCTAGATGCGATAGCATAGTGGTCAGTGCATTGGATCGTGCTGCTTCTGGTGTCTGGTGTATGTAAATACAAAAAATACTAGTTGGTTCGGTCCAAAGGTGCGGGTTCAATTCCTGCTCGTGTCTTGAAAGACTTTTCATATCCATAAAGGTTTATATGCGTGGTCGGAAGGCATGTGTTGATTTGGCCACAAGTCGAAAGACACCACAATAGCCCATGGGTCAAAAAACACCACAATAATCTATGGGTCGAAAGACGCCACAAAAATATATGGGTCTAAAGACGCCACAATAATCCATGGATCAAAAAAATAGATAAAAACAATAATCTACGGGTCGAAACTGTCGAAAGATGCCACAATAACCTATGGGTCGAAACTGTCGAAAGACGCCACAAAAATCTATGGGTCAAAAGACGCCACAATAATCCATGGATCGAAATACGCCACAAGGGGCGAAAGACGCCACAATAATCGATGGGTCGAAAGACGCCACAATTACCCATGGGTCGAAAAATGCACAAATGTGTACGCATGGATCAAACGACGCCATAAATATTCCATGGGTCGAAAGATGCCATAAATCTTCCAGAGTTGAAAAACATTATAAATACCGTAAATTTTCTATGGGTCGTTTGATGCCATTAATGCCATGGCAAAGCAACACATGTCTACTCGTAAAACTTAAAGAAAAAAAATGGGCTCCAATATCACACACACAGATAGGGTGACAGTTCAGTTTCTTATGAACCAAGACTAAACAAATGCTTTGTCATGCTCGAGTTAAAATAGTATTAAAAAAAAAACTGCCAAAAGCATCCTGATTATCTTGATAACTAACTGTGGAATTGCTATTTTAAGACAAAAAAAAAGTATTATTTGTAAAGAGGTGGTTCACAAACCGATATTATAAAATGTTTTGGATAAATTTTAAAAACATGATTCAAATTCTAATTAATTTGGAACAAATATCTTAACAATTCATCAGAAAACAGAAATCTCACTTCCTGACTTTTATAATAAACGCGTTCTTTTAACAAATAAGTGTAAATACTACCTATGTATCGCGCGCAAGCGCGAAATTGCACCTTAATGAGAATATAGATACTGCAATATTGTCCACAGGTGGAGTTTCTGCTTAAAGATGACTTTAGACTGCCAGCGACCACAACAACAATACTGGAACTCTCAGTGTTGCAAGAAGCATCCACAAATGAAAGGAAAAATGGAGAAAAGTGGACAGTACCTAGAAGAAACTTAATTACCTAATGAACGAAGTTGTAAATTTTAATAATGATACTATCGTATCTAAATCGGTTCAATGTAAGACTTATAGTGCTTTGATATTCTAGCACGACACAGGGAACCCATTGTATAAAGCCGACTCTTAAAGTAGGCCGTGCTGCAGTGGTTTCTTGCCGTCTCTTTTACGCTGCCAGAGCACGATCCGAGACGGTAGTCGAGTCGCTCTATTTGAATTGTATTCTGCATGTTATGATGACCATTAAGTATTATGTAAATAATGATATATAAAAGTATTTCAAATCATATAAAAAGGAAGAGATGTGACGTTCACAATAAATGTGGGTACTCGGGGAGAATATCACTTCATAGCCATCCGGCGAGCGGGGATGTTCTGTCTGTGTCCTACGTACCATTATTAGCTAGTTTTACTAGATGCATCCCGATAAATAACAGTACGTCCTACCGGACGCCACACTGTAATTTTTTATTATCAATATATTTTATGTACTTTATTCTACTTGTACATCATGTGGTTAAAATAAAATCGGTTTTTTCCCTAACACCCTGTTTTTAGTCGTAAAAAGCTCTTGACTAAGATAAAACTTTGCCTACAACTCTCATCTCTTAACAAAAGACATCATGAGAATATGGGAGCACCCTTTCACCCACGCGACAAGGGAAAAATTACTCCATTATCTGTAAGATGACAAGTTTTTTCATTCCCGTAATCGTGTTCAGCGGGTATAGCTCCGTAAACATGCCCAAAGGAATTCAATAGAGGGAAATGTGGCTGAAGGTTTAAGTTTTAGACGGGGACGTAATGAGGGTAGCTTAGAAAACTACACAATTCTTATTGTGAACTCTGCGTGCTTCTATTAGACCGTAAGGGCACTGCATGTTATCCTACGTCATCTAGTACACGAAATTTGCAACTTTGTAGCGATAGTAGTGGCCTAATAGGTCCACAAAACGTTGGTCTGCCAATCTGAAACCTGGCAGGTTTTGTACAGTTGGAGAGAAAAGTGGTTAAATGACAGATTACACGAATGAAATCTATTCGTAGAAATAGAAGGTACCTATATAAGTAAAAAACAACAGGTCTGCCTTGCATCCTATTGGCAGTTTCGCTAGTCGGACCACAAATGTGGTCGGATGTGATCGGACCACAAATTTGGTCGGACTGGCGAAATGTAAAAATCTTATCTTTTCCTTGCTTCGCTTCGTTTTCCCTCCTCTGGTCTGTATTTAAAGCTGCGCTGCGTGCTGACAGAAAATGAAATCTAAATGAATACGTACGTGCTTAATAGAAACAAAACGTAATAAATGATTATATTACTATGGCCTTCCTGCGCCTATACATACAATTTAACGCAATGCCTTAGAGAAAATCATAAGTTTTATTCATTATAAGTAAATTTGAAGGTGATAAGGCTTTTTTGAAAAGTCCATCTGAGGAAGTACCACCCCCTTGTCTAATTCTGTCGTAAAACAGCAGTGTTTGCATGTTACTGTGTTTCGGTTTGAAGAGTAAGGGAGCCTGAGAAATTACCGGCACATGAGACATACCACCATAGAAATTATTACGCTGGGCGACGTGCTTTGTTGTCTCATTAGTGTCAAATTATGCCGCTAGGTGTTAAGGGCGGCGGTGACCACTTACCATCAGGTGGCCTAACAGCTCGTTTGCTCACTTGTTACATAATAAAGAATAAAAAAGAAGTTCAAATTCTCCTCAGTTCAGCCCTGTGGTGCAAAAACAATCTCTCGTAATATGAAATGTGCTATAACCTCGATAGAAACTTGGTGCTTATCTTCAAGTATCCTGGGGCAACCGCCAAGCCAAGAAGCCTTAGAGATAGCCACCCAATCATTGAAATCATTTTGAGAATAACTACTGATATTCATTATGGTATGTTATCATGGCTTTGTGTGTAGGTTGTGGGCTACTTAGTAGATGTCTAGACTCTTTTACCAATAATTTTAATGAACTTCTTCAAAATTATATCCGAGACTTAGAAAAAAAAAATACTTTTCTTCTACTAGTTTCATTGTATTCTGCATAGTAATATTATGACGATAAATGAAGAATTATTTAATTTGTAAAGAATCTACATAGAGTAAAATAACCCGAATTTTTGTTTGTAGAGCAAGTCAGCAAGTTTTATGTGTTTTAAGGCGGTAAACCTTTTAATTTGTCTGGTTACCACTCTTTTTGTTTCTATTGCAAAGAAGCAGTATTTCCACTGATACGAGTATGTTCTGTTTCTAAGTCAGTCAGTGAAATAAACAGCTCATAAGGTATTTCATCTCTAGTTTTTAGGAAGAGCGATGCGTCTTCGGTGTCTTATTATTATTAGTTTTTTGTCAAACCGTAAAAGAAATGAGCGTGCTCTTTTGGAAGAAATTGACAGGGGATGATAGTTCTTCAAAATAACTTCACACAAAGTCATCAACTACAAAAATGTTTTCTTGGTATCTCAAAATCACGCGAAACCTCCACGTATAACTGAACAACTTTTGTTATACAACTTTTGGAAAAAAAAACAGAACATCATACAAAAGGAAAATCTGATCCGGTCAATTTGTATGCATAACCAAATTTTTTTATTTGAATTTCCAAAAGCTGTAGGTACAATAAAAGTTATTCAGCTACATGGGTGGAACTAACCCCTGAGAGGTTTTGCGCATTTAGAATTACACGTTGTATAGATAGTTTGACGTTTTGTTCCATTTCACCTTTATTATTAGTAGGTGCTTCTCACGTCCCACCTTTAAGTATCTCCACAGTTTTGCGGGTGCCAAAGGTCCAGTGGACCTAGTCCGCAATTTATTTCGTTTTATCCAACGAGGGGCGATAAGTGACTTCAGACGTGACCCGACTGCTATGTTTTCATCTTTAACTTGATGTATTCTGTCGTACGTGACTCTTGATTGAACAAGAAATCAACCAATTTGTTTTTGTCTCCGAAAATTGGCTTCGAAAAATGCGTTTGTAATTTATTTCAAAGACATTATCGTCTATTTCGCAATATTGAAACAATGACAAATATATTTTCGTATCTTTAATGATAATTATATTTGTCTTTTACCATTATTATGTATTCAAAACCTGCCAGCTTAGCACACAAATGCAGCATAATTTCGTTTAACATTTCGTTTTACCTACGCAGCCGAATCACACAGAGGCGTGCACACAGACAGGGTAGGCAAAAAATTTTCGATCTTACCAAAATACTAATACGTATTGGTTTGTGTGTTTAATTTAAAAATGGGGTTCGAAATTTTCCGTTTTCTGTTTTCTCAAATCTTATATTTATTTGCCTACTATCGCCAAAACAAATCAAACAATGACGACTCAGTATAAAAAATAAATAAAAAAAAATACTTCGGGTTTCCTTATGTGATTCAATCACATAAGGAAACCCGAAGTATTGTTTTCAACTAGAAGTAATAAATAAAAAAAAGATCCTACATTTTAAAAGCAGCCTAAATCTTAGTTTCCTAACAAGGTCAAGTGAGAAGTGCCATTTCACTTTAAATGTGATTCTTCACTGCGACTGGTGAATGCTCTCAAGCGAATCCATTATTGACTGGGTAGACACGTCGCGATGTGCTAGATTCCTAGCTCTTCCATTTGGTGTGCTGATTCAAAGTTGGAATCGATTTTATCACTTCTAACAAAAGACAGTCTCTCACATTGTCATATCCAATTTTTTTTATTTCGAGCAGAGCGACAAAGCCAGGCATTGTATTCGTGAAAAAAAAGGGGTTTCTAATTTTCTCAAAAATGTGTTCAATATCACTTATCATAATAAAAAGTAAGTCTTCCAAAAATTACTGTCCGTCGGTCGGTCGGTTAGTCGGTCTCCATGCAAGTTATCTTGCGTTAGTACCACAGAACAACGATAGAGCCACTACGCCTGCGCGCGCACCCCCCCCCCATAGAAGCGAATATATTTAAAAAAATGGCTCCTTATTGAAGAGTTATACTATCCAATTTTTGTAGGAGCTTATTTTTAATGCACATCATAAAAACGCTGTCACTGGTTTTTTGCATCTTACTCTCTCGCAATTATAATAGAACTATGTTTATCGCACTCAAATGACGCTAGTAGTGTGGGTGCGGAAAACGTGTTAGTTTTAGTAAATGGTGACACTGATTTGTATTGAATGACATTAAGAATTCGTCTCTAGATGTAGAGCAAAACGCATGCGCTTCAGAGCTCTGTAGTTAGTACCCATTATTTAGTCTCTTCCTTTATTTACTACTAAAATGTAAAAATCTGTTTTACTCAAAATCGGATTCATTGAGCTTATTTTAATGTACTATAAATTGGATTCTGTATTGGTTATCTAACTGACTGAATATTACATATAGTTTGTATTTTCATATTATTTATAAGGAATTACAAACTTAAGTTTGCAGTTGGTACTTATTTACTCTTTACTATAATACACAGCCTCTATATTCTAGTAGTAAGAGCATTTGGAGGTTCTGGGTACGATTCCCGATGGGGACACTGTTGAATGATGACTTGGTACGCTCAACGACAGATCAAGCTTGACACTCGCAGTGGTACTCTAGCCCGTACGTCTATTGAAATAAGAACGGTACAAAGTCCAATGTGTCAAGCTTAATGTGCTCTTGATTGTACCTGCTGCATAGCTTCTTCATGGGTCGTTTTGTAGCCCTATTCTAATTATTATCATATCTATCACGATTTGCCCACTAGTAGGTCACGGTCTTTGTTACACACCATGATACAATTTTTTTTCACCTTATGTAGCTAAAACATACAGATTGCACAAGTATTAGTCCAAAGCTATTACATACACCAAAAGTTATGTATTTATTTATTTACTAGCTGTTACCCGCGGCTTCGCTCGCGTGGTTTTCGTATTTATGTTGTTACCGGTTTTCCGAAGCAATGAGATATTTTCCCGTAATTTCGGGGTAATTTTAAACTAAGGAAAAATGGGACTAACCCTGCGCAAGTCAATGAGTACAATTCAAGATAAAGCTGAAGTTACTCCTAAATTACTCAGAACAGAAGAACTTAGCAGCAGTATTACGAGTATGCCTTAAAGTTGTCACTTAACCTAACAAATGTAGAAAGAGAGATGAGAGACACTTTTATGTAATATTTCAAAACAGAGCCAATTCGCAGAAGTAATTGAGAAAAACTAAAAGCCTCTCCCTCTCTTTCCCTCTCCCCCTCCCTCTCCCTCTCCACCTCACTCTCCCCCTTCCCTCCCTCCCCTTCCCCCTCCCCCTTCCCCTCCTTCTCCCCCTGCCGCCTCCCTCTTTCCCTCCCTCTCCCCCTTCCCCTCCTTCTCCTCCTCCCTCTCCCTCTACCTGTACCTCTACCTATCATCCTGTCTACCTTTCTACCTCTCTACCTCTCCCTCTCTCCCTCTCTACATCTCTACCTCTACCCTATCCCTGCCCCTA
The DNA here is from genome assembly GCA_947532105.1 of Athrips mouffetella. Taxonomy (NCBI): domain Eukaryota; kingdom Metazoa; phylum Arthropoda; class Insecta; order Lepidoptera; family Gelechiidae; genus Athrips; species Athrips mouffetella. The sequence goes on from OX383958.1 coordinate 8,403,946, forward strand.
TCCCCACCCCTAACGCCAATTTAACCGCTATCCCTAACATAGAAATGACACCCATATTGATTTTTAGACATTTCAAACCTATCGCACCCCAACCCCAACCCCAGGGGATGATGGTATTTCACGTCCATCACGTTGGATTTCAAAGTTTTTGTAGTTTTCGTAATCAGCGACCCGATAAACCATACAAACGACACCCATATTGATTTTAGACATTTCAACCTTATCGCACCAACCCCATCCCTAGGGGATGATGGTATTTCACGTCCACCACGTTGGATTTTAAAATTGTTGTAGTTTTTGTAATCAGCGACCCGATAAACGATACAAACGACACCCATATTGATTTTTAGACATTTCAACCCTATCGCAACTCAACCCCATCCCTAGGGGATGATGGTATTTTACGTCCACCACGTTGGATTTCAAAATTGTTGTAGTTTTCGTAATCAGCGACCCGATAAACCATACAAACGATACCCATATTGGTTTTTAGACTTTTTCACCCCATTTCCCTCTTTTAGGGGTTGTATTTGGGGTGGAATTTCAATAACAGTGACTTGCATTCCACAGAATTACAACCTTAATGCCTAAATAATAAATTTTGTGGATTTTACTTTGAAAACGAAGGATTTTCAACGTCATCCCTCTTTTCACCCCTTAGAGTGTAGAATTTTCAAAAACCCTGAGACATATGAAACTTAATTTTTAGCCGTCAGCCTAAATACAAATTTTGAAGATCCTAACTTCAAAACTGACGGACTTTCACACAAACTTTCATCCCCTATTTTACCCCCTTAGGGGTGGAATTTTTTTAAACCCTTTCTTAGTGCACCCCTAGGTCTCATAAGGAACCTACATGCCAAATTTGGTATCTCTAGACCCAGCGGTTTGGGCTGTTTGTTGATTTGTCATTCACCTTCTTCTTTTATATATATAGATTGTACACATGACAGAAAAAAACATTGATTAAAAGAAATTATACAACATGTATAAGCTTTTTAAAGTAGTGTTCAAATGGAAATTATGGGTGGCATCCTATTCGAAATATACGAGTTGTTTGTCTTAGAATGCGCTTAGAGAAATGTGTGCATTTCTTTATTTAATTGTTTCTTTATTTAAAAAGAAATATACCTCATTTGTTTTGGAAAACTTACACTTATTTCTTTCATCCACTATTCCTCTTAGTCCTGATAAACCAACCGTAAAACCAACCGTACAACTGCTGAGTTGTGCGTAATGTGCCGACATATTCTTGGTACCGGTGATTGAGGCAATAATTTTAATAGGCAACCCAAAATGTAAACACACATTCAATCAACAATGGAATGGCTCTTACTTAAAAAAATCAGCAGAACACCTTTTAGCTATTAGAGTAAGTAGGCAATGTAATGTAGTCCTTTAACTCAGTTAATAAAAAATGGCCATCAATGTAGAGCAAAGTGATTGACTGCCGAATGCATCAGCAAAATGAAAATCACTACATTGCGGTGCGGATATAGAAAATTCAGTTATGCAGGTAATTCACATAAATTATGATTTGCTAATACATGCAGACTATTGTTAATGGAACGTAATATTATCAGTTTTAATAAATGCCCGCGAGCCGGTAACACACTGTATGTTGCCTCCATAGTTTTTTTTTATGTTCGGTCGGTTTATTCTTGACCTCGATCTGGCCCAAAAGGCATAAATTAATTCGAAGATGGAACGAGCTTGCCCTATTCACTCGAAACTTGAATAGATTCGGGTTATACGAACTCGGAAATGCGCAGGCAGAGAGTCCAGTGGTTAAAGCGTTCGGCTCTTGATCCGGAATTTCTTGCATCGCATCGGTGGGGAAACTGTCAATGAGACTTTCCCTCCTCTTAGGACAAAAAGTCAAAGTAAAAAAAAAGTCAAAATAGTTTATTCATTGTTGGATATTAAAATTTCTTAATGACGTCAGCTAAACTACATCGCTTCACAAACAATGTGGCGCCATAGTGGGAAATAAAGAAGCGACAATAAACACCCACGCGCTTTTTTAAATATGTTTTGAACAACAAACACAAGTCAGTTTTAATTTTGAATTAGCCTGCTAGAACCGTAGCCTAATCCCATGGATTATTCTCTTCTAGATAATCTGATTACATTGCAGGTTAAATGTCCTGATTTTTCTAAAATTAACTTGATTCAAGTCTTTGTAAGACGTGTTTTTAAGGCGTTGGTTTGGACTTTTATCTGTGGAAGTATACGTTGATTATGATAACCATGTCGGTCTTGACCTTATAATCCACACGATGATGATAATGAGCTCTTAACCATACAGTAAAAATACTTACTAGATTGATAAAGATCTGCAACTTTTATTTCGTTAATGGACTCCATTGGGATATCAGTAAGATTGCAATGGGCTATAGAAAACATAGTGAACGCACAGAATTAAGCAAAAAGAGGCCCAGATTGGACCCCCGGGGAACTAATCTAAACGTGATGGGGAAAAAACAAAAGAAAATAAAATGGATTGAATTCCTGAGCATTGGTAAAATTAGAAGTGTAAATTGTTCGTAAACAACAACAACTGCGTAAATGAAGTTTCTTTACTTCGGAATGTACAAACAGAGAAATTATAATACGCTCATTCTTCTTGGTAAAGTAGAATTAAGGGCCTAGGCTCGAACTTGCTGCCGCTATGGGATAAGAGGCGAGCAATATTTTAATTAATTGAGCGTTCAGTATCTGGCTTGGCTCTATAAACTATAGACCAGTACAGTCTAATAAGCGATTTGATATTCACACAATCACAAAACTAACTGAAGTCAAAGACTTTGAAATAAATTTTTATCAAGCCGATTGTAGATTCATTTTAAAATAATTTTATGCTCACCTTTTTCGAAAAACTGTATCACATTTTGTATTGATAAACTACTATGTATGACGGACGAAACCAAACTTCACTACGAAATATCAACTGCCAAGAATATTGAATATTAGTTAAATGTTTCAAACTTGATTTCGCAGTCAATATAGTAGAAAATAAACTTCAACTAGAATGAGACGCTTCGAAATCACATAGATAGGACATCGGCTACCGTGCGTGACCGCAAAATGGCGAGCGATCAAAATTCGCTGAGTCACCGTTCTGACTGGCCAAGGCAGTCAAGGTCCATCCTTTAGGGATCCGATCAGTTGACGACGGGAATAACAATAAGGTTCAAGACACGCACTCAATAAGCTGAATAACGTATGAATATGTAACTAAGATAAATGAGATTCCTGTGAGGTTTTGTCTAGTTTGTGTGGAGCTGGCAGTGTATGTAGATGATATACGCCTCTTTGTGGTAACTTGGGGAACTGATAAATGTTTTTGTGGCTTTCACATCGTGGAAAATAGTTATGATAATACGCTTAAACTTTCTCGTAAACTAATAGAATCTATGTTGAAAATAATCATTACTTTCTTTGCTGTTTAAAAAATTGGCATAACATTTTTGATTTGTAGACGAAAAATGTAAATATTTGGCTTAAGGTCTCTGAAACAATAGCAAACACAGTGTTTTTCAGAGACAGTCGAACAAAAATATTATGCCAAAAAAGAAAATTATAAATAACGGTCGCTACTTAAATAGACTGTTACGTTTCCTTCGCAAATTTTTGCCATTTGCTTTAAGTACAAGAAAAAGAAATTGCAAGTTTGAGACTCAAAAGTATAGCGTTATTTGTGATAGTGACTGTCAACCGGATTAAAATTGGGAAAACAGGTGAAGTTGCCAACTGGACCGAAAGAAACGGACAGAAGTTTGAAATCCATGCTCCATTCACTCGGGACAGTATGGTAGACTGACTAAAACATCATACAAAACATTTAATTAAAAGTCCACTTTTAGGCCGTTTTTCCACCGCGAAGATACCGAACCGATACCGATAACAAGAGAAAAGCGCCGGCACAAAATTACAAGCAAAAACAGTACTTACTCGTATTACTCACTCATTGTGTCATCGCTGATATCGGCGCTAAGTTCTATCAGCGCTGTTTTTTTGCTTAATTGGTATAGTCTCGGTGACGGCGCAGTGGAAAAACGGCGTTAGACGGGGTGCTTCAGATTTTTACAGCAATAATTGGTGGTGTATGTCGTACCATAGTCACCATACTTGTTAGCGTTGTGGCTGTGTCATCAAGGTTTGTTCGTGAGCGCAGCGTGTAAGATGGAACGAAATGCAAAAGAATTCTGCCGCCTATCATTTGGTCTAAAATGCCTTTTATTAGACACGGGTATAGATAGGGTAGCACTATTCTTGGCTAGTGCCACATGGACCCCCAAATACAAGCTGAATGCATAATTTTGCCTTGCCCCGTCGGAGTGCCACATTCATGAAATATGTTATTATTTAAGATCTTTTTACCATGTGGCAAGCAGTATAAAGAATTGATAAACAGAACAGCAATATTAACTACAAAAGGGACTTCTTTTTGACATTGGAAATGTCTTTTCTTTCGCTCCACTAATAGGCTCCGATTTTACGAAAAAGTGCGATTCCCTTATATCTCAGAGAGTTGTGAAGACATAATTAATAGATAAAAATGACGCGTATTTACTAGAGCTGTAAGTTGCAAAAAAAAAATGTTCGAGAAGGTCAAAAACGAAAAATGTTGTGGCCGAAATAGTAAAAAAAAAAAAAAAACTTTACGAATTTATTATTTTGGCGCTCGATATTTTGGAAACGAACAATGATATCAAAAATTTGAGAAAAATTCCTATGGACGATTTAGTCAGCTACAATTTGAGCCTAAAAAAAGACTATCGGGTTAAGGTGTTTGCCCTGTAGCCTAACCTTTTTGAAAAACGTCAAAAAGTCAGAACGACATTTTTAATCCGTAAATTCAATTCGAATGTGCTCGATAGTCGTGTGAGGCACGAAATCTGTGATTTTTTTTTTAAAAAGATGATGATACACTTTTAGTTTTACTGTTTTATGTTTCAAAAGCTTGGCGGTGGGTCTTTATGAAGATAAATGCCATTATGTTACTTTAATACAAGGAAAAGTGAGTGACTGATAGCAAACACAATATATTTTGCTAACACCCGTGGCTAATACAAAATGATCTTCTGGATAAAATCCAGGTCACTAGTACCTAACCTACCCTAATAAGCATTTATGAAAAAAATTATGGGCATAGAAGAAAGAGGAGTGTGTCAAGATCTTAACAGGGGAAAGGAACTGATCTCTGCCTTATTTTACGGGAAAAAGGCGTTATTTTTGAACGTATACGGTGACTTTATTTTTTCTAACGACCTGTTATAATCTCCATTTTATTCGAAAGTCACGCATCTAAATACTCCTCATATACTTTTCACATCCAGTAGTGAAAGCTTTCAAGAAATTAAAAGAAATAGCACCTCTGGTTTCGTTTTACTACGAAGTAACAAAGTTTATTTATGAAGTAACTTTAGCTTAGGTCAGAAAACTTGCACGCGAATTTACAGTTTAGTGCGACGCAAGGAATTAATTGATTATTAATGTTTCAAAAATAAGAATCGGTGCAAGGAAAGCATACGTAATTTTTACAAATTTTAAGATGCATACAAAACATACATAATAGGTCTTTACAGATTAATGTAATGAGAGCATAATTCCTATAATACTAATAAAAAAAAATATTTGTCCTATATTTGAAAGTTGACTTCAAGGTTATTATTAATTTACGCATAAAATAAAGTTTTTATTTTTAGTTTCATATATAAAATTAAAGGTTCGAAAATTGTCGTCCGATTTCATCATTAGATTTGTTATATTTTTTTACAGATAATACTTTTCGAAAATTAAATTAAAGCTTTTGTTAGCTTAATATCTTCTCAATGATGCTTAAAAAAATAAAAATTGGATTTATAATTCCTAAGAAAAATGCAAAAATGTTAGTACTGAAAATTGAGTTTACCTAAAATTCGCCATACAAAACGGCAATTTCATAGGTAAAGACCTAATACAATCACGCTGCTTTCCCGTCGGGGTACCCAACGATAATTTTAATTTAATGAATTTTTCACGATTTCTGAATAAACTGAAAAATAGGAAATAAAACCCTTTTTAAAAGACACTCCTCAACTTTTAATGTTGGCTGAAACACAACCATTTTTCTTCTTATCTCACTTTGATTTTCAAAAATGTTCAGTATAAACGTAATATGAGCCTCTTGATACTGCGATTAGAGTTCACATAAATCTTTTGGTCGTCTCCAAACTTTGCCGGTTTTCTAAATGTGAACTTCTTGGCTATGCAAATGGATGGATGGCCACCTTATGCAAAGCTGTTTTGAAAATAGCTCCTTGGTGTCATTTCTCTTTTGTTTTCAGGCCACTTCTTAATAAAAGCTCGCCTTTTCAAAACTAATTTTGACCTGGTCCTGGTCTTGAGTCCAATATAACAAGGTAAAGAAAATATGTAGCTACATCCGCGCCCATAGAACACATTCCGCGCCAATGGTGGATACCATCCATTCACCCATTCATAGTTCTCTTGGAGAAGATAGAACTGTACACCGCCAGCCGCCACCCGCAAATGAATGCGCATGCGCAGGCAACAAGAACGCACCATCTATGAACATACATACACACATAAAATCAGGCCTCTTTCTCGTCGGGGTAGGCAGAGACCACAGCCCTCCCTCCACCTGCTAAGATTTTGACATGTTCATACCCAAAATTCAAACGGTGGAGGTGAGGTTCGCTTGTTTCGTAACACATCACGTTCCTTTCTTCGCAGGGGCGAAAAACAGGCTACAGAGAGCTAGCTGCTTTGCTACGATTCACCAACAATGAAAACTGAAAATTAATAAATAATTTTACCCTTTTCATATACAAGTTGTCTATTATGATACCGTTTTATCTTTTAGAGATGACTTGTTCAAGAGAGTATGTTTTAGGGTCTAAGTTTTTTTAATTGTTTATTTAACACGTCTAAAGTTTACAGGTGATGTATTATCACCAGGTTCGCAAGCTACTGGAATTTATCTGGCTGGAGGAGATGACGCTAATGAAACTTATTGTGTTAGTAAAGTTTAAATGTAAGTTATTTTATATAAAATTGAGTACTCATACCCTTAAAATAAAGTTTATTCTTGGAATTGAAATATGTTTTCATTAATTGTAGAGGTGGCTGGTCTTAGGAGATTTCTGTGAGTGAAAGCTGTCTAAATTAATATTAATTAGATTTTGTTAATTGAAAAGTTATTAGTTCGCCTTTTGGTAGGGGAGCCCTAGCGGGGATTTCGGGATTTAGCGTGGCAGATGAGTATACAGGGGGATACCTTGTACCCGCTTAAGTACTTCTACCAAATATGGACCCCTTATACAGGGTGTTAATTTAATTGCGTGCCATAGCTAAAGGGGTGTTTCAGTAACGATAAAGGAACACAAGAAAAATATTAAAAAAAATCCTGCTTAAAAAATTAAAACTCCATTGAAACTAAACTAACGCGGAAGGCAACGACCCAGAGTACCGCGCTATCAAAAGCGCGCGAAAGAGTTTCAGTTATATACGTGCCTACCTTATCCACTCGTACTCGCACACTGGCTCGGTGATAGCGCGGTGCTCCATCCGGGTCATTGCCCTGAGCGTTAGTTTAGTTTCAATGAAATTTTTTTTTAAGTAACTTTTTTTTTTATATTTTTTTACTTTCGAGCGGAGCGAGAAAGGTATTGTATTCGTGAAAAAAAAGTTTTTCTAATTTTCTCAAAAATGTGTTCTATATCACTTAAACATCAAAGAAAACAAGTCTCCCAAAAATGTCCTTCCGTCGGTCGGTCGTTCGGTCGGTGGGTCGGTCTGTCGGTCGGTCTGTCCGTCACACTTTGGCCTAGCGGCTAAACGAATGGTCCGATTGACACCAGATTTTGAATTTAGGAGTTTTATGCAAATCCATCGAAGGGTTCTAAGTGGTTTCTTGCTGGCTCTCATTTTGAGGGTACCTGTCGAACAACGAAAATGAAAAATTGAAATTTTCTTAAAAACGGCGCATAGACTCTTGATTAAACTTTGCATGACCAAGAATCTCCATGTAAGATATCTTGCGCCAGTATCAATTGATCTGTGTAATTTCATATAAGGGGTGCTCCTGTACCACCAAATCGTAAATATGTGATTTACCCAAAATTGGTTCCATTGAGTTCATTAAATTTTCTATAATATTAATCCTGGATTGGTTGTCTACCTGACTGGATATTATTTATGATTTTTTTCAATAAAATTTAGTACACAGGGTGTACCAAAATCTAAAAGGGCTTGCTCATTAGACTAAACTGAACAATTATCCATAAATATATATTTTGAGACACTGGACCACGATGCATGTAATGCCTCTGTCACGTGCCTCAAGGTACATCCAGTGTTTTTCAGTTATTTAATTAATATTGTTTTTAGATGACAAGATATTTTGATTTAATTTTATTTTACTAACATACTCGTAGTCCTTAGTGGGTTACTAACAATATGGACTGTAGTCTGAAATAAATAATTTGATTTGATTTGATAAGGAACATGTGTTGGGAAATTAATAAAATCTCCATGCAAGTATCCTATGGTAGTATCCATTGATCTGTGAGAATTCATATAAAGGGTGTTCCAGTACTACCAAAAGTTAAACATGTGATTTACTCGAAATCGTTTGAGGTTTGTTTGTTTTAATGTTTGACAATTTGAATTCTGAATTGATCTGTATATTTAATTCGAACATTTTTTGGAAAGACGTAAATAAAAGTTTGTATCTCTATACTATGTGTATGGCATTACAAATTTAAGTTTGCGGTTGTTAGTTTTTCCTTGAGTATTGCGAGAAAGTAAGTGCAGTGCTGCTGTAACATTTATTTCGTGTTCCATTATCGTTACTGAAACACCCCCTAAGCAATGGCACGCAATTAAATTAACACCCTGTATATAGCCGCCGGTCAAGGATAAAGGATCAGATTAGTCAACCCTTACTTACGACCACCCACATCATGGAAACAATCAAATTAACATACGTACATTTTTTTAAATACGTAGAATATGGATGATATCAATATCTGACGCGCTTGAGTATATATCCATGCAACAGTTTTTACTTTCGAGCGGAGCGAGAAAGGTATTGTATTCGTGAAAAAAAAAGTTTTTCTAATTTTCTCAAAAATGTGTTCTATATCACTTATGCATCATAAAAAACAAGTCTCCCAAAAATGTCCGTCCGTCGGTCGGTCGGTCGGTCGGTCGGTCGGTCCGTCGGTCGGTCTGTCCGTCACGCTTTGGCCTAACGGCTAAACGAATGGTGCGATTGACACCATATTTTGATTTTAGGAGTTTTATGCAAATCCATTGAAGGGTTCTAAGTGGTTTCTTGCTTGCTCTCATTTTGAGGGTACCTGTCATAAGACAAAAATGTAAAATTGAAATTTTCCCAAAAACAGCTCATAGAATCTTGATGAAGCTTTGCATGACCATGCATCTCCATGTAAGATATCTTGCGCCAGTATCAATTTATCTGCGTAATTTCATATAAGGGGTGTTCCTGTACCACCAAATCGTAAATATGTGATTTACCCAAAATTGGTTCTACTGAGTTTATAAAAATTTTCTATAATATTAATCCTGGATTGGTTGTCTACCTGACTGGATATTCTTTGATTTTTTTGAAAAAAAAATTTGTACACAGGGTGTACCAAAACCTGAAAGGGCTTGCTCAGTAGACTAAACTGAACAATTATCCATAAGGAACATGTGTTGGGAAATTTAAAAAATTTCCATGCAAGTATCCTACGGTAGTATCCATTGATTTGTGAAAATTCATATAAAGGGTGTTCCAGTACTACCAAAAGTTAAACATGTGATTTAGGTACTCGAAATCATTTGAGGTTTGTTTGTTTTAATGTTTGACAATTTGAATTCTGAATTGATCTGTATATTTCATTGGAACATCTTTTTGGAAAAACGTAAATAAAAGTTTGTATTTCCATACTATGTGTATGGAATTACAAATTTAAGTTTGCGGTTGATAGGTTTTCCTTGAGTATTGCGAGAAAGTAAGTGCAGTGCTGCTGTACCATTAATTTTTTTTCATTTTTGAATATCAATAGCCGCTCTCCCCACCGATGAAACGGTATATATTATATGACATTTTTTTCTTTTTATCGTCTAAGTTTCGCAACCCAATAGATCTCTATAACGCTCGAGTAAATCCCGATTTAGCATCGTGGACTCCCCTACTATTTGATGAAGGTCTTCTAAAGACGAGGTTACAGTTCAAGAGTTAGCAAGTGCTAAAAATAATGAAGGAGTACATGACGAAGATATCTTAATCTCTTAACCTCGTGAGGCCCACGGTCACACAGGTACGAGATAAAAAAACATTAACTCCTTAATATATTTCTATAAATAATCTAAGATTGAAGATATTTATCAAAAAATTATCACGTCATACTATTTTGATAAGTAACTTTGTTAAGTTTAACGGCCGATTTTAATTGTGTTTTGTAAAAAAAATTTAATAAATGATGATAAATAAATAAATTATAAATAATAATGTCCCTGAATCCAAATCACAGATTTTTGGACATTTTGTCTGTTTGTTTCTTTGAAAATTACTTAACCGGTTTTAATGATTTTTTTTTGTTTGATAGATATGACTTAAACGTTATGTATTTTATTTAACTTGCGGACAAAATCGCGGGCAAAAGCCAGTAAACTATAAAATGTTAATAAAAGCTTTCATAATCGGCCCAGGTATCGGCTAATGTACTCGATATATTTTCGCCCCAATTCAGAGAAAATACCTTCTAGATTAGGCTTTTCCTTGATACCTTGTGATACCGCGTTGACATAGATATCTGACAAATGATCCTAGAATGGGCTCAATGACTGTTATAAATGATATTAGATAGTCGTTTAGTAACTGGGTAGCGTGTCTTCCGAACCACAGAAAATGCTCAAATTGAAATACCTACTACTTCATCATAACATCCCATGAAACGTGCACTACAGGACAGGGAGCTCCCTTCAGAATTCTAGCCTTTGCTGGAAAAATGTGGAGGGGAAGTACCATAGTCATCTCGCTTGTTAGCGTTACGGCTGGCACCATGGACCGCGGTTACCTACTACTACTACCTACTAACTACTACCTACTCGTGGTTATACCCACATAAGCTGACTACCGCCAATGTTGCTTTATTTTCGACGACAATTCTGCCACGATTCCTTGGTCTCGATATAGAATAGAGTTACATCACTAATTCACATAATCGCGCTCTTAGGAATCCCCCTATGTAATAGGTATTTCGCAAAGTCTCTACTCTCAACAAATCCTCAGAAAAACAAATTGCAATTTACCAATTCACAAAAACATCCTACTCCAATACCTCTTTGAAGGTCTAAAACTGGGTTCGATAATTAAGCTTAGCCGACAATAATAAGAGTGCAGTTGAGAGGGCCAGTCGGCAACCTCAAAGCGATTGATCACGACTCCCTCCGAGCAAGTCAAGAGGGCTTGACTCAAAGACTAGAATCGACCTGTCAAATAAAGAGGTCATGTCATGCTACAGTCGAGATTTCGACTGCTTAGAAATGAAAGAATCTCACTTTTATAAATTGTAGCTCTTTCATTACCTACCACATTTTCAGGATTCCGTAAGTACCCAAAGGGTGAAAAACAGGACCCTATTAATATGCCTACGATGTTTATAGAATAACAACAAATACTAAAAACTGATCAAGAGCGTGTCGGACTCGCGAGCATTTAATACACTGCCGTGTGACTGCGCGTTTTTATCTTAGTGGTACGGATCCCTCGGTGATGGGTCCGATTCGCACTTGGCCAGTGTTCCACGTGTGTCAACTTTTTGTGAATATTATAGTAGCACATAATATTTTAGGCTACTGGATCGATATTCTTTACTCACCGCTTCATAGTAACACAACTTGAGCCACGCTTTGTTTTTGAGACATCCTTGCTTTTTCCTGCCGTAAAGCAGCAGTGTTGCCTTTGCTGTGTTTCGGTTTGAAGGGCAAGAGAGCCATGGAAATTACTGGCACTTGAGACACAACATTTTAGTTCTCAGGGTGGGCAACGCGCTTTGCTGTCTTGTTAGTGTCAATTATGCTACTAATAAAATAGTGGGTGCCATGGGCGGTGGTGACCTCTAGTCATCAGGTGGCCCACAAGCTCGCTTGCTCACTTTTTCCATAAAAAAAATCCTCAAGCTTAAACAATTTTATAAGTTACGTCATTAATTTTTAATGCTATGAATCGACCTAGGTGCACCTGAAAGTACCTATATGTCAGAGAATATGAGAAAAGACAACAGAAAGAATAGGTACATAACTTTTTGCAAGTACCTATATAGGGTGACTTTTAATTAGTTCTTGATAGAAAAAGGTATGAATGTACTCATGATTCTAAACAACTTTCCCCAAGGAACATAGGTCGAAATACGAAAATCAGGTTTTGACCTCCCATAGAAACTGAATCAGCTGATAGCGCATTTTCTATGGGAGGTCAAATTTGGTTTTTCGTATTTCGACCTATGTTCCTTGGAAAAAGTTGTTCAGTATCATGTGAACATGCATATCTTTTGCTATCAACAACTTATTAAAAGTCACCCTATACATAATGAACTGCTGCAGTTCTTCTGTTCCAACTTTTTTAGTTTCTGAAGAAAATCCTCGCTTCTCTCGATCTTGCATTAACACTTCACCCTAGCGAATCGTAGAAGAAATTCCGAATGCGAAGAGCACTCAGGCTTCATTAATTGGAGGGCTCTCGAAGGAAAAAGTTGGGTGTTGACCCTGAAACTTTCGCTGTTCGCCCGATCTGGCTCGCAAGTAATTGAAAGTAGTGCGAGCGAGATGTTTGTTGGACGGACAAAATCATGGAGTTTCTTTCTTATCTTCGCCTAAACAAAAAAGGTGTGTCATTAGTCTTGAAGATGTAGAATATGGTGACTTTGATCCCGAGTCCCCGAGTAACCCCTGTTCCCGAGTCTATCAAGTCGCGAGTGAATAGGCTTCTTTTTGGCAAGCTCGTTCCATCCGGCCTCATCTCTACCCCCAGGACATAGATCGAGATCAAGAGTAAGAAAAGACTAAGAGAGGCAGTAGGTGGACTATTTTTATCGGGCTCCTTATTAGGATGGGCATGAAATTTGCCCAAGTTTTAGATGGAAGATATTCCGGACATATATATTATTTTTGTAAATATAAATATCTGCGTGCGCATTTGTGGCGAGAAACGATTGCTCTTCTCAACTACGCACCACTATCGCAAAAAACAGAAAACAGTCAAGTGCGAGTCAGACTCGCGCTCCGAGGGATTCCATATACCTATAGTATTTTTGGAAGCAATAAAGTTAAATTTTAGGACCGCAAAACTAAATTTGTTTGGCTTTTACTGATTTCTAAGAAACTGTGCTACTTAGAGAGATCGGTTGCTGAGATACACAGGTGAGACAGACGAAGTCGCACCCATAAGGGTTGCGTTTTTATCATTTTGGTTCGAAACCCTAAAAACTTACTAAAACTTACTTTTCACCACAGAGCACTGAATGGTCGAGTGCTGCCAAGACTCTGTGCTCTATGCTTTTCACACACAAAATGTATATTGATTGATTTTAATAGTTCCAGAGTAGTCTTCAAGAAATACCTTTTTGGCAATACATGGCAATACTAGACCTCTTAGATAGTGTTCTTTTATAAGAGCTTAGACCAGTTCCATTTACCAATTTAATTGTAAAGTCGGCCGCACGTCCCTGCTAACACGTAGACCTTGACTGGATTTCTCGTTTGTAGCGTACTGCATTTGTTACTTGCGAATCTCTCGAACCACTTTTCCTAGTCGCAAACCAATTCAAACTAAGTTCGCATGGATTTTCAGTGTGGGTGGAATTATCCGTGGACGCGCCTGAAGACCGCTTTCATTGTTTCCGTGACAATAGGGGGCACGTGTCAGGGCCAATTGATCACGTAGCGCTTACTGTCGACCTCACTGTCTATTAGAAGGACTGTACATTGGGAACAGATTTGAAATGACATTTAAAATTAGTTTGTGACTTTATTTTTTGTTATCATTTCTAACAGTTTTGTGTTTTCCATTTTGTCTACACTACAGGCTTGCTTCCTAATAAAATAATAAACAGGTAAGCTTTGTTTAATTTTTTTTTAATTTTTAGTATTTGTTTGTTATAGGGGCAACAAAAATATATATTCTGTGAAAATTTCAACTGTCTCCTACTACGATTCATAAGACAGCCCACTGACCAAAGGAAGCAAGGAGGTTTTTGTTCTGAGCCGCTTACAGAGAGACTGGCCCGTTTGCAAGTCCCGTTATTCACTCTTTAGGTACGGAACCCTTAATGAGAGAGAGTTCTTTGTTTAGCGGTGGGACAACCATTAGAATTCAAAATAATTTAATTATAATATAATTTTTGAAAGACTACTTTAATTAGGGTTGCTCAAAATACAAAATTATATTTTTGGTAAAACCTTTGAATTAAATTCCATTAGGGTTTTGAGACCCACTATTTTACCTCATATACTCTACCAGTTTATTTTATTTTTTGAGTGTTTTTAGGGTTCCGTACCTCAAAATAAAACACGAAACCCTTATAGGATCACTTTGTTGTCCGTCTGTCTGTCTGTCTGTCAAGACCCTTTTTCTCACGAACGTGAAGAGGTATCAGGTTCAAAATTGATAACGAATATTAAGGTCCATAAACCACACAAGATCTGAAAATTTAAATTTTTTACAACGACGCAATCAAAAGATATGGTTTTTTATGTCCACATACGTTTATGCAAAAAAAGTAAAACCTACAGGGTATTTCCCGTTGACCTAAAATTATGAAATTTGGCAAGAAGCTAGGTCTCACAGTACAAATAAAGGGAAAAGTCTGAAATCAAGACAAGACAAGACAGTTCGGTGAGTTCCCGTTTTTCTATAAAAGAGGGGTCAAGTTGAATGGTCGCGGAGTTTTTAAAATCAAAGAGCAAAAGCTTTTTGTATATCATATGGTAGAAACAGAACCCTTAGGGCGCGAGTCCAACTCGCACTTGGCCAGTTTTTTTATACGTATTCGATATATGTATTTAGATATACAGTGTGTAAGAGACGGTGTACCGAAAACTGATAGGGCGTGCCCAGTCAACCGAAATGAGCAAGTTCCTAAAGAAACATTTTTGTGAAATGAATAAAAAAAATTTTGAACTCCGTACAAACTGTTCGAAGAGAGTGAGCAATTTGTATGGATAGGTCAAAAGTTTTTTTCGTTTCCCATAAATATTTCTTTGGGAAAGTTGTTCAGTTTCATTGACTGAGCACGCCCTTTCAGTTTTCGGTACACCGTCCCTTACACCCTGTATTAGGTAGGTCCACTTGTTTAACACAATTATTGTGCACACTCCTTTTCGCTGGAGGCCATTTCACGTCAATTATCACGCGGAGGGATGAGTAAGGATACGGATTGAATTAGAGTCAGGGAAACGCTGCGATATGCCGTTTCGTGTGCAATCATATTAACACAATGTGTAACGGAAATATGTGATAATACTGAAAGGAGGGAAACTGCCCATGAAACTCAACAACTTTTCCCAAGGAACATAGGTGTAAATGCGAAAAACCAACTTTGACCTCCCTTACAAAATGAGCTATCAGCTGATGCGGGTTATATAAGAGGTCTTGAGATGTACCCTCAGCTGAAAATTGATTTTGTTCTATGACCTATGTTCATGTTACATGTGGGAAAAGTTGTTCGTTTCATGGGCATAGTATTATCACAACTTTCTGTTACACGCTGTATACTGTAGGTAGCCGATATGTTGAGAATTATCTAGCTAGGTAATGTGTACAGGATGGTTTTTAGGGTTCCTATACCAAAATGGTAAAAAAAGGAACCCTTATGGTGCCGCTTTGTCTGTCTGTTTGTCACACCTCTGTATCTCAGCAACCACTCATGCTATCGACTTGAAATTTGGAATAGTTTTAGAATATAGTTGCCCAATTTAAATGCATATGAAAGAATTGAAAAAAAATTAGGATTATTTATATTAAGGGGGCCTGAATAGGGGGGGCAAATTTTCAAATTGTGCTTACTAGGTTGAGTGGGGTATCATATGAAAGGGCTTTACTTGTACATTGTAAAATATATTTTTGTTTTTTTTTACAACTTTAAGATGTGAAGTTATGATGAAAAATATCAAAAAATACCGTTCCCCCCTCCCTCCATTATCTCCGAAGTTTGTGAAAGAAAAAATCTGAATTAATTATAATCGATAGAAGTTTATGTAAATATTACAGAAAAAATAAAACGATCTTTCTAAATCGCACAGTTTTTTAGTAATCTGCAAAAAACATTTATAAAAAAATTTAGTTTTGCGGTACCCTAAAAACATGTCGGCTCAGAAAAAATAACAGGACCTTATTTTTTCTAACTAATGTAAGGAGATGTAGGTAATAATTTTGCTGATTTCTCAAAGGATTCGTAAATGTCCTTTGAAACATTATTATCCCTCCACAGAACCTTATCTCTAATTTATAGCAGGTAGTCTAAGCAGGACTGGGAATAATCAAGCCGATTTGTAGAAATCTGAGGGAAAACCAAGTGAATACCGAAGTTCGCTTACAAGTAACTCAAGTAAGAGTAAAATAAAAATTCTTTTTAATTCTAATATTATATTAATTAGGATATGCCACGCTAATAACTTCATGAAGGATCTTAAAAAATATATGTTTATTGTCGTAGCTCCTCCAAGTTTATTGCTATAACTAACGTCGTAGCTCCTCCAAGTCTATAACTCTCCTAAAAATAAAAAATCCAAATGATTGTTAGGGTTCCGTACCTGTGTTGTCTGTCTATCGAACGGGTAAATATAAAATTGACGTTATTTTATAACACATTAATTGCACACAACACAAGAAATTACAATGGACAACATACAGAAAGTCGGCAATTTAGACAAAAGATACGGCTATTTATGTTTAAATAAAGAGAATGAGAATTTCTTTCTTTCCTTCTTTCATTTCCAGTTTTCCATACATTCATAAACCAATCCTAAACTTACTTGCAGTTGACCTAGAATCATAATATTTGGCATGAAGCTATGAAGCTAATTATCACAGGACAACTAAAGGTAAAAGTAAAAAATAATTAATATTACTACTTTTATCATAACATAACTAATTAAACCAAATAGGGTGAGCTCCCGTTTTAAGGGCATATATTTAAAGAGGGCTCAAGTTGGATGGTCATGTAGTTCTTAAAATTTAATGGCAAAATTTTGTAGTGTAACTAACATCTTAGTGGTAGATACTTGGCTAGTTTTTTTTACTAAAGGCACAAAGCCTATCTTTTCTTCAAATTGATTCTAAATTACTTAGTCAACAAGACGACCTCTATACAGAATCGTATAGAGGCTGCATTGCGAACTAAAGAGTGGTTCAGAGTGCACTTTCGTGTCTCCTACAAGCTAGCTCATCATTTAATAGGGAGCTATTGGAATCGAAATCTGTATGCACTTCTACATTTTTACTATGGGTAAGTGCACAAAAAATCAAGCATTTTCTTTTCCTATTTCAAAAATAACCGATTCATTAATGGTAGTTGGTAATCCTGAAAAAGTTCTTAAAAAGTGGACTCTTGCCGTAGGTAGATAGATAGGTACCTGTCTTTTACACTTGACTGACGCATCTGAAATATTAATATAATAGAAATATAATATATTTTTTAAGTATTATGTATAATATAATAGAAACATAGTATTTTTTAAAGTATTATAATACTTAAAAAAAATACTATATTTCTATTATATTCATATTTCAGATACGGGCCGTACTGAGCACGTGGGACATATTGCGAACGGGACATTACGCGCCGCTTCGCGTCAGTCAAGTGTAAAAGACAGGTACCTATCTATCTACCTATGGCAAGAGTCCACTTTTTAAGAACTTTTTTCAGGATTACCAACTACCGTTTCACATTAACAGTGGGCACGGAATTAATTACTTTACTGTACCTTTAAGTTCCTTTTAACGGCCAAAGCACAGAACAACGAAGAACAACGATAGGGCCACTCCGACTGCGCGCGCACCAATAAAAGCGAAGAGAGTAAAAAATCTTGGTTCCCGTTTGGTCCAGTACACTGACAGACCTACGTAAGCCTCGGAACAATAACTAAACGTAAGCGCTTGTCAGTCTGTTGTCAGACATCTTCCAAGCAGTGCTAAGAGTTTTTGTGCATATTCAGCATGATATGATAAACGATTAAATATGTCTTGGTGCCATGTAAATATGTCTTGGTGCTATGTATATATGTCTTGGCGCCATGTAAAAAATATCTTATATCAAGAATATACAGGGTCCTACAGAAATAGTGAATGTTACTTAGACCATGAAACTGAACAACTTTCCCAAACGAACATAGGTTGAAATACGAAAAACCAAATTTGACCTCCCATATAAAATGCACTATCAGCTGATGCAGTTTCTTTCGGAGGTGAAAAATTTATTTTCGTATTTCAACCTATGTTGCCCCAAGGGGTTTCAAGGTTTGAGTTTCAAGTTCAGTTTCAAGGGTTGAGTAATATACTAAAATTATGTTCACTATTTCTTTAGGACCTTATATTTTCAATCACTTATTGGCTATAAGCCGTGTATCGCAACATCGACCCACACAAATTGGCAATAGGAGGTATTGCAGACGACCGATTTTAATCCGTTACCAATTAATTCTTCGTCTTCACATTTCCTTAACACTAACACACAGGGTTCATTTTACTTAGCAGGTAAACATTTTCCATGCGTTTGACAGCTGTCACAGTGGACCTATTACGATAGCCCTACTTTGCATAGCAGAAAAACGGCTTCCTAAGGTCATCATATCAGCCGAAAGACGTCCACTGCTGGACACAGGCCTCCCGTAAAGATCTCCATGACGACCCTTCTGACTCGCATTCAGCGGCTTCACGCGACGTTCACTAGATCGTCGTTCCATCTTGTTACGCTCTACTCATGCTACGTTCTCATGCTACGTTCTACTACAGTTATTGACCAAGTATACTCTGCTCATGCTAAGATCTACTACAGTTATTGAGCAAGACGGTGTTGGCGGGTGGAAAACATTGCAACTGACTCCACTGTCCTAGAAATTTGATATTGTACGAGCAAAATATTAATAGCAGCGTCCTATTATGTCATCGTGATTCATCTGCCAATAGATTTTTGTCGCTCTACAAAAACAAAAGTTAAACCTGAAGCACACGTCATGTACTTTGTGTCCGCTTTTTCGTTGGTGTATGCTTATGATCTGTTAGTTGTCTCTCCGACCGACAGTGCGTTGTAGGTAAATTTTTTGTAGGACTGAGTTTTTTCTGGACGTCGACGATAAAATACTTAGTCCTTACGCGCACTTAGCATCTATTATATTCAAAACAATAAAAGAATGTTTTGCCGTGTCAACTTCTTCTACAGCTTGACCAACTTATCTGGAGAATTTTGTGATGGCGCCTCGATCGAAAAGGGTTGCCACCTATTACAAAAATAAACAAATTCAGCCATTTTTAATACTCTTAACTACATGATGATATATGACATGACTTTTTACTGTTTGCTTCCTGATACCTATACAGGGTGTAAAAAAAAGTACGATGATCTTTCTTAGGGGTGATTCTACATCACTAATAATTTAATAACTTTCCGGGCGCTTCACTTTTACTTGAACTAAAACTACTTTTTTTTAAGAAAAAGTATTTTTAATATTTTTTGTACAATCAATTTATGATGTAGAATCACGCCTTAGAAGGATCATCGTACTTTTTACAGTTCCGTACCTCAAAATAAAAAAATGGAACCATTATAGGATCACTTTGTTGTCCGTCTGTCTGTCTGTCTGTCAAGACCCTTTTTCTCACAACTAATAGCAACCAATTAAGGTGAGCTCCCGTTTCAAGAACTTTTCTATAAAGGAGGGGTCAAGATGGATGGTCGCGGAGTTTTTTAAAATCAAAGAGCAAAAGCTTTTAGTATATCATATGGTAGATAGGAACGGAACCCTTAGGGTGCGAGTTAGACTCCCACGTGGCCGGTTTTTCACACCCTGTATAAGTAAATACAAAGATCGATGATAAAGACAACGGCCCTGACTAAACGGTAAGGGTTTTTAGGCAAATTGGCCTCGGAATCATTAAAGCATACAAGTAAAATATTAAATGTTTATATTATTAATAACTAGCTAGTGCCCGCGACTTCGTCTGCGCAGGTTTATAAGTTGTAGCCTATGTGTTATTCTGATGTATAAGCTATATTATTGTAAAGTTTCATTAAAATCCATTAAGTAGTTTTTACATGAAAGAGTAACAAATATCCATCCACCCATACTTACAAACTTTCGCGTTTATAATATTAGTAGGAAGGATATAACATATCAAAATAGCCATTTTTTTTAGAAAAAAAAAATATAGAAAAAGAAGACCCGGATTATTCCTTTTACTGATAAACTTTCACACAGTAATTAAATTAAATTTTGATGCTTGACAAGCATTTTCTAAACGGAAGAACATGCTTGACAAGCATAGTAAAAATATAAAATTTTCAACAAGCATCCACAAGCACGTAGATTGCTTGTCAAGCACATCAAGCTTCGTTCTAAACGATCAAAATTGCTTGACAAGTACGTTAAACGAGCTTGAATTCATTGAATAATAATCTGGGTAGAACTAACCTGTAGCGGCAGCAATGCGTTTGTATACATGAACAAATGGTGCTATTGGACATTCTTGCTCCTTTTCTGCATCAAAGAATGATTTCATTATGAGAATCATTTCTCGCACACCACTTTCCATCGCTTTTGGAATGATTTTCTCATAAAATACTTGGAAATATGCAGAAAAATAAGAACAGCACAGACAACACTGACTGATACAAGGAGGTTTAAGTAGCAGCTTTTTCGGCTAAGGAGGGAGCCATAACCGTATCCATTTCCTGCGAGGGACCCCCATACTAAAATGTATGTACACTTGTTCACGTATGGACTGTTAGGTCGCCCACTATCCTCGTAAGTGTAAAATGCGGACGAAGTGTCATACGGGTTTCTTTATTTCATATACAAAACAAAACCTATAACTATCTCTGAGGCTCATTAGCTTCTGTATAGCTACTGAAAAAAGAGCGGTACAAAGTCCACCGTGTCAAGATACACAAAACTGTATAGGTAGTATTTCTATACTAACTTTGTTTGAATACTTATTTCCCCCTTTAAAAGATGATTTCTAAAACATGAAGGTTCACATCTCTCTTTATTTCTTAAAGTATTTTATTTATCAATTTTACCTAAGTTTTCAAAACTCTAGAAGTTTCATACGTATATTTTTTTATGAGTTGCATATCTTCTGTTCGTGTGAACCGATTACAATGATACACCGCCTTTATATTGCAAGAAAGAACGCCAAACACATTATTGAATACCACGTTTGTATCAGTTAAGTTGTTTATAAGTTATTGGTGCACAGGCCGTGATAATTTGCATTCTTCTGGCTTCTGTTTGCTTCTTTTTGAGTGAACCGATTGCAATGATCTAAAGCTTAAATATTGTTAAAAATAAGTCAATGAGTTCAGTGGTTTTCGAGTTACTGGCGCCACCGCTTGAAACTTCACGTATCCTCTGTTTCAGTGAACCGTTCGCAATGAAACAAATCTGAGCAATGAAACAAAATTAAGCCTAATGTGTTATTGTTAACCTTATTTCAAGCGGTTGAGTAGTGGTCTGTGAGTTATTGGCGCCGCCGCACCGCTTGAAACTTTGATTGTATTCTGTTTAAGTGAACCGATTGCAATGAAACTAAGCTTATATGTTGCACGGAATTAAGGTTAATTCATTACCTATCGAAAATCCGGTTCCAATCGGTTCAGTGGTTAGCGAGTTTATCGCGAATACACAACCAGACAAACAGACCAACAGACAAAAATTCTAAAAATGAACCGAATGGTTTCTATTACCTTTTTTGTGACCCCCCAGATCAATCTTTCCCGATAATTTTCAATGATAAGAATCGGCGAGTTATTATATGTATAGAATAGATGATCAATTCACAAGTAAAAATGATATATTTTCACCTTCGCATATAATCATCATTTTTTTCTCACTTTTTTTTTGCACTATTGTGTTCCCGTTAATACAACTTTCTCACTGCGTTCGGTTGGCTGGAAGAAATCTCTTTTAGAGATAAGCCCGCCTTTGTGTATGTCTTTTCTGTTAAAAATTTTTTGTGCAATAAAGAATATATATAAAGTTTGGATGAAAAATTAGATTTTTTTTAATATTTCTAAAACGTAACCTAGACCCTTGTTTTTTGACCGACTTGTCATAGTCGACTAGGAGACGCTTTACACGACTATGTTTAGGACGGACGCTACAGTTTTTACTCTGAGGACTGTCAACAACAAAATGACGTTTTCAAAATGACGTAAGTAGTTCCGCTTTTCGCCATTCTACAGAAAAGTTGGTCAAGCTGTAACTGTCATGATAAGTCCTTGACTTTAAAAAAGTTGGCTACAACAGCGACGTGACAGCACAGCAACTCGATAAATACAAATCTCTTGTTATGAATGAATGAATAATTTATTCGCATATAATGGGGTACATGTAAAGTTGGAACAGGATACAATAAAAGTTCAACCACATTAAGCTGTTACATAACAGCATGCAAATATGTCTTAAACATTATGAAATATTTATCATTATAATATTTAATTTAATAAGTCAACCAGGTAAAGTGACCTGCGTCAAAAGAGTCAGTGCGTGCCACTCTAACTATTGTTGATTTTATTTTAGCTTACTTCTGACGGGCCTATTGAAACGATCGTCTGTGCTATCCCTTAAGGCAATAAGGGCGTTATCATTCTCATAACATAACGCGACGACATCAGATAGGTTTATTTCTGTCAATTAATTCACACCTACTCTACTGAAATGTTCAAGGCGAAAAGACACGGCGCGGCGTGGCCACGAGATAAGTGACAAGGCTGATATGAGTGTACACTCAACAGCACATCGGTAGAAACACTTTTGGACCTTATGGCGTAGTAATAGAGTTGAAAAAGTTTCTACCGACGAGCGGTTGACCGTACCATGCAACTACACGGTGACTTGATAATAAGGGTAAGATCTGTTATCTTACCAAAAAAAATATAAATCAAACATAAATAACGCATAATTTTTTTTATGCTTGTACTTTTGTGTATCGATTTCAAGTATGTTTAACTTAATAAAATAAAAAAATTACAAGTCCGACTGCCCTTTGGCCTATACAAAATTTATCTTTATCGATAATACAACCGACTTATCCTCATAATTTGTCGAATGTCTTCAAAGTCACCCTGTAGATATGTTTTCTTGTGAATAGTATGGAGATTAAAGAGAGTAAGACGCGTTTATTCGGTTATCTGGATGGTGCAACTAGGCCTAAGAGTCATATTGATAAATCTAGGTATCTTTATTAATTAATAAACAAAACTTGAGTAATTATCAATATAACAAGTTACATCTTGACAGCGTACTCAGCTGCTATGATCTCAGGAGTAATATTGGTAGTAATTTATTAATACGACCCTAAGAAACAGGGCAATTTCATTTAATTAGAAACGATTTCTTGTTTGAATTCTGGAACCAGACCATATCACAACGTTTTTCAATAAAGGGTGTACGCTCAATTATTGGTAGTCTCAGATGGGTGCAAGTCAAAATGTTTCGCGAACGATAGTTTGGTCTGCGTCGATATGAACCGGCATCCGAATGTTTATTCCAATGCACGAAGCAACTGATGATTAATTCGAAATTATGACATCCTGTATTTTAATGGCCTCGGCAGAAGCTGCTATATTTCAGCGATCAAAGAAGCTTAATACATCGCTCCACTGCAAAGACGGCATTAATTTTCTCTCACGTGTGTGAACTAGCTTAACCCCACACCAACTATGTGAAATTAAGTTTATTTCTTAGGAATGTATCATTAACTTGTATTACATTACGCCACAGAAAATATGAATAAAGAATAATCCTAATGTGAAAAAAAAATCTTGTCACTTTTACTAAAGGTGCAAATTGGTTAGTATTTTATGTATATTTTTATTATTTTTGTTATAATACTCTTTTCACTCATTCTCTGAAACAAGTTTCATCACATCGGTTTCGTTTAATTACGTGCAACACAAGAAATTCGTGTTATAAGTTAAACGAACAAGTATAATGAATGAACTTGTAAAACATAAAAATCCGAAAGTTCAGAAAATAAAAAAAGAACTAGGCCAAAGTCAGTGACGAGAAAAAGTAAAGTGCGGTAATAGTCTGAGAGGCAGAGTGACAGTTTGGCAGGTATTAAATCTCAGGTAGTTTATGAAGAAGGTGGCAAAAGGTTTATGTGTCGTCCCGACGCTGGTCCGGTTACAATTTACGACACTTTCCTCTTTTTAAAGACTAATTCGGCATACATTGCTCGGAGGCTTGGATTCGTTAATTCAAATATCCTTACTTCAATGAGCAATGTATGCCGAATTAGTTTCTGAATTCAGGAAGGTGTGACAGCGGCTTTACGACATTTTCCTTTTTCAGGGATCTTTCGCTGATGGATACAAAAGAATAAATTGCACTTTACAATAGCTAAGCTTTCTCAGCGCTGACCTCCAAACTTTTAATAAAAGGGTGGATTGCCGGCTGTCAAATTATTTTCGTGCCTAGAGAGAATCGGAACTTGATTGGAACTATCCCTGCTGCCTTAGGAATTAGAGACATTTCGAGCAAAATATTATGTACCTATAACAGCAGTGCCCTGGCCATATTAGCAATGTAGTACCACAAGCGTTTGTTAAACAGAAACAATGAGTTTACTAGTAAAAAAAATCTTTTTTGTGCGATGCTGTGACCCGTAGAGTTTTCTTAGTCACCTTACAAACTAACACATAACATAACAATAAAACCTTTATAAAACCTTCATAAAACGTATGAAAATCTTCAAACGGATGGTCATTCCTTTTAGTTAATGACCATGAAAAATTATCATATACCCCAAGTGGGTTAAAAGAGGTCGCTTCGAAGAATGGAAGTAACTTCTGCAAAACTTATAATAATAATAATCTATTCAAGTCGCAAGTCAATAGGCTTATTCTGGGCAACTGTCGACCTCATCTTTGTCCTCAAGACTAGATCGAGGTCTAGCGGAAGCCCATAGAGATAAAAAAATTAAGCAAGTAAATTAACTATCTGCGGAACACCAACACATAAGTTCATCTCACGCATGACTTGATTTTCACTGCTGAATCCTAAAAAACTCGGAAAAACTTTCGGGATAAGAAATTGGGATGCGTAATTAAAGCGAGTGCTGGTGATTTACCAAACGAGGTCTATTAGAGGGGGAGAAGTGAATAGAGGAAGGGCTGGAAGGGGGGTAGGTAAGGCCGTGAACAACTTGTGACGGCCTAATCACAGTTCCCTTTGGAAATGAGCAAAGTCGGGGCCCTGAGCGTAATGTGCCCTACGCCGCACAAAGAAAATGACATTAATTCAAGTGAAAATTATGAAAACTTTTTAAAGTCGCAAGTTTGATTTCCAGATTTTTGCCTTCTAAAGGGTTTGAGTGTTTAAGTGCTGCCAATAATAATATATCTATGAACCTGTTCAATACAGCGATTTCTGTAATAATTGTCTAAGGAATTCAACATCCGCTGAATGTCTAGTATTTTATACAATGAGAATTACCAACCCATACATACCCGTGGGTGTCGTAAGAGGCGACTAAGGATTATAAACTGTAGGATGGGCAGCAGCATCCTTCTGTGTATCATACTATCTTACTTAATGCGGTCACCTACAACCGCGGTCCATGGTGCCAGCCGTAACGATAACAAGCGAGGTGACTATGGTACTTCCCCTCCACATTTTTCCAGCAAAAGCTTGAATTCTTGAGGGAGCTCCCTGTCCTGCAGTGGACGTTTCATGGGATGTTGTGATGATGCGATGTGATGAATTATCATTGATTTTACTCCAGGATCCCAGTGATTTAGAAAATTTGCAGCTGTGAAATATATTAACTCGATTTTCCTGAAATTAATCGATCATTTGACTACTTTATTATGCAGAGTAGAATAAAAATCGAGATTTTGTTTGTTAGTGTCCCTGCAGTAGGACAAAATAATATATAGGGTGCTTCCTAATCAACTCGGGCC
Source organism: Athrips mouffetella (assembly GCA_947532105.1). NCBI lineage: Eukaryota > Metazoa > Arthropoda > Insecta > Lepidoptera > Gelechiidae > Athrips > Athrips mouffetella. The sequence continues at coordinate 8,430,147 of OX383958.1, forward strand.
ATAAAACTAAACAAATTTCGTAAAGGACCGTAGGTAAAAATACCAACAAAAATTCATTGTCCCATCGAAACTGCATAATCAGTTGATGGTGCATTTTGTATGGGAGGTCCAAAATATTTTTTTTTTAGAAATCTGTTCAGTTTTATAGTCCAAGCAACATACACAAAGGTACACAATTCATTTGGTAGCACCCTATATAATAAGAATAAGGAATTGCCACACAAGGTTTCGGAAGGACTCAAAGGACTCTAATAATCATCATCAGACCTTGGACCCTCTGCAAACGGCAGGCAGTTGCTTTACAACTGAAGTGTGAAAGGAAAAAGAAAAAGAAAGAAACATAATCTAATATTGAAGTACGAGTATGTATTGGTCAAAGTTTAAATTTTTATACCATCTATCGGAAGTAGACGATATGCAATTTATCAGCAGTAATTCCGGCGTCGAAAGGCAGAGGGCGCGGTGACACCCGAAGAAATTCGCAGCAATATCGAGGAACCTCCACGACGCGACAAAAAGGCAATCGATCACCCTTCCACCTGGCTAGAGGCGGCAATCCGAATGCGTGATACGCCTTAACTACCTACGAAAGTACTACGACCCAATTTCAACTCTCCTACCCTAAATCTACAGTACATTTTTGGATAAAATGATAGCCAAAACAGTCATAGGCGCGGGTGGCAGTCTTGCCAGCTATTCGTTTTGTCTGGTCCCTCGCTCAGGTAATGGTTCCTGTGATATTGGTGTAATATTTCTCGGCGATAGCGTTTGTTATCAACGTGTAAAACGATTGTCGTTTTTATTCAAGACCGAAAATTGTGAGTTACAAGGCGGAAAGGGGATCGGGAGAATGTTGAGCGCCCCTGAATGAAATGATATTGAAACGGAGAAATAAATAAGTGGGAGGGAATTTATAGATGATTTCCTTTGAGATTGGTTCCGTTTCAGGCAACAAATCAGAATTTTTGAGTGTTAATTTGTCTTATTATGACGTCATGATGCCATATTGTCAAGTTGACCGTACATCTTGAGTCTTGATTTGGTCACAGTCTAACTTTATCAAGAGTAGTTTTGGTTCTGCATGTGCGAGTGCACCATCGTAAATTGGGTTTGGCATGTATGATTACTTACTACCTATTTTCTACCGTTTAGTACCTAATATATTTTTTAAATCTACTTATCTAATAATATTTCAATAATCTTAAAAACCAAGTAATCCGCCAACCTGACGTCAGGATGGCGGGTGTACTCGGATACTGAAAAAGATATTGGCGTCAGGTTGGCGGGTTACTTGGTTTTTAAGATTGTTGAAGTTTTAAAGAGGTAGATTAAAAAAAATTGGTACTAAAAGTTAGAAAATAGGTTGTAAATATGCATATATCATAAATTTAATTTAGTGGTTGTATTCTCGTCATACTGACGCACACGGTCCTGCCCAAGGAGTTAGTATAGTTGGTTCTGCCTATACTTTTTTTTATTTTATTTTTTTTATTTTTAATAATATTTAGTATTACACGTCAAAAAAAATTAAAACAAATCACATTAAAATTACTAGTCATGTAACAATTTTCTGGCCATGCGTACACGTTGGTACATCTCGGACGTAAATTAAGTACTTAGGTTCTGGTGGCGATTGGTCTTTCTTTCCAATCTGGCTGCCTTTACAACAAACAAACTCGGTAGGATAATAAATTAAAGTGTCAAAATTATAAGATAAAGGCAGAAACATTTAAGTTTAATTAAATATGTTCGTTCAGATTACTTGAAGTAAGTAAATAAACTTCCTGTCCAATATCCCGACATCACAAGGAGTTAAAGTAGACTACGTTCCAAACTCACAAGTTATCATACCGAGGGTAAACAAGAGCCAGGATCAAACAGGGGCGGAGTTAGTGTAGCGACACTTTTACGGAAAGTTCCGAGCGGAAGGTTAGGCTCATTACGCTCGCAATACCAAGAAGGTTAGCTATTGGTCACGCTAACGATTGGTCATCCCATTAGTCACGGTGCAGAGCCGAACTTTCAGTCGGACAGATATTATAGTAGGCAGCAAGCAAGTGGAATCAAAACCAGTATAAGCTGAATCAGCGCTACGCTACAATCACACCGAAATCCGCTTTAGGTCAAAGTGTTTCCACCAACGCGCAACGTGCGACTGTGTACGGCTGGGGATTACAAATGATACCGCGAGCGTAAGCGAAACATTTGATAGGCGGAAGGTTGAGCTTATGCTCCTTTGGCTACATTTACTTAAAACAATCGAATAAAACATTTGATTTTCTTACAAATTATTCTTACAATCGTTACCTACGTTACAGTGCCTAATGGGTTCCAACCCTGTATTTCGCGTTCCGACCGTGTAGTTTGCTTGTGGTTAACAACCAATTCTCTATACAACCCGAATGGTTTCCAGCCAAGGTCACCTCTGTCGGGACCCATGTTGCCGATCGTGTATCAGGCACTTAAGGGGCTGATAAGAGTTAAATACGCTTCACTTGAGCAGGTTTTTAACGAAAAGTGATGTATATATGGCCGTAAAAAAAAAAGTGATAATTAAGCATCTTTCCAAGAATATGGCCGACTCCGAAACACGATTAAATATATTTTGTACGCCATAAAAAAAATCCAAGGTTACCTCTGCTTTTTGCTTTTAAACCATTTTCTTAAGTACCCATTATATCTATGATGCCAAAACTTTTACACATTATTCAATAAATTATGCATAATAATTTAGCTATTTGATAATTAATATTATGTGTACACATTTTGAGATAAATGCAAAATGAAGATTAAGCGAGAAACGTAAAACAGCGCGAATCCGCTCAGTTCTAGCACGCGCATTCTGCCCTTTGTTTGAGAGGGAGGTAATTCAGCTCTTATCAGCGCCTTAAACCATCATAGCACGCAGCTAAAGTTGCGCTGTGTCATAACCTGCGCTGGTGTGTCTGGCGCAGGGCTGCAAACAGGCTGCAAAGGACAGTATTTAATTCTATCTTTTAGTTTTCTTCGTAAAAAAGCGAGAGGGAAGATGTGTTCTGCCCTGCACTGCGCCATCTGCGTCTACTATAAACAAAATCGTCAAGCAAAAGTACGTAAAATTTTTTATTTGTCCTAACGCCATCCCTGCCCTCATCGCTACTGAAACCGCCTAATCACGAATCAAAATTGTTACACTATTAAGCCAAAACTTTGTAGCAAGTCCTTACCATTTTTGCTGTGTCCTTACTCCACCCCTGTCACCATCGCTACTGAAACCGCCTGTTGACGAACTTAAATTGTATTTCCGAGCAAACTAGTTGTTTGTGAACAGACAGGGCTGAAATGGAACAATACGCTTCCTAAATATTTATCGACGCCGCGCCATTCGCTCGTTTGCAAAGTGCTTTCCATTTATAGATTCACTAATGAATTCGCATTCATTTATTCTACGTTTTATTAAATAAATAAAATAACTGAAAGTACAAACAAGAAATAGTTCGCGTGTAGCGTGGAAGTTTATTTGGTTCCAGTTTATTGAATTGGCCTTTAGTTTTAGTTTTTCCAAAAGATTTTCTGCTTTTGTTGTGATGGATCCTTTAATTTTATCGTTCCATACCCAAGGGGTGCCATTGGGACCCTTTCACTAAGCTTCGGTCGTCTGTCTGTTTGTCCAACTTTTAAAAATATATCTTAAATAGCCAGCTGGTTAAAATTTTCAGAGACTATGTGTTATTATAGCGGATCAAACGTGAAATGTAGAATGATGGAAAACTAGAATCCCAAAAAGTCAAAGGAATTGAGCATTTGAGGTAAAACAACCACCTTAGCCTGTTTATCGCTTATAACGCAAGTGCTTGATAAAATTGAAAATCATGTACCTGTTGTCAATGTATACTTTGATATGACAAAAGCCTTTGATTTTGTCAGCCACGGAGCGCTTATAGAGAAGTGTGAAAGATATGGGATTAGGGGTACTGCGCTCGAGTGGTTAAAAAGCTACTTATCAGATAGATCGCAATGCGTAGAGTTGAGCCGCCTAAATGAAGATAAAGAAGTAGTTAACTACAGATCATGTAATAAGCTAAATAGTATAGGTGTTCCACAGGGTAGTGTACGTACTGGGTCCTTTATTATTTATATTAATGACATTCCTAAAATCACAAATTATAAAATGACATTATTTGCTGACGATATTTCAATTGTAATACCGAATGATGATAAAAAGGGGATTGAAGAATATACTAAGGAAATAAAAACTACTATACGAAAAACATCAAGCTGGCTAGAAAATAATAACTTAAAGAGTAAATCTGGAAAAAACCAATTTATACAATTTCGTAATTATAAATCACAAAATTTAAAGATAAATATTTGTCATAAAGGTCATAAAATTAATGAAATAAGTAAAACAAAGTTTTTAGGAATCACTTTTGACAGCCATTGTAATTGGAAATCACACATAGAACGTATGTGCAATAAGTTAGGTTTACGTATGCGCTCAAAAAAGTCAGTCGCATAGCTGGAGAGAGCGTAGCTTTGACAGCCTATCAGTGATACGTATCATCGGTGTTGCGCTATGGGATCATCCGTGAGATCATCATAATATGGGGAACCTCTGTAAATGCAGATATGGCGCTTATTACACAAAAAAAATGTATACGTGCTATTTGTGGAGTTGGCCCGCGAGAGTCATGCACACCATTTTTTAAGAGACTCAATATATTACCGCTTGCTAGTATGATACTCGAGATCTGCATTTTTGTTAAATCTCACCCAAAGTTTTTTAGTCCTATAAGGTGCATTCGGGTAATTACGAAACGTTTTTAGATAAATTGACAGCGTGACAATTTATAACTGACTAATAAAAATGTGGTTGAGTTTTTAGTATCAAACTCAAAATAAATGGGTTCTTGAATATGTATACTAAACCACAACTTGAAGATAGTTTCCAAAAATTTACCCAGTAAGTAGATAAAAATGTTTTAAAATTTGGTTTTCATTTCATTGCACGAGTTCAATTCCGAATGAATCGCGGAAAATTCCGAATGACACTCAAAAGTCGTTTTTATTCTATTGTGGTATAATGAACATATTGCTTTTTCATTCATATTTAGACTCCCAAAAATATTTAATCGTAACTAGTCATTAAACAGCTTAAACGTATTAATATGATATTTATAATTCGGATTTATCCGACATGAAATCTGTGGGGAAAATCTATTGTTGTTTTTTTTATTGTCGTTTCTTTTTTTCCTACTATGGCGCCAATTTGTTTGTGAAGCGATGTAGTTTAGCTGACGTCATTAAGATATTTTAATATCCAACAATGAATAAACTATTTCAACCTGACTTTGACTTTGATTCAGAATAACCCTTGTCGGTTTAATCCGAAAATAACTAAACTGCGGCTAGACCGGTCTGAATCCATTTACCAATGCAATAAAACGAAAATTTTGCAAATGTAAAGACTTACCAGAGATAGAAGTTACCGACGTCCGGGTAATTCCGAAAATGAAAAAAATTCGGTCGAGGACTAAATGGCTCGTCATGAACGTACGCTCGCGTTTAGCAACCGGAGTCAAGTGAAGCGGGGGAGCGGGTTAAGATGGCCGCTAGGTAAGGGAAGCCAGAACAAAAAATAATGGCGCATTTTATAGAATTACCCGATTTTCGGAATTACCCGAATGCACCTTAATAGGGAATACTCATTCATTTGCGACCTAGGGATCCCACTCTCTTGTCACTGCCGATGTGTAAAAGTGCCTTCAGTCGAAGAAATTGTAATTATATGTCAATAAAGATATACGAGTATAACAGTCTCCCACAGAATATAAGAATATTGCGTTGTCATTTATTTGCAAAAGAATTGAATTATGGTTTTTAGACCAATGCTTTTACTACCTAAATGAATAATATTTTGATTATAAATGAATTTTTAGTTTAATTTTATATAATTTTGCTTATTTACGTTAGACTTTAATTTTTTTATTATTACTTTTAATATTATTATTTCATGACTATTTTTACTAAATGCTTTAAAATGTAATTTAACTTGACATGATTTTTTGTTTTCTATATTGACTTTTTCTCCAAATGTTTTAAAATGTTTATTATTTCATGACAATTTTATCAATATTTTTTAGTCTCTTCACTTGACATTAATTATAATTATTAGAGATATTATGTTAGATTCGCATTTTTGTATGAAATTTTAAGGCATTTTTGTCTTTGTTTTGCTATTTTAGGTAATTATAATATTGCATGTCAAATTAATGGCTAAATTTGTGAAACTATTTTATTATCTTTCAATAAATCTGTATTTTTACCACATTTATTGCAATAAACAAATTCATTCATTCATTCATAAACATTCCTGTTTTTTTTTTATGTACGAGTACATACATTTCCCTACAGAACCTACCTGGTCTATCTGTAATATATTTCCTTTAATTCTACAAAGCCAAAAAAAATAAACTACCAAAAGTGATAAGCGTGTTTTTTTTGAGCGCGTAAAAACGTAGTTGACAAATGTATCTATGATAGTGACCTATTGTCCTATTTTGGTCACCAAGAATAAGTTTTCAATGTACCCCGAATCGACTGTACGTTGGTTTAAGGTGATCTGTGACGGCCAGCTTAGCCCCGAACGCAACTAGATGGAGCCACTGCTGCAATTATAAGGTTTTATTTTTTAATGCAATAAGTACCAACTATATATGTGCAAAAAGTTGATTCGCGTAAATTTCATCGTGCAACTTCAACGCCCAACAACAATTTCGATAAGAAAAATATCTCCATAATGTCCACTAAAGTCAATTACTCTCGTCAGTCCGTGTTTACATGAGTACGATCACTCACACATGCACACAAAGCACCACCGTACAGTTTTGACCGCACGCCCACAATGTAATATTGAACCAAAAATTGCTAACAAAAATAGTACTTTCAGTAAATTAACTGTATTTTTGTATTAAGTAGCGAAAATTTTAACTAAAAATAGCAGTATTCGTTCGTTTTTCAACAGAATTTTATGTCCCGCGTGAGAATGCAAGTCATTTGAATTTTTGTATGGAAAACGGATCACCTTAAGGTGATCTGTGACGGCCAGCTTAGCCCCGAACGCAACTAGATGGAGCTGTTGCAAATATAAGGTTTTATTTTTCAATGCAATAAGTACCAACTATATATGTGCAAAAAGTTGATTCGCGTAAATTTCATCGTGCAACTTCAACGCCTAACAACAATTTCGATAAGAAAAATATCTCCATAATGTCCACTAAAGTCAATTACTCTCGTCAGTCCGTGTTTACATGAGTACGATCACTCACACATGTACACAAAGCACAACCGTACAGTTTTGACCGCACGCCCACAATCGTAATATTGAACCAAAAATTGCTAACAAAAATTGTACTTTCAGTACATTAACTGTATTCTTGTATTAATTAGCGAAAATTTTAGCTAAAAATAGCAGTATTCGTTCGTTTTTCAACAGAATTTTATGTCCCGCGTAAGAATACTAGTCATTTGAATTTTTGTATGGAAAACGGATCACCTTAAGGAAATCATAACGCAGAGACAAAATAAATTCCGTCGTCTTCGGGACCCAAATCGTTCCAATCGATCCATTTCCGCAACACTCAATCTAGTGAAGAAAAATAAGGTGAACGTACGTGCCCTGTCCTTGCGCACCTTGCTTTAAGAAGGGTTACCTGCTCATTCACTCTGTTTTATTCGTAAAGTGTACCTTTTAAAGCAGTTTTTAGGATTTCGAACCTACATGGAAAAACAGAAACCTTATGGTGCGACTTCGTCTGTCTGTGTGTCTGTCACACCTGTTTATTTTAGCAAATACTCAAGCTAACGACTTTAAATTTTGAATAGTTTTAAAATATGTTTGCCCAAATTAACTGCAAATTAAAGAGTTAAAATGTTATTTTTATTTATATTGTAAATGGGGCGCAAACAGGTGAGACAAAACTAAAATTGTCTTTACGAGGTCAAGTCATATTATACAGGACTTGAATTTTACATTTCAAAATATTTTTTTCAAATATATGTCAAAATTTAAAATTGTCTTTACAAGTTCAAGTGGAGTATCGTATTAAAGGACTTTAATTTTACATTTCAAATGATTTTTTTCAAGTCAAGTGGAGTAGGTATCATATGAAAGGACTTTAATTTGAAATTTCAAAATATTGTTTTAAAATAGGTAAGACGAAATTTAAAATTGTCGGTACGAGGTCAAGTGGAGTATCATATGAAAGGACTTCAATTTTACATTTCAAAATATTTTTTGTGTATATTTTTTAACTTTACATTTCGAGTTATGGTTGCGGTCCTAGAAATGGTCTTTACTGCTTCTACAAGTACTACCCTAAACCGGAACCCTTTTTTTAAAAGCTTCTGTTAAGTGTCTGTCTGTTTGTAACCAAATCAAGTCAAATTTGACCCACTTCCCGGTGTCTGATTGACTTGAATTTTTGTGTTCGTTTGTGTATCGGATGACAATGCAATATTATTTTGACATGGAGCTGATCTGATGTTGGAGCAGGAAGGTGGCCATAGGAACTCTGTAATAAAACGACGTAACACCGTGGAGTTTGGGCTCGTCTGATTCGTTTTGTCATGGACATTGGTCCTGGATATCCAGAGTCCCATGATGGACCCAAAAGGGGTCACCCTGGGCTAACCCCGTCGAGATTGGGATCTTTGATTCGTCTCGACAAGTACTTAGCCCTAGAGGGTCTGTAGCTAATTGTATTTTTAGTATTTGACATAACTAATACTAAAAAGTATAAAATAAATTATTTGTAATTAGTTTCGGTTTGAAGGGTAAGGGAGCTAGTGAAATTACTGGCACATGAGATATAACATCTTAATTCTCAAGGTGGGCAACGCGCTTTGCTGTCTTATTAGCGTCAAAGTATGTCACTAAAGTATATCACTAATAAGACAGTGGGTGCTATGGGCGGTGGAGACCACTTACCATCAGGTGGCCCACCTGCTCGTTTGCTCACCTGTAACATAAAAAAAATATTGTAAGAAATAAAATAAACAAAACAACATGTTAATGATAACTAAATGTTATCACCGTCTCAAATTTTCAAATAAAAACGCGTTACAATATAACACAGCAAACGGAAATAAAATATTAGTAAAAAAACTTTTATTAAAACAAACTTTGTTTGATGGCAATAAGTAAGAACTAAAAAGTTATCACAGTCTCACAACTTTTCAAATAAAAACGTATAAATTAAAAAAAAACATTTTAAACAGCTTTGTTTAAAACTTTGTTTTTTTCTATTATACAATTTTTAGGGTTCCGTACCTCAAAAGAAAAAAACGGAACCCTTATAGGATCACTTTGTTGTCCGTCTGTCTGTCTGTCTGTCTGTCTGTCAAGACCCTTTATCTCACGAACGGGTAAAGATATCAGGTTGAAATTAATACCATATATTAGGATCCATGAACCACACAAGATCTGAAAATTTAAATTTTTTACAACGACGCAATCAAAAGATATGGCATTTTATGTCCTCATCTCCATACATTTATTCAAAAATGAAAAACCTACAGGGTACTTCCCGTTGACCTAAAATTATGAAATTTGGCAAGAAGCTAGGTCTCACAGTACAAATAATGGGAAAAGTCTGAAATCATTAAATATTACAACTTTTCTCACAACTAATGGTAACCAATTGTGGTGAGCTCCCGTTTCAAGAACATTCATATAAGAGAGGGGTCAAGTTGGATGGTTGCTGAGGCGATTTTTGTTTTAGTTCTATTTAAAAACGGGAACACTTACAAACTTGAAAATTGGTATGTTTATAGGGCATAGGCTATAAAATAACAACAAATAATAAAATGTGGTCAAGCGCGTGTCGGACTCAAAAAATCTAGCACATTAACTTACTGAAATTTCAACTAATACAATTATGTTTATGTGATGGTACGGAACCCTCAGTGCGCGAGTCCGACTCGCACTTGGCCGGTTTTTTTTTTATTATTTAGTAGTTATGATGTCAAATACTAAAAAACAAGTAACACAGACCCCAGAACCAAGTTATTGTCGAGACGAATTAAAAGAGCCATAACTCGACGGGGTTGCATCGTCTTATTACAGGTTTTCCAATTCTGGCTCCATCATGAAATTCTGTATATCATCTAGGACCATTGCCCTTGTAAAGACAATTCAGACAAGCTAAAACTCGATGGGGTTGTGTCGTTTTATTACAAAATTCCCATGGCCACGTTCCAGCTCCGTCATGAGACACTGGCTAGCACCATTTATCTTGTTAAAAAGAATCAGACGAGCCTAATTTCGATGGGGTTGCGCCGTTTTATTACAGAGTACCTGTGGCCATCTTTAGATCATATCCATGTTGTAGGGCTTTTGTGCAAAGTCCGTTTGGCGAAGTACCACCCCCTTGTCTATTTCTGCCGTAAAATAGCAGTGTTTGCACTGCTTCGGTTTGAAGGGTGCGGGAGCCAGCGAAATCACTGGCACACGAGACACACTATCATAGTTCTCGGGGTGGGTAACGTGCTTAGCTGTCTTATTAGTGTTAAGTTATGCCACTAATAAGACAGCAGGCTCTATGGGCGGTGGTGACAAATTTCCATCACCTGCTCGTTTGCTCACTTGTCACATAAAAAAAAATGTTTTAATAATTTTGCACTGTCATCCTATTTACATACGCCAAAACTTTGCTCAATCGGAAACTGCAAAATACTGACAGACTGATAGATAGATACCGCGAAAAGTCAAATTAAATAAAAGCTTTTAAAACAGGGACACACGGTTTTTAAATCTTATTTACAAAAATTTTATAACAATTGTTTTAAAAATATTTTTTTACTAATATTACAAACACACAAACAACGATAACCACTACTTACACAAGCCAAGCCGTCCAAACAATAAGCAAGCAAGTTCTCCTCATTTAGACCGGGGGAGTAAGGAAATAAATTAAATCTAAAGGACATGTAGAATAGTACAAAATTAAATGAAGTGATAGGGAAGTAGGTTTAGTCTTAGTTCTCAAAGTGAGCAACGCGTTTTGCTGTCTTATTAGTGTCAAAATATGTCATTAATAGGACAGTGGGTGCTATGGGCGGTGGTGACCACTTACCATCAGGTGGCCCACCTGCTCGTTTGCTCATTTGTAACATAAAAAAGGTACACACGGCCGCACATCGGTAGAAACACATTTGGACCTTATGGCGTGGTAATAGAGTTAAAAAAGTTTCTACCGACAAGCGGTTGACCGTACCTACCTTGAGCGTTGCGGCTAGAACCATGGACCGCGGTTGTTGGTGACCGCATTACACAACATGGTACGTAGAGACGCTGCTGCCCATCCTTCAGTTAAAAATCCCTTAGTTGCCATTTACGACACCCACGGGACAGATTACTAATAATAGTTACCCCACGGGTAAAGATGTGAGGCGTGATTCTTAGCTTCGCCGGACTAGATCTACATATCAATAACACTTATTTCTGATGGGGACGCCGCGGCTAGCGCAGACGGGTGATACTTATTTATTATGCTTTCTTTAGACTATTATTATCAACCTTCCCAGAATCACCTTGACCTAGTAGTTTAGTTCAGATTTTGAATAGAACACGTTCTAATGGAGTCGGAACGTCGTACAATTTGCTCCCGATATAACCCATTCTTCAAACGTGAATACCTTCGAAGCGTGAAATATTTGGGAGCTCAGCCCAGGACGAACGAGGAGGTATTTTGTTCCATTTTCCATGTATTGGCTTGGACAACACGAACCGACCATCAGCTTAACACGTTTAGGTTTTCATTTTTAGAAAAAGCTTTTTTCTGATGATTGGTTTTATATTACGCATTACGCTATTAAGACTTAAAAACTTGTCAACGTTTTGAACTAACATCTGAACAACTATCTTTTTTAACTGTCAATGGGCTTACTCTTGACTTCTGTCCAGCCCTGAGGGTAGAAAGGAGGAATTTTTAGACCGTAAAAGAAAATACTCAGTATTTTTCCCGTATTGTTAATCCAAAGAAGCTAAACTTAGCAAAGCTAGCCTAATTTCAGACTCTAGCTGAAATACATTCAGGTCCCCCATGTAATCACGAAGGTACTAACTTGTAATAAGGTCAGTGTTTATACTGACGTGACAAGCTCTACGCCGTTACCAGAGGTCAGACGAGGTGACATTTTATTACTTTTATACTTTTAGTTGGAAACTAAGGTCGTGTCCACACGCATACCATTCTGACGTAACCATTACACCCGTTTTGTATCGAGTTTCTCTTTACATTCTGAAAATAAACCCCAATTTTTTTCACATTTATTACGAGCTATAGAAAAAACGTCTAATAAAAACGTCGTCTTAGTCTAAAGTTTCAAACTCTTTGCTATAAATCAACATCAGCGTTCCCTCCTGTATATGGACGTAATAAAGTCATTATTTCGTATATCTAATAGTGATTTGTACTTAAATGTAAAGGTACGCTAGAATAACCTATTATTAGCTTAAGTCTTATTTACCACTCTTGTTACTCTGTTATAGTTAATAAGCCGTTGGTTATCTAAATAAATAAAAAACAAAAAAAAGTAGGGCATTACAATATGACCACACCAGTAATCACGATACACGTATCAGATGGGGCAGGATGCACAAAAAAACTTTGTCGCAAAAATCACATATCTGTACAGCCAGCGCGAGGAATGATGTGAGAGAGTTAGGCAAAGTGGAACGGGTAAGTTGCTATCATTAGTAATTTTTCACCCTCGGATGAGGAGGAATTGGTTATGGGATAAAAAGGTTCTAGAGTGGCGACTATAAACCAGGCCCTCTACAAGGTGAAACGACAATCTGGTGATCTCCAGGGAAGCCTTTATTTATTGTGGATGTATTTCGTCTAATAATGTTGCTGCACCCTTCCATCCTCACGTGGGCTTGAATCATAATTCGAATATGAATACAGATACGATCTCTCAAATTACACAAATACAGACGCAGCCTTACTTTGCGAGTGATAGGTGATCAAGTATACGAGCAGCTTATAACGCCAATATTGGAATCGAGAAAATTATTAGTAAGCATTACAGCTAATATCAGTGTTAGAGAGGGTATAATAACGGCGTAGATTTCTAATAAAGGTTGTAAGACACCGGTTTCTAAAAACTGAAAGAGCATGATCAGTCAACGTAACTGAACCACTTTCATTGAATGAAACTTTCAGGAAATGGAAAAAAACATCGGCCTCTCCATAAAAAATTGTAACTTTGATTAGTCTGATTTTTTTTTCTTTCGTCAAAGTTTTTTAGTTGTTGTTTAGTTACGTGAACTGATCACGCCCTTCCAGTTTTCGGAAACCTTTTCCTTACACCCTGTATATCCAAGGTGTTACAAATAGGGTATAACAACCCTTATGAATGTGAATCTCTCCATAAAACTGAACAACTTTTTCTCGGGAGCATACGTCGTAACACGTTTTTTAGGGTTCCGTACCTAAAAGAAAAAAACGGAACCCTTATAGGATCACTTTGTTGTCCGTCTGTCTGTCTGTCTGCCTGTCTGTCAAGACCCTTTATCTCACGAACGGGTAAAGTTATCAGGTTGAAATTAATACCATATATTAGGGTCCATGAACCACACAAGATCTGAAAATTTCAATTTTTTACAACGACGCAATCAAAAGATATGGCATTTTATGTCCTCATCTCCATACATTTATGCAAAAATGCAAAACCTATAGGGTACTTCCCGTTGACCTAAAATTATGAAATTTGGCAAGAAGCTAGGTCCACAGTACAAATAAAGGGAAAAGTCTGAAATTATTAAATATTACAACTTTTCTCACAACTAAAGGTAACCAATTGTGGTGAGCTCCCGTTTCAAGAACATTCATATAAGAGAGGGGTCAAGTTGGTTGGTCGCGGAGGCGATTTTTGTTTTAGTTCTATTTTGAAAACGGGAACACTTACAAACTTGAAAATTGGTATGTTTTTAGTGAATAAGCTATAAAATAGCAACAAATAATGAAATTTGGTAAAGCGCGTGTCGGAATCAAAAAATCTAGCACATTAACTTACTGAAATTTCAACTAATACAATTATGATTATGTGGTGGTACGGAACCCTTGGTGCGCGAGTCCGACTCGCACTTGGCTGGTTTTTTTACAAGGCATTGATGTCATAAAAACCTGATACAATTTTAATAGGTTCTATGGAGAACGTTTAATTTTATGAGCTGACCTCGTTCTTCCTTTTTGCTACACGTTGTATACCGTCAATACACTATTATAAAACTCGTAATTATATATGTCGGGTAAACTTCCGGGTCATGAGTACAGTTCTTGTAATGACAAGCAATTATTTGTATAGAAACTGACTTCAGAGTGGTGTGACTGTAGGGTTACTGTAGGGGGAATGTCGACGACGGAAGTTGTCTGCTAGCCTGATGCTGGCAGGCTTCTGTAAATATGTATATTTTAAACTTAGACGTAAGCAAATTCCAAATTACGACATTGATTAGTTTGGCAGTCCCTACTTGGTTTGCTTGTAAATACTGTGTGGTTTTAATGTTATTTTATTAATCTGAGGAGCCTTCTTCTAATTTCGCACCAACCAGCGCATAAATCGGTAATATTTTCGGCGCGATGGAGCGCGCGGGTTGGAACCCTGCTTCCATTTTGAGTCATGTCAGACTTAGTGTATTATTAATCTATGCATGTCAGTGAAGTATATTCCCTGGTCTACGTGCGACAGCCGAGCAAAGTACTTGGATCCTAACTTGTGCTGGACAATCGATCGTAGTGTGAGTTTTACATGAGCCATCAGTACTTAAATACGCAAGTCTGACAACAGTGTGACGTGTTGGATAAATTTATGAAAGCCTTTAGACTATCGCCAATGTTTAGTCCTGTCATATATTTTTGGAGAGATATACCCATCATAACATCCCATGAAATTTCCACTACAGGACTGGGAGCTCCCTCCAGAATTCTAGCTTTTGCTGGCAAAATGTGAACGGGAAGTACACACGGCTGCTCATCAGTAGAAACACTTTTGGACCTTATGGCGTGTTAATAGAGTTGAAAAAGTTTCTACCGACAAGCGGTTGACCGTACCATAGTCACCTCGCTTGTCAACGTTACGGCTGGCACCATGGACAGTGGTTGTAGGTGACAGCAGTAAGTAAGATGGTATGATACACAGGAGGATGCTGCTGCCCATTCTCCAGTTTATAACCCTTAGTCGCCTCTTACGACACCCACGTATATTTATGGGATGGTACCTACAATTCTTTGCCGGCACCACACTTGACGGAAGTTTGTGAGAAACGAGTATACCCATATCAATAGAATTCATTACTTTAAGATGCCTTACACATGCCTTTCCCCCAGGGATGTGCAAGGTAGCTAAACTGAAGCTGAATAAAATCCAAGCAATAGAATTGCTCAATTTTCCTTGTTTATAGCTGCATTCAAATCGTGGTAAAAACATGTTAAATCTCAATCTTGATGACACCCAATCAACAACTTGACTGGCTTCACAATCTGGTGGCGACAATAAGTGACATAATATCTACAATTACGTGGGACACTCAGAAATATTTGCGACACTAAAAAAAATTGTTCTACAGGTACATATATTTTTATTAAATCTTTTCAAAGTACTCTCCACCAGCCTCTATACAAAGATTCATGCGTCTGAACCAGTTTTCAAAACACTTTTTCCAGTCCGCCGTAGACACCTCGTTTACAGCCTGCTCGAACGCAGCCAGCGCATCTTCCGGCGACGAAAATTGTATCCCCTTGAGCTGATTTTTTATTTTTGGAAATAAAAAGAAGTCACACGGTGCTAGATCAGGGCTGTAAGGAGGGTGACCCAGGAATTTGACTGGTGTGCTGTCCAGGAAGTCCCTCGTTTTGAGCGCGGTGTGTGCAGGCGCATTGTCGTGGTGGAGCAGTAGTCCGCGGAGCCCTGTGTTTGGTCGCTTGTTGCTCACAACAGAAAAAACTTCTGGTAAACATTTGGTAGTATACCATTCGGCGTTGATGCTTCTTTGATCTCGTAAGGGAATTGAGGCCAAGTGGCCAGTCAAATTAAAAAAGCTGGCGATCAAAATCTTCCCCCCGCTTCGAGATCGCTTCACTTTGGTAGGCGTTGGTTCATTTTGAAACACCCAAACTGTCGACTGGCGCTTGGTTTCTGGATCGTATTGATAAATCCAGGACTCATCACCTGTTACGATGTCGTAAACACGCCGAGACGAGCCTGCTTCAAATTTGTTCAGCATATCACGGCACCATTCCACCCGGGCCTGCTTCTGAGCGTCGGTGAGGTAGTGCGGCACCCAGCGCGATACTATCCTCCTCACGCGAAGATGCCCGTGTAGAATCTCGTGAACGCTTCCCGATCCAATCTTTAATATGTGCTGAATCTCCTGATATGTAATTCGCCTATTATCTTGGATTAAATTTTTCACTGCTAGCACATTTTCTTCCGTAATAGCCGTCAAAGGGCGACCGCTTCTTTCTTCATCCCCCAAGGTTGGTCGACCGCGCCTAAATTCGTTATACCAACGATACACGGTTGCCTTGGAGGGGCCTTCATCCATAAATGCCATTTGAAGTCTATCGAACGATTCATCCGGTTTCAGGCGACACTTGAAATCGTAAAAAATCATAGCTCTAAAATGTTCCCGGCGCAGATCCATTTTTCAGTAAGACACGATACTTTGAATTGGCTCGCAAAAAATGTGGAGGGAAATTTTGAAAATGGAACACACATATTTTTACTTACAAGTAATCATATTTTCGAAAAAGATTCTGACCGGCCAGTCTCCCATATATAAAAACTATTTTTCGCAATACTTTCTGAGTGGCCTGGTATTTATTTACAGTTTATTGTAGACAAAAAAATACATTTAAAAATTAAAATTAAGAAAAATGACACAACAGGTGCTGCTTATTGCTAAATGAAATTTTTTCCAGCAGACCTACAACTACTACTAACTATAGTTTAAAGACATTTCATACAAGGTCATCTGATCCCATACAAGGTAAACCCTGTTACCAGAGACTTACATACATATCCATTAATAGATAAATAACACCCAGACATAGAACAAACACATGTGGTTATCACATAAATGTTTGCCCTGGGCGTTGAACGAACCCGCGGCCCACGTCGTGAAAGGCAGGCTCGCTACCAACCACACTAACTGGCTTTTCTAAGATCAAGTACATTTACCCTTAGATAACACCTATAGTTTGCTTTATCTTTAATGTACTTGCTCTTCTGTTTCTTTGGGAAAAGGCAGAATCTCACCTTTTAGGGTTGTTAAGCCCTTTTTGTTAAACAGGGTGTAAGGAAAAGTACCGATTTGTTTTTAACCACAATGTTGTGTAAGTAGAATAAAGTGCATAAAACAAATAAATTATAAAAAAATATCATCATCAAAATAACAAAAATGTTCAAGTTGCCAACCCTATTCTAAGAATAGCAACGCGCACCCGCCCTCATTAATGAACGTCATTGACTAGCGTGCAACAGAGATAGGAGATAGAAAACTGCGTAAGGACGAAACTTGAGGCAAATACTCACGCTTATCGATGCGATAGTATTGTCTGGTTAGGGTTGACACAATTAAATGTTAATATTAATTTTTAAAATGTTTTTTTTTTTAAACATGCTTATTGTTCTTTATTCTATTTATAGTACATGTGGTTAAAAGGAAATCGGTACACCCTGTACACGTTGTGATGTTAAAGAAAGCATCAATAATTCAAGTAACTTCGTAGTTTGCTATATACTTATTTCAGTTATTTCCAACGTCGTCGTACTGAAATATTCATAGGATAGAAGTTTTATCAGCTCGCAGCCCTAGAGGATTACCAGCCGTAAACACAGCGGATGTTTGCGGCGTTACTCAAACGATTCCCTTTATGGGACGAATAAAATCATCACGTGTGGGACCAAAGAGTGGAATGAAGAGTGGAAAATATTTTTCACAACAGAATGAAAAACATATCTACCAAGAACTGAAACTGTGGATTCAGACCATGAAGCTGAACAACTTTCTCAAAAAGGTGATTATTTCGCAATGCGATTTTTTTACTTCTCAAAAACTTTCGTCAATAGTAGTTGTTTGTTATGCAAGGCAGCAAAATTGTTATTTGGTGTGAGAGCCATCTATTTAAAACTCAGCAAGCGAAGGATTCTCTAGGATTGAGCCACAAGCAAAGCGATTGGTTCAAAAGAAGAATCCTGAGCGTAGCGAGGGTTTCAAGGCACGAGATGCGAGATAACTTTTCACAATTTTTCACCTCACTTCAGCGAGAGAAATAAACAGAAAAACAAACAGCTGCCGCCAGCATCAACCTAAGTAGTTCAAACCTTCTAATTTCAAAAAGTTTTTCCACACCTAATTTACTTTGGCAGGCAGACCGATTACTACTTTGAGAACCATTCCATGCTAGCAGCCACAAAATACTTTTGAACGCAGATTTAAACCTATAAATGATTGCTGAAATTCGAGCGAAGCAAGGAGGTCTTTAATCTGAGGTTGAAATATTTATTTATCTTGTTCAGGGTTCCGTACCCAACGGGTGAAAAACGGTACCCTATTAATATACCTCCGATGTCTGTCTGTCTGTCAGCGGGCTTGTCTGTTTATGTATTTATATTGCCGCTATAATAACATAGATATGACATAGAAAAACAGTTAAAACTTGATAAAAATTAAAAAGTTGATAACAATTTGCCCCAAAACTTAATTGAGGTATTAATGTATTGTACCTGGGTGACCGAGCTTCGCTCTATAATAGCCGCCTCAGCATTAAAATATCATCGGGTGAGCAAGTTATGCCACCCGCCAACAGAGGGGCTAGAACCGAACTCAACCGTTATCGATTCTCTCTTTTTTTCTATACAAGAAGAAAAGAGTGATTCGATAACGATTGAGTTCGGTGCTAGCGCCGCAGATCGCGCTGTACGTATCTGTCTAAAACGCGGTATGTGAAAAATGCTTCAAAACACGGGGAAAACGATTTTTTCCAGACATGAGACCTAAAAACCCCCTAAGGTAAATTTCATCGAAATCGCTAGAGCCTATATATATACAGGATGTTAATTTAATAGCGTGCCATAGTTTAAAGGGTGCTCCAGTTACGACAAAGGAACACAAAACAAATATTAAAAAAATGAAAAAAAAAAACAACTATAACTGCATTAAACTTAAATACGCGGAGCACCGCGCTATCACCGAGCCAGCGCGCGAGAATCAGTGGATAAGGTAGGCACATACATAACTGAAACTCTTTCGCGCGCTTTTGATGGTGCGGGGCTCCTTGCCCTCCGCGTTAGTTTAGTTTCAATGGAATATTTTTTTTAAGTAGCAGTTTTTTTAATAATTTTTTTGAGTTCCTTTATCGTTACTGAACTACCCCCTAAGCTATGGCACGCAATCAAATTAACACCCTGTATATATGTACAAATATTACTCGTTTAATAGTATAGGATTACTGTGGCAACGTGCCCTATGTATATTGTATGTTATTACCACAATTGAATAATTATTATGGACAAAAACATTTTAAGTGCTTAAATAGAGAACTATTTAAAATAAACTCAGAACTTATGCATTGTTTATAGAAAAACATGTGAAGATTTATATGGTTTAGCTTATGCTGATTGGGCTTCATGCACTTTAGACAGAAAGTCTTATACAGGACACTGTTTCATTCTAGCTAATGGTTGTGTCAGCTGGGAGTCTAGAAAATGAAAAAATAAAATAATATAATTATTTATTGTCCACTGTGTCAAAAAGTTCTTAATTTACAATGATACAGATGCAACAGTGTGCCCATTTCGGACGTACAACATTCGAAAAATTGAATTTAAATAATAAATGTTAATGGTTCTAATAATAAAAATGTCACATGCAAAATTAAATAAAGTTGTCCATACAAAAACAGATAATCACATCAATTAAAAATAACCTACTTCAAGAAAGAGAAGGCAGAAACATTACAGTGTATAGTTAGCAGTACCAAAATATTCATTTAAGTTATAAAAGGCCTTATCTAGGAGCCATTTTTTTAATTCCTTCTTAAATCTTATTCCGCTCCACATCTTGATACTGTTTGGCAAATTGTTAAATATTTTTACACCTCTTGCAAGAGTGCTTTTTTGCATGATTGCACTTCTGATGCAGTTACTTGTTAAGCATAAATCATATTTATATTGTTCACGTACATTTCTTTTAACTTCAGATAAACATGCAATATAATCTCTATGCATCTTTACAAAAATACAAATTTCAAGTATATAGATACAAGTTAAAGTCAAAAATTTCTTATTTACAAATATATTTCGCAGAGTATCAGTGTTATGCAGTCTGTATATAATTCTCAAGCACCTTTTTTGCAAGACAAATGTCGACTGGGAGTCAACGGAACTACCCCAGAAAATGATTCCATATGTTAAGACGGGATAAACATAACCAAAATAAGCGTTTCTTGCTACATCTTCTGTGGTCACATTTCTTAATATAGAGATTGCATAACAGTAACCAGACATTTTTTTATTTACTTTTTCTACGTGAGGCTTCCAATTTAAATGAGTGTCAATAGTAACACGTAGAAAACTAATATGGCCCACTTCTTCAACTTTTTGATATTGATTTACAACATGTAGATTTAAAGCTTGTTTTTGATAATTTCTGAATTGTAATATCTTCGTCTTGTTCACATTAACCTTTAAATTTAATGACTCAAGCCACGTAACAATTGTATTTAAGGTTTTATTTATTTGTGAATTGTACTGAGAGTCATCATTATTCAATTTTGGTATGAATATAGTTGCATCATCAGCAAACATGACGCACAGGTGATTCACTACTAATGGTGGCTCATTTATGTATATCAAGAATAATAAGGGTCCCAGAACGCTTCCTTGGGGGACTCCTAGTGTGATAGGCTTTAGGTCAGACGAGACCACCTCTATGGTTTTTGTCACATTATTAAAAGATTCGAGAGCAGTAGCTTGTTCTCTATTGTTTAGACGACAGCTATGTCAACTGAATACTAAACCAGGCAGCAAAACAGGCAATTCATTTAAAAAGCCTACTGAACCATATCGCTAAGAATAAAAAAGAAAGAATATGCTTGTATAGAGACAGCCAGCCGGCTTAGCACGCTGCAGTTGTCAGTTTATCTAGTTCCATAGATTAAAGACTAAGCTTGGTCACGTTTTTTTTTGACATCCGAGCAGTGCGACACATTTTGAAATACAAGGACGGCTACATGTATTAGTGTATAAAGCTGTCTCTGTCTAAAATATCAAAAACGTAATTTGCGGATTTGCTAAACATTTTCCTCTACTGACATTTCTTTGCGCATGAAGGTGATAGATTAGATGACATAATTTCTCAAATAAAGTGACATTTCTCCGAGATATATTTCCTCTCGGGCAGCGTGCTAAGCGGGCAGGCTAGGTGGAAGAACCTAACATATAGACTAAAGGATTCACTTCCTAAGAGAATGCATCCAGCGGCTTCACATGGGATTTAAGTATATGAAATGAGAAGAGATGCCGGCTGACCTGTTAACGAAAGGGCTGCTGGGCCAAAGGCTAATCAAGCTTTGACAACTCCTAGGCCTTAAACTTGAGGCGGTGCTATTAGGGAACCTCAATAGATCCATCTGCACGGTGTAGGAAAAAATTAATTTAATGTCCTCATATAGTATCTTTCGCATTTTTCCTAAAATTGTTCAACTGAATCTATCTATTATTTATCGGTTTTTATCAGAATAAAATTCAAACTTATCATATTTCAAAATTTCTCTACGTTTAAAACTAAAGAACAATCAAACTGAACAACCTTTTTGTCTAAATAATTCTTTGAACTGAACAACTATTCAAGCTGTTTACCTTCCAAACCAAAGAAATTGGAAAATACGCGCATAGAAACGAAGCGTTTATCTCATGTCATTGACTATAAAAATAAAGATATTATTGGATGACCATCTTTTTTTCGGCTCCAGTTTTTAAAAACAGTCTTCATTTTAATGTACGACTTTTAAATGTTTAAGGAACTACTTACCTATATCTGTTTTAACACTTTGATTTCAGGCAAATTTGCAATAATTTATTTCAACATTATTACCATGATAACATCCCACGAAACGTCCACTGCAGGACAGGGAGGTCCCTACAGAATTCCAGCTGTTGCTGGAACAATTTCGAGAACGCTTGTTAGTGACCACCGTATCTAAGATGATACGATTCATAATCGCTTAGTCGCCTCTTACGACGTAACGAAATAATTTATTTAATTACCTACTTCTTATTCTAATTCATTACTTGTATTTTATAAATAGGTTGGTACTATTGTGGACAATCCTGCCTGACTACCACCAAGCAGATTTTTGCATGCACTTGAATAATAAAATCGCTCCTTAGTGACCTTGGATTACAGACTAAAAAGGCTCATCTTCACATTGACCCATGATACGTCAACTGTTTTTGTTGTGTACATATAACAAAAACAGTACAAAATTATTATTATTATCAGTCCCAGTGTTGCATGGCGCAATAAATTCAACGCCCCCTAAAAATGGCAACACAAGGTTTACAGCATATACCAGTGAATGAGATGAGGAGCGGAGCCCGTTATAAGGATATTATAAGATTTCACTGACTTAGGCCTCTTCTGGGCAAGCTCGTTCCATCGTCGACCTCATCTCTGTCCTTAGGGCTAGATCGAGATAAAAAAAAAAAAACTTCTGAACCTAACCTCTACTCCAGACATATGTACAATGAGGTACATCCTTGTATGATCGTTATGTATGTGTATACCTACATTTAGTGTAGGCAACGAAGCAGTTGACCCCAACATAATTCTCTCACGCAGATTTTATTTGGCAGGATGATAAAGTATCATGAATTAAATGTAAATTCAAAATATCAAAAAAAAATTACAAAAAATGTTTTTCCTACAGTTTTTATAATTTTTGTATGGAAAAATCAAAAAAACCTATTTTTAGGGTTCCGTATCCGTAGAAACGGAACCCTTATAGGATCACTTTGTTGTCCGTCTGTCTGTCTGTCTGTTTGTCTGTCTGTCTGTCTGTCTGTCAAGACCCTTTATCTCACGAACGGGTAAAGGTATCAGGTTGAAATTGATACCATATATTAGGATCCATGAACTACACAAGATCTGAAAATTTCAATTTTTTACAACGGCGCAATCAAAATATATGGCATTTTATGTCCTCATCTCCATACATTTATTCAAAAATGCAAAACCTACAGGGTACTTCCCGATGACCCAAAATTATGAAATTTGGCAAGAAGCTAGGTCTCACAGTACAAATAATGGGAAAAGTCTGAAATCATTAAATATTACAACTTTTCTCACAACTAATGGTAACCAATTGTGGTGAGCTCCCGTTTCAAGAACATTCATATAAGAGAGGGGTCAAGTTGGATTGTCGCTGAGGCGATTTTTGTTTTAGTTCTATTTGAAAACGGGAACACTTAAAAACTTGAAAATTGGTATGTTTATAGTGCATAAGCTATAATAATATTAATTTATTTCGGAAAAACATCCATAATTACAATTAAAATCAAATTAGACAAATAAATAAAAATGGTTAGTACAATTGGACTTCAAACTATGTTAGTAAGACAAACAGGACTATCGCATAAAAATACAGCCAAGCGTCAATGGACGTACTCCAGAGACATTGGTGCATGCATCGACATCCAATGCCTCTGGAGCGGGCTGTCCATCCGTCCGGAGACCATCATCAGGAGGCTGTTGCGGCTGTCCCGTATTCTGCGCGCGATCGATGCCACTCTCTTCCGCATGGTGGCGTAGAAGCAATCCATGCGCGCCTCCGCGAACATGCCTGAGGCGCTACAGAAACGGGGCAATCGCAACAGCACCCTAAAGGCGTTGTTGAACTGAACTCGGAGGGCACTGTAAGATTTCTGCGTGAAGTTTACCCACAGGCTGCTTGTATAGAAGGACGTACATAAGGCTCTGAATATCGTAATTTTGGCTTCCTTCGAGCAACGCTTGAACCTGCGGGCGATCATGTTCGCTGTTACTGACAGTGCCCTCCTTAAAATAACATGAAAAACTATAAAATAACAACAAATAATAAAATTTGGTCAAGAGCGTGTCGGACTCAAAAAATCTAGCACATTAACTTACGGAAATTTCAACTAATACAATTATATTTATGCAGTGGTACGGAACCCTCAGTGCGCGAGTCCGACTCGCACTTGGCCGGTTTTTTTTTATAGAAGGTTTGTCTCATATAGTGCAAATACCCCAGCAAAGTTTCATCGACTGAGGATTTAATGCGGGGGTCTTCCTTCATACATCGATAGTTGCCTAGACTAATAAATTCATGCAAAGTAGGTTGCCAAGACTAACAACTTCATAACACTTTTCACTTATATAATCCTAGAAATTAAGACTTCAGAAAGAAATCTAAACGTGTAATCAATCTTAAGCAAGACAATGTCGTATAACAGGTAGTCAAAAATACTTATAAGCTCTTAATTTTTTTGGAAATGAAAAATGTGTAAATCTTGTGAAAAAAAATGTTGTAAATCTTGCAACTTGCAGTTGGAATTACAACAAATAATAAATTGAGGTGTTTATTTAAAAAAATGCCGCATGGACCTAATTGATCATTATTTAACTGCATAAAAACATGATATTTCGTTAAAAATACGCTCAGTAATATTTTTTATGTTTAAATATAATAATGGTTCTACATTCTCATTAATGGTTCTTCATTCGGTAAATAATATATAAAGAAAAAATGTACAAGATATTTTATTTTATTTTGAAATTAAATATTTTTGCGAGATTGTTTATTAAAATCCTTATTTAGTGATCAAAAAGATTTTAGATGAACAAATAAAATTATAAGCCGATTGTAGTAATGTACCTCTTTGGTTCAAACTTTTTTGAAATACGAGTATTACCAGCATACAAACGAATAACTCCACATTTTATAAACATAAAAACGAAAGAGGTTTACTAAAATAATTATGCAGCACAAGTAAAGTAAGGTAGGCATCATCATTCTGCACGTCTGTCCGTGCACAATTCATGACGCAAAACAACCGTGCATGCGCTTGTTGGACGTCAAATTAACTATAGCTTTGTAAAAGACTAGTACGACGCAATTTGGAACTAGCGAACCCCTCACCACCACTTGCGCGACGTGCTGCTGGGTGGTGCGTACTCGTAGCTCTGACGTTAGTCACAGGTCGTGCGCATCGTGTACAGTGCGTAACGATTATTATGGCAAGGGGTAAAATCGGAACTAAAACAACTACAAAGGAATTTTGAGATTTATCGAGCAAAATTTATGACAGCAGCGCCAGCCACAACGTCATCCGACTGCCAAAATATACACATTTTGATAGATGCTTTGTTCATACAAACTAAAATAGATGCTTTGTTCGCGCGTACGTAGAACGACACCGTGCTTGACGATCGTGCACTGACTAACGTCAAGGTGTATTGTGCGTAACTGGCTTAAGGAACATTTTCACAAATAAATTATTGGTAAATAATCTAAATATGCTAATAATTAAACAAACAAATACACCTACGCACTAATAATTTAATATACCTATCCAAAAGGTTTTTTGCAGATTTCTAAAAAACTGTGCAAGTTAGAAAGATCGTTTTATTTTTTCTGTAATGTTTATATAAATTTCTATTGACTGTAATTAATTCAGATTTTTCCTACCACAAACTTCGGAGATAAGGGGGGTGGAATGGTATTTTTTTGACATTTTTCATCATAACTTGAAAATTAAGAGTTGTAAAAAAGTACAAAAATATATTTTAGAATGCGCAACTAAAGCCCTTTCATATGATAGGCACCCAGTAGCAACAATTTGAAATTTGGCCCCTCCTATTTGGCCCCCCCTTTACATCAATAATCATATATATTTTTTATTCTTTCATGTGCAATTTAGTTGGGCAACCATATTCTAAAACTATTCCAAATTTCAAGTCGATAGCGTGAGTGGTTGCCGAGATATACAGGTGTGACAGACAGATGGACAGACACACAGACAAAGCACCATAAGGGTTCCTTTTTTTACCATATTGGTATCGAAACCTTAAAAATTAAGTCTAAGGACCCTTGAAAGTGAAAGTTTCAAGCTTCTATAACAACACAATCAAAAGATACAGATATGTAACCAAATAATGCAGATGCATATTTATATTTCTCGCTCGGTTACAAATATGGGCCTGGCTCTCTAGGTGTATAGTATAATTTCTTAGTCTTTACAACTACATGCAATTTTGCATTTATTTCTATTCCTATAACCTTGTAATTTCTTAAATCAAAATATTGCATAACTACTAAATAATTTTAATGATTTTTTATTTTTTTATATTTTGAGGACTTGTAATGTAAGGGGAACGGCATTTCTCGGTCTCAGGGGAGGTAAATCTTGAATAGTGCTTGTAATATTCAAGTCAAGTGGGGAATCATATTTGACCCTTCTTAAATAGACTTTTGTATCTTTTTACGACTCTTAATTTTCAAGTTATGATGAAAAATACCAAAAAAATACCTCCCCCCCCTTATCTCCGAAGTTTGCATAACGAAATATCTGAATTGATTACAATCAAAAGAAGTTTATATAAACATTAAAGCAAAAATAAAAGTAAGTAGCACAGTTTTTCAGAAATCTATAATAAACTTTTACAAACAAACTTAGTTTTGCGATCCTTAAAATAACGCTTCTAAAAATACTTCTAAAAATACTGTAGGTTTATCGGAACCTGACTAGCACAAGTCTGACTCGCACTTGACCGGTTTTTTCAGTAGCTACAGAAGCAAAAGCGTCTGAGCGTCAGATTGGGTTACAGGTTTTGTTTTTTACAAGAAATATAGAAACCCGTATCACGCTTCTTTTGCGTGGAATTCGGCTATAAATTTACACAAACGTTGACAGTGGGCTAACTATCGTTTAATTTTTAATTCAATGCAGTAAACTGACGTTTGGTGGGTTGCCGCTTTTTTGGGAAAAATAAATAGTGATGTGCTAAAAAGATATAACTCAATCACTCGTCTAGTGATATGTTCATATAATATCAAAGTGATTATTTTAAGCTTATTAAATTACGTAAATACCTACTCGAACAATAACATGGCTCAATCTGAGCAAGTCGAGCGCGAACTGATCATCAATAAGAAAATAGTGCTTCCCTTAAACCTAGAGAGATGAAATTTGGCACAGAGGTAGGGTTTAGTGCCCATAATAGGGAAAAGTATCAAAACTAGGATCATGGAAGATCTGGTGTACCTGATGACCCTGAGAAGAAACCTTAACAGACCAGCCAAACTATTAAAATTTTCGGCATGCTGTGTTCACAACATTTATTAAACGTGGTGAGACTTTTCTATTGAAATTTTAAAAATGAAGATCTGGAGTATCCGATGAAGAACTCTGAGAGCTCAGCTGAACTATGGGAGCCCATTTTGTTTGCATTACAAAGACTATTTAAATCAAGAAATTAAGAAGTTAAGTGGCTCAAGAATATAGGCAGTTATATTTTCTACTTAAGGCGGTGCATTGTTTTAGGGAAGGTGTTTAAGAAAAAACGGCTCATATAAAAATAAAATTTTATTCACTGTCATAATCATCATCACTATCGGATTCAGTAACATTAATAATCAATCTATCAACAACGCCGTCAATGCGTGGATCAAGATGGTACATATCGTCTTCTACTTTTATTACATGTGTCACACAGCTCTTCCATTTCTGCGGTGTGATGTTGGTAAGAGCCTCTTCGAACAGGGTTTTCACTTCATCCATTTTAAATGTTTTGTTGTTTCTTGCGACATGCCCCTTTGCTTGAGCCCAAACCATTTCAATGGGGTTCAACTCACAGTGATAAGGAGGCAGTCGCAAGATAGTGATTCCCTGCTCTTTTGCCATCTCGTCCACAGCGTACTTAACGGGGAACTGGTCTTTATGCTGCCGTACAATGTCAATGAGAGTAGCTTTAATCATTTTTTCTTCATATTGTATCTCTTTACTTGTGAGCCACTCTTGTATTCTTGACTTAGTCCATGACATTGTTGGCAGAGTTTCGATCTTCCGGGATTGGTAGGGTGCATTATCAATCACTACCACTGAATCTTTTTTCAATTTCGGCAAAATGTCTCGGAACCAGTCCTCGAAGCACTCGGCGTTCATTTCTTGGTGATAGTCTTCACTCCCCTTCTTTGCTTCAAAAAGCATTAACCCATTCTCTACAAAACCTTCTTCTCCCCCGATGTGGCTTATAATAAGCCGTTTTCCTTTACCCGTCGGGGACTTGAGGCCCGTGGTCAAACCCTCCATAAAAGCTTGCCTCGATGAAGTGATGGTCGTATCGACCCAAGCTCGACTCGTTGTATGCCCTGAGAAAGAAGAAAAGGTTATTATTTGATTATTAAATAAATGAAAATGAACAAAGTAATAGCAGTTGAAAGTTTATTTAAAATTAAGTTTGTGAATTCCATTTGTGTAATTTTCTAATAGTAAAGGATTTAGTGTTTTATAATAGTTATAGATTGCATGTTGGTATTCTTCTACTACAGGATATAAAAGATAAGACGGCATTTATGAAGGCGAGGTCTAGGAGTAGGATAAATAAGTGAATACCTTCGTTCAGCCAGGTCTCATCTTGGTAATAAATGTACTTCTTCTGCACTGCAATGCTGTTCTGTCTTCTATATTCTTTTATTTGATATATATATTTTTGGCGCCACAACACGATATCTTCTCTGTCAATGAGAGCACTTCGTCGCGATTTAGTGATAAATTTAAAATTGAGGAACAGCAGAGTTTTCCTCATTGTACTCCATGAAAAATTGGGTAAGTCCACATCATCATTGACGCTTTTCAAAACCTGAAACGGAAATAAGTGCCTTTTATAATTTAATATTGAAATCATACAAGTACCTTTATGATACCTATCTATCTTGGGATAGATATACTTGGGACCATAATGAAATTCTTATGAATAAAAAATATGTTTACCTAATTAAAATTATTATTATTTTAATAACTTACCTTTTTAATGGTAGGAGCTTCATTTTTCGCATAAAACCCGTGCACCTTTCTTCGAATCGCAGATAGCGTAAAATCGTCCAATTTGTCTTTGAAGTTGTGCTTGGGTCCGGGCTTTTCAGGTGCTTTAAAATCTTGGTTTTCTTTATGTTCTTTAAGAGTGGTAAATACTACTCTCTGAGAGATGCCCAGTATGTCAGCAGTTTTAGAAGCACATTCGCTGACTTTTGCAGATTCTATCTCAGAAGACTGTTCATTGAAAACATACTTATAAACATTTTGCACCATGATTTTTTCAGTTACACTTAGAGCACGCTTGGGTCTCTTTTTTCTAGGAGATAAAAAGCTACCGTCACTTGAGGTTCCTGGGCCAGGATCCATGACAGAAGTTTTAACAAATAACAAGGTATAACAAAAACAAAACTTCACCACCAAAAACTTAACGAAAAACTCAACGAAATTTTTTACGGTGAAACGCATAGGCAAGAGACACATTCGAACACTCAGACCGGAGGTAAGAAGCCGAATGACGGACAATGCAGAAGTTCTTATCTACTGCTCATGTCGGTCATCCAATTGTGAGTCTAGTTGTTTGGATAACTCATTTGTTTGTGTTGCAGCTGCAAACTTTTTCTAAGAAATTTTAACACCACGCTTTATTTATTACTTAAACGTTTCTTTTAGTAAAAAAGTGCACAGCTGCAGTTTTTATCAGTTGTGTTGTGGCAACTTAGAAGTGTTGTTTATTGATGTTTTGTTGATGTAATATAGAGTGGTTGTGACGCTACAAAAAATGATTAATTGTATGATATATTGTTTGAGAGTTTCGCGGGCGGTGTATATTGTCGAAGTGAATTTCGATCGAGTTTCAACAGTTCCGGCAGTCACCAAAATAAAAGAACTAGAAGGAAGGTAGACAGATATGTCTGCCAATAAGTTTAACTACCCACAGACTCCAGTTCATCCGTGATCATGGTGCTTGCAACAGCGCCGAAATATCGGAAACTCATCAAAAATCCATATCGTGGTAAGAACCCGTCAAACTGTTTTTATAATAATTGTATGATAAGTTAAACCTCCAAAAATTAAGCAATTTCCACGTTTTGGGGAGTGTGGAGATAATGTATTTTAATATCAGGCCAAAATAAAAACAAGTTAAAATGTGTTCAATATTATATGAATTCGTTTTTTATATATCTATCTCTCTCCTCAAGAAATAAACTTAGATAATAACTTCATACATCAAAAAATGGCGGCTCGATATCGGCGAACCAGTGTGAAGAGGCTCAATGAATCACCTCATTGAACTTAAAATTGAACGGGAGTACGTCACTTTGGTTTTCGAGTTGGCAACATTATTTACATTGCAGCTGTCAGTTTACTGCATTGAATTAAAAATTAAACTTTAAACAGTCCGTCCACACGTATACAAGAGGTAATTAATTTACAAAAAAATCCGTATTATCTGTAGTCTGTATAATTTGTTAAAGCAAAATTGCTCTGTCTGTTACGCTTTTACTACAATTCCGATGAACCGATTTTGAAAGTTATTAGCTACGTTTTTCAGAACCTCACGCGGACGGAGTCGCAGGCAACAGCTACTTATGAAATATGCAAAATAACCCTACCAAGTTAATAGAACGTCGAGTACACTACCTTGTGAGGAATGATTTCTTTAATCCGCCTTCTATTACCCTTATTATTCTGTCTTCGATATATAAATTTCTTTTATATTTCCCCGAATTGCAGAAAAACTCCCAAATCTGGCATCATTAATTATTTTTGTCTATGGTGTCGCAGCATGTCTTCGCGAGACAGACCAAACGTCGGGAAATCGCATGAGACTTATTTTTGACAACCTTGTATCATCGACATAAAGCACATTTTTCAACAAAAAGTCGCAGGTTGTCAAGACTTTCGCATGACACGACACGACAAGACTTTTTTGTTTTAAGACTTTTGTTGTTCGTGCGCGCACGCTCTAAGAAAATAATTTCAGTACCGGCCACACTGGCGGGCGGTCAGGACAAAAAATCTGCCGTCTGCTGTGTCAAGAGGTTGGGCCATTTTTTTTATGTCTGGCGACTGAGCGTCTGACCAGACGCAGCGTATCTTGCTCCACGTTACGCGCTGATGTTGCATTTCATACAATTTCAACACACCGTTGATACCAGCTCGCAAGTTCTGCTGATGATTTTGCGACGAGGAGGATTCCACTCACGATGCTCGCAACTGCGCTCACAATGTGCTCACAACGCTTTTTAGGTTTACTGTGACACATCTGGCGGTTTTTGATGGTGTCATTCTTGAATGATCATTCGGAGGCAGAACTTTCCGGGTCAGAATTTCCGCAGGTCGCTACACTAAGCACCAATTTCCTTCAAAATTATCTGAACATTTTGCGTAAGCAAAAAACGGGGATATTTATTTGAGTGGGTTGAGCCTGGCATCAAGTGGAATATGTGCAAATGCATTTGAAATGTGATTGGTTCTTGGCAAGTGGCTGCCACTTGAAGAGAAAAGGCAGGGATTCAATTATTATAAAAAGCACTTTAGATAAGTGAAGTAAGAAGTTTAAGGGCACAGATAGACATGCTAGTAAAGCATGCTACTACGTAGCAAATGCTACCTAGTAGCATAAGCGTACATGCCTTGCTTGACATAAGCATGCTCATTTCTAGCATGCTTATGTCAATGTCAAAAATTCACCATTGTTCAATTTTCTAGCATGCTACCTGCGGTGCGGGTGGAAGGGGGTGTGTTTTGAGCACGTGTGAACAGGTTTACTTATGAGCATGGTGGTGTCAATCAGTTGAAAACTGTCGCAGGTGTGTATCGCATCAAAATACGAGTAATAGTGTTCTGTGATGAAAATGTCTCGCTGGGGCGACGAAAAAACTATTTTATTAAGTTCAATTCGAAGGGCCACTTGATTTTCCGTTTTCACTAACGTCTTATAGGTTATGTTAGCATGCTACTTAATGGCATGTGTGTCAAGAGTATTTGATTTGAGCATGCTTATTTAGTAGCATGCTAGTAACGAGCAAGCTTTTTGCAAGCAAGTGTAGACAGTTAAAGAGCATTCTCGTTTCTAGCATGCTAGTAAGCATGCTCATTTACTAGCATGTCTTCTAGATTTTGGTATGATTACAATTTATCTTCCATCGAATAGAGCAACAATCTGAATTTTAATTGTAGAAATCAAGTAATAGACGTTAACCATGAAAAGCAGCACAAATGATTTAACTCTTTCTACTCATTAATTCTCTTAGTGTTTTATTGTTTTCCGGGATGGTACAACCTAGTAAGGAAAGTAACCAGCAGATTTAACGTTGACGGGCATGTTTTGTGGAAAACCTGGAAGTCCTAGATTTTGATTTTAATTGTCATTTAACGACTATATGATTCTATGTCCATAGTTTTTTACTTTCGAGCGGAGCGAGAAAGGTATTGTATTCGTGAAAAAAAAAGTTTTTTTGACTTACTCAAAAATGTGTTCTATATCACTTAT
The DNA here is from genome assembly GCA_947532105.1 of Athrips mouffetella. Classification (NCBI taxonomy): domain Eukaryota; kingdom Metazoa; phylum Arthropoda; class Insecta; order Lepidoptera; family Gelechiidae; genus Athrips; species Athrips mouffetella. The sequence continues at coordinate 8,462,752 of OX383958.1, forward strand.
ACATCATAAAAAACAAGTCTCCCAAAAATGTCCGTCCGTCGGTCGGTCGGTCCGTCGGTCGGTCTGTCCGTCACGCTTTGGCCTAGCGGCTAAACGAATGGTCCGATTGACACCATATTTGGAGTTTAGGAGTTTTATGCAAATCCATCGAAGGGTTCTAAGTGGGTTCTGGCTGGCTCTCATTTTGAGGGTAGCTGTCATACAACGAAAATAATAAATTGTAATTTTCTCAAAAACGGCTTATAGAATCTTGATGAAACTTTGCATGACTAAGCATCTCTATTTAAGATATCTTGCGCCAGTATCAATTGATCTGTGTAATTTCATATAAGGGGTGTTCCTGTACCACCAAATCGTAAATATGTGATTTACCCAAAATGGTTCCATAGAGTTTATTAAAATTTTCTATAATATTAATCCTGGATTGGTTGTCTTCCTGACTGGATATTAATTTTGATTGTTTTTAATAAAATTTAGTACACAGGGTGTACCAAAAACTGAAAGAGCTTACTCAGTCGACTAAACTGAACAATTATCCATAAGGAACACGTGTTGGGAAATTTAAAAAATGTCCATGCAAGTATCTTACGGTAATATCCATTGATCTTTGAAAATTCATATAAAGGGTGTTCCAGTACTACCAAAAGTTAAACATGTGATTTACTCGAAATCGTTTGATGTTTGTTTGTTTTAATGTTTGACAATTTGAATTCTGCATTGATCTGTATATTTCATTCGAACATTTTTTTGGAAAAATGTAAAGAAAAGTTTGTATTTCCATACTTTGTGTATGGCATTACAAATTTAAGTTTACGGTTGATAGTTTTTCCTTGAGTATTGCGAGAAAGTAAGTGCAGTGCTGCTGTACCATTTATTTGTTAGTAGGACTCAGGCTGTGGACTATTTAAAAAAAAAAATTTCGCTTTCACTTATAACTTTTCGGCATGTCTACTTAGCTTTTTGAAAAAAGAAAACATGAAAGAATCAGGAAGTATTGGCTGGCCCAATGGCATGGTTGGTAGTGTGCCTGTCTTCAACACCGTGAGTGGCGAGGTCGGTCCTCGCCCATGGCAAACATTTGTGAGATGAACATATGGGATGAACACGAGTGTTTTTGTTCTGTGTCTGCGTTATTTGACTATTTACGAATTATCAGTCTCTGATACTCATTGTACGCTCGGCAGAAAGGAAGTGTAAACAAACCAGTTAAGCTAAACAAGCGCATATTTTTTTTTTTCAATAAGCTAAGTAGTCATGCCAAACAGTTATAAGTGGACGCTCTTGAAAATAATATTAAGTGGGTACTTTTGTCCCGCTTTCGAAGGTGATTTTGAAAGGAAATCTTCGTCTGTTCAAGACAGAGACAGATCACCGCGAGTACTAGGGCGTTCAATAAGTAGTGAGAATGACCCAGAATATAAATGACTATTTCACTAATGCTTTTTCTAGGTAGCTTCAACATTGCCTAAAAGAAACACGTTTTTAGTGGGGTAGTTCCCTTTAATTAATATTTATTTTTATTATTTCATGTTATAGCGGAACTAATCTAACATAATCATAATCTGTGAAAATTTTAACTGGCTACCTATTTTTTCAAACGATAATTGCTCGAAAGCAGAGACCTGCTCAAGGTCAAAGTGTTTCCACTAACTTGCGGCAGTGATACGTTTAGCCTTTTGACCTAAGGTCATTTGGTGGCTTAAAAGCTCTGACAGTAGAGTGACTCTTCCTTTTGGGGTAAAAAAAAATACCTAACCAGAAACTAGTCTTTTCTTACCATACTTTTCAGAAGAAAATTATGACGCTGAATGCCAATAAAAAAATCTTTAAGGTCTAAAAAAAGACAAAAATTCGATCAGCTGGCAGACTAGGCCTTAGAGCGACACGTGTCATATCCGCACAAGACCAGGAAAAAGTCATGTAGTCGCTCTAGCTACGTCCAAGTCCATCCGTATTGTAGTTGTTCAAGGGTCTTGACAACAAAACTTCAAATAAAAAAACATGCCTTAATTAAGTACGGAACAGCACGTCAGTAGAGACTCTTTGGACTTTACAGCACGGTAATAGAGTTGCATATGTTTCCACTGACTTGCGGTTGACCTTACCCACATCAGAAAGGATAGTATCGTAAGCAAAAACGAAAGCACAAACTTTCTATAAGCGAATACTTACTACAAGATAACTAAAATAACTTACCCTCGGCATATAAATACCGCTGGCTCGTAGATAGAGCGCCTAGGTTAAGTAAGTTAGAAGCTGGGTTGCCAACACCACCTCGCCGTAAGAGTAGTAAAGCCATGGATGAATATAGCTATTAAGTTCAATGTTCGTTAGTCATCACAATAGGCAAAGTCACGAAACTAGATTGAGACCAGGAACACTAAATCGAAACTCGATTTTATTTTTACCGCATTGCGTGGTGGGGCTTTTTGTACGGGAAGGAAAAAGCAGCTAAACGACTTCAAAATTGCTCAGTGTGTCAGAGTTCTCATCTCATTGCGCGCGAAAAACTCTTATGCATTCAACCTCAAAAATTATTTGATGCATTCTTGTCAAAGATTTTGAAAACCAACGCGCATCAATGCTGGCCTCAAAGTCTGCCTCAATATCAAAGCAATGCCTCAAACTGCGCAGGCTTTGCGCGTAAAAATCGTGTTACTCTATGATTTAAGGTAGGAAAAACGCTCCAATTATGTTTTGTATACTTATTGATACTCGTAATAGAATAATACCAACTGTATCCCCCGATTTGGTTACACTCATATTTCCTAATCGCTTCTCAGTATAAAAGCAAATTTAAAGACGCAATTTAGTACTTAACTTTTTTAAACCGCTTTGTAAAAAGTAATTCAGAGAAGAAATTCTATGCTTGCCATATAGAAGGGCAGTCTCTGAGCTTGATTGATTGTTGTGTAGATTCAACACTGAAAAAAAAAAACATTAGGGCACAGATAGACATGCTTGTAAAGCATGCTACTACGTAGCAAATGCTACCTAGTAGCATGTGTGTACACGCTTTGCTTGACATAAGCATGCTCATTTCTAACATGCTTATGTCATTGTCAAAAATTTACCGTCTTTCAATTTTCTAGCATGCTACCTGCGGCGCGGGTGGAAGGGGGCGTGTTTTGAGCACGTGTAAACAGGTTTGCTTATGAGCATGCTAGTGTCAATCAGTTGAAAGCTGTTACAGGTGTGTATCGCATCAAAATACAAGTAATAGTGTTCTGTGATGAAAATTTCTCGCTTGGGCGACGAAAACACTTTTTTATTAAGTTCAAATCGAAGGGCCACTTGATTTCCATTTTTTAATGGCATGTGTGTCAAGAGTATTTGATTTGAGCATGCTTATTTAGTAGCATGCTAGTAACGAGCATGCCTTTTGCAAGCAAGTGTAGACAGTTAAAGAGCATGCTCATTTCTAGCATGCTAGTACGCATGCTCATTTACTAGCATGTCTATCTGTGCCCTAACACATTGAATCCTATAGGAGTATCCGCACTGCTGGAAAAAAATCTCGATTTTTGCTATTGAAATAGCGGAATATAATTCACGCATAGCGGAATATAATTCGCGCGCGCGGTGAAAATTCGCGCGAATCGAATAAAATTCGCTGTGCGGACAGGCCCTTAAGATGTTTGTCGTTGTCAAACAACTACTAATTTCTGAAAGTTGAAGATGGCGGTCGTGTTTATATTTCAATTTTAGTTTTATTTGTTTATTGAAGAGTTTAATGAATAATTTGATTGGGTGTTATGCAGTAAACGTCTTTGAAAATGAACATCTATTAGAAGATTGGAATACATGCATTTATCAAGATTTTTGGATGGAGAGAAGCGGCCCATCGACACTTCAATAATTTTCCCCATCAACTTATCGGAGTCATCATAGTACACAGGCCCTCGTCTTCGTGATGTGGATTCCTGTGTAAATCTTTCACTTGACATTGGCGAACTCGCCATAATTTTATAATAATTTGTTAACTTGACATTGTGCAAAATACATCTGAGATGTGATGCCATTAAATAAATATCTATCTATCTGAAAGTTTTTTTATTATTTTTGCATATGTTTATAATTAAAAATTTTTTATTCATAAAGATGTGGATCATCATTTTTTACCTTGTATGTAACATTATGTATATAGAATGCGAGAACGAATTTAGTTTACAGTTTCAACCAAAAGACAATTTTCTACAACCACTCCCTTACTTTAGAAGGAAAGTAGAAGGCACTCTTGATGAAGATAAAGAAGAAAATAAGATGAACATTGAAAAAGATCCTAACGGAAAAATTGTGTCTGTTCTTGTAAAAAATGTTAGAGAAGTTTTTGATGATTTAGAAAATGAAGACAGAGTAGTAGAAAACAAGGGCGCAGATCGAATGAAAAATTTGGCTGACACTCAAAGGAGAGTCAATGTTGATGCTCCTAAAAGACGTAGAAATCAAAACTTTTTCAACTTCAGGAATGCACTAGATCCTTTATCAGCTTATCGAAGAACCTTAGAGGATATAAAAAGTGAGGAAGACCAACCTAAATTACCAGAATACTCAGAAACGCAGCAGAACTGTGACTACAACAATGAAGAACAACAATACTTGCCAGTTGAAAACAGTCAGGAAAATTTTCCGAATATTGTAGAAGGGTTAGAAAATCTAAGAATTCGGGAAAAATATTTACAATATTCAGGAAACCGTCAAGTTGAAATGGACAACGAACAAATTCCGCATTCAACATCAATTCAGCTAAATAAACAAGAATATCTGACAACTTATCCTAATGATCAGGAGGATCAAGCGTATAAACATGGTAGTACTACTGAAAACAAAGAGATTTCAAAGGAACTGTTCTTTGTACATAAATTTAAACCAGATACGCTAGATGGGCAGGAAAGTGGAGAACTTTTAATTCATAATAATCTAGAAAAAGAATCGGAATTTCAACAAAATACCAAAAAAATTGCAAAGCAGGAAGATTATGAACATATTACGAAACATAAAATAGAACCGACGTTTACACCAGATCTAAATGAAAAAACAGCATTACCTCATAGAACCGATGGTACTAATTATGCGCCCTATATACAAAACCACACATTTATTGTAAAAAACCAAACTATCGTAAATTTAGACGATAGTAATAATTTTAATTTGGAGCAACTGATGCTTAACCAGAGATCCACATTATTATTCAGACCTACTAGACTTCCTCCTTCTATAGAATTTAAATTAGATAAAGAATTTAAAAAAAAAACAACAAATATTTACAGCAACACATTTGATAAAAATGTCCTGACGGATACAACACTATATATGCTACCAATACCGTCCGTAACAAGTAAAAGAATGTTACAGCCAATCGAAGCATTACATTTTTTTTCTACTGAAGCGGTAAAAACCAAGCCGAATCTAAGTGCTCATCATGATAATGCAAGTTATTTAATTGGCGGTCAACATAGTGAAATAAATGAAATTGATCAAAAGCGATCATGTATATTATGTGACAATGTACAAGTTCATTCGTGCAGCCTACCAAAATATAAACTGTGAGTAATATTAAAATACATTTATACATTAAATGTAATTATTTACACAAATATTGAATAGGTAAATTAAAAGTAAATTAATTACAATCACAGTTACAATACGGTATTTTTCTATGTCAATTATAAAAAAATTGCATTTAAGGTGATCTGTGACAGCCAGTTTAGCCCCGAACGCAACTAGATGGAGCCACTTTTTTAATGCAATAAGTACCAACTATATAATATGTGCAAAAAGTTGATTCGCGTAAATTACATCGTGCAATTTCAAGGCCTAACAACAATTTCGATAAGAAAAATATCTCCATATTTCCACTAAAGTCAATACATGCACGATTTTTTTTTATTTAAGAAATTTATTCTCATTTATGTAATAAACAATCTTGTAAAACTATTTTTCAAATAACTATAATATTAAAAAAAAGATATAAGCCATCGAAGATTTGTTTCGGTCTCTTTCTAGCAAAACAAAATTTAATATGGAGTTTATATGGCCGTAGTGAATTGTGACGTCACTATTCATTTCGGATCTCTCTGTCTAATTAGTAGTTTTAAATGCTTATAACGGCCGTATTTCTTAGCCGATTTAAAATTTTAATTTCATTTTTTGTCATCTCTACTACGGTATTTTCATATTTTGTTAATAAATGTGACAAAAAAAAATTATGCATGTTCCCTATTACTCTCGTCACTCCGTGTTTACATGAGTATGATCACTCACACATGCACACAAAGCACAACCGTACAGTTTTGACAGCACGCTCACAATCGTAATATTGAACCAAAAATTGCTAACAAAAATAGTACTTTCAGTACATTAACTGTATTTTTGTATTAATTAGCGAAAAATTTAACTAAAAATAGCAGTACTCGTTCGTTTTTCAACAGAATTTTATGTCCCGCGTAAGAATGCAAGTCATTTGAATTTTTGTATGGAAAACGGATCACCTTAAGAAAGATTCACGTGAAATACATGTAAAATTAATTTTCAATACATTTGCTCGAGAAACGTACTTACAAGGACGTAAACATTGCTCGTAAGTAGTTACTTACCAAACTAGTGCGGTAAGTAAAAAAAAACCGGTCAAGTGCGAGTCGGACTCGCGCGCCGAGGGTTCCGATATACCTATAGTATTTTTGGAAGCAATAAAGTCCATTTTCAGGACCGCAAAACTAAATTTGTTTGTAAAGGTTTTTTGCAGATTTCTGAAAAACTGTGCAACTTAGAAAGATCGTTTTATTTTTGCTGTAAAGTTTACATAAACCTCTGTCAACTGTAATTAATTCAGATTTTCCCTTACTCAAACTTCGGAGATAAGGGGGGGGGAATGGTATTTTTTTTGACATTTTTCATCATAACTTGAAAACTAAGAAACTTAAAAAAATACAAAAATATATTTTAAAATGTACAAGTAAAGCCCTTTCATATGATACCCCACTCGACCTAGTAGCGACAATTTGAAATTTGGCCCCCCCTATTTTGGCCCCCTGTACATTAATAATCATACTTTTTTCAAAAAAATTTCATGTGCAATTAAGTTGGGCAACTATATTCTAAAACTATTCCAAATTTCAGCTCGATAGCGTAAGTGGTTGCTGAGATATAGAGGTGTGACAGACAGACGGACAGACAGACAGACAGACAAACAGAGCGGCACCATAAGGGTTCCTTTTTTTTACCATTTTGGTATCGGAACCCTAAAAGTATAATACCAAGGAGTTTTTACACTCTAATCATAAAATTATTTCAAAAAATACTACAGTGGTGACTTTGTACTTGGGTGGCGACTGGCCTACCTAAATTTTAAATAAAATGAAGAGTACCAGGAGAACATAAATCGACAGGAGGCTGACAGTACCCATGGTTGGTTCCTTTACCAAGTGTATTACTTATACCTGTTTTCTCACAAATGTATTGAAAAACGTCGTAAAATACACGTCCGTAAGGGTTATGACAAACTCGTGCCGATGGTAAACCCTCGACTTCGTCTCGGGCTTCTAAGTTCTAAGTAAAGTGTGTGGTTTCCGCACTTAATCCTATAAGTACCATTGTGCGTGGCGTCTCGGGCTTACAAAACGTCAACTCGTTTGTAATAACCCTACTTACGAAACTTGTATTTAAACTACTATAATGATTTTACATTTAATGTGTATTTACGTCAAAAGCTAGTCACTTCATGCAAAATCTATAGAAAACGAGATAGAAACTGAAATTTTCGTTTTGACGTCGCGTCACGTTTTGCTCAGTTGACGACATTGTCAAATAGCGGATTTCAGATGTCAAATAGAGTCCAGCTTCCTGATGATGATGAAGTTTATATTTTAGCACATATTATACAAGGTGTAACAGAAAGTGTATATCAACCCTGAAGGATGTAATTCTGACCATGAAACTAAACAATTTCCCCTAAGGAACGTAGGTCTAAATACGAAAAAAAAAATTCGACCTACCTGCGCTATCAGATGATTCAGTTTTAGGTCAAATATTTTTTTTTTGTATTTCGATATATGTTCCGGAATGTTGTTCAGTTTCATGCGCAGAATCAATTCCTTCAGGGTTTATGGTATATAAACCACAAAACAAACATAAGACTTTAGTAGATAAGACACAAAGTTATCCGTCATATTCGCAATTATATTGATTATTTTCATTACATAAATTTGGAATTAGGAATTAATAACATTCAAATACAATGTCCATTGTGAATGAATAAATAAATTGAAAAATAAATTGAAATTGAATTGAATTACCCTTTGCAATATCGGCCAAGTGCAAGTTGGAGTCGCGTATATGTTCCTTACTTTATATTTTTGTTAAACGAAATTTTAGTTTATGAAGTGATGTGCGTGTTGAGTCACGCGCAGGTTTCACAGTACAGCGCATGTTTGCTATTTCTATAATAACAAAAAAGTTGACAACAATTGCTATTACTTAATAACTTGTAAAGCCTACTTGGCTTGGTGTTCATTTTAATGTCATTGAAAATTCTGCCGGGATTTTCTTCACATATAAAATAACAACAGACTGTACAGACTATGTATCTTCTACAGATTGTACTTCGGAGAGTGTGCTCAAACGAGCTTATGTTTTCCCTTCTACCATCGGGAGTCCAGACGCACCGCAGGATATCATCCATACTTGGTTGATATTCCACACATTCGCACAAAGCGCTTTGAAACATCTTTTATAACGCGCACAGCTAAAGAGTGGAATTCTCTGCCTGCGTCCGTCTGTGTTCCTGATTTCATATAACCCGAATCTATTCAAGTCGCGAGCGAATAGTATTCTTTTGGGCAAGCTCGTTCCATCGTCGACCTCATCTCTGTTTTCAAGCCTAGATCGAGGTCAAGAGTAAACCCATTTACAATAAAAAAAACTACTGTAAAAAAATTGCACTTTAAAGCTTATTTCGGAAAACTATTAATTTAGGAAAATTGAATCTAAAAATAGTCTTCACACACTCGTAATACTTTAAAACGACCTATACAATAACACCTACGGGACAGACGAGCAAAAGTTTTATCCCTTCTTTACATTTAGGGGAGTTACGCACAGCAGCAAGTAAATTATTACGGTTAAAAAAAGGGACACAGAGTAGTAATAGGGTTTCGTTGCACTCTCTGAGTTGGCTAGGAGAGGGGCTGAGGAGGAGAAGGTGAGGGGAATGGATGAGGGGAGGGGGTAAGGAGAGAGAGAGAGAGAGTGAGGGGAATGGATAAGGGGAGGGTGTTAGGAGAGGGGCTGAGGAGGGGAAAGGTGAGGGGAATGGATGAGGGGAGGGGGTCAGGAGAGAGAGAGAGAGAGAGTGAGGGGAATGGATAAGGGTAGGGGGTTAGGAGAGGGGCTGAGGAGGGGAAAGGTGAGGGGAATGGATGAGGGGAGGGGGTCAGGAGAGAGAGAGAGAGTGAGGGGAATGGATAAGGGGAGGGTGTTAGGAGAGGGGCTGAGGAGGAGAAAGGTGAGGGGAATGGATGAGGGGAGGGGGTCAGGAGAGAGAGAGAGAGAGAGAGAGTGAGGGGAATGGATAAGGGGAGGGGGTTAGGAGAGGGGCTGAGGAGGGGAAAGGTGAGGGGAATGGATGAGGGGAGGGGGTCAGGAGAGAGAGAGAGAGAGAGAGTGAGGGGAATGGATAAGGGGAGGGTGATAGGAGAGGGAGTGAGAAGAGTGGGGGTGTGTGGCCGTGGGTGGGAGCTTGACGTGCTCTTGACTGTACTCACCTGCATAGACGTGTCCGCGTAAAACTTAGCAGGGCCAATCTAGCAATTTTTATTTTATTTTCAGGGTACCATCAATCATATGTGAACACGAAAACGATCTTTGCTACTCTATGCATACACCCTTCGGGATAGTCGATCGGGGATGCTTCAGCTTATTGTACAATACGTCAACTTACGTCTGTGCATGCAACCTCTGTAACCACATTTCCTTCTACTATTTGCCAAAGTTATTCACATCGAAGCAAGAATGGATTCAGAATGTCTACGAACTCACAAACCTGCGGCGATTAAGAAAAACTATTCATAAGAACCTTGACTGCTTGAGATGCGAAGTTAATGACACCAATAAAAGCGACCCAGAATACACAAAGCATTGCTTGCAAGGCCACGTGTAAGTAGAATACTTTTACACTTCTAAGTAACATCAGATTAAACAAGACGCGTTCCCGACTTAGGTCGATATTTCACAGGGACACCACGGTGGTGCGACTGGTTGCGCCACCGTGGTGTCCGTAACTAGACACCAGTAAAGACACCAGAGTCGCCACACCCTGCGGCCACAGTATTAAGGGCTATATTTCACTGGGAGTGGTAGCGCGACCAGAATCCGAGCTGGTCGCGCTGCCAAATTGGTTGCGCAACCAAACGGACACCAGGTGAGTAACTCTCTATAGAGCTGTATACATTTTGTTGGTAGTGGCAACTGGTTGCGCTGCCATGGTGTCCTAGTGAAATACCGGCCATAGTCCTAAAAATAAGTGTCAAGCGAAAAACATGAAAATCTGCCATTTAAACTTAAAAAAATCCCAACGAACATAGGTTGATGAAGAAGGAGATGGCGTTACGAATAAGATGTTTTTGTGACCAACTATGGCATTTCACGTCGCAGAACCGTCCCAAATGGGGGGAATGGGGATTTGCTTAGCTTTGGGACATCCTACAGGCTACATAAAAAATCAGGTAGACTCACATACACATTTTGTAGAGAGGAGAAAACTGTTTTTTTTTTTTCAAATTTAGACAGTTTACTAGTATTATATGATCTGTGCCCTTGTGCAAGGTTTTTTTGTTGTATAGGCAGATTTTTTTCCACTTGACACTAATTTTTGGAACACCATACAAAAAAAATATTAAATTTGTTTTAATTTACTTCAACTTTTTCAAATTTTATTTTACTATTTTGGTTCTTATTTAAAGTTATTTTTATTTTATACTTACTCAAACATACATATATGCCTCTTTCCCGTCGGGATAGGAAGAGACCACAGCCCTCCATCTGCTACGATCTTGACATACTTCCCTCGCTTCCTCTACTTTCATATTTTTTTTATTTTTACCTGGCCTTTATTTATTACATGCAGCAACATTTTTCTTTTTGTGTTTCACAAAAATATGAACTGATAATTGTGTCAAAAGATGATAATTTATTTGATTTGATGTTCTAAACGTTGAATTCCTACCAGAATTTTAAATGAAAAAATAGCGTGGCTCAAAAACCTTACAGCGCCATCTGTTGGTAGGCTTCAGTTAAGATTCTGGACAGGAAATTTCATCGAATTAATTAAAATGTTAACGAGAATCCGATTTAAAAAAATATACAGTTTGTGATTGTGTACCGAAAACTGAAAGGGCGTGCTCAGTCAAAGAAACTGAACAACTTTCTCAAAGACACATTTCTGGAAAATGAAAAATAAAAATTGACCTCTCCATACAAACTGAGCTGACTGAAATGACCAGAATGAGAAATTTGTATGGAGAAGTAATTTTTTTTTCATTTCCCTAAAATATTTCTTTGGGAAAGTTGTTCAGTTTCGTTGACTGAGCACGCCCTTACAGTTTTCGGTTTTATTAAACTTAATTATTAATTTTACTCAATCAAGCAAACTGATATAAAAACTTCGTGGTTGCTGAGTTATACAGGTGCGACAGACACGTAGACAGACGAAGTCGCACCATAAGAGTTCCGTTTTTACCATTTTTATTCGCAACTCTAAAAATAAGTAAGCATTATTTCACAGTGTTACTCAGACCGTGAAACTGAATAAGGGCGCAAACACATCATTAAAACGCGACGCGACCCGAGATACGCGACGCGTGTTGTATGAATCGCATCAAATTGTATTTTTTTTCTATGACCAGAATCACACTATGAACATCCGACGCGACGCCATGCGCACACACGCCACCCGCCCGATCCAGACCTGTGTTGCCGATGATGGGAGTAAACACGCCACCCGACCCGACGCGGTGCGCGCCGTGTGCTTCTAGACAACACCCGACGCCACGCGTCATAACACACGTTGCCATAACGAGACTTCTTTACCTCAACCTCCTTTACATATCAGCATAGAGCGGCATGTACTTCAATGTCGGATGTCGACACGTTGCGTCGCGTCGCGTTTTAATAATGTGTTTGATCAAAATGCTAGCGGTGGCATCTGGTGTTGGTTATGTGCACGGTTCACGTCGGGTATCCACACGTTGCGTTCCGTCGCGTTTTAATAATGTGTTTGCGCCCTAACTTTTTCCAATGCGTATACGTAGAAATACGAAATAAAAGATTCAACTACCCATGGAAACTGCACTAGCTGATTGCGCATTTTGTATGGGAGGTAAAAATTTTTTACTTTCGTATTTCAACCTAAGTTCCTTAGGAAAAATTAAGCTTCTAAACTTAATACTTCGCAAGCGGATCCCCAAATCAAAAAGTGTTTTTTGCAAACTTACAATATTTGAACAGACCTTTCTAACGACATCCCACACTATGAGTTCGACGAGAAAAAAAATCATTCCTACTTTACGTGTAAAAAAAATATTTCATTTTACCACTTTGTCGGCGTGACTTATAAGTATTTCCATTCCAAATAACAGTTTTCTAGTACTAAGGGTCAAACTACATTGGCGCCATGGTGGTGGGGAAAAAAGTAGCGAGAATAAAAACAGATTCAGATTCAGATAATTTATTCACGAATAAAGGTTTTTACAATAGGGTCTTAAAATTTAGCATGCACTTAACTTTATTCTGCCAGTTTAGGCGGGTAAATATAGGTAGGTATTAATTAAATATATTATTTGGCAAATAGGAAATTTAACAAAATTAAAAATTTAAGCATACAATTCATATTCATCATTAAAAAGAATAAAATAATAACAATAATAAAAAAAGCAATAATTAATTACACAGATTCAAGTAATTAAAATGTCAATTGAGAAGAGTAATGTCAATAAATTTAAATTAGTCGAAGTATAATTACAAAAAATTCTTATCATTAAAGAATTCAGAAAGGCTGTAGTAGCTCTTGTCAATTAAAATCTTTTTTAGCTTGCCTTTGAAATTATTAAGTGGCGCATCCTCTCGCGCGCACGCGCTCTTTTAAATATGTTTGAATGTACAGGGTTGATACAATAAACATAAGTCAATTTGAATTTGCCTGTTAGAACGGTCACTGAGCTAAGCCGTGGACAGATAGACGGACGTGACGAAACTCTAAGGGTTCCTCGTTGACTAAGGAACCCTCAAAAGGTAAATCTAAAAGAAAAAAAAATCGAATCTAAAGATAAATCTATTCAAGTCGCGAGTGAACAGACTTCTTCTGGGCAAGTTTGTTCCATCGTCGACCTCATCTCTGTCCTCAAGACTTGATCGAGGTCAAGTGTAAGCCCATTGACAAATAAAAAAAACTGGCCAAGTGCGAGTCGGACTCGCGCACCGAGGGTTCCGTACAAACCTGGAGGTATTAAGTAAAAGTTATGGTATTTTTATGCTAAATTCTTTTACTATGTGATGTAACTAAAAATGTAAGGCTTTCGGAATTTTCACTTTATGTGTGTAATAAAACGTTGCTTAATACCAATTTTCAAGATTCTAGGTCGAGTGGAAGTATCCTTTAAGCCCGCGTCACACAGAGGCGGTAGCGGAAGCGTTCCGGGGCCGGTTTTTTTTGTAAAGTATGATTTCTTATGCACCCTGTCACATTGAAAACCGGTCGCGGCGGCGCGGTATTTTGTTCCCGCCAAACCGCCCCGGACCGCTTTCGCAATCATACCGCCTGTGTGTGACTTGGGCTTTAGGTTTTGATTCCCTTGCGAGTAGTTGCGAGTTTCAAAATATTATGCGGCTTAAATTGATGTTTCTTTTGATTCGGTTAACATAGAAGTTTGATTTTGTTACAGCATAAAGGTTTTATACACCTGAGTACTTGATATAAATTTCAATTTAATACCTGTACGATTTCATGAGGGAAAGGGTAGTAAGTTTAAAATAATTAAAAATATTTTTATTATATGATGCAACTAGAAATTTATGTTTTTTGCAATTTTTCCTTCATCTGTGCTATAAGACGTTGCTTTGTACCAAATTTTAAAATTCTGAAATTACGGAAAGTACCCTATCGGGTTTAATTCCCTTGCGAGTGTCGAAAAACTCGAAAATTTGCGGCATAAACGGCTGTATCTTTTGATTGCGTTAGTTTAGAAGTTTAATTTTTTCACAACTCCAAAGGTCAATAAACTTGAGCATTTAGTATGAATTTTAGCTTGATACCTCTACGCGTCCGAAAACGGGTCGTGACAGAGAGACTGAGAGACAACAAAGTGATCTTATAAGGGATCCGTTTTTCCTTTTGAGGTACGGAACCCTAAAAATAAAATTAAATTAAATAACTTATACTTATTTACTTATATTTATTTTCAGGGACCATTTGAATACTGTCAAATGTTCTAAGGATGAAATTTGTGGTATTAGAACAACGAAAAGTATGGGTTATATTTCGCGGGGATGCTTCAAAACACCTATGTACAACTACTACATAACCCTATGTGACACAGACTTATGTAATCACAACCCTGTTGCTTCTATCTTTGATACAGATTAGTAAAGAATTTTATATTTGATTTTTCTTGGTTTTTTTTTTATTTTGTAATATTGTTTTGCCAAAATAACATTTAAATTAAATGCTCTTTCGTCTTCTTTCTTTTAATATTGCTTTCGATGTTCTTTTAACGATGATTTTACCATAAAAAAGAAGATACTTTACATAGTAAATAAAAAACCAGCCAAGTGCGTGTTTTACGATTTTTTATGGCGAAACAGGTTTTGATTACGTATTTTATAACGTTCCTCATAACACAATAAATAAACATTTTGCCTTCTCATTGCTATTGCTATTTAAGATAAAAAAGATAAATAGAATAGATTTATATTATTAGATAGATTTGTATTATTTTCAGTTTTTCGGCTTTAGCTCATCAACCTGTAAAGCCTTCATACCTTTGATAATTTTCCTTTTAATTTCATAATATATACTACAACTTTGTTTTTTTTTTACATTTCCAATAACAACCGTTTAGCTAACAGGTTTTAAGCTTAACATGTCGCAAACAGATCCCTAAATCAAAAAATTACATTTGCAGACTCACGTTATTTTAAAACATCTATCCAACAACACCCCACACTGTGGGGTAGACAAGAAAAAAAAATTCACTACCAAGATACCACAAAAAAGAAATTCAAGATTTTATTTTACCACTTTGTCAGCGTGAATGAAATATACATATGTATTCTGTACAAAATTTCAGTTTTCTAGTACTAAAGGTAACTGAGCTAAGCCGTGGACAGACAGAAGGACATGACGAATCAATAAGGGTTCCTTTTTGACTACGGAACCTTAGAGACTGACGTTCTTAGGTAACAAATTATCGTGGAATACAAGAAATACGCAATACAGTAAAAAGTCCTTATAGTCTATGCAACGAAGCGGATCGTTGTATGAAGACCCGGTTAATGCGGTTAAATCCTCAGTCGATGAAACTTTGCTGGGGTATTACACTATACGAGACAAACCTTCTATAAAAATTCCAACAGAAAAAAAAACGGTACTTTTAATTTTTCCATACAAAAATTACAAAAAAATTATGAAAAGCACCGATTTTTTTTTTTTTTATAAAGAAGGTTTGTCTCATATAGTGTAATACCCCAGCAAAGTTTCATCGACTGAGGATTGAATGCGGGGGTCAACTGCTTCGTTGCCTACACTATTAGTGAAATAATCAAAATAAAGTATAAAGAGATGAGCTGGCAACATGGAAGCTATGTTAGTAAAAGGGCGGAGAAGTAGGTCGATATCTAAATTAGACGCTTGCTTAGTTCCTTTAGCATTCACTGAGTTAGTTTGCGAAATGCTCCGACCTTGACAGAGTTAAAGGGTATCTTACCGAGTGTCTGTGTCAGTAACGAATAGCTCTTAGCTTCTAACATAGAGTAACACGATTTTCGCGCGCAAAGGCTTGCGCGGTTTGACGCGTTGCTCTAAGGCTTCTAATTATCACGAAGAATAAAATCTGGTTGTAGTTGTTACAAAATATTAACAACCTTCGTAGCCGTAGTCTTGTGATTAGAGCGAACTGTGGAGCGAACGGCTCTCGATCCAGAGGTTCTGGGTTTGATTCCTTGTATATGGTGGGAATACCAGTGTGGCGAACTCGCCACTGACTATGTTACATTTAAGCTTATTATTATAGCTGTAATAGTATTGATAAATAAATATGTCGTTTTTATGTAAAAGTAGATATAAATAAATATTGTACATAAATATATAAATATACATACCATATACACATATATACAAAAACTTGTCATATACACACATTTATACTTTGTAATTTACATACTATGTACTTAAATTAGCAAATATTAATTATTCCAACAGACGGACAAACAAGCGCACTTTATTGTATTATATAGTCAGTGCATGCGCGCGGGCAGGCACCGATCCGGTTTCCAATTGCCCCGCACCTCGAGCCTCATGCCGCGTGGCCCTCAAGCTGCGACGGCCGACCAGTCTGAATGCTATCACGACGCGGAGCGCTTGTTCGTTTTGCTGCCATCTCACACTTCGTTATTTCAGTTTTCATATCCTTTCATCCATCTTTCTAGTACTGTATCTTCCTTCATACTTTGCGCCTTCTAATCTGTGCCTTACCGTATTTCTGTGCTGTGCTTTCCTTCCTGCTTTCTGCACAATAAACTGTCGTGCTTGTGAACAACATTGTCTTGGTTTCATTGCACATCATACCTTTATTCATATCTACGGTAAGCTTAGCTGCGATATCTACACGCACTGCTACAGTGGTGACCTCGTTTTGAGCACAGTGAAGAGAAGATGGCAGGTGGTGATGATACTGGAGGTGACGGCGGAGCAGCGAAAGAATTACATCGCGTCGGCGTTCGAGTACCGCCATTCTACCCACAGAAACCTGCGCTTTGGTTCGCGCAGTTGGAGAGCCAATTTGTACTGGCGAATATAACTTCGGACGAGACTAAGTTCCACTACGCGTTTGGACAGCTGGAGCCGGCTTATGCGGCAGAGGTGGAAGACGTTATCACCGCAAGCTCGTTTGCTACAGCGAAGGACAAATATGGGCAGCTGAAGACGCAGCTTGTGAAGCGGCTGTCAGAGTCACGGGAGAAGAAGGTCAACCAGCTTCTCACACGCGAAGAGCTCGGAGATAGGAAGCCTTCGCAGTTCCTCCGGCACCTGAAGCAGTTGGCAGGTCCTGAAGTGCCGGATGATTTTCTCCGGTCGATTTGGAGTAGCAGGCTTCCCAGCAGTACGCAGACCATCATTGCGTCGCAAGCTAAGTTGCCGTTGAATGACGTCGCAGAATTAGCTGACCAAATTCACGACGTCGTAGCGGTCACTCCACAGGTAGCAGCAGCCACACCATCGACATCAGGTACCGTGACTAATCAAATAGCAGAACTAACGCGACAGGTTAAGGCGTTATCAACCAAGATGGACAGAATGTCACGCGGAAGGTCAAGGACTAACTCTTCGAGTAGTAAACGTGGTCGCTCTTCATCTACCCGTTCGAACTCAAGCTACCGCAAGTTCCCTATGTGCTGGTATCATTCCAAGTTTGGGGATAAAGCCAGCCGATGCGTCAAGCCTTGCGACTTCAAGGGAAAAGCTGCGGGCAGTCGGTAATGGCGGCCGACGACTGCCCAAGTACCGGTCGCCTGTTCGTTACCGACCAACATTCTAAAATACAATTTTTAGTGGACACTGGAAGCGATCTGTGTGTGTTTCCTAAAACTTTACTTAAAGATAAGCGACATATCACGAACTTTGAATTGTGTGCGGCGAACGGAACTAAAATCGCAACGTACGGCTACGCACATCTTGTGCTAAAACTAGGCTTGCGCCGCGACTTCGCTTGGCGGTTTGTGGTCGCTGACGTTACAAGAGCGATAATAGGCGTTGATTTTTTAAATCATTATAATTTGATTGTAGATGTTAGGAAACAACGCCTAGTAGATGGTAATACTACCCTCGCGACCGCGGCTTCGCTTGCACGGCCTAGTGATGTTTCTTCAGTTAAGGTTGTTACTGGTAATACACGATATCACAAGATACTGGAACACTATCCTGACATTACTCGGCCACCCGGCATTCACCGCACGCTCAAACACAACACAGTACACCACATCCGAACCACACCTGGGCCACCAGTTTGTTGTACACCTCGTAGGCTTGCGCCTGATAAGCTGAAAATTGCGAAAGCCGAATTTGAATCTATGTTGCAGAGTGGCACGTGTCGTCCCTCCGAGTCATCCTGGGCGTCTCCCCTACATTTAGCAGCCAAAAAGGACAACGGTTGGCGTCCTTGTGGGGATTACAGGATGCTGAACGCCAGGACTGTCCCGGACAAATATCCCATCCATCATATCCAGGATTTCGCACATAATCTCGCAGGTTGCACCGTGTTCTCGACCATTGACCTGGTAAAGGCATATAACCAGATCCCCGTCAACAAAGACGACATCCCGAAAACAGCCATCACAACGCCATTCGGGCTATACGAGTTCCCGTACATGACCTTCGGGCTTCGTAATGCGGGCCAAACTTTTCAGCGTTTCGTAGATGAGATGTTGCGGGGACTGGATTTCACGTACGCTTACTTGGACGATTTCTTGGTGTTTTCCAGAGACCAGGAGACCCACGAGAAGCACCTGCACCTGCTGTTTGCGAGATTAAAGGAGTACGGAATGGTGATCAATACGTCAAAATGCATATTCGGTGCCTCTGAGGTAACGTTTTTGGGTTACAGCATCACCGCCGATGGCACGAAGCCTTTGCCTTCCAAGGTCGAGGCCATCAAAAGCTTTCCTGTGCCAAAGACAGTAAGGGAACTGCGACGATTTCTAGGCATGGTGAATTTTTACCGCCGATTCGTGCCAGGCGCTGCTAGTCAACAAGCCCCCCTGAATGCCCTGTTGGTAGGTTCAGTCAAAGGATCACATCCGGTCAGATTCACAGCGAAGGAGATGGAAGCCTTCAACGCGTGCAAAGATGGGCTTTGTCAAGCTGCTCTTTTAGCGCATCCAGCGTGTGACGCTAAGCTAGCGTTAGTCACCGACGCGTCTGACAAGGCAGTTGGCGGAGTGGTCCAGCAGCTGAAGGGCACATTATGGCAACCTTTGGCGTTTTTCTCGCGCAAATTGAGTCCATCTCAGGCTAAGTACTCTCCCTATGACCGCGAGCTACTAGCCATTTACGAGAGTATAAAGTACTTTCGACATATGTTAGAGGCCAGGAACTTTGTGATCTATACTGACCACCGACCTCTAACATATGCCTTCAGCACTCGTAAGGACCGCTGTTCGCCTAGACAATTCCGCCATCTAGATCTGATCTCACAATTCAGCATGGATATTAGGCACATATCTGGTAAGGACAATGTCGTCGCAGACACTCTCTCACGTGTGGAGGCGATCACCCAGCCAGTGGACTTACACAAATTAGCGTCTGCCCAACAGAACGATAGTGAATTGCAGTCACTCCTGAGAGGTGACACCTCACTACGTCTTAGGCCGGTAAGTTTACCCGGAAGCTCAGTAACTCTTTACTGCGACGATAGTACCAGTACGTTGAGACCGTATGTCACAAGTGGGTATCGTCGGCAGATTTTCGATAGCCTGCACAACCTGAGCCACCCAGGCGCAAGCGCCACAGTGAAGCTGATCTCTGAAAGGTTCGTTTGGCCTGGCGTAAGGAAGCAGTGCAGGGATTGGGTTCGTAGCTGTCTGGCTTGCCAGAGATCAAAAGTCACTCGACATGTTTCTGCTCCTTTAGGAAATTTCCACCTGCCACGAGCACGATTTGCCTTCGTCCACATTGATATCATAGGCCCATTACCTATTTCACAGGGTTATAGGTATTGTCTCACCGCCGTCGATAGGTTCACGCGTTGGCCTGAGGCAATACCACTACCAGATATAACGGCCGAGACGGTCGCAAAAGCCTTATTAAGTGGGTGGATTTCTCGATTCGGCTGTCCTGCTGATGTTGTCACTGATCGTGGTAGGCAGTTTGAGTCGGCATTATTTGAACATCTGTCGCGCATTGCAGGTTTCTGGCACAAGAGGACTACTGCTTATCACCCTGCCTGCAATGGCCTTGTAGAGAGGTTCCATCGGCAGCTAAAAGCTGCCATAACCTGTCACGCCAGCGACAATTGGGTTGAGTCCCTACCTTTGGTTTTGTTGGGAATTCGAGCTGCCTATAAGGAGGACTTACAAGCTTCCTCGGCTGAGCTCATATACGGAGAGCCACTACGTCTCCCAGGTGAGTTATTTCACCCAGAGACAGAGAGTACCATTGATGTGACCGACTACAAGTCACGGCTGCATCAGATAGCCCGGAGCTTACACCCTTCTCCAGCATCGCGTCATGGCAACAAGCAGTCCTGCTTTGTGTTCCAGGAATTGTCGTCATGTTCCCACGTTTTCTTGCGGGATGATACTACGGGTGGATCCTTGAAGCCTGCTTATACTGGTCCGCATGAAGTTTTAGGGCGCGGAGATAAGGTGTTTACACTCTTGGTAAAGGGTAACAAGGTCACAGTATCCATAGACCGTTTAAAACCGGCCTATATACTGCGTGACCCATTACACCCCACGTTCACACACATACCACTCCCAACACACACACAAACACTCCCATCATCCAGACATACACAGTCACACCGTACCTTACCTGAAACTGAAGAAAATGTCAGGAGGACGCGATCAGGTCGCAGGGTTAGATTTCCCGACTATTATCGCCCTTGACGGTCTCTGGTGGGGGGTGATGTGGCGAACTCGCCACTGACTATGTTACATTTAAGCTTATTATTATAGCTGTAATAGTATTGATAAATAAATATGTCGTTTTTATGTAAAAGTAGATATAAATAAATATTGTACATAAATATATAAATATACATACCATATACACATATATACAAAAACTTGTCATATACACACATTTATACTTTGTAATTTACATACTATGTACTTAAATTAGCAAATATTAATTATTCCAACAGACGGACAAACAAGCGCACTTTATTGTATTATATAGTCAGTGCATGCGCGCGGGCAGGCACCGATCCGGTTTCCAATTGCCCCGCACCTCGAGCCTCATGCCGCGTGGCCCTCAAGCTGCGACGGCCGACCAGTCTGAATGCTATCACGACGCGGAGCGCTTGTTCGTTTTGCTGCCATCTCACACTTCGTTATTTCAGTTTTCATATCCTTTCATCCATCTTTCTAGTACTGTATCTTCCTTCATACTTTGCGCCTTCTAATCTGTGCCTTACCGTATTTCTGTGCTGTGCTTTCCTTCCTGCTTTCTGCACAATAAACTGTCGTGCTTGTGAACAACATTGTCTTGGTTTCATTGCACATCATACCTTTATTCATATCTACGGTAAGCTTAGCTGCGATATCTACACGCACTGCTACACCAGCAAACAAAAATAACTTCTCTATGTTGCAGGCTGAAGAACTTGATTATCCGAAAATAAAGATGATTCCATGCTTAGTCGTAGGTCCCGGCTACCATATTTACGCAAGTTGTCGATAAATTAGGCCTTGGGCAACAACTCCAACATCAGGGTTTGTGAGGTTGGCGTTCGATGATAATCATAATAGTACTTGGGCTCAGCCCACTATGACTGCCGGGCCTAGTGTCCGGTGAGATCCGGCTCGGGTCACGAGGGTTTCCTCAAACCCGCACGTGCAGCCGCCTAATGAGAGTGCAGACGTCCCGACGATACGATACGATAATAGTACTCTCAACCACCGCACCGGCGTAATCCCTAATCAGCTACAAATCCTTAAATGATCTTGCAAACCATACGATATGATGACGATGACTAAATATTAGGCAGTTGATGGCCTAAAGCAAGGTCAGATATTAAAGTAGAAACGTCAATGTTTTCGTTTGAGAGGTCATTTCGTGGATATAGGCCCTCTGGCGGCAATAGCTGGTACTAAGTCGAGGTTTAGTCAGAGGGTGAGGGGAGAGGTGTGGGGGGAGGGGTTTAGGGGATGGGAGGTGAGGGGAAGGGGGGGGGGGGGGGTAGTGGACATCGGTGGGAGATTGACGTGCTCCTGACTTTACCTTATTACATAGACTTATCCACAAAACAGTTACGGCCGTATTTAAGGGTACAGCCATCATGGATTTTTTTTTCGAGCGGAACGAGAAAGGTATTGTTTTCGTGAAAAAAAAAGTTTTTCTAATTTTCTCAAAAATATTTTCTATATCACTTATACATCATTATATTTCGTCGCTTCATTCGAAGATATAGTTTGTTTACATGTAGTACTCCTCAATTCGCCAGGCAGACGATGCACGCATTTAAGAGTAATTCATTTGATTCTCTTATTTAAAACGATTTCCGTCCGTGTTCACTTCACCACTGTAGCTGACATTCGCTTCATTCCTTTTTCGTGCGGGGCAGTGAACGCACGCGTCCCATGCCGAAGCGCAATGTTCAATTGAAGTTAAATTACAAATATTTAAAATTATTTTCGATAAAATAAGTTTTCGCTCCGTGTGTTAGTGTAATCGTACTGGATTCAAAACTTTTCAGTAAGTGTTGTTTTGATTATTAATTCTTTCTAAGAAAGAAAAATTTTCAAGATTACCCACATGTTCTATTCTTAAATTTGCTAAACAAATTGAAGTGTTTATTACGGCCTATCTTGCGGCCCGATACCTCCAGTTACTTGTTTTGTATACAAAAACGTAACATGATAACATAACAACCATGATTATGACCTGTCGGTCGCACCCAGAACTTTTACGAAAATTATGGAAAATTTAATAAGATAGACGTAAACCATATAATGACATTTTGTTTATGATAATTCCGACAAATGTTAGAACATTGTCTAATCGAGAGATTTTGAAACCTTTTCAATATATATATTTTTTTTGTAGTCAATTACTACAAAAGTTCATTACCACCTACACAGGCTTAAAAATTTTAGCCTTCGTTTACGTCATACAATTTTATCTTTTCTTATCTTCCGACGAACAAAGTAAAAATAAAATTAAACGTTACCGACGTATTAAGTATACGTGTGTATGACGTGTGTTAGATGTTTTTTCGTCTAATGGCGAAAGTTACGAGGGTAAGTAAAAAATGAAATATATTTTCTTTTTTTTTGTGTTTTAAACATTTATTACCAAGTGAATCATAGAACAACTTACGTCGGAATGGACTGCGAGTCAATTGAGACGGCAGTAACTTCGAGTTACCGCCTAATATTATTTACGATGTGTTACGTGGAATGCGATTGTCTATCTATTATTATGTCGGGATTGACTGCGAGTCAATTGCGACGGCGTTAACTGCGAGTTAAGGCCAAATAATATTGACAATACGCGATATCTACATAGATATGAACTGTGGGTTACCAAGTATCTATTGCTTGTCGGGATTGACTGCGAGTCAATTGCGACGGTGTTAACTGCGAGTTAACGCCACATATTATTGAAAATACGTGATGTATAAAGTTGCCTATCTATTATTATGTCGGGATTGACTGCGAGTCAATTGCGACGGCCTTAACTGCGAGTTATGGCCAAATAATATAGACAAAAATCGACATCTGAATATATTTTTACTGCGATTCAACTATCTATTGTCTGTCGGGATTGGCTGCGAGCCAATAACGACGGTGTTAACTGCGAGTTAACGCCAAACTATCTGTTGTTGGGATTGACTGCGAGTCAATAACGACGGCCTCACTGCGAGTTATGTCAAACTTTATCAACATAAATCATGCATAAAAATACAAGTTATCTATTTTCACGTCGGACTTGACTGTGATTCAATCGTAACGGCGTTAACTGCAAGTAAAGGCCAAATAATTATTACAATATGCGATATTAAAATTGCTATTGACTGAGAGTCAACTTTTATTGTTAAGGTCGGCATTGACTGAGAGTCAATTGCGACGGCGGTAACTGTGACTTAACGTCAAAATTTATCGTCAATGAAAACAATAATATCAAGTTCATCTATGTGTGTCGTCTGCGATACATTGTCTTTAGTTTTCACAACAAGCCTTTTTGTTTGTTAACCATAACCAGAATATTTTTATTGTAAAATACCCACCTACTAAAATTTTATTTTTGGGTGCCAGTAATAGTAAAGAGAACAAAACCGTCCACGAGGCAAAAGATCATGCCAGCCCTGGACCAACCGAAACCTAAGGTCTGGACACCTGAGGAGTCTTCGAGACACCCTAGGCGTCTACGTCTGATACGCCAAACTTGTTCTCTATCATATTTACGACACACTGTTGAACTTTTGTACGCCTAAGTATATTGAAAAAAGGCATGCCTATAGACAAGTACATACTTCTCAAATATCACCTAATACCGGTTAATTGTAAATTATTACAAACACCGATACTGAATTGCTAATTGAATTCCAGGCTTAGATAAAAATATCTCCGCTTGCATGTACAAGTATTTGTAAAAGACAAAACTTGTTTTTTTTTTAAATGTTAAAGTAAATAAAACTATTGAGAGATAAAGATACATCTTTTCAAACGTCGGGAGCTCGTTTAACCCAGCAGAAGAAGCCTTGGTCGGGTCCTCGTTACCCGTCAAATGGGGGGGGGGGGAGCGAGGTTACAGGCAGGCTCTGGCCTTATCCCCAGGCTCAAGCAGCATCGACTAAAAGTTACAATCCATCCAAAACTCATGCTCCAGCACAGAACTGTAACACAAGTACATGCTGGTATAGTACAATGTTTTTTTTCAACACTTCCTGTGTCCGGATAATTCTACGAAGTAGAAAATCGCAATATTTCATAACCACAATGTTGTTATAATACATGCATAAGCATGAACCCTAAACACCACAGTATCCTAGTTTTACCTGGGAAAAAACGAGGAAATAATATTCCGTGTAGTGCTAATGTAACGTGAAATCCACGTTTAAAATTTACCCTCAAGAAAAGCCAATATACAAAGTTTATATTGATTTTAACTGGAGAATAAGTTCTTATTTCCAGCGTTACAACCGTTACAAGTTACATTCCATCGGAATTTATATTGGGTACCTAATTTTAAAGCACCAAAACGCAATAGCTGTAACCGATTTATTCTAAATCCAAGAAATAAATGTACCTATTGCAACGAGTCATTCAACCGCCTCAAAAATTATGTTTTGAAAAACGGCTTCCTTGCTACGAAAAGCCCATCTCTTAATTTATGTTTTAAGTGACCGAAAATTTTTCTACATTTAAATTTTCACATAATATATGAAAGAAGTCACGCTATATAATTATTTACGATTTTACAACCGTGCCTTATGAATATTATGATATTTTAGAAGATCTTATCTCATGGTATGGTAATGTTTCGACAAATTCCTGCCCATCACAAAATACTTGTCTTACAGAAAGAAATTAAATACAGACAACTCCGTAACTAGTAGGTACCTAGTGTGGAGCAGTAAATAAAACCAAAGGCTACTAAGAAGGCCGAAGAAGTAAAATATTTGTTTTAAGGTTACAAAAAAAAAAAAAAAAAAAAAAACAAAAAGTATGTAGGTACCATACCATATTGTACAAATAACTTATCAAAATTGGCAATGGTACGATTGGCACAATATTTATTTATTTAAATTTTACGAAACACAAATTGCCACAGGTGCCAGCTGAGTCAATGAAAGTCACTCCCGGGCTCTGTGTGCAAACTTTTAAGACACAGCTTTCAAGTTCGCTGTACTCTTAGTTTTGCTCTTAGCGACAATCCTTAGCGATTTATGTTTTTTATTTTTTTATGAAAACGAGATCCAGACGCTGTAGCTATGGATACTTTATCCTTTGACCTGGACATTTTACGCGGTTCCGCCATTTTTTGTTTCCTTTTATATTTGGTAAAAATTACTGATGTCGAAGGCACCAGTATTTTGTGTTTTCACAAGGCCTTCTCTGCCTTTTAGCCCATCTTAATTATTTATATCATATAAAATAAGTGTCCTTCAACACTTGAAACTTTTATAATCCATATAAGAGTATACTGTTCTTTTTTTAACTAATCTTACAGGTCCTGCGAGTAGCATTCACGCGCCACTTGATCCTCTCGCTTGCACTGATGTCGAAGAGTACAGCTTTATACCAGAAGGACTGATGTTCTCTTGAGCTTCGCTGTCTGAGGCTCCTATTTAACAATATATGTCAAAATACGCTTTGGGTAACAACTTGTCCCCAGAAAAAACGCAAACGTGTTTGATAGTCCTACAAGCAACAACTATTGTTATTTTTAACAAAACAACGTGAGGAGATGTTTGGTTCGTATAAAGAGCTGTACAACGGCTCTCTTGACAATCATCGTTTGGCGTAATCTTTGCTACTTACTTATTAGGTGATACAATTGGAACCAATAATTGGTTTAAAACCTTCTTCTACTTACAATCACAAGCCTAATCGGCCTAGATATATAATAGTTACTTGGGACACACAACTAATAAGTAAATAAGTGTGTATCTAAATAGTCCCTTAATTTAGAGATAATGATATAAAATAAAATGAACAGATCAGCGATTTTACTATACATGCTCATGGGGCACAAACATTTTCAATAATAAAAAGTGAATACTTATATTATTTTGCAAATAATGGAGTTGAGATAGCCATAACGTATTTAATCAAACTTCCACTGCGGGCTAAGATTAGCCGATATTGTTCTAATATTATTTAACTTAATATATTATGCACTCGTGTTCTGTCCAAATTTTTGTTCAAAAAATAAAATCAAGAACTGCCAATGTAGGAAAATTGTAAATATCAATTAACATCCACGTTAATCAGCTTAAGCAGCTGTGATTTATAAGCTGGTTGACTTACCAGAAACACTATCTGAGAGCAGACTTGTCGACACATGCATCTTCCCCGCTTTGCAAAATTGCAACTCTCTCAGCCTCGACTCGTGAAAACAGCTGGCTGGACCAGCACGTCTAGCACTTTTATTAGTTTGATATATTAGACCAGTAGGTAGATGATTTTGTAATATCAGTTGTATTGAATGAGTAACTTATTATATAAGTTGATTTTTGTTGCATACTTGCTTTTGGGATAAATCAAAGGTTATTTATTATCTGCTTGGATCAGCAAATTACAGATTTTTCAACGAATTACTATTTGTAATTCGTTGGCTTAGATAGTTAAACTAGAACATCTTGTATAGTAGTTATACAGTTGTTTCACAGTAACCAAACAAAACTTTGTTCTCTAAACATCTACATGTAAACAAACTATATCTTCGAATGAAGCGACGAAATATAATAGATGATCAAACGAACTCCAGGAGTGAAGTTCGATCGTTATTATATGAGTCGCTTCATTCGAAGATATAATAATATAACAACCCTCCCTCCCAAAAAACCAAACACTGTGACACAAGTTGTGGTTTCCACCCAAATGCAAAGTTTTGTTTAAAGGTTCATAGGTACAGACTCTAAAAAATGAAGCGAATGTCAGCTACAGTGGTGAAGTGAACACGGACGGAAATCGTTTTAAATAAGAGAATCAAATGAATTACTCTTAAATGCGTGCATCGTCTGCCTGGCGAATTGAGGAGTACTACATGTAAACAAACTATATCTTCGAATGAAGCGACTCATATAATAACGATCGAACTTCACTCCTGGAGTTCGTTTGATCATCTATAAGAAGCAAGTCTCAAAAATGTCCGTCCGTCGGTCGGTCGGTCTGTCCGTTACGCTTTGGCCTAGCGGCTAAACGAATAGTCCGATTGACACCATATTTTAAATTTAAGATTTTCTTATAAATTCATCGAAGGTTACTGAGTGGTTTCTTGCTGGCTCTCTTTTTGAGGGTATCTGCTGAAATGAAAAATTGCGATTTTCTCAAAAACCAACTAAACAATCTTGATGAAATTTTGCATGACTAAGACTCTCCATGCAAGGTATCTTTCAGCAGTATACATTGGTCTGTGAAACTTCATATAATAGACGGAGAGCGCGTGGTCGTCAACCCTACCTCATCGATTACCAAGATGCGACTAATCTAGGGTGATGCACATTAAAAAGTAATATCCGAATCAACAGGGTTGCCTGGGCGCAACCTGGCAGGTTTTGTACAGTGGGCAAAAAACTTGTCATTTTTTGGGCAAAAATTACCTCATCGAATACCAAATAGGTACATAGTACATTTGATAGTACTCATCAAGGAGTGCCTAAATCAACAGGGTTGCCTCACTCAATCCTGGCACATTCGGGGGTTGGCCTGATTTTAAGGTGGTCAAAAATGAGAAAAATTACCTCATCGATTACCAAGTAGGTACTTATTACAACTGATAGAGCTCTTCAAGAAGGGGCAAAATCAACAGGGTTGCCTCGCCAAATCCTGGCACATTCGTGAGTCGGCCTGATTTTAGGTCGGCAAAAAAATACAAAACTTACTTACGATTATGAGTAATGAATTGAAACTTATACCATTTGAAGGATCTAGACATCTTAATAATATTTGCTATAGTATGCCGACACTTAAACAAGTTTCATATTATTATACACGATAAAAAGTTAAGATGGGGTACACACGGCAGCTACTATAAAAGCATTATAGCTACAAAAAAAATTTGTACAGAGACTAACCCTAACCTTTAGAGATATTTTGACTTACATTCACAGATTTTGGAAAAAATGTACAGTCAACAAGAAAAATGGTAATTTTCACAAAAAGAAAATTCATTTCATTTGATCTTATTATTGATAAAAAACATAATTTTCTATGGGCTCAAAAGAGGTTAAGGTATTAGAACTGTCAGAAAGCACATAATTATTTTCCCATACATGTAATAGGAGTAACAGAAATTTTCATGTACCTTTTTTACGAAACATTCCATCCTCTTGTTACTAAGAAACAGAAGTCTGTAAAAGGTCCACCAGGGTAAAGGTATTAGAACTCTCAGAATCCGCAAAATAAATTTTGACTTTTAGAGCCATTAGCAATTTCTAAGTGGGCAAAACACTTTTTGGGTAACAATGGATGTATGTGTGTCGAGTATGACCTTCATAGAACATTGTAGTTATTACTTTTTAAAATGTGGCTCGTCGGAAAAATTGTCTTTACGTTTTGGTTGTCAATCAATTGTTTGTAATTTTTCAAAATATATTTTCATCGGTCTAATTCTTAGTATTTCCTTTAAAATTTCGTGTAGAAACCTGCAGATATCCTTCTATAGGTATTTCTGTACCTACCATCGTTAACATTTCTGGCGACCGTGACAGGACGATCGGTTGCAAGACAATTGTTCACGAAAGCTAAAAATGATCTCAAACTCAGCATAAATAGCTCAAGCGAGGACCGCATGGCCAAAATTCAAGATACTTTCAAGTATTTCTCGGAGAAAACTGAAAATTTATTCAACGTCGACGAACGTATAAAAACTCAATGGCTTTCATCCGAAGATTTGGAAGAAGATACGTTCTTGAAGGATTGCGAGTCTGCTGATGCCTATAAAAAAGAGTGGATCGTGCTTCAACGAATATCATCATCATCATCATCATCATATCAGCCGAAAGACGTCCACTGCTGGACATAGGCCTCCCCTAAAGATCCCCATGACGACCGGTCCTGCGCTGCTCGCATCCAGCGGCTTCCCGCGACCTTGACAAGATCGTCGGTCCACCTTGTGGGGGGCCTGCCAACGCTTCGTCTTCCGGTACGTGGTCGCCACTCTAGAACCCTTACGCCCCATCGGCCATCGGTTCTTCTTGCGATGTGCCCTGCCCACTGCCACTTTAGTTTAGCGACTCTCAGAGCTATGTCAGTTACTTTTGTTCTTCTGCGGATCTCCTCATTTCTGATTCGATCTCGCAGAGAGACTCCGAGCATAGCCCTTTCCATAGCTCTTTGGGTGACCTTGAGCTTCCTGATAAGGCCCATCGTGAGCGGCTACGTCAACGAATATGCGACAACATATTACAAAAGGAAGACCACCAATCCAAATACGACAGCGCTTCCATAAGCAGCAATGGAGGTTCTAGTAGAGCATTACGGCTACCCAAGCCCGAACTTCAGAAATTTGACGGAAACGCCAAATTCTGGCTTACATTCTGGAGTTCATTTAAGAAGATCCATCAAGATTGTTCAATCGATCAAGATGACAAGATGGCTTATCTTATTCAGAGCATGACAGCCAATTCTCCAGCTGCTGAATTAGTCCACAGCTTTCCTCCATGTGGTGAAAACTACTCCCAAGCTATAGAACATCTCAAATCCAGGTACGCACGTGATGAATTACTTATCGAAATTTATGTACGAGAGTTGCTGGCTCTAGTTCTTCAACAAGCCAAGGGAGATAACAGTAATACGAGGTGTCTTTCCTCTCTTTATGATAAACTGAAGACTCAGCTAAGGGCACTGGAAGTTTTTGGTGTCACCAGTGAAAAGTACGCCGCCATGCTGTACCCGTTGGTTGAATCTGCCCTCCCCACGGATATTCTGCGTGTGTGGGAGAGACAAAGAAGCAGAACCGAAAACACCGACGTACTTAACAAACTCCTTGACTTCATAAAAATAGAAGTAGAAAGTGAAGAACGCATACAGCTTACTAGAGAGGGACTGACTGGTAAACCTGAAGGTAAAATTCTAACAGCAGCCTGCTTGATTACTGGAAATGCTGAAAGTACGCCAACAACATCTTCCAACAACATTATAATGTGCATTTGGTGCGCTACTCATGGGAGCCACGAATGCATTAAGGCTCAAAAGATGACTTTAAAGGAAAGGAAAAAGCTTGTGAACAAGAAAAAAGCCTGCCATATCTGTCTGAAGACAAATCATTCATGGCAAAGGTGCAAAATGTACCCTAAATGTATCGGTTGTCAGAAGAGACACGCTGTCCTACTGTGCCCTGAAATAAACAAGGCATCTGTTACTACTGATAGCAGCTCCGACAACGCCGAACACACAATGTCAGCAAAGAGCAACGGTACTACTCTCCTACAAACACTTCTTCTAAAAATTGGTGGAGAAACCATTCGAGCTTTGATTGACACTGGTGCTCAACGTTCTTATATTAGAACTGACATCGCAATGAAACTCAAGCTCCAACCAGTAGGAGAAGACACTATAAGGTACTACCTTTTCGGAGGAGTAGAAACTAAAGAGGAAACTCATAAAATCTTCGAGTTTACTGTTAAAAGCTTGAACGGGAAAACCTCCCTAAATATTTCTGCTTTAAGCAAAGAAAAAATATGTGGTTACATACCAAGAATCCGTGATGATTCAGCCATCAGTAAGAAACTGAAGAAGTACAATCTGACCCTTACTGATGTCGGCGACAATACGCCAGATGTGGATCTACTGATCGGTGCAGATTATTCCGGAGGAGTGATGACTGGTTCAGTTATCAATATTGGCAAGAACCTCTATGCCATTCAGACGATACTTGGCTGCACGCTCCAAGGCTTAGTGCCCGAGCTCTCCGAGCAGAGCGAAGCTAAAGGTATTGTGGCAACTGTGGATTTAACGGACCAGATCAGTCATGTTTGGAAACGGGAGACCCTTGGTATCGAGGACCCGAAAGATGAAATAAATAAAAGCAGTTATACTGAGCAAGAATTGGCAAATTTCGAGGATGTCATTCCTGTTGAAGAAAAAGGTAGATGTAAAGTTGACTTGCCTAGGAAAATCGACTGCCCTATACTGCCAAAAAACAGAATCTAAGAAATAAGAGAAAATGCCATAAAAGAAGATTGGATGCAAAATCCTGCTGATCTTACTTCAAGTGACTGCTCCGCTAAGAAGTTAGCCACTTTAGCCGCGCTTGGCCGGGAAGGCCCATCATGGTGGACAGAAAGCGGGGAAAAATGGCCAGTCTCTCTGGAAATAAACGAGGCACACGAGACTTGGAAGAGACACAAGAGGAAGAGGATCAAGCCGAAGCTACTCCGAACTCTCCGAAGTCTTAGATGTCCAAAAGCGGATACGCCATAAAGGTTCCGCACCGCTTGGATCTTTGATCTTGCAAGTTGTAGCTTGCAAGGCGGGGAGGATGTTGAGTACGACCTTCATAGAACATTGTAGTTATTACTTTTTAAAATGTGGCTCGTCAGCAAAATTGTCTTTACGTTTTGGTTGTCAATCAATTGTTTGTAATTTTTCAAAATATATTTTCATCGGTCTAATTCTTAGTATTTCCTTTATAATTTCGTGTAGAAACCTGCAGATATCCTTCTATAGGTATTTCTGTACCTACCATCGTTAACAATGTGTGTGTCTGTGTGTGTTTGTGTGCATGTGATGTGTGTTTGTGTTTGTATGTGTGTAGTGTAGGATGTGTGTGTGTATGTGTATGATGATGTAGTGCTCTTTAAGAAGTGGCAATATCAACACGGTTGCCTCGCCAAATACTGGCACTTTCGGCCTTATTTTATTTTATTACTGAACCGCTGGACCTAGACATGAAATATTGCACATAGATACCTTATACAGTGTAGGCAACAAGGTTCCGTCCCTCGATCCCGTTACATTCGGGAGTCGGCCTTATTTTAGGGTAGTCAAAATTCTCAAAAATTATCTCATTGATTACCAAGTAGGTACTAAATGGCAAAATGTATTAATTTAGTTATGTACATGTGTAATTACTATGTTAGTAGTATATTCTTAGCTTTTAGATTAAAATAATTTAAAACATTATTTAGATTAAAATAATTATGAGTTATTTATATGTATGTTTGTTTAAAGAATATATACAAAATTAATAGGGTTACCTCGCCAAATCCTGGCACTTTCGCGAGTCGGTCTGATTTTAAAGGATTAGTGGTCATTTTAATTTTATTATGTTAACGTTATTAAGTTAATTTTATTTATATTATTAAGTTCGATTATTTTTAGAGTTCCGTACCTCAAAAAGAAAAAAATAACACTTACAGGGTTACTTAGCTGTCTGTCTATCTCTCTGCCGATGTTATGTCTGCCATTTGGATCAGATCCCCATAATATCTCGGAAAATACGGTTCCTAGACTATTCGTATGTTGGGACAAATGCGAGGTCTCGTCGAAATCTTTATTTTGTTTAACAGCTGTCAAATTCAAAATCGCTGTAACTCGGAAACTAATGAAAATAGACTCCTTGTATGTTCGGACAAATGATAGACATCGTCAAGATCTTTATTTCATTTGACAGCTTTAAATACCTATAACTTGGAAACTTCTAACCCTAGACTACTTGTATGTTGGGACAAAAGATAGATCTCATCGAGATCTTAAATTCAGTTAACAGCTGTTAAAATAAAAATGGCCATATCTCATAAACTAGCTATGCTAGACTAGCACTGTTTGAGGAAAAAATATATGTCTCAAACAGATCTACATTACAAGTGTCAAATTAATATTTTTCCTACATTCAGTATTTTTATATCGTTAGTTTACGAGATATGAGGCTTTATTTCACTAGAAGTGAAGACCTATTCAAGAATACAATTTTTATCCCCAAATAGAGCTATACTAGTCTTTCATCGCTAGTTTACGAGATATAGCCGTTTTAATTTTGACAGCTGTCAGTTGAAACGGAGATCTCAACGAGATCTAGCATTATTACGAACATACGAGTAGTCTAGGGTCAGTAGTAACCGAGTTATAGTGATTGTGAGTTTGACAGCTGTCAACCGAAATAAAGTTTCCATGATTCCAATTTAAGTTCAAAATTCAATTCCAATTAAATTTTTATTCAGTTATGATTTAGTTTCAATTTTGTTCCATTTTAATTCTAACTCGGGTCAATTTAATTTCAGTTTAGTTCGAATTCAGTTCCACTTTAATTTCTAATCATTTCTAATTTAATTCAAATCTAATGTAATTCTACTTCAATTGCAATCAGATTATATCCTATTCCAATTCAATGTCAATCCAATTGCCATATCATGTAAATTAAAATTTGAAATTATTTCAGTTAATTTTAAAATCTTTATGATATTGCAAACTTGCATTTGCAATTCATTGTATTCTTAGATTCATTTTCTTACGTAAATCGTCAAAATAATTAGAGACCGAATCCTGCTAAAATAGCAGTAACCAGCTTTTGTCTGGTCACTCTTCTATTTCCACGGCACGGCACCGCACCAGAGTACGGCACGGCGCCATGCCGTAGTTTTCCACGGTGCACGGCGTGAATTTTTACGGCGCGGCGCCGTGCCGGAGTCCGGCGCTGCAACCGGAGCAACCTCACTATGGCAAGCCAGTTGATTTTGCCACTTCTAAAAAGCACTATCGAATATACTATGTACCTATTTGAAAATCGATAAGGTGATTTTTAAAGATAAGTTTTTTCTCATTAAGAATACGAAAATTGCCCTAAAAGCCAGTTGAAATTTTATATTATGTTTTCCGAGAGTTCTTATACCTTGACCATGCTTGACCTTACATAGACTTCTGTTTCTTATCAGCAAAAGGATCGAATGGTATAAAAAAAGGTATGTAAAGTTTCAGTTTTAATGCTACTACTTAATGTATGGGAAACCAATTTTGCGTTTTATGAGAGTTCTAATACTTTGACCTCGGTTGATCCCACAGAGAATTGTTCTTTATCATTAAGATGATCGAATGAAATGAAAAGTATAAGTTTTGTGAACATTGCAGTTTTTTTTACTGTACATTTAATTGAAATCAGTAAATGTGCGACAAAATTTCTCCAAAATATCGGGTTAGTCTCCATAGTATGTTTTCATGTAGCTAAATTTTGTATTTGGCGGGTAAACCTATTGATTTTGTATACAGGGTGTAAGGGACGGTGTACCAAAAACTGAAAGGGCAACTAAGCAACCAAACTAACTTAACCGAGCAACTTTCCCAAAGAAAAATTTTTGGGAAATGAAAAAAAAAATTGACCTTTCCATACAAACTGTTCGGTCAGAGTAAGCAATTTGTATGGAGAAGTCTAAATTTTTTTTTCATTTCCCAAAAATTTTTCTTTGGGAAAGTTGTTCAGTTTCGTTGACTAAACACGCCCTTTCAGTTTTCACCCTGTATATTCCTTATTTCACACATAGGTAATATAAAACAACAAAAAGTAAAGGATTTCTTCAGCCAACCTGAAGCAGTGAAAAAGTGAATAGCAACGGGACACAATAATGCAAAAGTAAAATTAAAATACTTTACATATAAATAACTTATCATAAACTAAAATAAATACTGATCAGAATGTACTTTAATTAATACATTTTGCCATTTAGTACCTACTTGGTGATCAAAGAGGTAATTTTTTAAACTTTTGACCACCCTATAATCAGGCTGACTCCCGAATGTGCCAGGATTGGGGGAAGCAACCATGTTGCCTACACTGTATGAGGTATCTATGTGCAAAATTTCAAGTCTCTATGTCCAGTGGCTTGCGCTGGGCGTGGATATATCAGTCATTCATGCAATATTCAGTAATAAAATAAAATCAGGCCGAAAATGCAAGGATTTGGCAAGACAACCGTGTTGATATTGCCACTTCTTAAAGAGCACTATATCAACATACACACACACACACATCCTACTCTACAACACAAACACATCACATGCACACAAACACACACACACACACACAGACACACACATACGTTCACTACATTACATCTACATTCGTACAGGTAATTGTTACCCAAAAAGTGTTTTGCCCACTTAGAAATTTCTAATGGCTCTAAAAGTCAAAATTTATTTTGCGGATTCTGAGAGTTCTAATACCTTTACCCTGGTGGACCTTTTACAGACTTCTGTTTCTTAGTAACAAGAGGATGGAATGTTTCGTAAAAAAGGTACATGAAAATTTCTGTTTCTCCTATTACATGTATGGGAAAATAATTATGTGCTTTCTGACAGTTCTAATACCTTAACCTCTTTTGAGCCCATAGAAAATTATGTTTTTTATCAATAATAAGATCAAATAAAATGATTTTTTTTTTGTGAAAATTGCCATTGTTCTTGTTGACTGTACATTTTTTCCAAAATCTGTGAATGTAGGTCAAAATATCTCTAAAAAATAGGGTTAGTCTCTTTACTAATTTTTTTTGTAGCTATAATGCTTTTATAGTAGCTGCCGTGTGTACCCCATCTTAACTTTTTATCCTGTATAATAATATGAAACTTGTTTAAGTGTCGGCATACTATAGCAAATATTATTAAGATGTCTAGATCCTTCAAATGGTATAAGTTTCAATTCATTACTCATAATCGTAAGTAAGTTTTGTATTTTTTTGCCGACCTAAAATCAGGCCGACTCACGAATGTGCCAGGATTTGGCGAGGCAACCCTGTTGATTTTGTCCCTTCTTGAAGAGCTCTATCAGTTGTAATAAGTACCTACTTGGTAATCGATGAGGTAATTTTTCTCATTTTTGACCACCTTAAAATCAGGCCAACCCCCGAATGTGCCAGGATTGAGTGAGGCAACCCTGTTGATTTAGGCACTCCTTGATGAGTACTATCAAATGTACTATGTACCTATTCGGTATTCGATGAGGTAATTTTTGCCCAAAAAATGACAAGTTTTTTGCCCACTGTACAAAACCTGCCAGGTTGCGCCCAGGCAACCCAGTTGATTCGGATATAACTTTTTAACGTGCATCACCCTAGATTAGTCGCATCTTGGTAATCGATGAGGTAGGGTTGACGACCACGCGCTCTCCGTCTATAAGGGGTGTTCCCTTACTAACAAAATTTAAACATGTGATTTACTCAAATTCGGTATCAATGAGCTTATTTTAATGCTTCAAATTGGAATTAAAAATTGGTTATGTATGTACCTGACTGCATATTTAATTTTACCACCGTACTTACGTACGTATTTGTACCACCACATGAACATAATTGTATTAGTTGAAATTTCAGTAAGTTAATGTGCTAGTTTTTTTGAATCCGACACGCGCTTGACCAAATTTTATTATTTGTTGTTATTTTATAGCTTATGCACTATAAACATACCAATTTTCAAGTTTGTAAGTGTTCCCGTTTTTAAAATAGAACTAAAACAAAAATCGCCTCCGAGACCATCCAACTTGACCCCTCTCTTATATGAATGTTCTTGAAACGGGAGCTCACCACAATTGGTTACCATTCGTTGTGAGAAAAGTTGTAATATTTAATAATTTTAGACTTTTCCCATTATTTGTACTGTGAGACCTAGTTTCTTGCCAAATTTCATAATTTTAGGTCAACGGTAGTACCCTGTAGGTTTTGCATTTTTGAATAAATGTATGGAGATGAAGACATAAAATGCCATATCTTTTGATTGCGTCGTTGATATCTTTCAACCTGATACCTTTACCCGTTCGTGAGATAAAGGGTCTTGACAGACAGACAGACGGACAACAAATTGATCCTATAAGGGTTCCGTTTTTTTCTTTTGAGGTACGGAACCCTAAAAAGAGTAGGAGACAAGTAGTAGTAACAAACTGCTAATATCAGATCTACACATATAAAAACATAATGGGTGGTTATAAAACTGAGCAATTTAGAAATAACACAAGACAAAAATCATAAAGACAGACACAAAACAACACTTTTTCTCCTTACAGTAGGTTATACTTATATTACTCTATGGTTATGTACCTACAAATAATTTGTTTCGCCAATTTGTTTGTGAAGCGATGTAGTTTAGCTGACGTCATAAAGAGATTTCAATATCCAACAATGAATACCTACACTATTTTGAGTTTGAGTTTGAATGAGTATAGTGTGAAATAATATAGGACATGCTGCTTATCACTCACTCACTGTCGTCAAGGATTTTTTTTTACAAAGAAGCATTCTCGCCGATAGAACACAAGTGTTGAAAATATCAAGGCCGTAATTTTGTGAAATATACAAGGTTATTTTTTGGACCTGATATGCGTATGCCCACCTTATTACAGAGGTCAAAAGCAGCAACTTTTGTTCTACGACTTTGCTAACAACGCACGAAAAATGTTCAACTTCCCATACAAAATATGTCGGTCACGTGACCACTTTAGTATGGGTAGTCGAAAATTTTTTGTGCGTTGTTGGCAAAGTCGTAGAACAAAAGTTGTTGCTTTTGACCTTTATAATAAGGTGGGCATACGCATATCAGGTCCAAAAAAATTACCTAGTATATTAATGTTACCTATTACGTAACTAGTGGACTAAACAACTTGTAACGGAAAGGTGTG
Organism: Athrips mouffetella; assembly: GCA_947532105.1. Classification (NCBI taxonomy): domain Eukaryota; kingdom Metazoa; phylum Arthropoda; class Insecta; order Lepidoptera; family Gelechiidae; genus Athrips; species Athrips mouffetella. The sequence continues at coordinate 8,501,003 of OX383958.1, forward strand.
ATAATGATAGTACTGAAGGGTATGAATCAGCCCATGAAACTGAACAACTTCTTCCAGGGAACATAAGTCAAAAAACGAAAAACCAAATTTGACCTCCCATACAAAATGCGCTATCAGCTGCTGCAGTTTCTATGGGAGATCAAAAATTTATTTTCGTAAATTTATTAACATATACATACATAACATATGATTCATCAAAATCAGTTCAGCCCTTTAGTAGTCACGAGGAAATAAATAAGCGGACTTCGCCGCAAAGTAAAAAACAAGACAGGTACAAAAATATTACTTTATATTAATATAAATTAAACTTACTTCTAATATGGGCATAGCACTCGCAAATTCCCATTAGGCAAACACCGACTATATCTTCGTCATTATCAAACTTACTATCGCATAGGTCCATGCAGTCGTCTTTACATGTCGTTTCAAAAATTGCGGTTGATGCTTCTGTAAAAAACAAGCTAATTTCTGAACCTAGAAACTTGGCCTATAAATAGATATATAGTCATTCAATTATTATGAATACCGGCCAAGTGCCCGTCGGGCCACGCGCAGTATAGGGTTCCCTAGATTTTTTACGATTTTAGCAGGTTTGTATAATGTATTTCATAACCTTCAACTTCAACTTTTTACCTCCTGATGCACAGCGAGGTCCTAGCGCCTGATTGTTATTTTTATTATTTTCAGTTACAAGGAATTCCTATTAACGATTTTATTTTAACACTTCCAGTGTTCGGATAAATCTACAAAGTATAAAATCGCAAAATTTCACAACCACAGGCAGGATTCGAACCTGCGTCTTCTACGTCAGTACCGCAGACGCTTTACCAACTAGGCTACTGTGGTCCTGCCTGTGAAATCTGCGATCTCTATACGCATTCCAACGTTGCGTTAGTGCTGCCACCTAGTAAGCATTAGCTGTACTAATATTGGTGCTGCCACCTAGTAAGCATGAACTGTACGACGCGACTGAGATGCAGGTTCGAATCCTGCCTGTGGTTGTGAAATTTTGCGATTTTCTACTTTGTAAATTCCTAACTTACAAAAATAACACAAAATTTACATTAGATTGGACAGTATGAGGTCTCTAGCCCAAAGTTTCAAATATAAAAGTTTAAAAAAAAAAACTTCCATCCAATCGTTATTTAGATAGATAGAATAGATAGATAGAATATGTTTATTAAAAAATGTTACAGTTTTTCTTAAAAACTAAACAAGCACCCGCAAAACTGTTAATACAGTTTGACTGCGGGAACAGTCTTGACAAAATCTTATGAACTAAAATTAATTAGATTAATTATAAGAACAACTATTAAGTTAAGCTAGGCTAAACTATTCAATTAATGTTGTTTCAACAATTTCGAAAATTTGTTTTTATTCGGTTCATGCCTAATATCAGGGGGCAAACCGTTCATAAGGTACGGTAGACGTTTGTTAAGCGTTCGATCGCCATAGTAATTGTGCACCCTAGGAACAATAAGCTGGGTATGGCAGAAGAAGCATGAAAGTAGAATTAATGCAGTGGAAATGAGAGCGCTAAGGAGTATGATTGGTGTTAAATTGAGTGACAGGATTAAAAATAGTGTACAAAGTAGAAAATCGCAAAATTTCACAACCACAGGCAGGATTCGAACCTGCGTCTTCTGCGTCAGTAACGCAGACGCTTTACCAACTTGGCTACTGTGGTTCTGCCTGATGTTGTGCAATCTGCGATCTCTATACGCATTCCAACGTTGCGTTAGTGCTGCCACCTAGTAAGCATTAGCTGTACTGCCTGTGGTTGTGAAATTTTGCGATTTTCTACTTTGTAGATTTGTCCGAACACTGGAAGTGTTAAAATAAAAATCATTTTCAATTAGAAATAGTGTGATAAGAGAACGGTGTGGCGTAAAAGAAGACGTAGTGACCAAAATCGAGAAAGGGATGCTGAGATGGTTTGGTCATGTAGAGAGGATGAATGAACGAAGACTGACGAAAGAGATCTACCAGGCGAGAGTGAATGGAAACGTTGGAAGGGGTAGGCCTAGGCGAACGTACCAGGACCAAATTCAGGATGTTCTGATAAAGGCCAGGTTAAAAGTACCCTAAACCGACGAGCATGTATGAAAGGATTGATGAAAGTACAGAAAGCAAGGGAATTATGTCAAGATCGTAGCAGGTGGAAAACTGTGGTCTCTGCCTACCCCGACATGAACAAGGCGTGATGTTATGTATGTATGTATGTATGTTATTTTATAGCTTATGCACTATAAACATACCAATTTTCAAGTTTGTAGGTGTTCCCGCTTTTAAAATAGGACTACAACAAAAATCGCCTCCGCGACCATCCAACTTGACCCCTCTCTTATATGAATGTTCTTGAAACGGGAGCTCACCACAATTGGTTACCATTAGTTGTGAGAAAAGTTGTAATATTTAATGATTTCAGACTTTTCCCATTATTTGTACTGTGAGACCTAGCTTCTTGCCAAATTTCATAATTTTAGGTCAACGGGAAGTACCCTGTAGGTTTTGCTTATTGCGTAAATGTATGGAGATGAGGACATAAAATGCCATATCTTTTGATTGCGTCGTTGTAAAAAATTTAAACTTTCAGATCTTGTGTGGTTCATGGACCATACTATATGGTATCAATTTCAACATGATACCTCTACCCGTTCGTGAGATAAAGGGTCTTGACCATGTCTTGACAGACAGACAGACAGACGGACAACAAAGTGATTCTATAAGGGTTCCGTTTTTTATTCTTTTGAGGTACGGAACCCTAAAAATCATCCTATCGTTATTTATCAGTGGTATACCAAAGCGCCTCCGTGGTCTAGTGGTCAAAGCATTCGGCTCTTGATCCGAAGTTTCTGGGTTCGATTCTCGTTGGGAACAGAGTTAAACCAAAATCATGTTAGACTTTCTTAGTTTAGTTAGCACATTGCATGCGAACTCGCCTGATTGATCGAAAAGTTAGATGTATCCTTTCCTTGAAAAGCACGTTAAGCCTTTAGTCCCGGGTGGGTACTTATTATCTACGCAAGAAGTGAAATCAAAGTAACTGTGATACCAGAGTTTGTAAGGTTGGTCATCGATCTTACATTTACAACCATTAGATATGATTAAAGAACATAGAAATAATTTTCGTGATATCTCTTGAGATTTGAAGAGTATGTAACTTAGACTTGCTCGGATAAATTTGACAAAATAATTGGATTGTTTTAGGCGCTTCTTAAAATTAAGCAAATTTTTAACACTCGCGGTTTTTTTTTAACTACCCATTCTATTTTATTAGGTATGTACAAGTTAATAAAAACTATATTTTAACGTAAAAATACGAACCTTGTAAAGTTACACTCAAAATAACAACCACAATATACAAGCTTAAAAATATTTTCATTCTGTTCACAAATACAATAGTTTATATAACACATGTAATCTTTGTTTGTAAAAGTTACGACTTGTATTTTTCTTCATAAAATTGTAGTCACTGTAAAATGTACAATCTTAGTTTTTTTATTTTCTATCTTTCTCAAAAATGTGTTCTATATCACTTATACATCATAAATAGCATGTCTCCCAAAAATGTCCGTCCGTGTCGGTCGGTCGGTCGATCGGTCAGTCAGTCGGTCTGTCCGTCACGCTTTGGCCTAGCGACTGAACAAATGCACTGATTGACACCATATTTTGCTTTATGCAAATCCATCGAAGGATTCCGAGTGGTTTCTTGGTGACTCTCATTTTGAGTATAGCTGTCATACAACGATAATGAAAAATAATTTGCGTGAAAACGGCTCAATCGATCTTGATGAAACTTTGCATGATTTAGAGTCTGTGGGTATTCATATAATGTGTTTTTAAATTAGACCCAAATATTTCTAGGGGTGGTGTAACTATGATAAAGAAAAAGGTTTATCAAAGTTTTAGAAAAATCCTCCCGCTAGTTTTTTTTGTAATTTTCAAATAAAAAAAAATATTGTTATTTGCAATCATCCTGTAGTAATGATTTCGACCGTACTAAGAGCCCGAAACCGAGCCGAAACCGCCCGAACTGCGCACTCGGCTTGCGCGTGATTGGCTCACGACTCCGCGCTGCCGCCTGTGCTGATACGGAGTGTTTATTTTACGATATTTAACGGTATTGTTTTTAGGATTTTTCTCGAAAACTAGCGAATAGAAATGTTAAAAAATAACACCAATAGTATTCATTTAGGTGAGGTAACCCTAACAATATTTGGGTCTAATTAAAAAACACCTTATATAAGGGGTGTCCCTTTAGGTACTACTAAAATGTAAGATGTGATTTAATGTTCTATGATTTAGATTGAACTTATTACCTGACTGCATATTTTAATTGAACATTTTTACAAAAATCTATAGGTACTTAATTTTCATATTTCATATTATCCATACTAATATTATAAATGCGAAAGTAACTCTGTCTGTCTGTCTGTCTGTTTGTTTGTTGCTCTTTCACGCCTAAACGGCTGAACGGATTTTGATGAAATTTGGTATGGTGATAGATGGTAACTTGGAGACGGACATAGGCTACTTTTTACCCCGGGAAAATATCTCATTCCCGTGGGAATCTACACATACAATAATACTCTAGCGGGCTCTTTCACGCCTAAACGGCTGAACGGATTTTGATGAAATTTGGTATGGTGATAGATGGTAACTTGGAGACGGACATAGGCTACTTTTTACCCCGGGAAAATATCTCATTCCCGTGGGAATCTACACATACAATAATACTCTAGCGGGCTCTTTCACGCCTAAACGGCTGAACGGATTTTGATGAAATTTGGTATGGTGATAGATGGTATCTTGGAGACGGACATAGGCTACTTTTTACCCCGGGAAAATATCTCATTCCCGTGGGAATCTACACATACAATAATACTCTAGCGGGGTTGTATCTACTACAGCACACCGAAACTACTTAACCGATTTTGATGGGACTTCTTTTTTTACTCAACTAAGTATCGCTGATTACGAAAACTACTACAATTTTGAAATCCAACGTGGTAGACGTAAACTACCATTATCCCCTGTGGATAAGGTTGAGGTGCGAAAGGGTTGAAATGTCTAAAAATCAATATGGGTGTCGTTTGTAAGGTTTATCGAGCCGCTGATTACAAAAACTACAACAATTTTGAAATCCAACATGGTGGACGTGAAATGCTATCATCCCTTGGGGATGAGGTTGGGGTGCGATAGAGTTGATATGTCTAAAAATCAATATGGGTGTCGTTCGTATGGTTTATCGGGTCGCTGATTACGAAAACTACATATTTAAAAGAGCGCGTGGGTTTTTATTGTCGCTTCTTTTTTTTCCCACAATGGCGCCACATTGTTTGTGAAGCGATGTAGTTTAGCTGACGTCATTAAGAGATTTTAATATCCAACAATGAATAAACGATTTTGATTTGATTTGATTTGATTTGATTTTACAATGATTTTGAAATCCAACGTGGTGGACGTGAAATACCACCACCCCTGGGATGGGGTTGGGATTCGATAGGTTTGAAATGTCTAAAAATCAATATGAGTGTCAGTTGTATGTTTATATAAGGATAGGGATAGCGGTTAAGATGGCGTTAGGGGTAGAAGCAGGGATAGGGGTAGGGTCAGGGATAGGGAGAGGGAGAGGGGGAGGGATAGGGAGAGAGTGTAAGGGAGGGGAAAATGAGGGGAAAATGAGGGGAGAGAAAGGGGGAGGGAGGGGTAGAGGGCGTGGGAGGGGGTAGAGGGAGGGAGAGGGGGAAGGGGAGGATGAGTGAGGGGAAGGGGGAAAGGGAGGGGAATGGGAGGAGGGCGAAGGGGGAAAGGGAGGGTGATGGGGAGAGGGGAAGGGGGGAAATGGAGGGGGAAGGAAGGGTGAGGGGGGGAAGAGGGAGAGGAAGAGAGAGTGGGAGAGGGTGAGGGAGGGGGAGTGGTAATGTAGGGGGGGGGATACAAAAGGATCTTTACAAAAGGATTTTTTACTTTTATGAATACCTCCTCGCTACCCATTCACTTCACTCCCTTTATTGCCTTCTTTTTTAAGTTCGCCTGTAACGGTTGACAATGAAAATTCCGCACTACCTACCAGTTAAATAAAATCAAAAGATAATTAAGTTTGTAGTAAGATGCATTTATTCAACTTGGGTAAGTACAAATGCATCTTTTACGTAGGGATCAAGAAGGATAAGCGCTCCGTAAAATATGTTTCAATTAAGTTCGTGTTCTGTTTTTTTATAAAATCTACGCGGACGAAGTCGCGGGTAACAGCTAGTTTGTATTATAATTAATTCCATATTATTTGTATGGAAGAGCCTCCGTGATCGACTAGTTAGAGCGTTCGACTATTGATCTGGTCTGCGTTCGATTTCCGATGGGGATACTGTCAAAGAAATATCATTTTGTGTGTCTTCCCCAGTTTGATTAGGACATTGCAGCATGAATCATCTGATTGTCTAAATAGTAAGATGATTCCGTGCTTCGGAAGGCACGTTAAGCCGTTGGTCCCGGCTACTATCTTCGATAGTACTCTTATTCTTGGGCCGCTCAACGGCTCGGACACCAGGGTTTGTGAGGTCGGTTATCGATCTGACAACCCACAGGATATGATGATGATGACTCTCGAACATCGCGAGAAATTTAGTGCAGCGCTGCTGTACCATTTATTTATTTTGAAATAAGAAGTGTAGAAAGAAATTTTAAAAGGCATGCTTCAGAGCATTACGTGTAACAAGCAATATCATGCGAGTAAACACAACACGTGCGATAACATTTGTTATTTGTAACATACCTAAACATATATTTTATCAGTCTTTAGTTCTGACTTCTGACTCAACCCGCGGCGGCCACACACGTTAGTGGTTACACTGACCTTGAGAGGGTCTCTGAGCTCGGGCGTTTGCAGGCAGCGAAGCACTAGTTCAGCTTTTACTGGTTTTATGGTTCCGAACCAAAATGGTAAAACCAGCCAAGTGCGTGTCGGGCCACGCGCAGTAGGTATAGGGTTCCGTAGTTTTTTTTAATGATTTTTTTTTATCGCTAATCGGGTTTTGAGTTAGTATTTCATAACGTTTCTAACATAAACTTTTTACTAATGCTCAGCGAGGTCCTAGCGCTTGATTGCTATTGAAATTTTTTATATTTTTAATTTTTCGGTTATAGCTCATTAACCTGTAAAGCCTACTTAACGGTGAACTGCAACTACTGTTACTACTGTAAATTTTTTCACATTTTCAGTAACAACCGTTCAGTCGGCTAGGGGGGGGGGGGGGGGGGGGACACTTGACTCCAACAAAAATTGCGCTTTCAAGGTTAATATTTCGCAAATGGATCCCTAAATCGAAAAATTATTTTGAGCAGACTTACATTATTTTTAAAAAACCTATCCAATGACACCCCCCACCATGGGGTAGACAACGAAAAAAATTTCATCCCCCCCTTTACTTGTAGGGGAAGTATCATAAAAAAATATATCTTTCAAAATTTTATTTTACCACTTTGTCGACGTAAATGAAATGTATATTCGCACAAAATTTCAACCTCAGCAACCACTCGTGCTATCGACTTGAAATTTGGAATAATTTTAGAATATGATTGCCCAACTTTATTGAACAGGAAAGAATTACAAAAATATTATAATCGTATAGAAGGCCAAAATAGGGGGGAAAATTTAAAAATCAACTTTAAAATTTTGTCGTTACTAGGTCAAGTGGGGTATCACTATCACATGAAAGCGCTTTTTTTGTAAATTCCAAAATAGATTTTTTGAATTTTTTATAACTCATAGTTTTCTAGTTATGATGAGAAAAGTTTAAAAAAATACCATTATCGCCGAAGTTTGCAAAAAGAAAAATCTGAATCAATTATTGTCGTTAAACGTTCACATAAAAATTATAGCAAAAATAAAACGATATTTCTAAGCTGCAAACTTTTTTAAAAATCAGCAACATTTTACAAACAAAAGTTTTACAGTCCTAAAAATGGATTTCAATGCTACCAAAAATACTTAATAGTTATATCGGAATTCAGAGCACGCGAGGCCGACTCGCCCTTGACCAGTTTTTTTACCATTGACTCTGATTCAGTCTGCTGCCTGCGATCGCGGAGCGCCCTTACATACAGTACTACATCATGTCGTGCAGGAATGTCCGACTACACCATAGAGTAACTTATATATTGGACTACACCTAGCAAATGGAATGACCAGGAAGGACTGCTGTCCTGTCCTTCTTACACCAGATGCGAAGATATGTGTCTCTAACAATGACATTAAATTTTAATTCGCAGGAAAGAGTAAACGCCATACGATAAACATAATGTAATACCACTGACTTGATTCTGTAGGTAAAAAATAAAATAAATTATTTTCGATACAAAGTCAAGTATTCAACACAATGTAAGTTCATCCGATTCCTGTTTAGTGTGCTTATCAACGAACACAAAAATTACAGGCACAAGGAACGTTTCAAGGAAAACAAGCTAGGCATTCAAAACCACCATGAGTCATAAAGTGATAAGAGTGACTCCTATTACAATCCAATTCAATCCACGGATGAAATGCTTGGGTAAAATTTCTCTATGCGGGCAAGTCGCCTCTTTGATTATGATGATTTTTTTATTCTAACAAAGTGTGTTTAAAAAAAAACTATTTGACAAAGATATTACGATGATAATAAAATTGGGGAAAGGTTCATATCTTGGATGTATGGAAATTAAGCCCACTTTTACCACCTTTCCATTTAGGGTATTGCTAGAAAGTAACTCAATATTTTACTGTATAGCCGTGTAATATTATAATATATTCTTTGGTATAGATAGCGGTATGAAAATATTTTCAATGACTATTATTATTAATATCACTTGACAATCTTTAGGTTTTATGCAAGTTTCAGTTTATATGAAATTGGGGTAAGCGCTAACAGATGCGTCTATTTGTTGAAAAGATTGATTTCTAAAATCAAAGCATCCAAAGTACCTAAAGCCACGATCACACCTAGTTGAATTCTAAGACTAATTCGGCATACATTGCTGGGAGGCTTGGTTATGTTAATTGCAATATCCTTACTTCAACGAGCAGTGTATGCCGAACTAGTCTTTGAATTCAGCTAGGTGTGATCATGGCTCAATTAAATTATTCAATCATTACATGCAGTTTTTACCTCATAAAGGTCATTACATATAAATCCTATAAAAAGCTAAAAAGCCTTTGCAAAACCTGACTCTGGAATTACGGGTCAGTCGTTGAATTGAAAACGCAATAATTATTAGTGAGAGATACCTAAGTAGACCAAATATTGTACAGGTCAACACTCATTTATTACTATCAAATAAATTGAAAACTTGGATAAATTGACAAGTAAGATGAATTTAACAATTGGATGAACTGACAGTAACATTGTGGTACCTATTTAGCGATTTAGCTATATGGATGTGATGTGGGTGACTTCACCCACATCCATATAGCTGATACAGCGAACCCGGTAAAGTCCCGACGACTGTTGACGAGTATAAAAAGCGGCCATGATGAAATTCCTGGTTTAGAATAGCACTGCCAGTCCTTACGAAGTGCCGAAAGGGTTACTAATTATGTTGCTTAAAACGGTTATTTTACTTGTTGTTCTAAGTGTAGTGAAAGGAAATGTTATCGTCAATATAATTAGTGACGGTAAGTACCTAGATCACGTTTTAGATTTAGGGTTCTGATCAAAACTGTAAAAAAAAGGAACACCAATGTTGCGACTTTGTTATTTTTTTTGCCATACCTAAATGAGAATAATTAATTTTATTTTATTTAATTGCACATCGGTTAAAAAAAGTGTGGGTCAAGTGGGGTAATATGAAATGAAATTACCGGCACCTGAGACATACCATCTCAGTGCTCAGGGAGGGTAACGCGCTTTGCTGTCTTGTTAGTGTCAAATTATTTCACTAATAAGACAGTGGGTGTCATGGGCGGGCGGTGGTGACCAGTTACCACCAGGTGGCTCAGCTGCTCGTTTGCCCCCTTGTGACATAAATAAAAAAAGAACCAGGTTTCATTTTTGGCTCCTATTTTACCTTAATTTTGGAAAAATTATGAAAAACATTAAAAAATATAATATGAACTTGTCAATTGTATCTGAATAAAATCACAAAAATAATCATTATGAGGCACAAGCTGATCATAGAGCCGATTAAATGTTCGACGTGTTTTACTTCTGCTTGAGTTAAAACCTTTAAGAAAATGTACTTTTTAGGATTCCGTAGTCAACAAGGAATGCTTATAGTTTTGTCATGTCCGTCTGTCGGTGTGTCCATGGCTTAGCTTAAGTACTAGAACACTATAATTTAGATAGGTACCTATACATTTCATTCACTCCAAACAGTGGTAAAATAAAATCTTGAAAAGAATTTTTTTACGGTCTCTAGAAGTACAGTTTGGGTTTTTTTTTTCTTCTTTTCCCCATCGTGTTTGGTGTTGTAAGATAGGTCTTTTAATGAGCTATAGCCAAAATACTAGAAATAGTAAAAATAGCAATAGCGGTCAGGCGCTATCGCGAGGTAAAAAGTTTATGTTATGAACGGAAATACTTTATCAAAATATAGCGATAAAAATAGTATTTTTAAATGTTTTTATAAACAAATCATAACCCAAAAGGATTGTTTAGCTGAAAATACCTTCTTTGTTGTAGGTATCCAATTACAATGTTAAGCTTAAGTTATTACAATGTTACAAGCTATTACTAAGAAAACATCTTGAGTTGGTAGAATGTGAACAGTCCTAAGTACGCGTCAGGGGACCAATTCTTGAATATCACCGGGTGATAAAATATCACTCAAAAAATTCAAAATCACAGATTTTTCTTTTCAAAAGTGGAGATTGATATTCGTTAAATAGGTATAAAGCAGTCCTTGATTGTAAATTTTCATATATTCAGATTTACCTTTCAACTGTTTATCAGGAAAAATGAGAATTATTAAAGTCTCAAAAGTGATATTTTATCACCCGGTGATTTTCAAGAATTGAGTCCCAGCTCGTCGGGGGTGCGGGTGAAATGTATAGTGCGCCATACTATTCGCCCGCATTCCCGAGCTTTCGCAAGTCTTTATCGAACTTTTTGTTGCAATTTTACTTTTATAAATGAAGCTAGATTTATGTGTAGAAAATTATTTCCATTTTATAATCCCAAACTTCTGATTTTCAGATGTAGAGTCTAATCAACTCTCTTCAGGATGCGATTTACGCAATTGCGAACAGACTTGCCGACGAATGGGGCTACCGGGAGGCGTCTGTGTTGGAGATACATGCAAATGTGACATCGACAGAAACAGAGGTACCTATGGACCCTACCCTAAACAGGATCTTTGGTATTGTCTTGAGTACTAGCCACTCATGAAACTGAACTACTTTTGTTCTACGATTTTCAAGTTTTCAGATTTTTTTTAATGCTTCTCCATACAAAATGACACATACTGACCAATTTGTAAATCGAAACCGAACACTATTTTTGTTTATTCGGATAAGTTTTAAAACGAAAGTTGTTGATTTTTTTGAGTCAAGCCATGATCAGAGAATTTCGCAGCGATATACCAAACATCCTGTACTTATATTGTTTTGTGTAGTTTTTAATGACAATTTAGTTTAGGCAACATTGAAGTTGGCTAGATTGTCGGTGTACCACTAAGGGCACGACCGAGATCGGTGGGCGATTATCGGCCAGGACAAGGAGGGAAAATTCAGGTGATAACACGTCAGAGCGGGATGCCGACAAAAAATCGGTCACCGATTCTCGGTCGTGTGCGGGATCCCTAAAGCTGGTCACTGGTATCACTGATATGGTATGTTAAGTAACTCAACTTTGAGCCGGTCTCTGGTTTCGGAGATTTGTAGCGTAGTGCGAGTTCAGTTTATACTGGTTTTGTCACCACTAACACTTATGTACGTACCTCTGTTTTTTTAGTTCCGTTATTTATTTCACAACTAAAGAGAGGCACTTGACTTGAAGTCTTGAGGACTAGCAATATTCTCACGAATTTTGCCTTATATTTAATAGGTGTTACGTTATTAGTATAATGTGAGTTATTTGTTATATTTTTTGTGGTGTTTATCGGGTTTGAGAATTTTATTGATCACTTAAAACTTATCGAATGTTTATAAATAACATCACACCCCTTTCTCGTACAGTCAAGAGCACATCAATCTTGACATATTGTACCGTTCTTATTTCATTAGACGTACGGGCTAGAGTCGCACTGGGAGTGTGAAGCTTGAGCTTTCGTTGACTGTACAAGTAAGTGGAGACCACAGTCCTCCACTTCCTGTGATCTTGGCATACATCCCCCGCTTGTCTACTTTCATCTACCGTTTCATAATCGTTCATCGGTTAAGGTTACTTTTGAGCCGGCCTTTTCTTGAAACGTCGCGAATTGAATTTGATTTTCGGACGTTCTCCGAGGCCTTCCTCTTCCATTGTTTCCATTTGTCCTCGCCTTGTTGCTCTTTTTCGTTAATCTTCTTTTATTCTTCGTCCTTCCTACAGAACTTAACCGTTTCAGCATTTCCTTCTCCAGTTTTAGTCACTAAGTCTTTTTTTATGCCACAACGTTATCTTATCTGACTTTTATAATCCTGTCACTCACATGAATCGTTCTCCACAACGCTCTCATGTGAATTAATTCTACTTTTATGATTCTTCTGCTCTACCCAGCTTTCTCTGCCGTACATCACTGTCGGTACCAACACGCCTCTGTGAACAAGCGTGTGTGCCAGCAGGATGAAAGTATAAAATCGCATAAGAGGGTCAAATTATGGAAATTTGGGCTAGTATCACAGATAAATCTCATTTGTTGCAGCCTTTTCTGTATTAACAAACCCCTACAGCTGCAATGCCACTTGGTGTAACAACATGTGCATTGAAGTAGGATATACTTGGGGCATGTGCATTGGTACAGTTTGCTACTGTTACCCACAATCTACGTCACATCATGCACCTGGTAGGTTGTCTGTATTTTAATTATACAAGGTTTAAAGAGACACCTCCTGAATACTGAAACAATGGATTCATGGATTCTCCTGCCACAACTATCCCCGGATCACATGACCTTAATGTAAATGTCCCCCGTAGCAGCTGATATCAGTAATAAGCTGGTAGCACTTTTGTGTGAGAGGTAAATATTTGGTTTTCGTTTTTCGACCTGTTTCCACGGAAAACATTGTTGTTAAGTTTCGTCTATGAGCATATATCCATACTCTAAAATCGTTAAACCCTTTTTCAAAAAGTATGTAAAAATCATCTTTCCTGTTGTAGCATTGGCAGCAAAGCCTTCCGTGGATAGTTGTGACAGTAGCTCATGTGAATCACGTTGTCACAGTGCGGGCTACCCCAAAGGCGGCATTTGTATAGGAGACAAGTGCTACTGCTTCAACAATCAAGATGGCGTTAGTAAGTGTACTTAAATTATAATTTTTTTGACTATTATTTTTCTTTCTCCCGTTTAATCAAAACGAGCCTTATTCGCCACATCAACCTACTACTCAGTGCAGAGTAAAAACTTTTTCTCTACTCCTCATAGGCCTGTGCAAGTCTCATAAAGTTTTTGTCAAACTCTATCATGGACCATCGGTCTGCTATTGTTATTTTATTTTCCTTGGCCATTACTTTGACACCGCTTTACTTAAAGTTTTCTTCCCGCCCTGTTGTACCTTATAATTTTATGAGTACAGATACGAGTATATGATTCTATCTAAGACACTTCTCGCAGGCCTTTGCGAATCTCAACAATATTTAGTCAAACAGTTTCATTGGCCATCAGTCAACTGGTAATCTGCCTACCAGCTAGTCAATCTCCTTTTTCTTGGTCACCTTTTTGACTCCGCTCAAGGTCACTGGTGTCAGTCTCGCCTTGGTTTATCTTATTTGCTTAGAAAAATGGGACCTGTTTTTTGAGACCAGGTATATGAACATGTAAAGCCCCAATGGCACTGAAGCCCTGCACTAAGATTGTAAAATGTAAGTTAATAAATTATGTAAGATAAAAATAAGTCTCATGTAAACTGAAACCATGGATTCAAACCATGAAAATAAAATTTTTTTCGAATGAAGTTTTTATTTACTTCCCATAAAAAATACAGTTTTCTTGGGGAAATAATAGTGTAGGCAACGAAGCAGTTGACCCCAACATAATTCTCTCAGGCAGATTTTATTTGACAGGATTATAAAGAATCATGAATTAAATGTAAATTGAAAATATCAAAAAAAAAATCTTACATTTTTTGTAATTTTTGTATGAAAAAATTTAAAGTACCGATTTTTTTTTTTATAGAAGGTTTGTCTCATGTTGTGTAATACCTCAGCAAAGTTTCATCGACTGAGGATTTAATGCGGGGGTCTTCATACAACGAACCGCTTCGTTGCCTAGACTATAGGGTCTAAATTCATATTGTCAGTTTTCGGGATATGCCTTTTTACACACTGAATGGTTTCTGTTGCAGCATTGGCAGCAAAACCTTCGGTGGATAGCTGTTGTGACAGTAGCTCATGTGATACAAGCTGTAAGAGTGGGGGCTACCCCAAAGGTGGTATTTGTATTGGTGACGATTGCTACTGCTTCAACAACCAAGACGGAATTAGTAAGTAATATAAATGACGCGTTCCCAAAAACTGAAAGGGCAACTTTCAGAGAAACTTTCAGGAAATGAAACAAAAACAGTTTGTATGGAGATGGTGACTTTTTTCATTTCCTTAAAGTTTTATTCACTGAAAGTGTTTCAGTCAGTTACGTTGACTGATCATGCCCTTTCAGTTTTCAGAAACATGTCTTACATTATGTATTTCTTCCTGATTATTATTTTTAAAAGTTCGTGTACGTGTTCTGTTTCAGCATTAGCAGCAAAAGGTATTAAACCTTGGCTGGATAGTTGTGACTTTAGCTGGTGCGATAGTATTTGTAGCGGTAATGGTATTTGTGTTGGCGACTATTGCTATTGCTTGAACAACAAAAACCGCATTAGTAAGTATTTTAAGTATTATATTATTATATTATAATTAGTTCTGTTTTCATATAACTTGTTTATAACCTACGAGTATTTTTATTTGGACCTACATTTTTATGTATCTAAATGATCGAAATATTGTAACCCATCATTGTGGCTAAGAGGTACACACGACCGCACATCAGTAGAAACACTTTTGGACCCTTTGGCATGGTAATAGAGTTGAAAAGGTTTCTACCGACAAGCGGTTGACCGTACAGCTTCCCGTAATCGTAGTTGTTGGTGACCGCATGATGTAAGAGAAGGACGCTTCTACCGGAGTATGGTTTCATAAACCCTGAGTCGCCTCTTACGACACCCACGGGTAGAAATGGGTTGGTACTATTTTTTGCCGGCACACGGGCCAATAAATACCATGGACCAACTATACTTTGGTCAATGATAAAATACTCTCAGTGATAGTAGCTGAAACAAACGGACATGTTATAGGAAGTATGGAAAACGCTCAAGATAAACTAGATAGAATTCGCTAGGGAAACTTATATGTAAGGTACCTTGAAACTTGGCTCATAAACAGGAATAGGATCATAAAGATAAATAAAAAATACCAATTTTTTTTGGCCATAAATGACGAGGTTTTAAAAAAAAAATTTTCGTCCAATATCGATAGGTCGTATGGCAGAATGTGATGAGTAGTCATTGCCTATTATCATAAAAAAAAACTAACAGCTGTATAAACCAAGGAGGTTTTAGTAGCAGCTCTTACTGCTAAGGAGGGAGCCATAAGCGTAACACTTTCTTGCGAGGGACCTCCATACTAAAATGTATAGAATTTTTTTCAAATCCTAAAAACGTAATTTTTTTATCTTTCTCTGTGAGAAATATGTGACATGGGACTAATAAATGCTACTACCACAGTTTTTCTGGTGAAAACACTTACCATTCAGGAAAAAAACGATGTTAAAAATCACGCATAAAATGGCTATTACGGATTATTTACGCTTCCGTTCTTAGTATTAGTGATCAATTCACAAGTAAAAAACTATATATTTTCACTTCCGAAAACAAAGTTTATACCAAAACATTAGATTTTTAAAGATATCTTGATTTTTGTAAAACTTAACTGAGTTTTTTGACCGACTAGAATGGGCGACAGTGAGACGCTTCACGCTTCACTAGCTCATACAGAATATGTATATGACGGACTCTATAGTTTTTTACTCTGAGGTATAAACCGACCACAGACTACTTAGAACAGTTGTCAGTTTTTATTTAAGACTGGCCATGGCCACTTTTCATTCTGCCATACGACCTATCGATATTTGACAAAAACAAAATTATTTTTTAACTTTATTATTTGCAACCGAAAAAAAAACGTATTTTTTATTTTTACTTATTGACCTTATCCCTGTCTATGAGCCAAGTTTCGAGGTACCTTACACATACGTTTCCTATGCGAATTGGTATAAATTTAAATTGGCTATGGCATAGGTGATCAACTTTTTTCGATTATTCCTACATTTACCAATTCGTGTTGCAGTCATGAAACTAAAACCAGAGTACATTTGACGAAAAGAATAGCGTTGTTTTACAAACTTGTTTTTCTGACAGCTTTAGCCGATTGCTTTTGATGTAGCTGTAAGCGTTGGAATAAATGAAAAAAAAAATGAATCATATATGATTTTTTTTGCAGAGTTTTATAGTTCTAACTGCAGCTGGAAATGCGCAGACTAGTGGCCAATATTATTTGTAGGATTGAGTCTGGTTTGTCTATTCAGTTGCAGACGTTATATAGAAAAATACTCTTTGTAAAAACCAGTGCTCTTGTCAAATTCCTTAAGTTAAGTAACTAACATTGTAGGAACGGAATGAGACCAAGAAGTTCAAGATAATATTTTCCATTGCAGCATTGGTTTCAACGCCATCAGTGCACAGTTGTGACCTTGGCCAGTGCGTGTCACAGTGTCAAAGTGCAGGCTACCCGAAAGGCGGCATTTGTGTTGGCGGCAAGTGCTACTGTTTTAACAACCAAAAAATCATTAGTAAGTATACCTCTCGTTACAACGCACAGACGCTCATTGTTCAAAAAATTCGCAGAGCGACTCCGAGCTCGGCTATGGTATCCATGCTACGCGTATCAATGTTCGATGGTTTGTATGCGAAGTCGAAACGCACCTGGTGAAAATATGTTTTTGTTAGCAGCATCAGCAGCAAAGCCGTCAGTGGATAGCTGTGACAGTAGCTCGTGTGAGTCACGCTGTGAAAGAGCAGGCTACCCCAGAGGCGGCGTTTGTGTTGGTGACACATGCTATTGCTTTCGGAACGAAGATGGCACTAGTAAGTGTACTTACATACTAGCCGACCGTTACAATTAGCCGTATGCCAGATGTATCCCATACCTCGCCTTTATTTCGCGCATCCCTGAGACGGAAATGGTTCGATGACATTAGGGACTGGACCGGACTACAGTACCACGAGTTAAAGATGGTGGCTCATCGCCGCAACGAGTACCGACTGCTGACCTCCAAACTTCATTTTTAAGATGGAACCCCATGATGATGATGACTCTGTAAACGGTCTAATGTTATGTGCCTAATTGTTACGGTCGGCTAGTAACATCTGTTTCAATACTTTTTGCGCTAGTGGGGAATTTGTGACTGCTTCTTTTTTTCCTATTCTGAATATTGAGTTTTCTTTATGCGATATATGTGAGCATTTAAACCCGATCTTACCTGGTGGTAAGTGGCGATAGGGTCGAAGATAAAGCATGCTTACCTAGATAATGCCTGTTTACTTAAACCTTCAGGAGATCCAGATTACATCGGGTGTAAAAAAAACTTGCTGCTGCTGTTACTTAGAACATAAAACCGAACAATTTTCTTTAATAAGGAATATAGGTTGAAATACGATATTTTTTTTACCTCTCATACAAAATGGGCAATCAGTTGATGCAGTTACTATGAGAAGTTGTTTTTTTTTAAATTTCAATCTAATGTTCCTTGGGATGAAATGGTCATTGTCATGTCTGAGTAACACGCTTAAATAGCGCTTATTATTTTTGTTTACTCCTTGTATTGTTCGGGAAAAAGATCGGACGAAATTGTCATCATCATTATCAGTCCTGGCCGGAAACTGGTGGGGATTCCGGTAGACCACTCTCAAAATTCGATATATCGATACCTTAGACCAACGATAAACAACTAGACCCACAGTTGCTAAAGACTTTTCTTCAAAAAATGTCCTAGCGGTAATATACATACTTATACATCAAGTTATATAGATAACTAAAAACACATGATACCAAATTAGGATTTGCAATGTCTATTGTACGCAATGCTCGTTATGTCCTTTCGAAGTTCGAATGTTTGAACTCTAGGTTCCGAGAATTTGAAATTCGAACATTGGCACTTCTTGGAATAGAACACAGACAACGATCGGAGTCGCTTTTTCAAATAAAATGCTAAAAACATTTTTCATCCTTTATTCTACATAAATAAAAAAAAATTCATTGCTCTGAAACAATGTTAGTTTATTATAAAGCTGTCGTTTACTTTTGTTTTTAATTTTGTTAGGTATATTTTTTTGCTATGTAATAAAATCGAATGAGTCCAATTAAAATAATTTTAGCGCTAAAGAGTTTCCATGTCTCTTATGTTTCGTGTGGAAGATGCTTCATAGCCTGCTTCTTAATTGAAGCAAGTTGAGACGGAATGTGTTTGTCTCTTTTACTCTTAAGTAATTTTAACCTTGTGAAAGAGAAGGCGCTTCGGCATGGCCTCAGCGACGCGAGGGAATTAGTTTGTTGAAATAAAATGAAAATAGCGAATAAAATTCAAATAATGACTAGTAAATAATAGATTTATTGATATCATTACATAAAATATGATACACCATCTTTTTTCTGCGATTTCTGGTATTATTTGCACTGTTTTTCACAACACACGTTGGCATCGCGAGACTTTTTCATGCCGCGGTCAAAACACGACTAATGCACATCTCCTCACGCAGCCACGCGGTGAGGAGATGAGCCTTGGACACTTTTTGAGCGCCAATGTGACTCTAGTTCTTTATAAAATCTCATTGATCGATACGATACTATTCGAAACATGTTGATTCAAAATTTCGTCCCTTGACAATAAAGTAGGATGTAGGTTGAATTCTAATCACTACATAATTGACAATTCATCCAACAAATATTCTACTCTATTGTCAAAGAATGAAGTCATGAATTACACTGGAAGTACAAAATACTTATTGAACGGCATAACATGCAGAATACAATGTAAATAGAGCGAGTCTCCTACAAGGAAAGAAAACCTCAAAGAAAAGCTGACAAGTGTACTTACTCTTTATCAAAGCACTTGCTGTGCCCGCGTGGAATTCAGACAATGTGCAGTATTGTAACAGTCCCTCTCCATCCCCAGGGGATGATGGTATTTCACGTCCACCATGTTGGATTTCAAAATTGTTGTAGTTTTCGTAATCAGCGACCGATAAACCATACAAACGATATCCATATTGATTTTTAGACATTTCAACCCTATCGCACCTCAACCCCATCCCCAGGGGATGATGGTGTTTCACGTCCACCACGTTGGATTTCTAAATTGTTCTAGTTTATGTAATCAGTGACCCGATAAACCATACAAACGATACCCATATTGATTTTAGCCTTTTTCACCCCATTTCCCTCTTTTAGGGGTTGAATTTGGGGTGAAATTTTAATAACAGTGATGTACGTTCCACTGAATTACAACCCTAATGCCTAAATACATAGATTTATATAGTCAAGATAGGGTCTTGGGAACAAGCGGTTCAAAATTTCCCCATTAAAGAAAAAATTGCGCCATCTGTGAAAAATCGCGTGAACTACGTTGTGTAGTACTGCGGTCGGTGCTAAATACACGGAACGGAAATAATAACGGAAATAACAAAACAAACTTTTTACTGTTTTTATGTGATTTCGGCCTGGTTTTTCAGTTTTATGAATTGGATTATAGTCAAAAACAATAATAAGAAATAACAATAATAATAATAAGAGTACATTGTTTCTTCAACTAAGAACATTCCATTTTGTTGGTAAGTTTATTTGCATCCAATGTTGACAATATGACTGCAACGACTGACGTTTGTTGGTCCTAAACGTCAGATTTAGGACCAACGAATTGGGGACATTGTAACGTGCCGATGGGCTAGTACTTATATATAAGTAAATGCCTAAATAATAATTTTCACCCCTTAGGGCGTAGACTTTTCCCCTCCGTTCAAAAACCCTGAGAGATGTAATAGTAGTTTATGCAACTGTCATATAAAACAGGTTATTAAAAGTTTTATACCATATTATATGCATACTACTTTATCTTCACTTATGCAATAGGTAGCTACTTATAAAAATTAAACAAAAGTAAGTAAACAACAAAGGTAACTTATATTATGTTTATTACAGTTCTGATATGAGTCTGAAGAAGCCGCCTTAATATATCCGCTAGGTCTTCTTTGAAATATACAAGCAGAACATTTTCTTTTCGATTGTCATTCTTTCCCAATTCATTGTAGGTTATGTCATAAAATGTCCTAGACTATGCCTAGACTAATAAATATGGGAGAAGATCATAAGTTATTGAGTGTCTTCTACTGCAGTATCCTGATTGCACCATTTTATCTACTTTTTCAATAAACTTTCACATTACTATCACGGGCACAAAATACTTGAAAAAGGTAAATATATTTGAAAATGGCGGCAAATCTAATATAATATCTATTTCCAAGTCCTTCTAATTTCAGACTGTGCGCGCATATTTTCCACTACAGATAAAATAATTGTAACTATAGTAACTGTTACTGTAACTGCTCCAAAATAATAGGTTGTTTATAACAAAGAGATTTGAACCTCGATACGCTCGCAGCGAGGTTCAAATCTCTTTGGTTTATAAGGTACACTTTGTAAATATGCTACTGATATTTGACAGCTACTAAGAAAAACTGTTACATTTATAGCCGGCTCTCTAAAAGACCTTATATTCAGTCTTCTTTAAAAAGGTTTAGGTTCAAGAAGAATTTTATCCAAGTATTATGTTATTATTAAAAAGTTAAATTACGTAACACCTTTGCAAAATTTTCCTACAAAAATCGTTACGTAATGGTAACTTTTTAATTTTTTATGCATACTCTGCGTAATATTCAGCCTTATGTACCAACTTTTTGAATCATAATTCAAAGATTACGACATGAGTGTAGATAAAACTTTTAACAAAACGGGGGTTTTTAGGGCGAAAATCAATCTAACTAGGTCTCATGTCTGGGAAAATCATTTTTCTCCGTTTTTTGATTTCAGAAACCCTATAGCGCCATCTGTTAGTGGGCGGTTAAGATTTTACGAAGCAAATTTCTGTCGTCCATGTACTTTACATTACTGTTGTTGTATACTTTCTTTATAATAGAGTTCACGAAAGAGCGTCACGTTATGTAAACAAAAGTTTTGCAGTTAAGAAAATATATTTTCACAATGTAATCAGAAAAACACTTAAACTGTATTAGGTACAGCTATTTAAAAATATCCACAATCCATTCCATCCATCCATTTTCACATGTCTTTTTGTAATAAAAACATGACGCTTTTTCGACATCTCTGGTATACATTGTACAGTCAAGAATGCATCAAGCTTAACACACTGGACTTTGTATTGTTCTTATTTCAATAGACGTATGGGCTAGAGTCACCTTGCGAGTGTCAAAATTGACCTGTCGTTAACTGCACCTCTACATACCGCTCACAGGTATTATTTTCTCAGTTGTAGGAGTCAAGCTACCAATTTTGACCTCAGAGAACACCTGTAAACCGTCTGCTTGCAACACATTCTGCCAGCGAAAGGGTTACCTTGGCGGCAAATGCATCAATAATAAATGCGGATGTTCCATTTTCGAAACTAAAGGTAAGAAACTACGTATTTATTCAAAGCCACACTCAAACATATGTTATAATGTACAAAGCCAAAGAGTGGAATTTCCTGCCTGTGTATGTATTCCCGAGTTCATATACCCGAATCTATTGAAGTTGCCAGTGTTACTACTACTACGCTGGCTCAGCGACCCCAAGAGGATCTTGGCCTCCGTCACGAGAGTTTTCCATTCTTTCCTGTTCTGTGACGCTTCTTACCAATCGGCTCTTTGGAGGGCATCCAAGTCTTTCCGCACTTCGTCACCCCATCTGTACCTGAGACGACCGACTTGTCGTTTTCCACTCGGTCGTCCCACGTAAGCTCTTTTGGCGATCCGATCCTCTCCCATTCTCTCCACGTGGCTGAGCCAGCGAAGCCTTGCAGCCTTGGTCTCGCCCATGATGTGGGGTTCGGGCACTAGGTCTTCGATCGCCCTATTTTCCTTCGCCTCCATCTGCCATCCGCCTCCTTGACCGGTCCCAGAGTTTTCCGCAAAATTTTCCCCTCTGCCACTATGAGCTTATTCTCTTTTTTCTGTGTCAGTGTCCAGGCTTCACAGCCATACATTTAGATCAGTCTAACAGTAATAACTGTCATAAAGACACAGATATTGGATTTTCTATGTATAAGCTTGGACACTAACACTTTATGTGGAGCTGCCGAGCATCTTAGTGCATTTTGAAGTTGCCAGTAAGTAGACTTTTTTTGGTGGTGGTTGATTTAAAGAGCTAGCGTAAAAAACATAATCAATGGTGAATGTGAGGAAAAGGTTGGCATAAACTGAATAGGCACTCAAAACTAAACAGCTTTCAGCTTTTTCAGCTTAAGAATCATATCACCTGAAACGCCGAAAAAATACAGCAACAATGAGTACAAAATTATAACATAAGCTTGATGGGACAAATCATATTGAGAGACAGATTTGATAGTTTTTATTTCCAGTCATACAGTTTCTTGAAGAAAGTCAGTTTTTAGGGTTCCGTACCTCAAAAGAAAAAAACTGAACCCTTATAGGATCACTTTGTTGTCCGTCTGTCTGTCTGTCTGTCTGTCAAGACCCTTTATCTCACGAACGGGTGGGTAAAGGTATCAATCAGGTTGAAATTAATACCATATATTACAACGACGCAATCAAAAGATATGGCATTTTATGTCCTCATCTCCATACCTTTATGCAAAAAAGCAAAACCTACAGGGTACTTCCCGTTGACCTAAAATTATGAAATTTGGCAAGAAGCTAGGTCTCACAGTACAAATAATGGGAAAAGTCTGAAATCATTAAATATTACAACTTTTCTCACAACTAATGGTAACCAATTGTGGTGAGCTCCCGTTTCAAGAACATTCATATAAGAGAGGGTTGGTTGGTCGCGGAGGCGATTTTTGTTTTAGTTCTATTTTGAAAACGGGAACACTTACAAACTTGAAAATTGGTATGTTTATAGTGCATAAGCTGTAAAATAACAACAAATAATAAAATTTGGTCAAGCGCGTGTCGGACTCAAAAAATCTAGCACATTAACTTACTGAAATTTCAACTAATACAATTATGATTATGTGGTTGTACGGAGCCCTCGGTGCGCGAGTCCGACTTGCACTTGGCCGGTTTTTTTTTACTGGTCTCTATTTCTAACACAACATTCGCAACTAAGATAAAAAAATTGTGCGAAGTGAAATTTTATTTTTAAATTACAGCTTAGTAATAAAAGAGAAGTATTTTTGTTCAATCATTAAACAAATTTAAGTAGCAATATTTTTTTTTATTTTTGCGGCAAAATATGATTTTTACCGGCAATAAATAACATAGAAGCAGCAGCAACTGTTCCAAAAATAAATAGTATTTGCGAAGCAAAATACATATTTAAGCCGCAAAATTAATATTTAGGGGCCAGCCTCCACAAACGAAATCATGATTTTCTTTTTAATTTAGGTTTATTGTTACTCTTTTAGTTCTTTTATTTGTTTGTGTGAGGAAATAAACTAATTTTTAATTTTTATATAATTGCTGGTATTTTTTTGCTGCTTAACCTTCAATATTATTGTGCACGTTTTTTGCTGTAAAAACTTGAATGTTTTGCCACTCCTTTCATTAATAGCCATAATTAGTATAATTGCTACGTTCAGTTTTTGCCAAATATCTTACAAAAATACCAAGCATTGCTTAAAATTTAGTAATCTTCTGACACAACTAAAATAAAATCTGCCTTTTTTGTACGGTCAACAACTTGTCGGTAGAAACTTTTTCAACTCTATTACCATGCCATGAGGTTCAAAAGTGTTTCTACCGACGAGCGGCCGTGTGTACTTATTAAGAGGCTGACCCCTGTAGTGCTTGTGAGCTTTTTTTATATTGAAAATGGGCTTACTCTTGACCTCGATCTAGTCTTGAAGACAGAGATGAGGTCGACGATGGAACGAGCTTACCCAGAAGCCTATTCACTCGCGACTTGAATAGATTCGGATTATATGAACGCAGGCAGAGAATTCCACTCTTTAGCCGTGCGCATTATAAAAGATGTTTCAAAGCGCTTTGTGCGAATGTGCGGAATATCAACCAAGTATCGGTGATATCCTGCGGTGTGTCTGGACTCCCGATGGTAGAAGGGAGATGGTGGAATAAGCTCGTGGAGCTCTAGAGCACACTCTCCGAAGTACAATCTGTAGAAGACCGACAGACATGCAACTTTGCGACGGTGGGCCAGACTGTGAAACTTGGTTTTCACCAGCTTCTCATCACCAACGAGCTTCTTGGCTCTGCGATCTATCGAGTCAAGTGCGGCTAGCTGGTATTTGGCTGAGCCATCCCAAAGGTGACAGAAATTCTCCATGCACGATCGGACTTGGGCTTTATATAAAACTAGAAGCTCTCCAGGAGTGAAGTAACGCTTAACTTTATTGAGGATGCCCAGCTTTTTTGCCGCAGTTTGGGCTTTTGACTTAATGTTATCGCCGAAGTTCAGGTTTGCACACAACTTCATGCCAAGTAGCTCAATTCTGTCGGTAACTGGTACAGTTGTACCTCGAAAAGTAGAAGCCAGATTGAACGGACTCCTTTTGGCGGTGAACAGACACGCCTGCGTTTTGGTGGCGTTGAAACTTACCAGATTTTTGTCACCCCAGTCGGAGACAAGACTTAAGGTTGAGTTTATACGCTCTACCATGGCCTCTCTCAAAAAACGTATTTCGTCACTGCTGGCTTTTGCGCTTGACATATATCTCTCGACGACAGTACTGTCATCTAGCTGGCACTTAAGTGCCGATTGTAGTGCTCTTTCTGACTGATTATTATACAATAGTAAGTTTCAGAACTGATTAGCACTAAGACTTACATCATAGACTTGAAAACTTGACAGGGTTAATCTTAATACCAGTACGATAACAAATTTACCAAAAAGCAAGCTCAGTAAATGTGAGTGTGGTACCTCCCCACTAACAATGGAACACCTAACCTTCTGTCCCGCATGTCCCGACACATGTACGCGTGATGACCTTTTTAATGCCACAAATGACGCAGTAAATGTGGCAAAGTTCTGGGCTACAAAAATTTAAGTATTTGTGATTGATCGACTTAAAGAAACTTAACAAAATTGGCTTTCTAAATGATATGTGTTATCTACAGTCATTTATGTATACCGAAAAGAATACAAAAATCCACTTAGTTTAACCTAGCTATTAACGACATTTTGAGCAAATAAATAATTCAATTTCATTCTTTGCGCTAGTTTTTTATTCAACATCTTTTATTTCGTTATCTGGAGACATATTTCGGCGACCAATAATTGAATTTTTATTTGTGTTTGTCCTTTGTTTCAGATATTACAGACAATAAGCCCGCTGAAGTTGTGTTTGCAGAGGCAGACAACAATTAATTAAATATGTATTATATAACTCCTTAAGCTCAGGTCAATTTATTGTTTTCTGCAGAAAATTTTGCAAGGCCCTTAATTTGGTCTTCGTGATATTAATTAATTTGAAAGACTTGAGACTGTTTTCCACTATACCAGTTAAACGTGGTTCTGGTCCGACAAATTATCAATGTACATGAAAATACAAACAAGGTGGATAAAAGAAGCGAAATTTACTGTTTTAATATTTCTATACAACAAGTCTTTTCCCACAAAAAGACGCAGATATCAGTATTTATTTGTCGCCTCTTTGGCACAGGAGTAGACAGAGACCACTATCCTTGCAACTGCTACAATCTATCCATACTTCCCTCGCTTTATCCATTCTCATCAACCCTTTTATGAACGCTGGTCTGTTTAGGGTGGGTTCCTTTTGATTTAGCATGTATTCCGGTAGCCCCCATTACTAACCGTACCTTGACGCTATCGTTGATGTCTGCGTTTTTATTTTAGAAAAACAACTACTTTGATGACCGTTAAATAACTTTACACATCGCGTCAAAAATATTATATTTTTCAACCGGATCGATAGCTATCTGGGTGTCTCTTAATTGATACAGTCAAATTTATAACTTTTTTCACTGACAATAAAGTAGAATATTGGTGGGATAAATTGTCAAATTGGCAGTTAGCATCCAACCAATATCCTGCGACGAATATATTTAAGGTGCATCCTAATCAACTGCGTTTCTTTCAATATACATATTACGATAAAAAACTGAACAACTGTCCCATAGGAAAAACAAAAAAGGCTTAAAGAAAAAAAAATTAGACATCCAGTACAAATTATGCTATCTGCCAATAATACGAGTAGTTCAAGTATTTATTTTTTTGTTTTGCTTAGGGATAGTTATTATTTCCTATGTTATATAATAGTATTGTATCGACATATTGAAAATTGAGAGTAGATACCCTGGTAACGAATCGATACAGTGCAAAACGTACCTATAAGTAAGTTTAAATGTAAGAAAAAAGATCTACTATCTTTTAAATAAACTTAGTCTTACTTTTATAAATGTTTTGTAATAAATAAAGCTTTTAAACTTTAAAAACCCTTTTTCAATCCAAAAGTTAAAACGCTGTTGACCTCCCTTACTCGAAGCCACTCAATGAAAAAAATTTACCTCAGAAATAATTCCAAGGAAAAGCTTTTCAAAGTGTATGGACGGTAAAAGCAGATGTGGATTTCGTGACCAGAGATTTTCCCATAAAAAACTGCCAAAATTTTATAAATAATAACTAAATAAAAAACGATAATATCCAGATTAGCATCCGACATGTAATGTTTCAGTCAACCAGTACTTTTAATTTCATATGAAGCAGCCATTTAGGAGGCAATGGTTTTTCCTCAGTCACCTTTAATAAGTAAGTAGTGCCCTGCCACCAGAGATGTGCTAAGTAGCTAATCTGTGAGCTCAAAAAAAATTCCAACCAATAAGATTCCTCCATTTTCGAGCACACCTAGCTGAATTCAAGACTAATTCGGCATACATTGCTCGTTGAAGTAAGGATATAGCAATTAACATAACCAAACTTCCCAGCAATGTATGCCAAATTAGTCTTTGAATTCAGCTAGGTGTGATCGTGGCAAGCTAGCACGATGGAGTAATCCTGTTGTCTGGAATTTTACTTTCGAGCGGAGCGAGAAAGGTACAGTCAACGACAGGTCAAGCTTGACACTCGCAATGCGACTCTAGCCCGTACGTCTATAGAAATAAGAACGGTATCAAAGTCCATTGTGTCAGCATGAAGTGCTCTTGACTGTACCTATTGTATTCGTGTAAAAAAAATGTTCCATATCACATCTATATACAGGGTGTTAATTTAATTGCGTGCCATAGCTTAAGGGGTGCTTCAGTTACGATAAAGGAACACAAAAAAAATATAACTAAAAAATCCTACTGAAAAAAACTATAACTACATTGAAACTAAACTAACGCGGAGCACCGCGCTATCACCGAGCCAGCGCGTGGGAATCAGTGGATAAGGTAGGCACATACATAACTGAAACTCTTTTGCGCGCTTTTGATAGCGCGGTGCTCCGGGTCATTGCCCTCCGCGTTAGTTTTAGTTTCAATGGAGTAAATTTTTTTTAAGTAGGATTTTTTTAAATATTTTTTTTGAGTTTCTTTATCGTTACTGAACCACCCCCTAAGCTATGGCACGCAATCAAATTAACACCCTGTATATAAAAGAAGAAGAAGGTGACTGACTGACTGACTGACTGACGGACATATCAACGCGCAGCCCAAACCGCTGGATCTAGAAATTCCAAATTTGGCATGTAGGTTTCTTATGAGACCTAGGGGTGCACTAAGAAAGGGTTTTAACGAAATTCCACCCCTAAGGGGGTAAAATAGGGGATGAAAATTTGTATGAAAGTCCGTCAGTTTTGAAGTTAGGATCTTCAAAATTTGTATTTAGGCTGACGACTAAAAAATAATAATTACGTGTCTCAGGGTTTTTGAAAATTCGACACCCTTAAGGGTGAAAAGGGGGATGAAGTTAAAAATTCTTTATTTTTAAAGTAAAATCCACTTAATTTATTATTTAGGCATTAATGATGTAATTCTATGAAACGTTCATCACTGTTATTGAAATTCCACCCCAAATTCAACCCCTAAAAAAAAGCAAAATTGAAAATTTTGAGAAAAACCCACGACGGCTGTCATTCAAAAAATATTAAATAAAACTTTGGAAATTCCCCCGACTAAAAATAAATATTTTCACCTATCTATTCATATATTTTATAAGTCAAGAAAATCCGTCGGGGGCTGTCATTGCCATCTTTTCATAATTTATACATAACTGCAGCAAACAAAAGCTATTTTACAACTAGCTCGTATGCACTATTTATTTACGAAGATAAAGAATGGCAGCCCCGACGGATTTTCTTGGCTTATAAAATATATGAATAGATAGGTGAAAATATTTATTTTTAGTCGGGGGAATTTCCAAAGTTTTATTTAATATTTTTTGAATGACAGCCGTCGTGGGTTTTTCTCAAAATTTTCAATTTTGCTTTTTATTTTTAACTTTTTAGAGAATTCCAACTTTACTAGAGCGATTAAGAAGGAAGTTGCGCGAGTAAAGAATAATTATTACTACACAGCGCCCCCTGGTGAGTTGACTCCACAACTATAGTCTTAAAACTGTCACTGATAAATATGATACTGATAGATAAATCTTATACTGAAAACCGTATCTAAATCGGTCAAACCGTTTTGGAGATAAATGGGAACATTTGCGTAAATAAAAATTTATTATTACAGTGCCCCCTGGTTAGTTGGCGCAACAACTCTAATCTACAAACCATCATTGATAAATTATAAATCCATTACTGAAAACCGTATCTAAATCGGTTAAGCCGTTTTTAAGATAAAAGGCAACATAACTTTGCACACACAAACGAACAAACACACAACATCTCACCCTAAACGAATACACCTTCTCCGTTCCGTCGTGGGTAAAAAGGGAAATGGGGTGAAAAAGTCTAAAAACCAATATGGGTATCGTTGGTATGGTTTATCGGGTCGCTGATTACGAAAACTACAACAATTTTGAAATCCAACGTGGTGGACGTAAAATACCATCATTCCCTTGGGATGGGGTTGGGGTGCGATAGGGTTGAAATGTGAATATGGGTGTTGTTTGTATGGTTTATCGGGTCGCTGATTACGAAAACTACAACAATTTTAAAATCCAACGTGGTGGACGTGAAATACCATCATCCCCCTGGGGATGGAGTTGGGGTGCGATAGGTTTGAAATGTCTAAAAATCAATATGGGTGTCGGTTTGTATTGTTTATCGGGTCACTGATTACGGAAGCTACAACAACTTTGAAATCCAACGTGTTGGACGTGAAATACCATCATCCCCTGGGGATGGGGTTGGGGTGCGATAGGTTTGAAATGTCTAAAAATAAATATGGTTGTCGTTTCTATGTTAGGGATAGCGGTTAAATTGGCGTTAGGGGTAGGGATAGGGAGAGGTAGAGGTAGAGAGGTAGAGACGTAGAGAGGTATAGACGTAGAGACGTAGAGAGGTAGAGACGTAGAGACGTAGAGACGTAGAGACGTAGAGAGGTAGAGAGGTAAAGGTACAGGTACAGGTAAAGTACAGAGAGAGGGAGAAGGAGGGGAAGGGGGAGAGAGGGAGGGGGAGGGGGTGAAGGAGAGGGAGAGGGAGGGGGATAGGAAGGAGAGGGAGGGGGAGGGGGAGCGGAAGGGGAGAGAGGGAGAGGGTTTTAGTTTTTTCAATTACTTCTGCGAATTGGCTCTGTTTTGAAATATTACAAAAAGGTGTCTCTCATCTCTCTCTTTACATTTGTTAGGATACTGTTACTAAGTTCCTCTGTTCTGAGTAATTTATGAGTAACGTGTGTATATTATATAAAATTCAGCTGGATCTTGAATTATACTCATTGATTTGCGCAGGGTTAGTCCTGTTTTTCCTTAGTTTAAAATTACCCCGAAATGACGGGAAAATATCTCACTGCTTCGGAAAACTGGTAACAACATAAATACGAAATCCGCGCGAGCGAAGCCGCGGGCAACAGCTAGTACATACATCATAAAAAGCAAGTCTCCCAAAAATGACCCTCCGTCGGTCGGTCGGTCTGTCCGTCACGCTTTGGCCTAGCGCCTAAACAAATAATAATAAAGTTTTTTTTACTTTGCTCTCACACATGAAAAATATCGTTACAAAACTATAAGTAGGTAGAAGCTATTTTAAACAATTTCTATGGATAGTGTGAGAGCCTGTTGATCCTGTATGAAAGGTCCCCAGGCTCAATAGTCCGATTGACACCATATTTAAAATTTAAGACTTTTATGCAAATCCATCGAAGAATTCTGAGTTGTTTCTTACTGCTCTCTTTTTGAGGGTAGCTGTCATACAACGAAAATTAAAAAATTTAATTTGCGCAATAACTGCTCAAACGATCTTTATGAAACATTGCATGACCAAGACTCTGTATGCAAGGTCTCTTGCGGAAGTATCCATTTGTCTGTGGAAGTTCATATAAGGGGTGTTCCCGTACTACTAAAATGTAAAAATGTGTAGGTTTCATTGAGCTTAATTTTAATGTTCTAAAATTTTGATTCTAAATTGGTTATCTACCTGGCTGCATATTTCATTTAGTATTTTCACATAAGTCAAGTAGGTACAGGTAAGTTTCTATTTTCATATTATTTGTATCGAATTACAAACTTAAGTTTGCATTTGAAATTGATTCACTCTTTACTATCCGAATCCTCTATAATGCAGTAGAGCGTTCGGCTCTTGATCCGGAGCTTCTAGGTTCGATTCCCGATGGGGATACTGTTGAATGGGGATACTCTCGTATATCGCGAGACAGTAAGTGCAGTGCTGCTGTACCATTTATTTCAGCTTACAAGATAGCTATGGCTATCTATTACAGCTCTGGTGGTAAGCACCCAAATGCAGAACGGCCTACAATATCTACACGACAAGAAATCAATTACTAAGGTATGTTATGTTTTATATGGCTTGGGCTCCTAATAAGTTTTCTAAAAGTGGGGCCTTTGTATTTGCAAGACCCTCACAATTAACAAGAAGAGCGTCTGGCAACACTCGATTGTTATCTGAACAGCCAACATCAAAGATGAAAACGAACGTAAGAGCCAAGAATACTTCGCGAGTTCTGCGAACGACTCTTTTTAGCTCCGAACGAAGAAGTGGGTGTTATTTGTGTTTTAATATAGTAGGACTCTTAATAATCCACTGAAAAGAGGGGGGTGACCTTACAAACGGTCCGGAAAATCTAAATTTTTTAATATAAGTACTTATCTAGAGGTTGAAAATTGCATTTCTATTTGGAAATTCGATGAACTACTAAAGCTATTGAATTATGTATAATTACTATCATTAATTGTGTTTCAAAGCATGATTTGTAAACCAATTAACTAACACTATAGGTAATTAATTTACCCATGTAAAGGAATACTTGTAAACACGCTATTACTTCAGCGTTATTCAATTAAGCGTCTTTAATATTTACTTATCCTATACTATTAAACGAGCAATATTTGTATATATATATATGTCGTAGAGCGACTCTCATTTCGAATTTCCCGCGGTATTTTCAAAGACAAACGTTCATGCCAGCAGCACCCATGTAGTGGCCCAAGCACGGTGAAGCTACACCAAACGTCAAATTAGTACTGAATTTCCGTACCAGTGTAGATTGTCGATGTTGGACGATGATGTTGGTAATGATGGCTTTATTTAGATCGTGAGGTTGGTGCTACTACAACGAATGGCGCGTAAAGGGGCGTGGTTTGTGTCAGTTTAGCCAACACGTAGCAAAGTGAAGACGAGGCCGCCATTTTCAACAGCTCATTCTTGTTCGAGATTTTACCACGTTAAGTTCTAAAGTGATAGTTGGCCGCGAGATGAAGCCTGCAGCCGCTGGCGGGTGAGCCGTGGCAATTCTGCGATGACAGGAGCGACCCTTTAATGACAGCTAAGTGTTTATTGTCTTGTCTGTTTCTAAACTGTGATATTTTAGGTTATGATACGCGAATACCTTTTGTGATAGTAAAACACGGTGCACTGTGAGTTTGCTGTAGTTGAACATGTGAATAGAATCTTAGAATAAGCCTCCAACGTTTGGGGTTGACAGGATTGTGCCACTTAGTTAATTTTACATTAAAAAAGCAGGTGGCACAAGCAGTCCTGCACACCGCTGTGTTTACCGACGACGTGATTGAGGAGAATATCGTATGAGAGGTCAATGGCAAGTCAGGATGAATGATCGTTATGCAAGTAAGTTACACTCGATTGAATTAGGCGATTGTCAAAGATGTTATCGATGTCTGCTACAAATAGTTCGGCCAATATCGTGTTCTCTGCTATTCCTGATGACTATCCCTTGCCCACATAGTGCCATCCCTCTTCCACCCCAGTTCGTGTCATTGACATATATATGTGTATATATATTTGTAATCGGTTTCTCGAAAACGGCTCTAACGAATTCGATGAAATTTAGCATACGGGGGTTTTTGGGGGCAAAATAGGTCTCATGTCTGGGAAAATTCATTTTCCCGTGTTTTGAAAGTACCGCGTTTTAGACAAAAACCTAAGCGCCATCTGTTGGCGAGTAGCATAACTTGCTCACTCGATGGTATTTCAATGTTGAGGCGGCTATTATAGAGCGAAGCTAGGTCGACCAGGTACTACATACATAACAACAACAACGTTATTGGGAACATAAAGTGATTTTACATTTTACATACATACTCGTACGGTCAACCGCTTGTCGGTAGAAACTTTTTCAACTTTATTACCACGCCATAAGGTCTAAAAGTGTTTCTACTGATGTGTGGCCGTGTGTACATAACATCACGCCTATTTCCCGTCGGGGTAGGCAGAGACCACAGTCCTCCACCTACTACGATCTTGACATACAATAAAATATCTTTATTGCACACAGAAATAAAAAAAATTACAAAACAAAAAAAAAAAATACGGAGCACAATAGGCGGCCTTATTGCTAAAAAACAATTTCTTCCAGGCAACCTTGGCGTGCAGGAAACAAAATAATTGTAATACGGGGACGGTGCACAAAGATAAACCATAAACTGAATAAATATTAGGTACATACATAGTATTATAATAGACATACATATACCTACATAACAATATACTACATACTTATATACTACATACAATATAAATAAATAAATAAATAAATAAATAAATAAATAAATAAATAAATAAATAAATAAATAAATAAATAAATAAATAATAAATAAATAAATAAATAAATAAATAAATAAATAAATAAATAAATGAATAAACGAAATTCATTCATTGAATGAATGAATGAATGAATGAATGAATGAATGAATGAATGAATGAATGAATGAATGAATGAATTAATGAATGAATGAATGAATGAATGAATGAATGAATTAATGAATGAATGAATGAATGAATAAATGAATAAATGAATAAATGAATGAATGAATGAATGAATGAATAAATGAATAAATCTTTATTTATTCAGTTTATGGTTTATCTTTGTGCACCGTCCCCGTATTACAATTATACATACATAAAAAATACAACACATAAGCAAGTGGAAACAAAGAACAACAACCAATATCAGATCACGGGACGTGAAAGAGAAAATAAAATAAGGTACGCCAGAGAGTGAAAGGAGGTGAGCTCTTACATTCTTTTTGAATGTATCAAGTGAGGGAGCTTGCCTCAACGTGGTGGGCAGTGCGTTCCAGAGTCTTATAGCTCTTACTGTGAAGGAGTCGTGATAGAAATTTGTGGAATGGGAAGGTGAAGAGTGAGATAGGTCAAGAGAGGAACGGAGTGTACGGTCGACGTGAGAGGGATGGAACTGGAATCTTTCTTTGAGATAGGAGGGGGTAGTGGGTATGAATAAGACAGAATACAGATGGGAAAGGATATGACAATCTCTTCGACGGCGAATGGGCAGCCATTTTAACTTCATTTATACTTCCCTCGCTTCCTGTACTTTCATCAATCTTTTCATGCATGCTCGTCGGTTTAGGGTACTTTTTATCTGGCCTTTAATAAGAAGATCCTGAATTTGGTCCCGGTACGTTCGCCTAGGCCTTTCCATTCACTCTCGCCTGATAGATCTCTTTCGTCAATCTTCGTTCATTCATCCTCTCTTACTACATGACCAAACCATCTACCAGGTACTATTAATGTTAAATTCAATAACAGAACATGGTCTTTGTTACAAAGGTAAATAAAAATTCGGTCAAGTACGAGTCGGACATGCGCTTCAAGGGTTCCGTACCACTAAGGTAAAAATACCGTTTTAGTCTGGGACGCGCAGTCGCGCAGAAGTGTTAAATGCACGCGACTCCAACTCGAACTTGACCAGTTTTTATAATTTGTTGTTGTTACATAGCTTATACACTATACAGGGTGTTAATTTGATTGCGTGCCATAGCTCAGGGGGTGAGATCCGTATCAGAAACTGAACAACTTTTCCCAAGGAACATAGGTCGAAATACAAAAAACCTAATTTGACCTTCCATTCAAAATGCGCTGTCAGCTGATGTAGTTTCTATGGGAGGTCAAAAATTGATTTTCGTATTTCGACCTGTTCCTTGGGAAAAGTTGTTCAGTTATTGATACTGGTCCCGCCCCCGAGGTTTGGAACGCAATCAAATTAACACCCTGTATAAACACTGTTATTTTATATCCGATCCCCGGCAACAACGGCGAAGAGCGTGCAGTTGGCAACCCTGCCTCATCAGGTACCAAACAGCGACTTGTACAGTCAACAAAAAAATTGTTATTTTTTTTTACCACATCATGTTCCACGTAAGTACATAGTACATATATTAGTACCAATAAATAACCAGGGTTGCCTTACCTAAACCCGGTACTTTACGTTATGTGAACTCACTAAGTATCATGATTGAGCAAAGCAATCCTGTTGGTTTTGGTACTTCTTAATTAGTACTTTTGCATGCACTATGTGCTTACTCGGTATACGATTTAATAATAAAAAAAACGGTTTTTGTTGACTGTACAAAACATTCCGGGTTTCGCCCAGGCAACCCTGTTTTTTGAGGCTCACCATAGCATTGTGCAGCAGCTTAGATAGGTCGCTGTTTGATATCCGATGAGGTAGGGTTGCCAACTGTCCGTTCTTAGTCTACCTGCAAGACGCCCTTAGGCTTTACCTAACTATTCTTGTCAGGGTTGAGCCTTCCGCTCCCCAACTTTCGGTGAAAGTGTGAAAGAAGTACCAAAGAAACGTCTTCAGCGTAGAAAAAGTCAAGGCAGAGCGAACTTCGTCTCGTACCAGGGGAAACAAGTTGTTTTCTTGGGAAAATTGTACAGTTTCCTTGAATGAGCACGCCCGTTTATTTTATGTGCACCGTTTCTTACAACCTAATATTAATATGTGCGCTCGGCCTCGAAAATATTGGTGAAATGATCGAAACCTTTTCTAAAAGTTAAAAGTTGACGAAAAACAAGGGAAGCCACAGCAGTGGATTCTATTTCTAATGTTTTTAGGGTTCCGATACCAAAATGGTAAAAAAAAGGAACCCTTATGGTGCCGCTCTGTCTGTTCGTCTGTCTGTCACACCTCTATATCTCAGCAACCACTTATGCTATCAACCTGAAATTTGGAATAGTTTTAGAATATAGTTGCCCAACTTAATTGCACAAGAAAAATGGTAAAAAAAAGGAACCCTTATGGTGCCGCTCTGTCTGTCCGTCTGTCTGTCACACCTCTATATCTCAGCAACCACTTATGCTATCAACCTGAAATTTGGAATAGTTTTAGAATATAGTTGCCCAACTTAATTGCACAAGAAAAAATTTTGAAAAAAGTATGATTATTAATATAAAGGGGGCCAAAATAGGGGGGGCCAAATTTCAAATTGTCGCTACTAGGTCGAGTGGGGTATCATATGAAAGGGCTTTACTTGTACATTTTAAAATATATTTTTGTATTTTTTTAAATTTCTTAGTTTTAAAGTTATGATGAAAAATGTCAAGAAAAATACCATTCCCCCCCCCTTATCTCCGAAGTTTGAGTAAGGAAAAATCTGAATTAATTACAGTTGACAGAAGTTTATATAAACTTTACAGCAAAAATAAAACGATCTTTCTAAGTTGCACAGTTTTTCAGAAATCTGCAAAAAACCTTTACAAACAAATTTAGTTTTGCGGTTCTGAAAATGGACTTTATTGCTTCCAAAAATACTATAGGTATATCGGAACCCTCGGCGCGCGAGTCCGACTCGCACTTGACCGGTTTTTTTCTTATACTGGACTGTCCCACTGCAGGGTAAAGGCCTCCTCTTTTTCTTTCCAATTGTCACGGTCATGAGCCATGCCCTACAACCCCTTCATGAAGGCATCGAGGTCGTCTATCGTTTTTTAGGCCTAAGGAATATAAGCCAACTAAAATCCTGTTTACTAAAAGAACAGTCCGTTCTCGTGAATATTAAAAGGCAGTAAAAAGCGCCCCAGGTTAAGTTTTCTTCGACAACCTACGCGTGTCTAGACTCCAATCTGCATACTAAAAAATCTAGGGATGCGAGTCTCAGCAAAAAAAGCAGGTCATATAGTAAATTATTTATGGGGCAGGTACAGATTTTTTCTGGCAAAGGTCAAAAATTAAATTAATTACTTATTGTCTTAATTTTAAAAAGAATCATTCAAAAAAATATTACCAATAAACCTTGTTTGAAGAATTTGAAGTCAAGAAGTGATTTCAGTTTTGATAGTAAGTCCATAATTTTTTCTCCAGAATTATTTGTTTCCACAAATAGTTGAAATCTTGGTGAGAAAATAACAAACTTAGTTTATCTCTTTAGCCTTGAAAATCAATCGGATATATTCAGACAGCAAATAATATTAGGTCACAATCCCTACCCTACTGGTTAGTGACAAATAACAGAGGATTTAACTGTAGTGATAATTTCTCTTTTTTTATGTGACAACCGAGCAAATGAGCAGGTGGGCCACCTGATGGTAAGTGTTTATCACCGCCGATATAGCTCACTGTCTTATTAGTGGCATAAATTGACTCTAATAAGACAGCTGCAAATCACATTGCCCACCATGATAACTATTAATGGTGTGTCTCGTGTGCCAGTAATTTCTCTGGCTCCATTACCCTTTAAACCGAAACACAAGCATTGCAACTGCTACTTTATGGCAAAAATAGGCAGTTTGTTATTTAAGAATGATACCTATTACATTAATATAAAGCAATTTATCTAACACTCTGTATATCTTATTAAAAAATGTGAAAAGAGCTTCTAGACAACTAAAAGTGTGGATTTAGAACACAAAACTGAACAACTTTTTAGTATCAAAATAAGAACTTCCTAAGCTATGCTCTATGGAGATTGGAGAGCGATCTTTTTGTTTTCGTGTTACTGTCGCAGGCAAATTCGCTGATATACATAATCCCTTGGCATTTTATTAAATACCTAGATTTTTTTTTATTCGTCATTTTAAATAATGCCTCGGCATTTTACAAAACGGCGCGTCATTAGTTTCTGGCATTGAAGTAGCAGGGTAACCCGGGTAACCTAAACCAACTTACTCGGAATCGGGTAGGTTGGTTTACCTTCGCTAACGAACCTAAAATGCACCAGTGATATAAGCCCATTTACAATCTGCCGACGTCGTTTTACAATTAGCCGACCGTTTACAATTTGCCCGACGGTTGTAAACGGCGAATTATACGATTTGCCTAGGACATTACGACCATATTCGTAGAAAACGTTTTCAGTTGTATGGTCTGACTCCACAGTTTTCGTATTCTGAACCCCATGGTCCATTGTGACAGCTTTCGATGGACTGGATCATCCTTTATTACATTTACTTGCTTCAATTTTCTTCAAAGCACGAGCTATCGACACAAAATGCAACATGTCCGTATGGATTTAGGAGCCACTCCCGATTTTCAAGTGGTATTGGAAGCAAAGCAGCGGATTTTGTAGGACAATTAAAAGTAACATGAATGTAAATTTAAAATCGCTAATTTCATTTATCGAATATGCCCTAGCTCAGCCTAGCATGAAACGGTCGCTCTTCCGAACGACTACAGGCAGGTATAGTTATAATTTTTTACTGGAGATAAAAGGAAGACGCGATATAAAGATAATGGGTGGAACTCGGATCAGCACTTAACCCACATCGGCTAACGAGCAGTATCGTTACACTACCGGCACTGAAAAAAGGCAGGTATTTTGTAACAGTATTTTAGCTGCGCCACGTGTGGTGCCGGCAAAGAATAGTACCAACCTATACATACCCGTGGGTGTCGTAAGAGGCGACTATGGGTTATAAACTGGAGGATGAGCAGCAGCATCCCCCTGTGTATCTTACATCTTATTTACTGTGGTCACCTACAACCGCAGTCCATGGTGCCAGCCGTAACGCAAACAAGCGAGGTGACTATGAGCAAAAGCTAGAATTCTGGAGGGAGCTCCCTGTCCTGTAGTGGATGTTTCATGGCATGTTATGGTTATTTTAGCTGCAGAGATCATGGAGGTATCTTGTGATGGCTAAAGATAAGTTAAAACTACAAACCCACACTGTACTATCTTACCTCACTGACTAATTTACCTCATTTTACATACCTAATACGTCAGTTTGTTTCTTTTGTTACAGGCTTTTAAAAACCTCAATCTCAGGGTAATAGAGCGACCTGCTCTGAACTTTTTGTAGGTTTGAGAATAAATGGAGAGCACAACTCCTTTTGTAAAGCGGCAATACTTTTAATTAATTTAAATATTGGTCCTAAGTTGCTCTACTGTTTTAAAGTAAAACACTTATTTCATCCAGGCTAACCAAGTATCCAACCAGCTGAAAGCAAGTCTATTCAGCCATCCAGGTGTATTTCATTCATTTATTTCAATAGTGTAATAAATTATCGATCTTTGCTTGGGGTCATTTTGTAACAGAATTTGTGCTACAGAAAATTGATGTTAATTGGTCATAAAATATTGACGCATCGGACTTTTTGTAAAATTGAAGTTCGCTGGCGGTTATAAAGGCAATAATCCTAAAGTAGGTGATGATCATATGGTCTTGTGCGTAGCAGTAATAGTTGCGCATGAATGTGTAACGAGCGAAGCAGCGTAAGCCCGAGTTGTTGTTGACCACTGCCAAACGAAAAGTGGCCTTCTTTGGGCACTTGCAAAGAGGCTCCGCATTTTAATTCCTGCGGACAATTCTTAAAGGCAAGATAATGAGTAGAAGGCCACCAGGAAGGCCAAAACGGAAATCGTTCGATCGATGACATAAGGTACTGGACTGGACTATAGTACAACGAGTTGAAGAGGGTGGCTCCACGCCGCCACGAGTACCGACTGCTGACCTCCAAACTTCATTCACCCCATGATGATGATGAATGTCCCATTAAAACACTCAATTTGGATGGCAGAACTAGTTGTGCGTAGTAGTTGGTCTACTGGGAAGTTGTGTCCTCTTCGACAAAGATCCTTCGACGGTGACTCCATCTTCTCTGGTGAGAGCTCGTATGTGACTTGCAAATCCAATCTTCATTTTAAATATGAGATGACATGTCGGACAGTACAGTTCACTGCTATTATCGCAGCAGCTGTAGTTATTATCCGACCAAAACATAGATGTAATATGAGGCCAAGGTCGGCACAACGGCATTGATGAAAAAAGTGTGATCTAATTGGGTACCAGGTTCTACAGAACTTTCTTAAATCATAACTGCAGAAATGCATACCATTCTTTAGTTGCCCTAATGTATGGTGTGGTGTAGGTATGAGATCTGTGTAACTAATAGGCGTAACTTGGCAAGTATTTTAGTCTAAATTACAGCTGTGACCTCAGATGAAAAGAAATTAAGCGGCAATCTTATACCATTAACCAAAGATATTATTATGGTTAAAGTTAAAGGAAGTTTTTGAATCCAGCAGCGCAAGACCGTTTGTGAAACTGAGTTCACAGTAATTGGTCTTCTTCTGGCTATATTGATGACAAATAATGACAAATTATAGATTTACCTGCACGAACCAGAAGAGCAAGCGTGAAAAGAAATTAGCACTTTGGAGCCACATGTTTGAGAAAAAATCCAAACAGTTGTAAAACGAGCACAAATGTGCAACAGGAGGTAGTACTTTGACTGATATCAGTTTTTCAATGCAATGCCATTCTCATCAGAGAGGTTAAGTAAGCTTTTTTTTAAAAATAGAGCCCATAGGTATATAAAGTGATTAGGTACCCATAGGAGTACACAGTACCCATATTCCTTAACTTTAACAAAAAGACAGCCAATACTGTGCTGTGACATTACTTTTGCTCCTCACTGTATTAGATTGAACGTTATATACTTCCCTTTTCAACATGATATTGTGCAAACAGTACGTATAGGTACTTACTCGAATATTGCGGCTACGTTGGTTATCTACGCCAAATATCAGCTGGTGTGAGTGTGACGTGTCGCGAGTGCATTTCGTATACATTTGCTGTACAAAGTCGCGTCCCGAGCGAGTCTGTTATGCAAGGAAATGCTTTCTTTGTGCATGTGTGTCGTTGCATGTGTTTAACTCAGGGTTGTCACTTTAAAATATTTTAAGAAGATGTTAACTTTCTTCCTTCATGCAATCAGGAGCTAGTAGATTCTTACATTTCCTGATAGACATGATCATTCTTATGGATGACTCACTTAATTCAAATTGCATAACACTACATAAAAAAACCGGCCAAGTGCGAGTCGGACTCGCGCACCGAGGGTTCCATACCACCACATAATCATAATTGTATTAGTTGAAATTTCAGTAAGTTAATGTGCTAGATTTTTTGAGTCCGACTCTCGCTTGACCAAATTTTATTATTTGTTGTTATTTTGTAGCTTATGCACTATAAACATACCAATTTTCAAGTTTGTAAGTATTCCCGTTTTTAAAATAGAACTAAAACAAAAACCGCCTCGGCGACCATCCAACTTGACCCCTCTCTTATATGAATGTCCTTGAAACGGGAGCTCACCACAATTGGTTACCATTAGTTGTGAGAAAAGTTGTAATATTTAATGATTTCAGACTTTTCTCATTATTTGTACTGTGAGACCTAGCTTCTTGCCAAATTTCATAATTTTAGGTCAACGGGAAGAACCCTGTAGGTTTTGCATTTTTGACTAAATGTATGGAGATGAGGACATAAAATGCCATATCTTTTGATTGCGTCATTGTAAAAAATTTAAATTTTTAGATCTTGTGTGGTTCATGGATCTTAATATATGGTATTAATTTCAACCTGATACCTTTACCCGTTCATGAGATAAAGGGTCTTGACAGACAGACAGACAGACAGACGGACAACAAAGTGATCCTATAAGGGATCCGTTTTTAGGGTTCCGATACCAAAATGGTAAAAAAAAGGAACCCTTATGGTGCCGCTCTGTCTGTCTGTCTGTCTGTCTGTCCGTCTGTCTGTCACACCTCTATATCTCAGCAACCACTTACGCTATCGAGCTGAAATTTGGAATAGTTTTAGAATATAGTTGCCCAACTTAATTGCACATGAAATTTTTTTGAAAAAAGTATGATTATTAATGTAAAGGGGGCCAAAATAGGGGGGGCCAAATTTCAAATTGTCGCTACTAGGTCGAGTGGGGTATCATATGAAAGGGCTTTACTTGTACATTTTAAAATATATTTTTGTAAGTTTCTTAGTTTTCAAGTTATGATGAAAAATGTCAAAAAAAATACCATTCCCCCCCCCCCCCTTATCTCCGAAGTTTGAGTAAGGGAAAATCTGAATTAATTACAGTTGACAGAGGTTTATGTAAACTTTACAGCAAAAATAAAACGATCTTTCTAAGTTGCACAGTTTTTCAGAAATCTGCAAAAAACCTTTACAAACAAATTTAGTTTTGCGGTCCTGAAAATGGACTTTATTGCTTCCAAAAATACTATAGGTATATCGGAACCCTCGGCGCGCGAGTCCGACTCGCACTTGACCGGTTTTTTTTCTTTTGAGGTAAACCCTAAAAACAATAATTTTGATTGGATTTTTATTAAAATACGTTCATTCCCGTAAAAAAAAATCTTGAAAAAGATTTTTTTTTTTTTTCAGATATTGTTAATTTAAAGTTTCATAATTGTTCTAGTTTCATCGATGTTCTAGCAAAAAAATTACCCCTATCAAAAACCCGTGAAATTACAAAAAAAACTATTTTCTCAGTTTCGCTTATTCCGTTAACACGTAGTGGCTCTTCAATCCATACGAACTCTAATACGGATAATATTATCAGTTTATCAGTCTTAAGAATGCAATCAATCAGATCGCTTAAAATTTTAAGTGCAAATGACTGACTAATTACAAGCAGACCTTCGAAAAAAGCGGTTGTGTCTTTGTGCGTTTCCTTAATAAATAAAAAAATCTTTTTTAATTTTAACTCCACTGTAAATACATACCGGCACAAAAATATTTCAAGTTCTGGATATCCCAGCTTAAATCAATTTTTCTAAAAGCATTAATAGCTTTGGAGAAGGTAGAGATTTTAGGCAAGCACAGTCTATACAGCGTGAATTTATGGAAACGAGTTTCCCTTAATTGAAAAAAAATTTTCGGGGTCGATAACGTGACCACTTTACTATGACATCGAATAAAAAATGTTGCAAATGCAAAACCAATGAAAACTCACACTGTAAAGAAAAGAACTACCTCGGATTTTTCTGCTAATTCTATACTATATATATATATATATATATATATATATACAGAATGTAAGGGACGGTGTACCGAAAACTGAAAGGGCATGCTCAGTCAACGAAACTGAACAACTTTCCCAATGAAACATATGTTGGGAAATGTAAAAAAATTTTGACCTCTTCATACAAATTGCTCACTCTGGTCGAACAGTTTGTATGGAGAGGTTAATTATTTTTTTCATTTCCCAACATATGTTTCCTTGGGAAAGTTGTTCAGTTTCTTTGACTGAGCACGTCCTTTCAGTTTTCGGTACACCGCACCGTCCCTTACACCCTTTATTTGTAATCAGTTTCTCGAAAACGGCTATAACGATTTCGATGAAATTTAGTATACAGGGGTTTTTGGGGGCAAAAATCGATCTAGCTAGGTCTGGGAAAATTCGTTTTCACAAACTTTTTAAATATTTCTTAGCGTGTTTTAGTGCGTTCAAGAAACTTACAGCGCCATCTGTTATTGAGTAGCATAGCTTGCTCACGCGATGATATTTTAATTATACAGAGCATAGCTCGGTCGCCCAGGTACTAATAATAATGTTAGCAACCCTAAGGAAACAAAGAAGACATACGAATACAGTACCTGTTATCCTGAACTATCACCAAAGGCAAACAGCAATCTGCGTTCAAATAGCTATTTCAATTTCGTTTTGAGTCAAGGGAACGTCGTATCTCCAAAGCTAAAGCAAAGAATGGGCTTCCTTTGTCTACTTAAGTCACATTAGAAGTTAGTTATTCAAGAGCGAATTATTTTTTATCATTATTGGACGGGGAGAGAG
This sequence comes from Athrips mouffetella, assembly GCA_947532105.1. Lineage (NCBI taxonomy): Eukaryota > Metazoa > Arthropoda > Insecta > Lepidoptera > Gelechiidae > Athrips > Athrips mouffetella. Next base: position 8,544,825 of record OX383958.1, read on the forward strand.
CTCTAGTGGCCGAGTGGCACTTGCTTTTTCTTTCCAATCCGAATAGTGTAGGCAACGAAGCAGTTGACCCCAACATAAATTTCTCAGTCAGATTTTATTTGACAGGTGATAAAGAATCATGAATGAAATGTAAATTCAAAATATCAAAAAATAAAATCCATACATTTTTTGTAATTTTTGTATGGAAAAATTAAAAGTACCGATTTTTTAGGGTTCCGTACCTCAAAAGAAAAAAACGGAACCCTTATAGGATCACTTTGTTGTCCGTCTGTCTGTCTGTCTGTCTGTCTGTCTGTCTGTCTGTCTGTCTGTCTGTCTGTCTGTCTGTCAAGACCCTTTATCTCTCGAACGGGTAAAGGTATCAGGTTGAAATTAATACCATATATTAGGATCTATGAACCACACAAGATCTGAAAATTTCAATTTTTTACAACGACGCAATCAAAAGATATGGCATTTTATGTCCTCATCTCCATACATTTATTCAAAAATGAAAAACCTACAGGGTACTTCCCGTTGACCTAAAATTATGAAATTTGGCAAGAAGCTAGGTCTCACAGTACAAATAATGGGAAAAGTCTGAAATCATTAAATATTACAACTTTTCTCACAACTAATGGTAACCAATTGTGGTGAGCTCCCGTTTCAAGAACATTCATATAAGAGAGGGGTCAAGTTGGATGGTTGCTAAGGCGATTTTTGTTTTAGTTCTATTTAAAAACGGGAACACTTACAAACTTGAAAATTGGTATGTTTATAGGGCATAGGCTATAAAATAACAACAAATAATAAAATTTGGTCAAGCGCGTGTCGGACTCAAAAAATCTAGCACATTAACTTACTGAAATTTCAACTAATACAATTTTATTTATGTGGTGGTACGGAACCCTCAGTGCGCGAGTCCGACTCGCACTTGGCCGGTTTTTTTTATAGAATGTTTGTCTCATGTAGTGTAATACCCCAGCAAAGTTTCATCGACTGAGGACTTAATGCGGGGGTCTTCATACAACGATCCGCTTCGTTGCCTAGACTAGAAGTCAAGCAACGTTGGCCGTGGCCAGAACCCGGATGGGTGACTGCTAATGGTATAAGAACTAGAGCGTTTCCGTGCTTCGGAAGGCACGTCAAGCCGTTGGTCCCGGCTAAATTGTCAATTGACATTTGGTGGCTTGAAAATTCTGACAGACAGGTTGGCTACTAGCCTGGCAAATTACAGGATTGGGTCTAGTTCGCCCTCTGGGTTGCGGAGTGCCCTCGTCAAATCCCCTCGGTTAGGTAGCTGACTCCGAAGATTAGTCATTGGAGTCCTCTTGGACACTCATCACACCGTTAATAATAAAATGGATTTTCATACGTAACAATCCTGGCTGCCATTCTGGAAATACGTCGAATACTTTCAGTTTCAAAAGTTCATCTCAGAAAATCAACCGCCCTCATTGAAATAAACTTTTAATTTTGTATAAAATTATTTTCTATTGAAGATTCGTTTGGTTTCTTTGGATAAGATTAAAATAATAGATATTTTATTATTGGTAAGTATTTAATAACATTTTATAATATTTTATAGTACTTGTCATTTTAATACAAATAGCCGATCACTAATAGTATCGCTAGAAAGTTTGTCGTCTGTACAGGTACGAGTACGAGCACTAGCATTTGCTAGATACTGGGTGTAAATGCAAAAGCGTACGACAGCTCTAGTGTGTGCTCAGACCAAGAAACTGAACAAGTTTTCCAAAGAAACATGGGTCGAAATCGAAGAATTTATTTTGGCTTCTTTATACAAATACACCGGAGACTGTTGAAGGTGGGTGATCGTGGTAACTTCAACGATATTATCAAAACAAAAACGTTTGTCTAAAATATATTTTTTTTATTTTTTTTTTTATTTGGCAATCGTCAACCCATATTTGGGGACATTTCTGCCAGTGTCGTGTTGTAGAACATTGTTCAGTTTTTATAATTTCTTCACTTTTATAGAAGTTAAAAATATGGCGAACCGCCAGTGTCGTAAAGCGATAGTGGACTTTACGAAGGAAATGTCCATGACTTTTTGAGACAACACAAACTCATCAGATGCGCGTCCGTAGGAAATTTACTGCATAAAACACTATCTTTATTATCCACTAAATCACTACATACACAAAAAACAAGAATTTCAACCGAGCAGGCAAGAGCCCACGGCGAGTTCCCGCCAAAATACCCCCTAAAATACTTAGTTGAGACTTAACATAACTTTTGAGGCAAACGTTTTTGTTTTGGTAATATCGTTGAAATCACCACGATCACCCCCCTGGTTTGTATGGAAGCCGAAAAAAATTTTCGAGTTCGACCCATGTTTCTTTGAAAAAGTTGTTCAGTTTCGTAGTCTGAGCACATCCTTGAAGTGTCGCACGTTTTTGCATTTACACCCTGTATATTGAACGTTGTAGTATTCTCTCAACAATCAACCTACCTCGTCGCACAAATAACTCTGCCTATGTCATTGATGCGCTGGAGTCCAAAATGTAAGTATATTTTTCATATATTTTTAATTCTGCGCATCAAATGACATAGCTAGCCGGAGGCATTTTGTTTTGTACGACAATCCTTGTACCAATAATCTCCACAGGAGCTAAAGTCACACGTTATTCTGTGGTCAAACTTGACCTGGGTACCTAGACAAGTGGCTTTCTACAACCGCAAAGTAGAATTACAATGAAAATGTATGGGATTGACATTAGCTGTCACGCAAAATTTCGTTGGCTTATGTCAATTTCATACATGTTTATTCTATTCTACTGGCGTATACGATTCTAGAAAGCCTCTTGTCTCGAGGCCCTGCTTGCGACCTGCTCTTGACGACACACTTATTTTTGACGGGTGACAGCGGGAAACTCACCGCGTTTACGTTTCTCGAAAGTTGCTACCAGAGGGGAGGTAAACCACATTCCTATGTAATTCTCAGAGTTTAACGAGAAATCGTGTGGTGATCTGCAAGAAAAATCAAGTTAGTAAAGAAGTATCTTGCTGTACATATTTTATTGACAATTAAAAAATTACTATAGTAAAAAAAAACATCGTAACAAGACCAGGTATACATAAATAGAATGGGGGTCAAGTTATAAAAACAAAATATCCAAGATGTGTAAAAATTTTATACAGAATGTATGGAAAAAGTTTTTTGCAATTTCTGACTTTTTAGTGCGTTCTCCAACCTGGGTTGCTCCTCCATAGAAACTTTTCATCTGAGCCCAGAGACAAGTGGCTTTCTACTGTCGTAAACGCTAATAATGACACGCAACATTTCGCTAGCTGATGTCAATCTAATACATTTTCATTTTATTCTACTAGCCTTTTAATATAGTAGAGCTTATCTCTAGGCCAAGGAGACAGTATCGATTGGCATCAAGTAATTGTTTTTCGTTATAGGGCCATTTTCTGACTAACCATATTTTTAGAAACCTGTGAATGGGGACCAACATTTCACAGAAAATATCAGACAATTTTCGTGTCGCTGTGACGGTTAGGGTGCTATCCTATGTCAAAAACCTCCTGTTTTGGTAATTACTCCGATAAATCTGTGTGGGCATCTCTTTTCTCTATTTGTTTTCATGCATGAATTAACACCATGCCTTATTATCACATTGCGTGAGACCTGTGGTGGTATGGCATATGACACTCTGTTTCATGTATTCTATGGAACTAACGAACCAACTGCTTTAAAGGAATGGCTGGCGGGTTTGGTGTCGGAAACCAAGATCCTCTTAGAATCACTGAGCCAGCAAATGTAAGTAAGATAGGATCGTACACACGGCCACTCGTCGGTGGAAACACTTTGACCTTGAGCCGGTCTCTGGTTCCAACAAGGTTCCGGGTGTTTGTATTGTATCGTAGCACTGGATGGTTTTGTTTCTACATGCTCGTAGCCGTACGTTTCTACGAGTAGGTGCCTAAGCATTAACTTACTCTCTTGTACAGCTGAAGGCGTTGACGAAGTGGTAGAACAAAGTTAAGAAAAATGCGGTACATGTCGAGCCGAGGGTTACTAATACAAGTATCTGCTCTGGTCCCATTGGCTGAAATATTGTCAACTCTTAAATTGCAATACAGATCAAGTACAAAAAAGAAACAAAAATCGTTTATTCGTTGTTGGATATTAAAATCTCTTAATGGAGTAAAAAACTATAGAGTCCGTCATATACATATTCCGTATGAGCTAGTGAAGTGTATCACGTAACCCAGTCGCCTATACTAGTCGGTCAAAAAACTGAATTAAATTTAACAAAAATCAAGAAATCATTAAAAATCTAATGTTTTATTATAAACTTTGTTTGTGAAAGTGAAAATATATCTTTTTTTACTTGTGAATTGATGATTAATACTAAGAACGGAAGCGTAAATAATCCGTAATAGCTTTTTTATGCGTGATTTCAACACCTTTTTTCCCGAATGGTAAGTGTTTTCACCAGAAAAACTGTGGTAGTAACATTTATTAGTCCCATGTCACACATTTCTCAGAGAGAAAGATAAAAATTTTAAGTTTTTAGGATTTGATAAAAATCCATACATTTTAGTATGAAGGTCCCTCGCAAGAAAGTGATACGCTTATGGCTCCCTCCTTAGCAGAAAGTTCTGCTACTTAAACCTCCTTGCGTCAGGTAAACTACATCGCTTCAGAAACAAGTTGGCGCCATGGTGGGAAAAAAAACCGGTCAAGTGCGAGTTGGACTCGCGCGCCGAGGGTTCCGATATACTTTCAGTATTTTTGGAAACAATAAAGTCCATTTTTAGGACCGCAAAACTAAATTTGTTTGTAACGGTTTTTTGCAGATTTTTAAAAAACTGTGCAACTCAGAAAGATTGTTTTATATTTTGCTAAAATATTTACATAAACGTCTGTAACAAAACGACTGTATATTTTTTGAAATTTTTCATCATAACTTGAAAACTAAAAGTTGTTAAAAATACAAGAATATATTTTAGAATGTACAAGTAAAGCCCTTTCATATGATACCCCACTCGACCTAGTACCCATAATTTGAAATTTTGCCCGCCCTATTTGGGCCCCCTTTACATCAATAATCATATTTATTTCTTAATTCTTTTACATGCAATTAAGTTGGAAAATCATATTCTAAAACTATTCCAAATTTCAAGTCGATAGCATGAGTGGTTGCGATTACAGGACTTCACAGAGTGATTTTACAGTGTTCCCATCGGGATTCGAACCGGGAACCCAAACACTAGAACGCAGAGGCACCTAACAACCTATCAGTATCAGCGCTCCGCAGCGAATCATTTATCTAAGGATGTAAGCATATTATCTTCTGCAACAATCGTAATTTTTGTAGGCGACTACTTACTAAGCACGCCAGTAAATACGAGTGAGTATAACCAAGGATTTTTTTTAACTGTCTAGGCACTTCTGTAGCTCTAGTCCTTGTTCTCGCTAAGGTATTTTAAACCCAGTTGCTGAATTAGAGGAAAAATTATAAATTTTACACTCCCTTTTTACTGACGAGCATCTGACAAATGACAAATTGATAGGTTGCATAGGTTATAAACAAAAACAGACAGGGAAGTACCTACTACAAGGAGTTTTGTACACATTGAGAAAGAGATTGATCCATTTTTTCGTTTATTCCTACGGTTACCAACACATTTTGCAGCTATGTCAATAGCAATCAGCTAAAGCTGTCAGAATAAACATGTTTGTAAAACAATGTTAATCTTTTCGTCAAAGTATACTGTGGTTTTAGTGTCATGGCTGCAAAATAGATTGGTAACCAGTGGAATAAAAGAAAAAAAAACGGTCAAGTGCGAGTTGGACTCGCGCGCCGAGGGTTCTGATATACCTTTAGTATTTTTGGAAGCAATAAAGTCCATTTATAGGACCGCAAAACTAAATTTGTTTGTAAAGGTTTTTTTGCAGATTTCTATACTTATAATTGTGCAATTTAGAAAGATCATTTTATTTTTGCTGTAATATTTACATAAACGTCTATCGACTGTAATTAATTTAGTTTTCAACATTCACAAACTTCGGAGATAAGGGGGGGGGGGGGGAAGGGGGCGATTGTTTGTAGTTTTCGAGTTACAAATTATTTTATAAATTTAAAAAAAAAAATTGCCGAAGGAATTACTAAACATTTTTATTTTTTTTTTGTATCATGATGGCCTTGAACCTTACTTTCAAACATAAAATAATAAACCTCCTAACATTTCCACTTGTTACTCAAAACGTATGGAAAATAAAATTTTCGAACAATGGTGTTGTAAATTGTAAAATTTATAATTTTTTTTATTTATTATATCACATTTTATATTCTACACAACGTCATTACAGGATACAGTTCCTAATGCGACGATGTGCTATCTTTAAACCTAAATTAGGATTCAGGTTTCTCCCTAGTATCTTTTGTATGCCAATGTCAGCGAAAAATACTATTTTAAGTATCAAAATAGTCTCAAAATACACTATCAAGTAGTCACTCTTACGAAAAAAAAACCACTAAATTTTGAAGGCCCACCCTAATAAATAAAATAGAATGGTTGATATGCCAAAAATTTTACTAGACCTCTCTTAAAACTTCTACCGAAACACAATAGTGCGTACACTGCTGCTTTACGACAGAAACAGGCAAAAGGCGGTACTTTTCTAGACGGACTTTGTACAAAAGCCCTACCGCTATCATAATTTGCAGTAACACTCACCAAATCCATCACCATCGATTAAGACTATTTCCAACAGGTGCATATTTATTAGAGAGCACTGCCTTAAATCGGGATAATTTTCTTCCTCTATAAAAAAATATATGAATTTTTAAATCTTTTTCAGCAGAAAATTTTAAAAATTTATAAAATAATTTATTACTCGAAAACTACAAATAATTGCGCGACATACATGGGGGTGATTTGGATACCCCTTAGCATGAGGCATCGAAATTTTTCTTTTGAACGCCAATGTATATCAGATCCACATACATACTGTGATCAGTAAACGTGATATTTTGACGGAAATCATGGTATAATGGTTGGTGGAAAATATAGAACTTAGATTGCTATCTGATACCAATATCAGATACCAATCTGAGTTCTATATTTTCTTTAGCATAAACAACGTGTTAGGAAAATTGCGCAAAACGTCTCGGATGGAAGCTCTGGACATGAATTTGAACTTTTAAAAATTAGCACAGAATATTTTGCTTGTTCGTACAAATCGAGATCTTTAGGGGAGGCCTATGTCCAGCAGTGGATATCTTTCGGCTGATATGATGATCAAGCCAATTTGTATGAAAAAGCAACATTTTTTTGCTAATTTACAAAAGTCTTAGAACAAAAATTGTTTAGTTTCTAATTCAGAGTTACCACCCAAGAGATTTTGCGTAATTTACTCAACACCTGTAGCGACAAACCTCAACTCTTTGAGGTACAGTCAACGAAAGGTCAAGCTTGACACTCGCCGTGCCACTCTAGCACGTATGTCTATTGAAATAAGAGCGGTACAAAGTCCAATGTGTCACGCTTGATGTGCTCTTGACTGTACCTATACTTACCGAAGTATTTTACACAAAACCTAAGCCAGACTAATTAGTACCTGGCTCATTTGCACTACTAATTACCATCCCACACTCACCGTAATTCGCACGAGCCGATTTTAATGATGCCAGGTGTAGTCCCATTATTATTCGTTAGCAAAAGATTAATGGTTGGCGCTATGAGATAAAAATGCAAAATGGATTTTTAGCTCGACACGTCTGGAGGGACTAATTCGTTTTTAAACATCAGCTGTAATGACTACTTTTAAAATAAAGTAAAGAAGTAAAAAGAAACGGCCAAGTGCGTGTCAGACTTCGCACATTTAAGGTTCCCAGCCAGTGGCGTGTCGCCACTCAAGTTTTGTACCACGCATTTGACCGCAACAATGAAGTTGTTATGGCTTTTAATCAACAAGAAGCTTATAAATCGAAGCGATTGGCTCTTCCTCTATTATTTTTGTTTTCGCGTCACATTTTTTCTTAAAATTTCAACTCAAACAAAAACGGTGTTGAATATTGCGAGTCAACCATGAATCAACACTTATGGATATGGCAAGGTCAAACATCCTTAAACATATTCTCCCGTACATTTATGGTCAACTATCGGACATCGCTAACTTTCTCCAGAGCAAAAGTTTTCATGTCGTCCGTACCTGTAGTCCAGTGAAAGAAGAAAACTGTAAAAGAAAAATTAAGTGAAAAAGCATCCACTGCGGGACGAAGGAGAATTATTTTTCCATCTCTACAATGCCTTGCGGAGGGTCACTTCACACAAAATACAACAGAACCGCTTTTTTTTACATTTCGAACCGTAACCCATGTTTATTTGAAAAAAAAAAAGAATTTTTTGGTTACGTTTTTTTATCATTTGTAAAGGGACCTTACAACAACCTCAACCTACTCTTGATCTCAATACAACCGTGAGGAAATAGATGAGGTTGACAGTGAAGCGAGATCACCTAAAAGAAGCCCATTTACGGAAACCTGAGAAGTCAAGAATTCAGATGCAGGCAAGGAATTCCAATACTTTGCTTTGTGCATACTAAAATATGTTTCAAATCATAAACAACCGATTGTTATAAATAAAAACAGAACGCTCCTCCAAACTCACCAATTACCTATGAATAATAGTATCCAAAATACGATAATTCACAAACCTTTGTATTAGCTATTTGAATCTAGTAGTAGTAGGTAGTATATGCGTAAATGATTCATTGACCTGCATTTTCAGCGAATGATTATTGTCGGGGCTTCCACACAAAATAAGTCTTTATTGACTGAAGTATAAACCATGTTACGGAAGCCAAAACTTTTTAGGGTCTGATCAGTCGTGTCCAGGAGCTCAAACTTGTCATAGCGGAAGTTGTTAGTAGTTTCTGTTCTTTACATAAAATGGTCACGGTCTGGTATGAATTCTTATAAGTTTCTTTGAAGTTATAAAAGGGTAACTAAAGATGTTTCTGCTAAATTATCGGTTTGATCTCATCCAGTTATCATAAATGGCGAATAAGGGCCTTTAACCAGAAAATGAGCAGCAGCGCCCTTCTGCGTACGTACGAGTATCTTACACTCAATAGCACATTAGTAGAAACACTTTTAAACTTTATTCTATGGTAATAAAATTGAAAAAGTTTCTACTGATGTGAACGGCCAAGCCAAGTATTTTGACTAAGGTGTAGATTTTGTGAAGTTAGGGCTTGTAGAGTTAAGGGGCTGATAAGAGCTAAATTACCTTCCTTTCTAACAAAGGACAGAACAGAGCGGATTCGCGCCTTTTTACGTTATACGCAATTTTTTTTCCTTTTTCTCAAAATCTGTACCCATAATACTAATTATAAAACAGCTACATGATAATGCATGATATAATATTGAATAATGTGTAAAAGTTTTAGCATCATAGATTAATGTGTACTTAAGAAAAACCGGTCAAGTGCGATTTGGACTCGCGCGCCGAGGGTTCCGATATACCTTTAGTATTTTTGGAAGCAATAAAGTCAATTTTTAGGACAGCAAAACTAAATTTGTTTGTAAAGGTTTTTTGCAGATTTCTAAAAAACTGTGCAACTTAGAAAGATCGTTTTATTTTTGCTGTAATATTTTTATAAACTTTAGAGATAAAGGGGGGGGGGGGGACGGTATACTTTCTGACGTTTTCCATCATAACTTGAAAACTAAGATTTGTAAAAAAATACAAAAATATTTCTTAGAATGTACAAGTAAAGCCATTTCATATGATATCCCTATCGACCTAGTACCGATAATTTAAAATTTTGCCCCCACTATTTAGGCCCCCTTCATATTAATACCTAATCATATTTTTTTCTTAATTCTTTCACGTGCAATTAAGTAAGACAACCATAATCTAAAACTATTTAAAATTTCAAGTCGATAGCATGAGTGGTTGCTGAGATATACAGGTGTGACAGACAGACAGACAAAGCGGTACCATAACGGTTCCTTTTTTTACCATTTTGGTATAGGAACCCTAAAAAGGTTTAAAAGCAAAAAGCAGAGGTAACTTTGGATGTTTATATGGTGTATAAAATATATTTAATCGTGTTTCAGAGTCAGCCATCTTCTTGGAAAGATGCTTAGTTATCATATATTTTTTTTCGTGGGCATTTATACTCATAATTTTTCGTTAAAAAACTACACAAGTGAAGCATATTTAGCTCTTATCAGCCCCTTAAGGCGAGTAGAGTTAGAAACTTGGCTATTCATGAGATCCGATAACTTTTTGAAAAGGCGAGCTATATGGCTCGTCTAGTCCACATTTTACATGAAAATGTTTTTGGTGGGATTTCACTTCTTTTTAAAGTTTACTAAAAATCCTTATGTATGAGGTGTTTTTTATTTATATTTATTAACAAGGAGTCTCTATTGTAAAATTTTCAAAATCCCGTACAAACTTCCATCCCCTGGTTTAAGTGGTTGGGGCGTTAAAGTTTCAAGTTTTAGAATTGTTTTGTTGTTTTTGTACTAATACTAGCTTATATGTATACCAAATTTCAGCATTCTAGGACTTAGCGGAAATCCCATACAAACTACCAACCCCTGGTTTAAGGGGTTGGGGGGTGCAAGTTCCAAGTTTTACAATTTTTTTATTGTTTGTTTACTAATTCTTGCTTAAATGCCAAATTTCAGCATTCTAGGACTTTAGGAAGTACCCTAAGAATTTTGATAACCATCAGTGAGTCAGTGACGAAATCGGGGTTTTTAGATATAAATAAAATCTAAATTGTAAGAGCTATGGAACTGAAACTTAATATGTTTAATAAGTCCACTACATATTGACATCATAAAATCCTGTAACTTTTGTTTATCTGGCAAATCCAAACCCAAGTAATGAGGGTACAAATAAAAAAAAACCGGCCAAGTGCGAGTCGGACTCGCGCACTGAGGGTTCCGTACCACCACATAAACATAATTGTATTAGTTGAAATTTCAGTAAGTTAATGTGCTAGATTTTTTGAGTCCGACACGCGCTTGACCAAATTTTATTATTTGTTGTTATTTTACAGCCTATGCCCTATAAACATACCAATTTTCAAGTTTGTAAGTGTTCCCGTTTTTAAATAGAACTAAAACAAAAATCGCCTCAGCAACCATCCAACTTGACCCCTCTCTTATATGAATGTTCTTGAAACGGGAGCTCACCACAATTGGTTACCATTAGTTGTGAGAAAAGTTGTAATATTTAATGATTTCAGACTTTTCCCATTATTTGTACTGTGAGACCTAGCTTCTTGCCAAATTTCATAATTTTAGGTCAACGGGAAGTACCCTGTAGGTTTTTCATTTTTGAATAAATGTATGGAGATGAGGACATAAAATGCCATATCTTTTGATTGCGTCGTTGTAAAAAATTGAAATTTTCAGATCTTCTGTGGTTTATGGATCCTAATATATGGTATTAATTTCAACCTGATACCTTTACCCGTTCGTGAGATAAAGGGTCTTGACAGACAGACAGACAGACAGACAGACAGACAGACGGACAAAAAAGTTATCCTATAAGGGTTCCGTTTTTTTCTTTTGAGGTACGGAACCCTAAAACCGGTCAAGTGCGAGTTGGACTCGCGCGCCAAGGGTTCCTTGTATATTTGGAAGCAATAAAATCCATTTTTAGGACCGCAAAACTAAATTTGTTTGTAAAGGTTATTTGCAGATTTCTGAAAAACCGTGCAACTTAGAAAGATCGTTTTATTTTTGGTGTAATATTTACATAAACTTCTACCGATTGTAATTAATTCAGATTTTTCCTTTCACAAACTTCAGAGATATAAGGGGGGCGGAGAACGGTATTTTTTTGATATTTTTAGGGTTCCGTACCTCAAAAAAAAACGGAACCCTTATAAGTCTGTCTGTCTGTCTGTCAAGACCCTTTTTCTCACGATCAAGAAGAGATATCAGGTTGAAATTGATAACGAATATTAAAGTCTATGAACCACACAAGATCTGAAAATTTCAATTTTTTGCAACGACGCAATCAAAAGATATCGCTTTTTATGTCCTCATCTCCATACATTTATGCAAAAAAGCAAAACCTACAGGGTACTTCCCGTTAACCTAAAATTATGAAATTTGGCAAGAAGCTAGGTCTCACAGTACAAATAAAGGGAAAAGTCTAAAATCATTAAATATCAATCAATCAATCAATTTATTTGTGGAACACAGGTAAGTACAAGAAGAGATGTTTAACAATATTAAGTTCAGCTGTGACCTGCCATTAAGCATACAAATTATTTTATTTTAACAATTAAAAAATTATACAATCCCAAAAAATTAAATGAAACATATATAGTAAAATTAGATAAGTTCATCATTAAAATACTTAAACTTATGCAAAACATTGTCAAAATCCGTTAAAATGTAAATACAATAAAATGTCATAAAAAAAAAACAAAACAAAGAAAGTTCGTGCAAACATTGTCAAAAAATGTAGAATCAACACATCAACAATTTTTTTTCCCTTTTTTTATTCTATGGTAAATAATAAGGAAAAAAACAAATTGCTATAAGCCCGTCAGAATGTAAACAAGCGGAAAGTAGACAACGGAAAGGACAGTGTCATTGATGCTGTTGATTACGTAAAAAGCTCTTTTCCAGAAAATCCTTTACGCTGTAGTATGCCTCTTCAATGAAATATTTCAATTTTTCTCATAACTATAAAGGTGAGCTCCCGATTCAAGAGCTTTTCTATAAAAGAGGGGTCAAGTTGGATGGTCGCGAAGTTTTTAAAATCAAAGAGCAAATGCTTTTAGTATATCATATGGTAGATAGGTACGGAACCCTTAGGGCGCGAGTCTGACTCGCACTTGGCCGGTTTTTTTTTCATCATAACTTCAAATCTAATAGTCGTAAAAAAATACAAAAATATATTTTAGAATGTACAAGTAAAGCCCTTTCATATAATGCCCCACTTAAGCTAGTAGCGAAAATAATAAATTTGGCCCCCCCTATTTGGGCCCCCTTTACATTAATAATCATTTTTTTTATTCTTTCATGTGTAATTAAGTTGGGCAACCATATCCTAAAACCATTCCAAATTTCAAGCAATAAATAGCATAGCATGAGTGGTTGCTGAGATATTCAGGTGTGACAGACAGACGGACAGACAGACAAAGTCGCACCATAAGGATTCCTTTCTTTTAACCATTTTGGTATCGGAACCCTAAAAACGACGAAGCGCTTCGAGAAAAGGTAGGTAGTGCCCTTGCGCTTCGCTGGGCTCGTCTTGGCGTGCCCACAGATCACTCGTACTTAAGCCCGTAGTCACTCCACTAACCTTATTTTTAAAGATACACACTTAAGGAACTGATACCTACACGGTAAGTGGAAAAATGTAGATAGAGTGAAAGTTTGTATGTGAAGGTAGCGAAGTATTGCTTTTCTAAGGGGAGGCGCGTTGTAGTAGCGTAGGTAGTTACGGTTACAAAACCATGTGTAATCCGCGGCAAGCACATTTTTGGGCAACAATCTGGATCTAAGTGTTAAATAGTTTGTCTAACCATAATGTGATTGTTATCTGTTGTGTTCGTCTTTTCAATAAATAAATAAATAAGTAACTCCGATGCCGACCGTTAATAATGTGAAAGAGCGAGAAAGGCATACGAATTGTTCATTGGCTACCCGCATATAAGCAGTTTGCCATTACTTGTAAGAGGCTTAGCGTAGCAAATAGCTCATATTACATTACTTATGCGAATGCAATAGTATTTTTCTGATACTACTTACATATTATAATGCTACATATCATCCGAGTTTTCTAATAATGTAAGAAATAACATAATAAAACCGGCCTACCTGTTACCCTGTTTGGTCACTATTCATTATTCATTATAATATAACTTTAAAAGCGGTGGTATCTTTTCTATCTCTACAAAGTATTTTTTTGGAAACTTGACATCCATGGAAAGAAAGTAGTAAAAAAATACATGATCTGTAAAAATTTCAACTGTCTACCTATTACCTACGGTTTATGAGATACAAATACGCTGACAGACAGACAGACATCGAGGGAATATTCATAGGGTCCCATTTTTCACCCTTTGGGTACGGAACCCTAAAATTTGATCTCCTATACAAAACTCAGTATCAGCAGAGTTTGGATGTCGATTTTTCTTTAACATTTGGAACTACAATCCCTGGGTAAAGTGGTTCAGTTTCATAGGCAGATTCACATCCTTTTTTCTTTTTATTACACCCTGTATATCTCTTCAATTTCACACATTTTGTCTTCACGGCCGTTTGTCTATTGCGTCCACTGCACTGAACCTCCTAGTTTTTGCCCCTTCCCTCGTAAATAACCACCCGTGGCCAGTAAATCGTGGGCCTCGATTTAGTGCGCCGCCACTCGGCCACTGACTTGACCGCTTAAATAAAATATGCCTGTGAAATGGACTAGACAAGTAGGGTAAGTGACCTTTTAGGGTTTTCAAATGTATAGTCAAAAGCACGTCAAGCTTGACACAATGGATTTCTCTCGTTTTTAAAAGCTTTTATTTAGTTTAACCTGTCGCGGTGTCTGTCTGTCTGTAACCAAATTTTGCAAGCTAGTTTTGACCCACTTCCAGGTTGGAGTTGGAGCTGGTCTGGTGATGGAGACGAAAAGTGGCCATAGAAATACGAGAAAGTACCGCGTTTCAGAAATCCTGCAGGGCCATCTGTTGGTGGGCAGCATGCTTTGCTCACCTAGTAATAAAGGGTGTAAGGAACGGTGTACCGAAACCAAAAAGAGCCTGTTCAGTCAACGAAACTTTCCCAAAGAAACATTTTTGGAAAATAAAAAAAAAAATATCCTCTCCATACAAATTGCTTACTTTGATCGAACAGTTTCTAGGGTAAAGTTGTTCAGTTTCATGAGCAGATTCATACCCTTCAGTATTATAACAACACGTTGTAATACCTAACAAAGTGATAATATTTCTTGATTTCAAATTTTACCTACTATGGTATCGCTACGAACAAATAATAAGTTTGGAAGCGTAATTGCGTGGGTATGGTATAGTATGGTAGCTCCGCAAAATATTTTGCCCCAATTCTAACTGTGCACGGGGCCGATCTTACTATATAGATGGTGTAGTTTATAATAGCAGGTGTTTTTTACATTTTGGTGGAATCGTACAATGAAATGAAACAGCTATATTCTGTGTGTCATAACTGATACAGTGTTGGTTGCGTACAGTTGGTCGCACGTCAGTGGTAGCATTATTCTCTTGAGTGGGTCTGGTTTCTCTAGGGTTTGCTTAGTACTGGTTTTGTTACCACGTATATACAGCTCGTGTACTATTGTAAAAGTTGTCTGAGTGCAGCATCTAATTTCGATACTGGCAGAATCAATTAGAATAAAAAAGTTTTAACAAAAACTACACACCTTCAAAGTATTTCGAGGCTTCTATTAGCACTAAAAAGTATAAAATAACCATAGCCGTTAATAACCAGTAACTTAGTGAAGTAATAGAAAATAACCATGCCTGTTATTTATTTCTATTATTAATTTATAGGTACATTACAACAGTTAATTTTGGAGTCGGTGCCAGCCAAGAAGTTGTAGTGCTGGCAACAGTATCTAATCTGGTGTCTTTTATTACAGAAGACGTTGAACTGCTTTTTTATTTACATTCGAGGGGTCCCATATTAAATTGTCAATGGTTAAGATTTGATGAAAAGTAGGCCCGAGAAGGAAAATTAAAACTTGTCGTAATTTGGTAACGGCATACCTACAGCTTACTTACTGCAGTTGATAGTTGGCTAGTAGCATAATATACTTTAATTGGTTTTGCGACTAAGCTGGCACCGATTCCAAAATGAACTGTTGTAATGTACCTATAAATTAATAATAGAAATAAATAATAGGCTTGGTTATTTTCTATTACTTCACTAAGTTACTGGTTATTAACGGCTATGGTTATTTTATACTTTTTAGTGCTAATAGAAACCTTGAAATACTTTGAAGGAGGTGTGTAGTTTTTGTTAAAACTTTTTTATTTTACTAGTTTTAGTGTTAAGCAAACACCATTAGGTACAG
The DNA here is from genome assembly GCA_947532105.1 of Athrips mouffetella. NCBI lineage: Eukaryota > Metazoa > Arthropoda > Insecta > Lepidoptera > Gelechiidae > Athrips > Athrips mouffetella. Next base: position 8,560,875 of record OX383958.1, read on the forward strand.
GCACCAAAAGGTACTTGGTAACCCTGACTGATCTAAATCAATGACCTGATGATTACTTCTTAAGAGTCGTTAGGACAAATTACTGAATGGCCTTCCGAACCACAAATGACGTAGTGTTGTCATATCATTACAACACGATGTCACTAAAAAAGTTCGAGCATTTCACGGATAAAATCTATGAAATTGATGATGGTCAGAAATAAGTAACCAAATTATAGATAGGTACGCACTTCGGTAGAAACAATTTGACCTTGAGCGGGTCTCTGGTTTTAGGCGTTTGTAACGTAGTCACAGAATATCCTATACTATTTAACGAGCAATATTTGTAATCGGTTTCTTGAAAACGACTCTAACGATTTCGATGAAATTCACCATACGGAGCTTTTCGGGGACAAAGAATCGATCTAGTTAGGTCTTATGTCTAGGAAAATTAGTTTTCCCCGTGTTTTAGGCATTTTTATTACATTAACTTACAGTGCCATCTGTTGGCGGGTAGCATAGCTTGCTCACCCGATGATATTTTAATGTTGAGGCGGCCATTATAAAGCGAACCTCGGTCATCCAGGTACTATAATAGAAAACGAGTTCGGCGTAGCGCTGGTTCGGCTGGCTTCAGGTTACACTGGTTTTGTCTCTACGTGTACGCTGCCGTGCGTTCCATGGCATCTCTAAGATGTTCATACGCTGCCGTGCGTTCTATGGCATCTCTAAGATGTACAATTTCCTGTGTAGAGTTTTCACCTGAAAGATTTTGGGTTATTTATCTAACCTGTTGTTTTTGAAACACGTAGGTAATACGTGCCTATAAAATTTGAGTGTTGCTTTCGATTTCCCTGGGATCCCATAATAAGATCCTGATTGGACCATGGGACAACTTCGGAAGTATGTTTTGTCGGATAAAATTTTGAAAATCGTTCTACAATTTGACTGAACTGTTGTACCACTAGCGGTCACCCATCGAGGTGCTGACTACACCACGGCTAACGTTATTTAATTTTCGAGATCGCAAAGAAAGACCAACTTCCACTTGGCCACAAACGCTTCAAACTATCGATCAATATGTGACTAAAATTTTTAAGAATTATCCACCAACTCCTAACCGTTAAGGAGTTGTACCGTCCATCATCAGACCATCAACATGATATGATGAATACCAGACGCAAATACTTGTGTAGCTTTAAAAATATATGAAAAATGTTATATGTGCCTATAAAATTTGAGGGTTGCCCTCGTTTTCCCTAAGATCCCATCATCATATCCTGACTTGGTGACAATGGGACCACCTCTGGAGTACCCTTTCGGATAAAAAAAGAATTTTTCAAATCGGTTCACAACTGACGAAGTAATCGGCGGACATACATAAAAAAAAATACATACAGTGGAACATAGAACCTCCTCCTTTTTTGAAGTCGGCTAAAAATACAGGCATTCCCCGTGGTACACCCGCTTTGTTCACCTGGGTGTACCACGGTAGATTTTTTTTCTCCTGTGGAACACCTGATAGCTTTTGAAATAAAACTAATTCAAAGATGAATATGGCTCTAAGCAAGGAGTAACTCCTTGGCTCTAAGTTTATCCAACAAAAAAATAACACCCTGTGTATCTAGTTTGTCATTTTCTTTTACAAAATTACCTTTGGTTATAACCTTAGTGGTTTAAGCTTCTGATTTATTGTATCCATCAGTTTTTAATTAAGTTAAATATCAGGTGTTTTAAAATAAGCAATCTAGATAAATTATAGAATATTTAGTCTAGACACCGTCTAGACCAAGGGCTTTTATCCTAAGGAGTGTCATAATTTCCCAAACTCTACATGAAATGTAGCAGAGACAAAGGAATTCCTATGAGACACATTTTACGCAAATAATACATTGTAAATATTGTTTTAGGTACATTTTCTCTTGATATTCATCGTATATCTCAGTATCATTTTTATCAGTTTTAATCAATTTTAAAGAACAAAAAAGCATGATACAAGAATGCACACAGGGTATACCGGGTATTTTATTAATAAAAAATATACTTATTAGTGTACTATACAGCGTAAATTTTCATTGGTTTTGCTCCCGCAGCCCAGTGATTCAACTCAGTAACTTTCCCGAAGAAAGTACAAAATTAGTGTACTATACAGCGTAAATTTTCATTGGTTTTGCTCCCGCAGCCCAGTGATTCAACTCAGTAACTTTCCCGAAGAAAGTACAAAATGAACAGATCAAGTGACCACTTTACTACAGGTAGACTTGAAAAATATTCAGTAACTTTCCCGAATAAAGTACAAAATGAACAGATCAAGTGACCACTTTACTATAGGTAGAATTGAAAAATATTCAGTAACTTTCCCGAAGAAAGTACAAAATGAACAGATCAAGTGACCAGTATAGGTAGAGTTGAAAAATATTCAGTAACTTTCCCGAAGAAAGTACAAAATGAACAGATCAAGTGACCACTTTACTATAGGTAGAGTTGAAAAATATTCAGTAACTTTCCCGAAGAAAGTACAAAATGAACAGATCAAGTGACCACTTTACTATAGGTAGAGTTGAAAAATATTCAGTAACTTTCCCGAAGAAAGTACAAAATGAACAGATCAAGTGACCACTTTACTATAGGTAGAGTTGAAAAATATTCAGTAACTTTCCCGAAGAAAGTACAAAATGAACAGATCAAGTGACCACTTTACTATAGGTAGAGTTGAAAAATATTCAGTAACTTTCCCGAAGAAAGTACAAAATGAACAGATCAAGTGACCACTTTACTATAGGTAGAGTTGAAAAATATTCAGTAACTTTCCCGAGGAAAGTACAAAATGAACAGAACAAGTGACCACTTTACTATAGGTAGAGTTGAAAAATATTCAGTAACTTTCCCGAAGACAGTTTAAATGAACAGATCAAGTGACCACTTTACTATGGGTAGAGTTGAAAATATTCAGTAACTTTTCCGAAGAAAGTACAAAATGAACAGATCAAGTGACCACTTTACTATAGGTAGAGTTGAAAAATATTCAGTAACTTTCCCGAAGAAAGTACAAAATGAACAGATCAAGTGACCACTTTACTATGGGTAGAGTTGAAAAATATTCAAGTTAAAAAAAAAAATTTCTTTGGGAAAGTAGAGTCATTGGGCTTCGGGAACAAAACCGATTAAAATAATTTGAATAAGGATGAATACTTCCAACTAAGACCCTGTCCAGAAAGGGCGAATTCGCCGCGAATTGATACGCGCGAGTTTCTACGCGCGTCGCGTCGGCGAGGTACTGGGTGTCAATACATTGCGTCCACAAGCATCGCGCGAATTTTCTCGGCTCGCGCGAGGCTCGCGCGAGTCGAGATACTAGGACCGCCTTGTTTGCGTCCAGATGAACACGCGAAACACGCGCGAGTAAATCGCGGCGAATTCGCCCTTTCTGGACAGGGTCTTAATGACTGTAGTTTTGCTGTCAACTGTCAACTGAATGACAACTAGATGGCGCTACAAATAAGCTGGAAAATTATAAATTCCACTAACAAGCTGAGGAGTGGAACCTCCCTGTCGATTTTTTCCCGAAAATTTTACCTAATCTAGATCTTTTCAAGGCTAGACTCTAGCTAGAGTGATCTTAGACCCTATCCATCGTCACGTTACTTACCACCAGGTGAGATTGGAGTCAAATGCTTTTCTATTATGCCCATCCATAAAAAAAATTGTCTTCCTTTGAGCTACCTCTAAATTAGCGAGTCAAGTCAAGTCAAAATCGTTTATTCATTGTTGGATATTAAACGCTTCACCATCTGCCACGTAGAGTGATACGGATCTCGCTAAAACGCCTGCCTTACGTGTTTCCTTCGCGTTACTGTTACGAAACTCACTTTGCTATCATGAAACACAGCTTGTACCGATCCAAATGCGTCGTATTTAGAACTCTCATTCCCTACATTATTAGTTCACTTAGATCGTCTTATTGGACGAAGCACATCGCAGTAATTAAGGCACATTAATAGAGAACTATCGAATGCCTCCCCGTCGGTATTCCGTTATTGCGGCTCACGGCTGCTGATCGTTCTACCATACGGAATGTTATAGAATACGACCTTCGTAGAATGTTCGCGATTCTGGCGATGTTATGCTCATTGCCACCTTTCTTGTTGATAGGAGGTATGGTATATCACACACGGAGCCTTAAATGATTGGTGTAAGGGGCAAGTTGGTGAAATCTGACAAAGATATCCCGACATAGGACATTCCAGTTCTAAAAGCTTTGAACCGGTTTAGTTAACCAGAGATAATACTCACTTATAATTTAATTTATTCAATTAAGTTCATTACGACGTTAGTAATAATGATGACATTAGTCTCTTGTAGGGGTCAATAAAAATATAAACATCTCGTTATGTGATGTACTAAATTGGCGCATCAATTTATTTATTAATTTTGGATAAACCAAGCCTCATTTCGATGAGCAAACTCTGCTTTAATTAAAATTTAAAGCTAAGTAATGGTTGCACATACCAAAATATTTGGAACGATCGAATTTTACAAGATTTTATTTAATGATGGCAATTTATGTCAAAAACTTAATCAAATCTCCAAATTAAATAATTAAAATGGTCCTTAGAACCTAAGGCCAATGATATACGAAAATTATATCAAACTTGCCACAGTAGCTTAACTGACGAAGATATCAAGATTGAGTTGAGACAAAGCCCCCCAAAAAAAACTTGCAACATAAATCTCAGTGGCTCCACTTCTTATATCCATCCTTAGGTCTTATGGACCAATCCTGCCAGAGAACACCTTCGGTTCACGACGAGCCGTATTCTTCATCTTTATGTCGCGTTCAGATGCAACTGACTACTTCCATAAGCTCTTTCTTCTCTTTTTCGTCCACTCTGTCCATTGGAGTGAATATTTTATGGGATAATGAAGATCTTTTTACTTATGGGCGATTGACTGTAACAGACTAAAATAAAAACACAACTTAATAATACCAAAATCAAGAAATCGTTCAACTAAAGAGAAATGAACTGAATTTGGACATTTTGTGGGTTAACTCCTACTGATCGATACGATAATTATTTAAGCTTCGTACCAAATCTGCTCGTACGTTTAACTTTAAAAGCATCGTTTAAACATTAATTTGTTTTGAAAGCCGCAAGTTTGCCGAGTGTTTCAGATTCGAAAGTTATTGATGAGGCAGTGTAAACGAACCCCAATCTCAGTTTTTAATTCAAATATTTATTACGATTCAACTTTAGGTCGCAAGATTCTATAAACAAGAAAGATGACGAGTAAATAATTTCTTAAGCTGGCTGAAAGTAGGTACTACAGTATCTTGAAATGACTTGTGGAGTTTCTCTACCAAGTATCTACGAGTACATACCTCGAAATTTTCGAAATTCTATAAGTTAATGTAAGTTTCACATAAATTTTAAATAATGTCCGATCCTGCATGGAGAATTTCTGTTATCTTCGGAATGGCTCAACCAAATATCAACTAGCTGCACTTGACTCGACAGATCGCAGAGCCAAGCAAGAAGCTCATTGGTGATGAGATGCTGGTGAAAACCAACTATCACAGTCTGGCCCACCGTCGCAAGGTTGCGTGTCTGTCGGTCTTTTGCAGATTGTACTTCAGAGAGTGTGCTCATACAAGAGCTCCATGAGCTTATTCCCTTTTGCCATCGGGAGTCTTATTCCACCATCCCCCTTCTAGCATCGGGAGTCCAGACGCACCGCAGGATATCACCCACTCTTCGTTGATATTCCACACATTCGTTCAAAGCGCTTTAAAACATCTTTTATTATGCGCACTGCTAATGAGTGGAATTCTCTGCCTGCGTCTGTGTTCTCAATTTAATATTTATATATTCTTTATTGCACAAATTCACATACAGAAAGTTACATACAAAAGGACATTTACAAGGACAAAGGACAACCAGAAAATAAATAAATAAATAAATATAAATATCGCCTATTTGAAAAGCCATACGATTAAATAATAAATATAACCAGAATCTATTCAAGTCGCGAGTGAATAAGCTTCTTATGGGCAAGCGCGTCCCATCGTCGACCTCATCTCTGTGCAAAAGACTAGATCGAGGTCAAGAGTAAGCCAATTGAATATAAAAAAGACATTTCGAACTCGGAGTGTTGGCTTGTTAGAAACATATGACTGTAAATTCAACAAAGATGCGAATCATGGATAAGTTAAGACACATATAAAGAGTAGCTTGAAAGTTGGCTATTACTGAAAAAAATTGTGAGAGTTATGATGAGTTTGGTAATGAGTAGAATGTGGATGGAAGGAGAACGCGGGGTAGGCAGGAAGAAAAGATGGATGGACTGTGTGAAAGATGATACGAGAAAGAAAGAAGTGAATGTTAAGATGAAAGAGACACGGAAATGAACATGTTGGGCTGCCGCGTTTTCCAAAATTTTCGCAGGTATGTCACTACACTTAAAGTCACTGTTCACGCTACGCGACAATAATCACCCAAGCGATATACATCACTCAGGCGATATTGATCACTTGCTCTTGCAATTGCAGATGCACCCTGCTGCTGTTGACCTTTTATATCAGGAATGTTTACAGGAATAGTATCACTTTTTCCGCAAATTTTATCCGTGATCCGGAGAGTCAGGTCACTGTTTTATCGCTTGCATGTCGATTGCTTGGACAGACCTAAAACGCAAACGATATTTGTAGCTTGTATGCGTTCGACAAATACCGCCGCTGTGGACAGCTTATTTTAGAAGTTTTTATTTGTGGTCAGGAGTCTATAGATAGTTACGTCACTGTTTTATTGCTTGCATGCCTCGGTTATATAATTGTAATATCATTGCTTGCATGTCGATTGCGTGTAGACAGATCTAGAATGCAAACGATATTTTTGTAGCTTGAATGCATCTGACAAATAACACCGCTTTGGACACCTGCTCTTAGAGGTTTTGTCGAAAGACGCGTAAACAGCTTTCCAGCCTATAGTGAGGCGGCCAATGTCTAATAAACATTTCAAATTTATCAAGTACGAGTAGAGTAATTTCTTCAAAGCGTCACATTGAAGTGAACTAGACAAGTACCTATATGTAAGGGTCCGCGCAGACAGACCGGCAAAATGCTCGAGCCCAGCAGCGGCAGTTTCTCAGGGTTGCCTGCCATTTAGCAATAATTCAACACTGGGACGTGCGTGCGTATATGTGATAGACTGGGATATTTTAATTAAATGCACTTTTGGCGGAAGAGCAAGAAACAGAATTATCCATAAATTTAAACAAAAAAATATCAGAATTTTCAATACGATGAAGGAGACCCGACAGGAGAGTTATATTTTCGGAGAAATTCTCTAACCTTTTCCAATAATTTACCATTCAAAAATGTTAATTTATATTTTTTTGTGATACGAAAAAGAAATTAAAACTACGAAAAATTTCAATTACGAATATGAATTTACGAAAAAAGTGTGATTCGGTCTTAACAATTTACAAATTACACCTTTTCGAGTTAATTAAAAATTGTAAAAATGCTATATTTAGCCCAAAAAATGTCAAGCAGGTAACACTGCGACCTTGCATCCAAGCAGTTGCTCGCGCATGCTCGAGCATGCTTGAACAGCCGCCGCGAGCAGTTTTTACGCCTCAGGCAATTTTGCATTTTATTTATTTTGCAATATTATCAAAAACTGCTCTTGTCTGCTCTGGCTTTTGGTGAGCGCGGACCCTAAGGGGCAAGTTCCCGTTAGTATGTGTAGTGAACAAGGTGTAATACATCATTTCCAACTGACGGAAAGAACATCGGAAATTGGCTTTTTAATCCGCGAGCTACCATACTCCACCCGCCTGCAATGTTTATTTTCGCGTTACTAGCTCGGATAGCTACTATAGTAGTTACGTATGTTTTTAGGGTTCCGAACCAAAGTAAAAAAGGAACCCTTATGGTGCGACCTCTGCTTTTTGCTTTTAAACCTTTTTAGGGTTCCGATAACAAAATGGTAAAAGAAGGAACCCTTATGGTGCCGCTTTGTCTGTCTGTCTGTCTGTCACACTTGTATATCTCAGCAACCACTCATACTATCGACTTTAAATTTGAATAAGTTTTAGAATATGATTGCCCAACTTTATTGCAAACGAAAGAAATATATTTTTTTTAAATAAAATTGTCATTTCTAGTTCGAGTGGGGTATCATATGAAAAAGCTTAACTTGTTCATTCCGAAATAGATCAGTGTATTTTTTAAGACTGTTGGTTTTCAAGTTATGATAAAAATGTAAAAAAAAAATACCATTTCCCCCTTATCTCCGAAGTTTGCGAAAGGAAAAAATCTGAATTAATTATAGTGGATAGAAGTTTATAATTTATGTAAATAATACAGCAAAAATAAAACAATCTTTCTAAGTTGCACAGCTTTTAAGAAATCTGGAAATAACCTTTACAAACAAATTTAGTAATCATCATCAGCATCATAAATTTAGTAATGCGGTCCTAAAAATTTATTTTATTGCTTCATAAATACTATAGGTACATCGGAACCCTCGGCGCGCAAGTCCGACTTGCGCTCAAAGTGCGGTTCGGTTTTAGGTTTTAAAATAATCTTTGTAGCAGTTTGTTAACTGCATCCACAATTTTTTACATTCTATACAAAAAATCTACCCATCAAACTGAGAAACATAGAAAATGATTTATATTTTAACACTTCCTGTGTTCGGATAAATCTACAAAGTAGAAAATCGCAAAATTTCACAACCACAGGCAGGATTCGAACCTGCGTCTTCTGCGTAAGTACCGCAGACGCTTTACCAACTAGGCTACTGTGGTCCTGCCCGATGTTGTGAAATTTAGCGACCTCTTTACGCATTTCAACGTTGCGTTTGTGCCGCCACCTAGTAAGCGTTTTTGCTGTACTAGCTCAACTAGTCCATCGTTGCAGATAGATTTTCAAACGCAGAAGACGCAGGTTCGAATCCTGCCTGTGGTTGTGAAATTTTGCGATTTTCTACTTTGAGAAACATAGGTTGAAAGAAATTAAAAAATTCGGTCTTCCATATAAAATGGGCTATTAGCAACTTTCCAAAACTGGCGGTAAACCTTATTAAAATTCGAAACAGGTTAGAGACGAGTAGAGAAAATAACAGAGGAAGAGAGAGTATGACAAGAGAGTAGGCAGAGATGCATTACTTATTCTGTGCCAAAAGTTTGATTTTGTTTTGACCTCATCCGTGGAATCGTCAAATCCCTGGAAAGTAGGTTCCTAGAGGTTGCCTGGAAAAGATTACTCCAAGCAATAGGGCCACCTTTGCGCGCAATTAGATATAATTATGTGCAATAAGTTAATATCTATTCCTGTGGTTTGATAGTCCCTGTGAATAGATTAGAATAGAGTAGAATAAAATACAAAATTATTTATTTCGGAAATTACAAGTAAATCCTAAAATCCCAAAACTCTCGTTTGTCTTTACAATCGTCAAGCCAAATATGTTTTATTTTTTTGAAGGTACAAATTTAATGTATCGCAGGTATTTGTGGACGTGACAAGAGTGGACAAAAAAGCGCAATCTTTCTAACTTTCGCGAGAAGTTGACGGCGGAGCCCATTAATCTCAGCTTGTTCTTGTAGCGAGTTGGAACTAGCGGACACTTCAGCAAGTTAAGAGGGTACCGAGTGTCCAGTGGCGGCCTCAATACAATTTCGTTTATTTCTTCGTCGCACCATAAAATAGGACATAAGTAGGAAATAAAACATTATTTCACTACTAGCGGTCACCTATCCAGGTTCAGACCATTGCCAACGATGTTTATCTTTCGTGATTGGAAATAAAAAATAACTACTGTTCGGCAAAAAGCACATAATTTTATTTACGCTGAATTTGAGTTGTTTGTGAATTTTCCAATTTTTAGGGTTCCGTACCTAAAAGGGAAAAAACGGTACCCTTATACGAGTAGGATCACTTTGTTGTCCGTCTGTCTGTCACGACCCTTTTTCTTAGGAACGCGTGGAGGTATCAAGTTGAAATTCATATCAAATACTCAAGTTTGCTGTCTCTTGGAGCTATTAAAAAATCAAACTTCTAAACCAACGCGATCAAAAGATTCAGCCGTTTATGCCGCAAATTTTCGAGTTTTTTGACACTTGCAAGGGAACCAAAACCTACAGGGTACTCAGAATCTTGAAATTTGGTACGAAGCAACGTCTTATAGCACAAATAAAGGAAACATTTCGAAAAGCATAAATTTTTAATTACATCATGAAATAAAAGTATTTTGAATAATTTTAAACTTACTACCATTTTCCACATGAACGCGTAAAGGTATTAAATTGAAATTCATATCAAATACTCAAGTGTATAATACCTTTAAGCTGTAACAAAATCAAACTAACTCCTATGTCAACCCAATCAAAAGAAACAGCAATTTAAGCCTCATATTTTGAGACTCGCAACTACTCGCAAGGGAATCAAAACTTAAAGGATACTTCCAGTCGACCTAGAATCTTGAAATTTGGCATGAAGCAACGTTTTATAGCACACATAAAGGAAAAATTCCGAAAATCTTAAATTTTTAGTCACAATATTTTGTAGCTTTGTACTTAGGCAAGTCCGACTCGCACTTGGCCGGTTTTCCTAACCACTAGATGCTCGGTACCCACTTAACATTACGGAGTCAGGAACACAGACAAGATCACACAAGAAATTAAGAACAAAATATTTGCAACCGTTTTGACTACAACCAAGTTACAAAATAGGAACGATCGAACGTGATCCTTTGCCGTTTTAGTACGCTTGTATAATAATAACTAAATTATCCACCACAGGGTAAGTTCAAAATAGCTGTAAAATCTAGAATACTAAATCATATTTTACACAGGTGAACACAGGCACAGGTGTCGGCTATGTAGTCTCTCGTAGCTAGTTAATGAGTAACTGGAGAACTTTTGCGCAGGGTTGTACATTATGTGCGTCCTATGAATCCTATGCTACTACTGTGTAGTTGGACTAGTTTTACTTATAGGGTTATAGAAAAGTGACTAGTATAATATCAATTAGTGACATTCCTTGTTTCCATTAAATTTGAAGGTGGTAGGGCTTCGGTGTAGAGTCCGTCAAGGGATAACTTATACCTATTTTTATTGGGAAGCAGCTGTGTTTTATTCGAAGGGTATGAAAGCTTTGGTGTACAGTCCGTCTAGGAATAAATTATACCTATTTTTATTGGGAAGCTGCTGTGTTTTGTTCGAAGGGTATGAAAGCTTTGGTGTACAGTCAGTCTAGGGATAAATTGCACCTATTTTTATTGGAAAGCAGCAGTGTTTTATTCGAAGGGTATAAAAGCCAGATAAAATCCTAACATATGAAACTCCATCTTAGTTTTCGTCCATGGTTCTTATAAGGTACAGTCAACGACAGTTCAAGCTTGACACTGACGTGATCTAGAACTCCCATTTGATAGAAATTGCATCAGCTGCCCGACTCCGTGTGGTGCCGGTAAAGAATAATACCAACCCATCTGTACCCGTGGGTGTCGTAAGAGGCAACTAAAGGCTTAAGAACCAAAGATGGGCAGGATCATAATTTCTTACATGCTGCGTTCACCAACAACAGCGGTTGCCAGCCTCAACGCTTACAAGCGTGGTGACTATGGTAAATCTCCTCCAAAGTACCACGAGTTTTCATTGGAGTTCTGGAAGGTGCTCCCTGTCCTGCAGTGGACGTTTATTGGGATGTTATGTTATGAGCTGATAGCGTATTTTGTATGGGAGATTAAAGTTATTATTGTATTTCGACCAATTTTGGGGAAAGTTTTTCAGTTACTAAAATTATGTTCGCTATTTCATAGGCACCCCATGAAAGGAAATCTTTGTTCTAGAAACTTGAAATTTTGTTAATATTTTGTTAAATCTCCAGGTCCCTGTTATGTTATGAGCATCAGCTGATAGCGAATTTTGTATGGGAGTTCAAATTTCTTATTGTATTTTGACCAATGTTCTTTGGAGAAAGTTGTTCAGTTTCGCGGTGTGAGCAACATGCTAAAATTATGTTCGCTATTTCATAAGCACCCCATAAAAGAAAATCGTGACTACTATATATATATATATATATTCTTTATTCTTTATTGCACACAAATAACATACAGTATTTAAATGAAAATTGTTTACAAAGGCGAGCTTATCTCTATATAGCACAATCCAAACTCTTTGTTCTCAAAACTTGAAGGAGGTTCTTAATATCAGGTAGGCAAGGATTTTTCGAAATTGATCACGAATCCACAGAAATAGAAACCCGCGTTGGCGAAATCGCTGGCAACCTCGGACGAAGTATAAGAACTGGCAACAGATAGCAATAAATAAATTGAAATCACCTTATTACCAGAAGTGTCTATCTGTTATCAGTTTCTCAGAATCACGTTATTTAGCTTTACCTGCAACGCGTGAGCGGATTACACAACTCAAAGGAGTCTTTCATTTAAATATATCCTTCAGCCGAGATCGCGAATTTATTCCTATCCACGACATCTTTTATTGCAAACGAAATGTATTCAAATTCTTATTACGTGTGCTGTGTGAAAAGAATTTGCAATCTTGCAAGAAATGGACCTTTTTTGGAAAGTCCTTTTGGGCCTACAATGAGACCGTTTTCATTCTGACATCCCATTTAATGGACAAAATACTGGCTCCCGCGGGACTCGGTTTAGATATCCGTATCTTTGCAATATCTACAAATGTTTCGATGAAAGTGGGTAGTCTGAATTGGGTTTAAAAGCAAATTTTCTTTATATGGCTTGCTTGATTTTGGTCCCTTTATAAAAGGAATTACACTTTAGCGGTGCGGTTATAAAATATACTTACTTCCAGGACTATTGCGGCATGGGGCCTCCCAGCTCCTGTCCTGGCAGACTGCCTACCAATAATATGCAAAAATTCAATCATCATTTCTTGAGTTAATGAAATGAGACATGAATGAATTATTTTTCACTTCAGTCTTTGCTTAAGTTTAACGAATCTGAAACCGTGCCATCAGACCTCAGAAAAGAAAAGTACCTAATTGAATATCTTTCTTTGACTTTCTAAAAGGGCCTTCAAACGTGTCCAGAGCCCCAACTGGTAAACTACGGCCCTGTTTACTGTGTGGACCATTTGTCCCTACTAGTTGAGACAAAGTGGGATAGCGTATGCTGTGCGTGTGCCGCTACTCTGAATTTTCATTGAATAAGTAAGTAAATCTGAAATCTAAACATTCCAAGACGAAATTCAGGACATTTTATTATGGCCAAGTCAACCCTAAACTCCCGTCCCGAGTGGTGCCGGCAAATAATAGTACCAACCCATACATACCCAGAGGATGGGCAGCAGCATCCTCCTTTGTATCTTACATGTTACTTACTGCGGTCACCTACAAGTACGGTCCATGGTGCCAGCCATAACGCTAACAAGCGAGTGACTATGGTACTTCCCCTCTACATTTTCCAGCAAAAGCTAGAGAATTCTGGAGGAAGCTCCCTGTCCTGAAGTGGACGTTTCATGGGATGTTATGATGATGATAATGATGACCCTAAACTGACGAGTATATGAAAGTATAGATGTGTGATGGATGGGAGTAGAAGCGAGAAATGTTAGTAGAAGAGTGTAGTTAGAGAAATCAGTCCATTTCTAAAGAGATCGTGACTGTGTTTTAGTTATCAAAGGAGCCTGTATTACCTCTCTCTGCTCTATTCCCTTATAACAGGCCCTATTGTTATTATTGCTTATCTGAAATAGAAATCTAGATTCACCTTAAAGCTATACAGATGGCAGGTTTCTATAAACTATAGTTGTGAAAACGATGGAGGAAGATAATATTACAATACGTTTACAAAACAAACTATGAAAATGCTTAATAAGTATACAAACGTGTGTCTATTTCTTTTGCTTCTGATACGCTTTATGAAGATTAGGAACTTTTTTTACGATATCTTATTAGTATTAATTGTCGCTTCTTTCTTTTCCCCACTATGGCGCCAATTTGTTTGTGAAGCGATGTAGATTAGCTGACGTCATTAAAAGATTTCAATATCCAACAATGAATAAACTATTTTGACTTTGACTTTGAGTAATAAGACTAAGCGCGTTGCTCACCCTGAGAATTGACAAGCCCGTTGGTGTGGTTGATAGTGAGCCTGCCTCTCACGCCGTGGGCCGCGGGTTCGATCCCCGCCCAGGGCAAACATTTGTGTGATGAACACAAGTGTTTGTTCTGGGTCTGGGTGTTATTTATAGATTTATATATATACTAGCTGTTACCCGCGACGTCGTTCGCGTGGATTTTATGAAAAAAACAGAACTCGAACTTAACTGTACCCACCCCTGTACCCACCCCTGTCCCCACCACTGTGTCCACCGCTGTCCCCACCGCTACCCCCACTGCTGTGCCCACCCCTGTCCCCACCACTGTGTCCACCGCAGTCCCCACCGCTACCCCCACTGCTGTGCCCACCCCTGTACCCATCCCTATCCCCACCCCTATCCCTACTCCTACCTATATCCCCAACGCTATCTCCACCCCTATGTCAACCCCTATCCCTACCCTCTATCTCTATCCCTTCCCCTACCACTACCGCTATCCTTATCCTTCCTTATATTAAAATAGAAACGACATTCATATATTTGATATTTAGACATTATAGTTGATGTTTAAAAACGCAATAAAGTGTTGGTGCCCCATACAAACTTTCATCCCCTTTTTTAATTTAAGTAGTTTAGATTTATAGCGATCCTTTTAAGGAACCTTTGTTATTAGGGGATAAATACAAAAACGCTGCGTGTATTGGAAACTAGAAGAGAGAAAAATGGTAGGGGTGTAAGTGGCAGGTTTCCGAAAACTGAAAGGGCATGATCAGTCAAAGTAACTGAACAACTTGGAAATGAACAAAATCGGTCTCTTTATACAAACTGTCCGATCAAGTTAGCAATTTTGAATGGAGAGGCTGATTTTTTTTCATTTTTTGAAACTTTTATCCCACCAAAAACATTGTCATGTAAAATGTTGCCAAGACGAGACCATATAGCTCGCATTTTCAAAAAGTTATCATCTCATGTAGAGCCAAGTTTGTAACTCTACATGTCCTTACTCTGTTTTAATATTTTATGAAATTTGCGGAAGTCCCATACAAACTTCCATCCCCTGGTTTAAGGGGTTGGGGGGTAAAAGTTAGAATTTTTAGGATTTTTTGTTGTTTGTGAACTAATACTAGCTTACATACCAACTTTCAGCTATCTATCAATAAAATCTAAAGTATAAAAGCTATGCAACTGAAACTTTCTATGTTTAATAACTCAACTACATATTGATATCACATCCTGTAAATTTTGTTTGTCTGGTATAGTCCGAACCCAAGTTATAAGGGATCAAAAAAACGACGAAACGATTTAAGAGAAGGTAGGTTGTGCCCTTACGCTTCGCTTGACTCGTCTTGGTGGGGGCACTAACATATTATGTTCAGTTAACTGATCAGATCACCCTTTCAGTTTTCGGAAGGCTCTCCCTTACACCCCATATACACTCAAATAAAAAAATATCAATATTTATAAATTATTTAGGTAAGTATATAAAAATATATTTATGCCAGTAATAGGAACACTAAACGCGTAGTTCAATCTATGTAAATAAAAAACATCTACAGTAGAATTATCGATTACGTACCTACCTAGGTGCCTACAAAAAGCTCATTCCAAAATGAAAGATTAGCTTTGCTGCTAGTGACAGCGAATTTGAGAGTTCGGGGAAGTTTTAGGAATTTGGGGTTCTGTGTTCAAGAGGAAATAATCCCTCTTAACGTTTGTCCGATATTATGGAATCGCAGTGCGTAAGGAGTCGCGAAAATATCAACCTAGTATTGTTTTTTATTTTGGGTCTTTAGCGCGATACTTACCTATAACTAGGCATAATAAATTACCTTAAGGGCTTCCCTGCAGTCAACTGGCGCCCCCATCAGTTAAAAAAATATTACTCGCTAAATACAAAACTTATCAAAAATCTGTCACAAAACAATTCAAAACACTTGAATGCAGTAAGCAATGTATGTCTACTGACTCGTTTTTACTTACCCAATGTAAATTCTGCCTAATACTTTTCCCGACGTTTCCACTCAGCGCGAAGACCCGGAATAAAATAAACATTTATGAGAAATTGAGTAGCGCGAAAGTTTAAAACAAAACCTAGTTAGTTTTACCTTATATTTTCAAAAAAAATAAGCATACGAGTATTTTATCATAAACGAATTTAAATATTTCCAGCCAGGCCACATCCTCATCGTTGCTATTTTTCATGTATTTGCGCTTGTTACAATTAATACGTATCGCGATTTTGAGGGATGCCGCTATAGGAAAGAAAGAATTAATAGTCTTATCTCTCTTTCCTTCCTATAACTGCATCCCTTAATATCGCGAAACGTCGTGTATGTTAAGTGTAACAAGCTCTATTGAAAAGCCCTCGCATTAAAGCCGTACTTTGCTCGATATACAGAACCACTGACAAACGAAACAGAGTCTCACTTGACCTTTTTAGGGTTCCGATACCCAAATGGTATGAAAAGGAACCCTTATGGTGTGATTCTGTTTGTCTGTCCGTTCATCTGTCACACCTCATTAACTCGGCAATATGATTGCACAACTCTATTGCATATGAAAGAATCATAAAAATATTATTATTACTATTATAAAGGGGCCCAAATGGGCGGTCAACATTTTAAATTGTCGTTACTAGGTCGAGTGGCAAATCATATAAAAGGGCTTCATTTGTACATTTCCAAATATATTTTTAAATTTTTTTACAACTCTTAGTTTTCAAGTTATGATGAAAATGTTTAAAAAAATATCATTCCCCCCCCCTTATCTCCGCAGTTTGCTAAAGGGAAAATCTGAGTAAGAATCTTCTAAAAATAAATTAGGTATATCGGAACCGTCGGCGCGTGAGTCTGACTCGCACTTGGCCGTTTTTTTCGCTGTGACACACTTTCGAGAGCTTCGGAGCGTTGTTAAGTTGACCACCTCTCCGGAGAGCTTAGAACTGAGTTATTTATGAACGCACTCCAACATTCAGGACTTTTTTGTTGTTTTATTCCTTGATAAAGTACCTACTGACTTTCACAAACTTTCAAAAAACACATGCAGATTTATACAGGGTGTTAATAAAAGTAGGGACACCTGAATTACTAAGCTACTTTTCATGCTAACGAAAAGTAGCTTAGTAATTCAGGTGTCCATACAAACCACACATTCAAAATGAACATAACAATAATTCAAAAAAAATTAAATTGTTGTAAGCGCCTTTTGTTTTACAGAAAGCCAATAATAATTTGAATATAAGTGTTGTATACAGGTGTTGTATACAGGGTGTTAATTTAATTGCGTGCCATAGCTTAAGGGGTGTTTCAGTAACAATAAATGAACACAAAAAAAATATAAAATAAATCCTTTTTTTTTCACATTTTTTTTTTATTTTCTTATTTTATTTTCTTGATAATATTTTAGAATGTGCATCTGTCCGAGACACTGAACAACTTTTCCCAAGGAACATAGGTCGAAATACGAAAAACATTTTTCGACTTCCCATACAAACTGCATCAGCTGACAGCACATTTTAGTATGGGAGGGCGAATTTTTTTTTCGTATTTCGACCTATGTTCCTTCGCAAAAGTTGTTTAGTATCATGGGTACACTAAAATATTATCAAAAAAAGTAAATAAAAATAATAATAAAAAAATACGAAAAAAAAATTGGATTTTTAAAATATTTTTTTTGTGTTCCTTTATCGTTACTGAAACACCCCCTAAGCTATGGCACGCAATTAAATTAACACCCTGTATAGTGTACTATGTGATAACTAAAGGGTGTGAATCTGCCCATGAAACTGAACAACTTATGCTAAGGAATATAGGTCATAGAACAAAATATTCTTTTTACCTCCCATAGAAACTGCATCAGCCACCTGATAGCGCATTTTGTAATCGCGAGGTCAAATTTGGTTTGGTCAAATACGCCCGGAGCGCCAGTACGAGGGCGCCGCCAATTTCCAATAATTTGTTCACTTACTATTTTAAATCATAACGCCCTCCACAATACAAGACACAATGCCGGATGCCAAAAGAGGTAAAAAAAGCTTGGGTTGGAAAAAAAAAACGTAAAAGACTGGCAACAAGGGCGCCTTATTTTGTTACACTTTTTGTTTCCAGTTTCTAGCAATAAACCTTTATCGGAATAATTTTTTTACGTATTAAAAAAAACTACTGACTAGATCTCATTCAAACCAATTTCCGGTGAAAGTTTGCATGGTAAAGTACATCATATATATTTTTTTTTATTTTATCATTCTCTTATTTTAGAAGTTACAGGGGACACACATTTTACCGCTTTGTTTGTGTCTCTCGTGCAAACTAATTAGTTTATAAAAAAAAATACATTCAAAACCTCAATATCATTTTTGAAGACCTATCCATAGATACCCCACACGTATAGGTTCGATAAAAAAAAATTGAGTTACAGTTCTAAGTATGGAGAACCCCCAAATTTATGTTTTTTTTTTCCATTTTAGTGTGAAAATCTTTATGCGTTTCACAGAATACATCTACTTACTAAGTTTCAACAGTATAGTTCTTATAGTTTCGGAAAAAAGTGGCTGTGACATATGGACGGACAGACAGACAGACATGACGAATCCATGAGGGTTCCGTTATTAGCCATTTGGCTACGGAACCCTAAAAAGAACACCTGAAATGCATTGCTACCTTTGATTCTGACCGTACTACGATCCATTAATCGAAATGAAACACGATTTTTAGGGTTCCGATACCAAAATGATAAAAAAAGGAACCCTTATGGTGCCGCTCTGTCTGTCTGTCCGTCTGTCTGTCACACCTCTATATCTCAGAAACCACTAACTGAAATTTGGAATAGTTTTAGAGTATAGTTGCCAAACGTAATTGCACATGAAAAATTTTTGAAAAAAGTATGATTATTAATGTAAACGATGCCAAAATAGGGGGGCGTAAATTCAAATTGTCGCTGCTAGGTCGAGTGGGGTATCATATGAAAGGGCTTTACATACAGACTTTTACATTCCAAAATATATTTTTGTATTTTTTTAAGTTTCTTAGTTTTCAAGTTATAATGAAAAATGTCAAAAAAAAATACCATTCCCCCCCCTTTATCTCTGAAGTTTGTGTAACGAAAAATTTGAATTAATTACAGTTGACAGAAGTTTATGTAAACTTTACAGCAAAAAAATGATCTTTTTAAGTTGCACAGTTTTTTAGAAATCTGCAGAAACCTTTACAAACAAATTTAGTTTTGCGGTCCTGAAAACGGACTTTATTGCTTCCAAAAATACTAAAGGTATATCGGAACCCTCGGCGCGTGAGTCCGACTCGCACTTGACTGTTTTTTTTTACTTCAAGCCCGTCGCGAACTTGGCACTTTTTCTGTTATGATAAAGCTACTATATGGTTTTTGAATGAATAATGCTTTATATTGAAGTAGTTTATTTAATTATTCAAAGTAAAGTAGAAAAATCTTAAGCTATAACTTAACCTAGTAATAAATAAAGACTCTAATAATATGAGTGTCGCAGTTTTTTAAAACAGCGACATTCATTTTATTAGACTCTTTATTCAAACCTCTCTGAAAGAGGATCTCATAAAAATAAACCAATAATTTGTCCTATAAAACTTTTCAAAATTCGCAGTAAATCGTTTTGGTGTCTCATACAAATTGAGCCTAATCCATTTATGACATTGTACGGATGAAAAAGAAAAAAAATTGCGAAATTTCTAAAAGTAGTAAAGCAAAAATAATTCAATTGGCTGCGAAAACTATTTGAGAGGTTTGCAGAAACATACAGGGTGATCACCGCAAAGAGTAGTTATAGGCCATAAAGATCTCCATATGCAATAACTTTCCCTATAGGGATACACACGTCGAAAACTCAAACTGAAAAAAAAAAACTAACCGATCCGATCAGTTGATTCACTTTACGTGAAAAGTCAAACTTACAATTTGTTTCAAATGAGAATAGGACTGACCCTAGATAGACCTTGTGGGAAGTAGACCTAATGGGAAGTGGAACTTATGGGAAGTGGACCTAATGGGAAGTGGACACTAATAGAAGTGGATAATAGCAGTCAAACTAACTTCACTCTCTCTTCAGTTTTGCGCAAACACTGGGAACCACTTTTAAGTTAATCATTAACCAGTCCTATTCTCATTTGAAACGCGTAGTATATTTTGAAATTTTGACATGGGAAAAAAATTTAATAAGCAGGAGTTACTCCTTGAAGTAAAACGTTGATCACCTTAACACCCTGTATACTTATAGCGATTTTTTTACCAGCAAATACAATAACCGTCCTTAAGTGGGTTGCAAATTCCGTTACTGTGGCCCGCTAAATTGCATTCGATCTGAAAATAGTAAAAAATATATATACAGCGTGATAATAAAACATCTAGCTATATTAGTAAGTATAGCACTCAGCACAAGAAACTGAACAACTTTCATTAACATAGGATGTATTAAAATAAATGGTACAGCAGCCACTGCACTTACTTTCTTGCGATAAGCAAGTAAAAAGTATCAACTGCAAACTTTAATTTAGGATTTTCCAAAAAATACTTTCATAAAATGTGCATATGAATTCAAATTGTTAAACATTGAAATAAACTAACCGTAAAAGATTTCGTGTAAATCACATGTTTAAATGTTGACAGTACTGAAACACCGCAAGATACTGGAGATTTTTTTTATTTTTTTTACTAATTTCTAAGGGAAAGTTGTTCAGTTTAGTCTACGATGCAGGCCTTTTAATTTTGGTACACCCTGTATACTTGATATTTGCAAAATAAAATAAAATTTAATTAAAATTTTATAAAATTAAAATATTACGAGTAAATCAAATGTTTACGTTTTGGTAGTACTGGAACACCCCTTATATAAAAGTACACAGACCAAATTGATACTGCTGCAAGATACCTTACATCGAGATGCTCGGTCAACCGGCTGATTCAAGGTTAGCCGTCTGATTCGGGCTAGCTATCGATTAGCCAACTCGTTCAACGTTGAGCGATAGTAGTTCAATTGAATGAATGAAAACCTGCCTGATTAAACCAGTTGGCTGCACCACATGCATAAGTACCACAAGTACTAATTAATACGTACACCCAACAACACGTCAGTAGAAACACTTTGTACTTTATGGCATGGTAATAGAGTTACAAATGTTTCCATTGACGTGCGGTTGACCGTACCAAAATTACGCAAAATTGCAGTTCAGGCGGTCAGTTTGTATGAAGGTTTTTTTTTAGTTCCTTTACATTTTACTTTCAGAAAATTGTTCAGATTTGTTAACTGATCTGATAATCATGTCCATGTCCATCATGTTTCTTTTAAATTTTTTGTTTTTTGTTTTTTTTTCTTGTTTTCCTTGTGTCAATTCTTTTGTATAAAATGTAATATTATAGCGGAAACTTCACTGGCTCATGTGAAGTAATTTGTGTGTAGTATTATGGAAAATGTAGCTGTTTGTGTCCCAATTATAATAAAATAAAATTAATTAAGTTGGGCATAAAAAAATAACTTACCTTACAAGCCCAGTCAAAGCATAATTCCACTCTCTGAACCTTGGAAATATGGTTACTGAGCTGATGGCCGTCCTTCGAATGCCTTTTTTCTAAGTTCTTAGTAGACACTCTTTCTCCATTCAGACCTGTATAAAAGTTAATTGGTACAAAAATTATATTATTTCTAGTTTTCCCAAGGTTGCAATGCTTCGCTGGCTCGGCCACGTGGAGAGAATGGGAGAGGATCGGGCCGCCAAAAGAGCTTGAGCTACGTCTTACGTGAGACGACCGAGTGAAAAATGTCCGGTCGTCCCAGGTACAGATGGGGTGACAAAGTTCGGAATGACCTGGATGTCTTTCAAAGAGCCGATTGGCAAGAATCGGCACAGAACAGGGAAGAATGAAGAACCCTTGTGTTGGAAGCCAAGATCCTCTTGGGGCTGCTGAGCCAGTCTGGTAAGTAAGTACCTAAGTAAGTACTTAAGTAGTTTATTGATCATCATCTTAACAACCATGAAACGTCTACTACAGCACAGGGAGCTAACTCCAGAATTCCAGCAATAATGCGTGGTACTATTCGGAGGGAAAGTACCATAGTCACCACACTTATTAGCGTTGCGGCTGGCACCATGGACCGCAGTTGTTGATGACCGTACACAGGGACGCTGCTGCCAATTCTTCGGTTCATAATCCAATAGTCGCCTCTCGTGAGACCCACGGGAAGAGATGTAGTGGTGCCGGCAAAGAATAGTACCAACAAATCATAAAAACTGGTCAAGTACGCGACTAAGTCTGTATTTTTACCTTGGTGGTTCGGAACCCTCGGTGCGCGAGTCCAACTTGCACTTGACCGATTATATGATGAAAACTTACTGATATTAACAAATCCGTTATTTCCAACTATGATTTGGATGTATCGGGAACTTGCGGCCACGACACAAATCAAAAGAAGCAATACGGTAAAAGACCTCATTTTAAAACTTGTTATCACAAAACCCTGAAGATAATTGACAAAATTCTAAGCAGGCGACACTCGCGCAGCAAAGCTTATGGTATAATGATTTAAGTTCTACGAATCTTTCCTTATCCTACAGGAAACAAAAACTATTCATTAGTAAATCGCTGTACATTACCAGTATTGCAAGGAAATTATTAATTCGTGCGTGTTGAACAAGCAATGGAAGTAGGTACAATAGTAAAATGTGACAGAACACTCTCAGAGGGTTGAACTGAATGTCGTTGGCGACTGAAGTGCTGACTGTTGGAAGCTGTTTGTAAAAAAATATGTGAAGGACTTTTGCAGCTGTTGAAATTAATTTTTGTTCTTTTATAATGCGTCAAAAATATTTTGGTTTAGTGATATAGGTACATGTCGCAGACAAATTGTATAATTCGCCGTTTTACATAATGCCTTGGCATTTTACAAAAAACCGAAAAAAAATTCATTCATCATTTTACATTTGCCTCGGCATTATACAAAACAGCGCGTAAATCGGTTGTTGAAACGCAACCTGACCGATTCCTAGTCGGGTTCAGTTAGGTTAGGTTAGGTTAGGTTAGAACCTTGGCTTACGAACCTAAAATACACCAGCAATCTAAACCCATTTATTTAGAAATGTGCCGACAACGTTTTGCAATTTGCGGACCGTTTACGATTTGCCGGCTTTGTTTACGGTTAAACAATTAAAAAAACAATTTGTAAACGGTCCGCAAGTTGCAAAACGGCGACGGCAGATTGTAAATGGGTTTAGATTACTGGTGCATTTTAGGTTCGTAAGAAAAGAACCCAACCTAACCGGTAAACGGCGAATAATTTGCCTGTGCGGTGGTGTGTGATTTGTTTGTTTTGCGGGATTTGCCTGTGACATATCATGATAGCATCCCATAAAATGTCCACTACAGGAAAGGGGGCTCCCTCGAGAATTCTAGCTTGATTGTTGGAAAAATGTGGAGGGGAAGTACCGTAGTCACCTCGCTTGACAGCATTACGGCTGGCACCATGGATCACGGTTGTAGGTGACCGCAGTAAGTGAGATGGCATGATACACAGGAGGGTGCTGCTGCCCATCGTCCAGTTTATAACCCTTAGTCGCTTCTTACGGCACACACAGGATGTATAGGATGGTACTATTCTTTGCCGGCACCACATGGGACATATTATATTTGACATATACTCGTACACGACTGTAATAACAAAACGAGTACAAGCAGAACGAGCGCTACGACACAAACCTTAGAAACCAGAAACCCGAGCCATAGACCCACTCAGGCATAGGTATAAGGCCTCTTTACAGTCGTTGAATCAACTTGCGCTGAATCGTTGTTGCCAGTGACGTGTTGTCAAAAATTACAATGCTCTAATTTCTTCCTGGTTCGTTTTTCAACATTTGAAGATGGCGGTCGTGTTTCAATTTCAATTTTAGTTTTATTTGTTTATTGAAGAGTTTAATTAATAATTTGATTGGGTGTTATGCAGTAAACGTCTTTGAAAATGAACATCTATTAGAAGATTGGAATACATGCATTTATCAAGATTTTTGGATGGAGAGAAGCGGCCCATCGAGACTTCAATAATTTTCCCCATCAACTTATCGGAGTCATCATAGTACACAGGCCCTCGTCCTCGTGATGTGGATTCCTGTGTAAATCTTTCACTTGACATTGGCGAACTCGCCATAGTTTTATAATAATTTGTTAACTTGACATTGTGCAAAATACATCTGAGATGTGACGCCATTAAATAAATATCTAATATCTATCTATCTATCTAATTTCTTCCTTGTAAAATATTTTTTGAAACTGAATTATAAATTTGTAAAAATCATATTATTATTTGCCTTTGTAATGACCATAAAAATCATGACTTGCACTTGCGAGACTAAATAAGTTAATGTTCTTTCTTGTAAAAAGATTTTATTTATTTTATAAAGCCATAAAAAGAAATTATCAACATTGATGAGCGTGTCACCTCACATAAAAAAATAATAGTTAACGAACGTTATAGAAAAGTGCCTATTGTGGTGGTCAGGCGGAAGTGGCCTCGATAGTACCTAAATTACTGCATTATAAGCTGAACCCGCGCTGCGCTACAATCACTATAAAATTGAGACCAACAAGTGGCCTTCTTTATTTAATTTGCTTCCTCTTGTTATGTCTACTCCTATAAAATATGACTACATCATATAAATGTAATTAGTACAGTCAAGATCATGTCAAGCTTGACACACTGGGATTTGCGTCGTTCTTATTTCGTACTGCAGAGCAAGTGCCAAAACTCTTGCTCTGCAGTACGACCGAATCTGTGCTCTTGATTCCACCACCCACAGCGTTTGCAGTTATGTACGATTATGACTTAGGGCTCCCGCACACGACCGAGAATCGGTGGGCGATTATCGGCCGGGACAAGGACGGAAGATTCAGGTGCTAACACGTCAGAGCGGGATGCCGATATAAAATCGGTCACCGATTCTCGGTCGTGTGCGGGAGCCCTTAGTCAGCAAAGTACTCGTACAGAGGTATTTGTTTTGACTAGCCTCGTTGGCTAAAACAGCAATGTAGTCAAATTATTGTTGAGTAGGTAATTAAAGGTGTGGGCAATTTAAATAGCAAACGGTAACCAAGTTTGTTAAGGCATCGCCTCACGTCAGTAGTATTACCTTAATAGGTTCAAATTACAAATCCTGTACAATGGTGAATTTTGCGATTTTCTGCTTTGCAGACATTTTTGCAGACTAACAATAAACTTTTAACGCTCTAGGTCAGGTACAACCATAAATTTTTACAAATTCGATCTTCGTCTTCTTTGCGTGTCGATGGCATCGTAAATTTTCGCTGTTATATTTTTTTAGCCTGGAATTCGGATAAATAAACTGCATTTCGTGTGGCGTCAACATGGCGTCAATAAATTCTTGCTGCATGCTGGTGGAAGGGGACGCAGGACATGATGATGTTTTTTTATGTTACACTTACAAGTGAGCAAACGATCAGGTGGGCCACTTGATGGTAAGTGGTCACCACCGCCCATAACACCAACTGTCTTATTAATGGCATATTTTGACACTAATAAGTCAGCTAAGCGCGTTGCTCACTTTGAGAACTAAGATGATATATGATGGAAGGTGGGCCATAATTTGTATCACACCGGCACGTACAGACCAGGTTAGGGTCCTTTGAGAAACCCCACTTGGACAATACTGGACATGTTGTCTTTACTGCAGCAAACCTGATTCCGAATTCTATTTAGAGATTCCAGGTCAAATTCGATAGGAACCTGATAATTTTTCTTGTTTACCTAGTTGAGTAAGAGTGGCCTTCATACGATAGAGGGTTATAATTTGGACTCCAAACTTGTTCGCTATTATTATTTTCTGTGCCCTTGCAAAATTTTATTATTGAATGTTAAGTAAAATTTGTCAAGTGCGAGTCGATAACAATTTTTTTGCCAAAAATTGTTAAAACAGTTAACTGATTCCTATATTGTATTTTGGTACGGAACTGTCGATGCGCGAGTCGACTCGCAAATGGCTGTTTTTTAGGGTTCTGTAGTCAAAAAGGAACCCTTAACTTGGAGGCAAGACCCTTAGGGTTTCGTCATATCCGTATCATATGTCTGTCTGTCCGCGGCTTAGCTCAGAGAACCTTAGTACTTATCTTATCTTATCTAATTTAGTATAAATTCTCTTCTACCCCAACTTATGGAAGGTTCTGGGTAAGGCCTTTAGAAAATTAAAATAATGTGAGTCTGCAAACATAATTTTTTGATTTAGGGATCCGTTGCTGAAATATTTAGCTTGAAAGTGCAATTTTTTTTTACCCTCCTGCCAGCTACGGTAGTTATTGGAAATGTGAAAAAAATCAGAGTAGTAGTATATATATATGAAGAAATTTTAATTTCTTCACTTACTTTTAATACTTACTTTTAATTTCTTTACTTAGCTGTGATAGTTTACCTTTTAAGGTAAACTATCACAGCTAAGTACCTATGCTTCACAGGTTAATAAAAAAAAACCGGCCAAGTCAAGGGTTCACAGACTTAACAAGATTCAACAGTATAGTTCTTATAGTTTCGGAAAAAAATACCTGTGACATACGGACGAACAGACAGACATGACGAATCCAGAAGGGTTCCGTTTTTTGCCATTTGGCTATGGAACCCTAAAAATGCAATCAGGCGCTAGGACCTCGCTGGCTAAAAAAATTTAAGTTATGAACGTTATGAAATATTTAATAAAAACCTGCTCTGATATAAAAATCGTAAAAATACTAAGGAACCCTATACTGCGCGTGGCCAGACACGCACTTGGCCGAGTTTTTATTATTTTGAAATTTAATTCAAACTACTCATTTATATTTGTAGATCAGTTTTATTTATGGAAACATTTGCATATTGTTTCTAAAAGGCACTTCCCATCGTCGAAACTCCATGAAATACAGGTCAATTTACAATTTAAATCTATGCAGTGTTCCACGCGAAGAAGAGACAAATCTGCAACTAAAAAAAACTTTTTTATTATTTTCATTTATATAGGTGACTTTTAATTAGTTTTTGATAGAAAAAGGTCTGCATGCACTCATGATACTGAACAACTTTCCCCAAGAGAGATAGATCGAAATACGAAAATAAAGTTTTGACCCCCCATAGAAACTGCGTCATCAGCGCATTTTGTATGGGAGGTCAAATTTGGTTTTTCGTATTTCAACCTAAGTTCCTTGGGAAAAGTTGTTCAGTATCATGAGTAAACGCATATCTTTTGCTATCAACAACTAATTAAAAGTCAACCCTACATTTATTCTGATAACCAACGGCTTATTAACTATAACAAAGTAAAAAGAGTGGTAAATAAGACTTAAGCTAATAATACTCGTAGGTTACTCGTATCCTAGCGTAGGAGAGCCGCGCGTCAGTGAAAACGCTTAGGATAAAAATTACATTGTTGTAAAGGCAAAGATCAAAATATTCTAACTGACACACGGATGATGTACACACGGCCGCACATCGGTAGAAACACTTTTGGACCTTATGGCGTGGTAATAGAGTTCAAAAAGTTTCTACCGACAAGCGGTTGACCGTACAGTTACGCAAAGAGATTTTAACCTTGCTGCCCGAGCGTAGCGAGGTTCAAATCTCTTTGCAGTTACGGCTACGTTGACGTTTATTGAGAACAAAGTTAAAAAAAATGGTACAAAAGGATATTATTAGGAAAAATTACGCATCAAAGGACGTGACTGTGACTTAATTCATTTATTTATTTAATTATACAAGATGTAGCAGAAAGGGTATATCAACCCTAAAGGACTGCTAGTGAAACTGAACCACTTTCCCCGAAAAACGTAAGTCGGAATACGAAAAAATTGTTTACCTCCCATACAAAATGCGCTATCATCTGATTCATTTTCCATGGGAGTTCAAATATTTTTTTTCGTATTTCGACCTGTGTTCCTCAGAGATGTACTCGACTCTTTCTACAAGGACTGGCAAAGGGAGGACAGTGGAAAGAAAAGAGGGATGATTTTTCCTAGTTGTGGGACAAAGGGTATCTAGACCACAGAATACAGTAATAGTACTATTATACACAGAAGGGACGCTCCGTCCCCCTTGCAATCCACCCCGCACCCCCGCGCGCACCGGCTCGCGCGATTATCGGGGTGCTCTTGAGGGTCTTTTGTACTGAATATGCGAGCCTACGCGACCTTTTAAATTTCAAATTCGTAGTGTTCGGGGTGTGCCTAGACTGTGTATCGTAAACGCTAGTAAAATAGAACAAAAACGTATGGGATTGACATTAGTTATCATGATGTTGTATATTTTTAGAATCAGCTTATAAAGTTCTATCATTCAATAAGAAAGGATATATATCCACAGGGTATATGCAAGGCTGGTTTACTTTAGCTACTTCCATAGCATTATGTCTTATGGCATACTGCTTTGGGGCCGAGCAGCTGATATACATTCAATATTCGTTTTACAAAAGAGGGCTATAGAGCAATTTATTGCCTGAAGACTCGTGATTCCCTGAGAGAACTGTTCAAGGAAATCAACATCATGACAGTGCCATGCCAGTATATCTATGAAAATATAATGTATGCTAGAAAGAACATTCATCAATTACCTAAAATTTGTGACAGGCATAATTTTAATACTAGAAATAAGCATAAAATTGATCAACAATATACTAGATTAACTAAAGTCAATACATCTTTCGTTGGTCTGTGTATACGATACTACAACAAAATACCTGACAATATAGTGCAATTACCTGAGAGAAAGTTTGAAGAATGTGTAAAGCAAACGTTATGTAAAAAAGCTTACTATAGATTGGATGACTATATGAATGACAAAGAGGTATGGTGCTCTGATATTCCAGCGAAACACAAGAAACACATTGTAAAAAGCCGACTCTTAAAGTCATTTACTTATATCAAATCAAATCAAAATCGTTTATTCATTGTTGGATATTAAAATCTCTTAATGACGTCAGCTAAACTACATCGCTTCACAAACAATGTGGCGCCATTGTGGGAAAAAAAAGAAGCGACAATAAAAACCCACGCGCTCTTTTAAATATGTTTGAATGTACAAGGTTGATATACAACATACATAGGTCAGTTTTAATTTTGAATTAGCCTGTTAGAGTCTAATCCCATGGATTTTTGTCTTCTAGATAATCTGATATTTTATAATAACCCTTCTTACATAATTTCTGCTTGATTACAGTTTTGAATTTATCTAACGGTAAACTTTCAATATCAGTGGGTACCTTATTATAGAAGCGTATACATTGACCTTTATATGTTTTACTAATTTTGTGAATACGGCTGACATGAGAAGCAAGTTGATTCTTGTTTCTTATGTTGACACTGTGCCTGTCACAATTTTTATCAAAAATATGTATATTCCGTTTAGCATATTTAAATTCTCATAAATGTATTGCGACACAAAAGTCAAAATGTTGATTTCTTTAAATTTATTTAGAGATTCTCTAGGCTACATTTTATAAATTGCACGAACAGCTCGCTTTTGTAGTAAAAAAATGCTGTTTGCATCCGCAGCATGACCCCATAACAAAAGGCCATATGACATGAGACTATGGAAATAACTGAAGTAGACTAACCTCGCGGTGTCTACATCCGTCAGAGATCTTATTATTTTCACTGCGTATGCTGCAGAACTAAGTCTGTTCGACAATTTATTAATATGCGGTCCCCATTGTAATTTGTTGTCTAAGGTAATACCTAGGAACACAGCTGATTCCACAAGACTCAATTTATCGTTTTTCACTAACAGGCTTGTAGCAGTTGGCTTTACATTAGGCAAAACAAATTTAACACACTTAGTTTTCTTTTCGTTAAGTAAAAGATTATTTACGGTGAACCACTCAACTACACTAGAGATTGTACTGTTTACGTCGTCAAAATTTGATTGTTGTCTTTTGACTTTCAAAATCAAAGACGTATCATCTGCAAATAGTAATATCTCATTCTTGTCCTTTACAAGGTTTGGCAAATCGTTAATGTAGACAATGAACAGGAATGGTCCCAGGATTGAGCCTTGTGGAACGCCCATACAAATTTTTGATCCTAGTGACCTTTTCCCATTTACATCAACCTTCTGGATCCTTTCACTTAGATACGACTCCAGATATATAAATCTATGCTTAAAGTAGGCCGTGCTGCAGTGGTTTCTTGCCGTTTCTTTTACGCTGCCATAGCACGATCCGAAACGGCGTAGACTCGCTCTATTTGCATTTTATTCTGCATGACATTCAATAAGTATTCTGTAAAGAATCTACATTTAATAAAATTATCTGAATCTGAATCTATATCAACCCTGAAGGATGTGATTCTGCCTATGAAATTGAACAACTTTCCCTAAGGAACATAGTTTGAAATAAGAAAAATAATTTTGACCTCTCATAGAAACTGAATCAGCTGATAGCGCATTTTGTATGGGAGGTAATTTTTTGTTTCATATTTCAACCTGTATTCTATAAGGAGAGTTGTTTAGTTTAATGGGTAGAATGACATCCTTCAGGTGAGGTTCCCTTTCTGTTTCAACCTTGTATACCTACCGAACGAAGTAGGTTTCAGAAACAAAATATTATAATCATACACAAAAAAATTATGACGCCCTCTCCCAAGTTTCCACAGACTTGATTGGGTGAAAGCACTACTACAGGATGAAATGGAAAACGTTCGACAAATTTTGAGATTGAGTTCAGACCGCGAAACTGAACAATTTTCGCCTAGGAACATAGGTCATCGGACGAAAAAAATGTTTACCCTTTCTGTAGTCAGTAAGTCAGTAGTAAAGCCCTACATTTTGTATGGGAGATCAAATTTTTATTTTACGTCTAACGACCTTGGGGAAAGTTGTTCAGTTTCATTTTTCAAAATTTATCAAATGTTTTCAATTTCACCCTGTTCCGTTCATAAAATTAGAATCATAACTTCACTTAACAGGTAAATTCGTTTAATTCTTAATTATATAACATTTTATCCACCTGTCTGATCCTTGTCTATCGCTCTATTACTAAGAAGAATAGGTACTTACCCATACTATTTTCTTGAATATTTTGAAATATTTGTTTAGCAATAGAACAAGTTGTTAATAACATTACGATATAGGTTAATAAGTGTACAGCCGTCATGATTAATTAATAAACTAGAGCGTTAAATAAAAGAGATAAAAATATAGAGATCGTTTCGATGTGAGAATTATATTGTAAACTAAATTGTAGTAATTTATTTGAATAGGTATAGCCCATCAAACAATACTCTGGTTCTCATAAAGGAATGAATAATAATAGGGCGTATCTGTAAAATAATGGGTCTTTTTGTCACCCTTTTTTATGGGTAATATTTCACACAAGGTCAGCTGATCCCAAACTAGGCAAAGCCTTATCTATGGATATCAAAGACTGATGTAAATACATAAGTTACACCCAAACACAGAAGAAACACTTGTGTTCGTCACACAAATACAAGGGGCGCCAACTCTGAGTGATCGAGGGCTTCAGTAGCCACGAGAATTGAAAAGTGGGTACGGCATAGCACCTTCGGGTTTTTTCTAAATGCCGGCACCACTGACTGGTCACGGCACAATGATACTAGCCTTACTTCGTCACAGATGAAATAAGAATAAACTATAGCCTTCGGCTACTTAACCAAGGAGATTTAATTTTGACGACGACACTGGCATTAGTTTTGAAAAGTACAGTCGGCCAAAGATGTGGTCTACGGTCTACCACAAATCTACCACGCTGCGTTTCAAGTTTGTTACACGTCAACTACAAGGTTGATTTTTCCGAATGCTCAGCCTGAGCGATATTTTGACTACGCGGAAAGTATTGTCAAAATACAAAGATTTCGGACCTCCTCGCTTCGCGTCTCGCTTACAAAGTCAAATGTGTCAAGCTTGACACTACTGTACCTAGGCCGAGGGCGATTAATATTTTAAACTAGTTATCGTAATTTAGTGTTAAATGTACGTACCATATTTGCACGCCTTAGTCTATAGGTAGAGCATGCTGGAAACTGTGTAATAATAGCCTCTTACCATGTTTCACGCAAATAAAGATTTGATTTGAATAAATGAACAATCTGTGCCTTCTCTAATTATGACCGATTTTAATGTGCCACTGCCAGAGATACTTCGATTCACGTAGTTAGGAAAAAGCTCATTTCTTCAGGCCGCAGTACAGTCAAGAGCAGGTCAATTTTGACATTGGTAGTGCGATTTCTGTCTCTACGCTGACTAATACAAGCGCGGTCTGATTTCCCATGTATAAAGCTTGACGTGTTCTTGGCTGTACACAATACTACACAACATAATCCTTATTCACTTTATTCGTCAAATCAAATGTAACATACAATACATTTCAGTGAGGTTCAAATCTCTCCGATAAAATAACTTCTTTATTTTAAGACTCTATATAAAGTGAAGATTTTTAAATAAGGATGTTTTAGTATGGGTTTAAGTAACACTGATAAGTACTATTGTAATAAAATGACATAGCTCATTTTATGTAATCATATCATATTACTGTTACGAGCTAGTTTTGGATTGGAGATAATATAAGTTTCTTAGTTTATTGGGACTGATTTGGGCTTATTTAAACGAGCTGTTTATTTCAATTATGTACATAAACATATTATTATTAGGTATGTTATTCACTATTTTGTGCATTCAAATTTTTTATCACAGATTTTTTTGACTCAAAAATCACTCGATGATATTTATGAGTTGGGCTCCAGTACTAAGAAATTAATCAACATCAAAGCAGTAATTAATTCTATTACCGGTACACAATACCTACTTAGTCATTATTAAATGAAAATCTGAAACAAAGTTGACGATATTTTGACTAAGTTTGGTCTGAAAATTCATAATTTTGTCTTTAAACCAAATTCTGATCACATCGGATGCGTAATTCGTTTCATTAGTTAGTGGATCGGGAGCTTATTTTTGAGATCAGAATTATTCGATTCGGTTTTCTTAGTAGAGCTTATCGGCGCGGCACGGTGGTGTAATGAAGTCTAAAAATGTTTTTAATATAGCGTTATTTTTTTTATAAACCCAGATATTTACAGAGGTGGTTCTCCTCATGAAACTGTACAACTTTTCCCAAGGGGCATAGTTATACGAAAACAAAATTTCGATCTCCGATACATAAATTTTGTTGGAGATAACATTTAATGTGCTGTTAGCTGATTGATGAAGTTTTTATGGAATGTCGATTTTTAGGGTTCCGTACCTCAAAAGAAAAAAACGGAACCCTTATAGGATCACTTTGTTATCCGTCTGTCTGTCTGTCTGTCAAGACCCTTTATCTCACGAACGGGTAAAGGTATCAGGTTGAAATTAATACCATATATTAGGATCCATGAACCACACAAGATCTGATAATTTAAATTTTTTACAACGACGCAATCAAAAGATATGGTATTTTATGTCCTCATCTCTATACATTTATTCAAAAATGCAAAACCTACAGGGTACTTCCCGTTGACCTAAAATTATAAAATTTAGCAAGAAGCTAGGTCTCACAGTACAAATAATGGGAAAAGTCTGAAATCATTAAATATTACAACTTTTCTCACAACTAATGGTAACCAATTGTGGTGAGCTCCCGTTTCAAGAACATTCATATAAGAGAGGGGTCAAGTTGGATGGTCGATGAGGCGATTTTTGTTTTAGTTCTATTTAAAAACGGGAACACTTACAAACTTGAAAATTGGTATGTTTATAGTGCATACGCTATAAAATAACAATAAATAATAAAATTTGGTCAAGCGCGTGTCGGACTCAAAAAATCTAGCACATTAACTTACTGAAATTTCAACTAATACAATTATGTTTATGTGGTGGTACGGAGCCCTCAGTGCGCGAGTCCAACTCGCACTTGGCCGGTTTTTTTTGTATTTCGACCTATGTTCTTTGGGAAATATTGTTCAGTTTCCTCTTACAATAGTATCCGGGGTGATAAAAAATAAGGGTGTATAACAAACATAACGTTGGGATAGTCAGAGACCAGATCCTTCCATCTAATACGATCTTGACATTAAACGTTTTCATACTGAAAGAGTATGTTCAGTCAATGAATCTAAACAACTTTTAGTGATTAAACTTACAGCGAATGAAAAAGATATCTGCCTCTTCATCAAGAATGTAAACTTAATTGGAAAGTTTGTATGGAGAGGCCGATAGCTTTTATTCATTTCCTGAGAGTTTCAATGACTGAAAGTTGGTCAATTACGTTGACTGATAATGCCCTTTCAGTCTTCGGAAAGCTATCCCTTACACCCAGGCATCAGAGAATAGACAGGAGGTGTTCGGTCTAAGTATATGAACTCGGCATTTTTGCTGGCAAAGGGAATTCCACTCTCTGGCTGTACGAAATGTATGATTGTTGTATTCGAAATCAAAATAAATCCATCTCAAAAATAACAGCCCATTGCAAATTCCGTCTGGAGATAATTTGCCGAAGAAGAGACAATACGAAAATAATTGTTCCAGAAATTAATGCGCGGCCATTCGTCAACGACAATCTCGCCGTAATCAAATTTTATAGCGGACAAGAAAATATTACAGTCCTGTTAATATTCGCATTGCAGATATACGGCAATATTTATCTTGGCTCGGTTACATCGGTTGATTTAAAATGTCAGCTTCAGCTCCTTTCTACCGTTTTGGTTTAAACCAGTTGGCCAGTGAAATTACTGGCACATCATGAGACATACCATCTTAGTTCTCACGGTAGGCGATGCGCTTTGCTGTCGTATTATTGCCAAATTATTTCACTTGTAAGGCCGGTATTTCACTGGGACACCATGGCAGCGCGACAGGTTGCGCCACTGGTGTCCGTAACTAGACACCAGTAAAGACACCAGAGTCGCTACACCCTGCGGCCACAGTATTAAGGGCTATATTTCACTGCGAGTGGTAGCGCGACCAGCATCCGAGCTGGTTGCGCCGCCAAATTGGCTGCGCAACCAAACGGACACCAGGTGAGTAACTCTCTATATAGAGCTGTATACATTTTGTTGGTAGCGGCGACTGGTTGCGCTGCCATGGTGTCCCAGTGGAATACCGGCCTAAGACAGTTGGTGTCATGGGCGGTGGTGACCACTTACCACCAGGTGGTCCACCT
Source organism: Athrips mouffetella (assembly GCA_947532105.1). Lineage (NCBI taxonomy): Eukaryota > Metazoa > Arthropoda > Insecta > Lepidoptera > Gelechiidae > Athrips > Athrips mouffetella. The sequence goes on from OX383958.1 coordinate 8,596,073, forward strand.
GCTAGTTTGCCCACTAGTGACACACAAGAAAACCAAAAACATTGGTAGGTAACCACGAGAGTCTCAAACAAAGTCAAAGTACAGCCAACGAAAGTCAAGCTTGCCACTTGCAGTGCGACTATAGCCCGTACGGCTATTGAAATAAGAACGGTACAAAGTCCAATCTGCCAAGCTTATTGTGCTCTGCAAGCTGACTGTACCTATAATTTGTTTATACTTATTAGGATTTATCACTTTATGACACCAGTTCACAAATAAAGTGGCGAGGGACAAGCTCAGTTTCGTCAACTCCAGCCGAAACGGGAATGTACTTTTTTTCAGATTAAAAGCCTTGAAATAATTACAATTAATTATGAAAATCAATTGAGTTTGGTCCAAAAAAATAACGCCTCATATTTCGTCGTAAAGTCGTGTCAAGTATAACAATAATTATGGTACAGATAAACACTACTTAATGCGATAAAGCTAACTGTCAATCTATGTTTGTAGGTAAGTACCAAATTTCTGAATACACTTATCTTACTTAATGAAATCCAATATCCACTTCAACAATATCCAAATACCTATGAAAGATAAAACAAAAATCAAATTACTCATTGTTTCCCCTCAAGAAATACAAGAAAGTTTGAAAAGAGCCTAATTTGAATTCGCGTTAAATTCTCAAAATATTCATTTAGAGCCAACTTCTGTTCACACCTGTTAATAAGAAAGTTGTTTTAATAAAGAACATTTTCATTTAACGTTCCTTGTCTAAGAAATATCTCTGCCTTCATTAAGAAACTTCTTTGAGGGGCTGACGGGAAATATTATACTTAAAATACGATACATTAATGGGTACCTACCTACAAAATGCTCTAATAAGGGATGTAAAAGTGCGTCTTTCCTCATCATACCTACCACCTATAACTAGACCCATATTTTTATAAAATATTGAGGCCATAAAATTGAAAAAAAATTATCCTACTGCAGCGATGCCCTGTGGGTTATGTGTTTGACCTGTACTTATGTCCGTTGCTTTGTTACTACTACTAAACTAGCGCGAGTGACACTGGGTTTATTAGAATTATACTTACGAAAGTCAATTAAAATTTTTTTTTTTCTAAAGCGTGCTAACAAAGTGAAGGGTTTTGAGTTAGAGAGAAGAAAGGATTTTAACCTGCTTATGAATAGGGTAGTTTTTTCTAAAGAACATAAAATATGCCACAACATTTTTTTTATATTTATTGGGCTCGCTCTTGACCTCGATCTTGCCCTGAGGACAAAAAGATGAGGTTGATGATGGAACGAGCTTGCCCAGAAGAACTATTCACTCGCGATTTGTTGATGTCCCTTGCAAAATGGGCTGTCAGCTGATGCAATTTCTGTGGAAAGTCGAATTCATTTTTCGTATTTTACCTCTTCTCCCCAGGAAAATTTATTTAGTTTCTTGGGTTCATGGGCAGATTCACATCCATAGCCTTGAGGCTTATGCAATAGGGGTCTATTGTTACCCGCAGTACAGAAAACATGCAAATATTTACTAGTTTCTCATATTAAACGTAACGTAACGCAACTCAAAGAACACAAATACTTACACTAATTTGGCATTAAATAAAAATAATTACTAAAAAGTAAAAACCTTATTTGTACACTTCCCACATCGCCGTTTCATTTTAAATGAATTTCCCTTCTTAATAATTAAAATGATAAACAATCAGTTAGTTTCGTGTTTCTTATTTCTAGCACCCAGTTATGGCGCAAACTAAAATTGCCAAACTTTGGAACCGTCCTGCAACTTCGCCCCCGAGCAAATATTGGCCGAAATTAATAAGGTGAGCATTTCCGAATTTCTATACAACAATATGTTGGCAGACAATACCTGAAGAAGCGCCAAGACTCAAAAGAACACAACTTTGTTAATTAATGATGTAATTAAGACTCGCAAACTGAGCTGGAGTGCAGTAAATGTATCTTTACTGTACGCTAGGTACAACGAGCCATTATGTATAAGGTGGACGATGAGGAAATAAAATTCCTCGTGATACCCCCAAGGGGACAAATGGGTGGACTACGAGGAACGAGCGTGATATGACTCATTGTATAAGCTAGCAGCGAGTAATTTGGGGTTCCTTTTTCAAACCTCATTCCCTTTCTTATATTCTATGCTTTTATCCCAATGGGCTTTAATAAAATGAAAGTATGAAATAAATATGAACGAAGGTGCGGAAGTTCGGGCACACGGCTGATAAACGAGTAGAAGTGTTTTTCTGTGTGTGTATTGTGGTTCTTGGTTCATGATTGTGGTTACAATCATGGGTTATAAACAAATTCTGACTGATAGGATGACGGATAAAAAGGTGGGGCGTAGAGGCAGGAAAAAAAAGACCTGTGTGTAAATGGCACAACGTACCGTGGAGTTGCGCAATTTAAGTTATTATGTTGCACTGTTACTGACACGAATCAGAGAGAGGACGAAATAAACATCCACATTGTAAACTCACTAAGAGCAAAGAATTTACGCTAACGCGCTAGGAGTCTAAGATGTACCGCAGTCCGTGTCTAAGCTTCTAAGCAGAGCTACTGAAATTCCTGTCTATAAAACAGTGATCAGACCGATTTTAATGTATGGGTGCGATGCTTGGACGCTGACGTTAAAGGAAGATGAAAAACTATTAGTCGCCGAAAGGAAAATAATGCGAACAAATTTGGGACCAACAAGTATGAAGACGGGAGCTGGAGAAGGAGATATAATAGGGAAATAGAAGAGCTGATTTCTGAACCAAACATAGTTGTGGAAATTAAATCCTCACGACTCCGCTGGCAGGGCCACGTTGAGAGAATGGCAGGGGATCGAACCGCAAAGAGGGCGTATCAAGGTAAACCATCGGGACGCCGCCGCCGGCCTGTTGGCAGGCCAAGATACCGATGGAAGGATAAAGTCGCCAAGGATCTCAAAAAGCTGGGAGTGCCCGACTGGAATTGGCACAGAACAGGGAAGCGTGACGTACTTTGATGTCAGAGGCCAAGAGCCACTTTGGTTCATGAAACAAAGAGAATGAATGAGAATGAATAGAGGCAGGAAAGTGTAGGTACCTACTTCTAAAATAGAAATGAAAAACCAGCCATGTGCGAGTAGGACTCGCGCACCGAAGGTTCCGTACCACTAAGGTAAAATACCGTCTTAGTTATGGACGCGCAGTCACGCAGAAGTATACGCACTTGCACTCGCAGTTTTTAGGGTTCCGTAGCCAAATGGCAAAAAACGGAACCCTTATGGATTTGTCATGTCTGTCTGTCTGTCTGTCCGTCCGTTTGTCACAGCCACTTTTTTCCGAAACGATAAGAGCTATACTGTTGAAATTTGGTAAGTAGATGTATTCTGTGAACCGCATTAAGATTTGACACGTCTGGAGGGACTAATTTGTTTTTAAACATCAGCTGTAATGACTACTTTTAAAATAAAATAAAGAAGTAAAAAGAAACGGCCAAGTGCGTGTCAGAATTCGTACATTTAGGGTTCCCAGCATGCAGCCACATAAGGCCTGTGCTACGTATTTGACCGCAAAATGAAGTTGTAATGGTTGTAATGTCACAGCCACTTTTTTCCGAAACTATAAGAGCATTACTGTTGAAACTTGGTAAGTAGATGTATTCTGTGAACCGCATTAAGATTTTCACACCAAAATAAAATTAAAAAACAATAAATTTTAGGGTTCCCCATACTTAGAACTAAAACCCAAAAATTTTTTTCATCTAACCCATACGCGTGGGGTATCTATAGATAGGTCGTCAAAAATGATATTGAGGTTTCTAATATTTTTTTTTTCTAAACTGAATAGTTTGCGCGAGAGACGCTTCCAAAGTGGTAAATGTATATAGTAAATGTAGTGGTAAAATGTATAAAGGACCTACCTCTTAGATATTTCAAAAAAAGTATGTATAAGTGGCTTATTGGGTATAGTTTTTATAATGTAAAGAAATTTTTAGAACTTAAGACATCATAGGACATTGTAGTTTTTGCTTTATTATTTTTATATTGACAATTTCAATGTACTTACATTTGCATGCCAAATATTTTGGTGAAGTATGAGAGACCTATTCTAGTTTTACATCTGTATATATTACCATATTTGACGCAAATAAAGATTATGATGATTATGATTAAAATGTGTGTCCCCCCCCCCCCCCAGTGGTAAAATGTGTGTGTGACTAAAAAATATATATGATGTACATTACCATGCAAACTTTCACCGAAAATTGGTTTGAACGAGATCTAGTGAGTAGTTTTTTTTAAAACGTCATAAATCGTAAACCGCAATTTACCTTTCATTCAATCAACTCAAATATAAATTTTAGTTACTTATGTCACATAATAAAGCTTTTTAGCAATAAAAATACCACGAATTCCTTAGTTGTAGGTAAACAATAGAAAATACAGTTGGAAAGAAAAGTGTTTCTTACTTTGGTTTGATATCATTTTGGTCGAAAAAATTCTAAAGAAAACTGAGTGTTAAAAAACTGCTTTGTTTTAGAAAATCACATTTATTAAATAAAATTATCTAAAAAATTCAAAAAATAATCAACAAATAATATCTACAGAAAAAATCTAAGTAACAGTTCTGATTATATTAATCAACAACACAACACGAAACATGCAAAATCAACAATTGAAAAACCTAAAATAAATTATTCACTACGTCTTATTTCAAATACGCAAAACCTCTAGGGTGGTAGTTCTATACCCGTGTAACTGAACAACTTTTCCTAAAGATCATAGTTCGAAATAAGAAAAAGAATTTTTGACTTCCCATAGAAACTGCATCCGCTAATAGCGCATTTTGTATGGGAGGCAAAAATTTTTTTTGCGTATTTTGACCTATGCTCCTCAGGAAAAGTTATTCAATTACATGGGTAGACTACCACCCGAGAGGTTTTGCTTACCTATTTGGGATTACTCGTTGTATACAAAATCAACTGAAAATAATTTAAAACGAGATCATTACTTACAAATCACAAAATAAATAATCACACATTGTACACAAATATACCTACCTAATTATATCACATTAATTATAATCACAGATAAACAGGCAGTTACACTAACTTCCTTTAAGTTAAAGCTCTGAAAGCTCTGTTAAATCTATTGCTGTCACTTTCTGTTTTGATGACAAAGAAAGTGACAGTAATAGATTTAAAGGAGCTATAACTTTAACGAAGCCATGTGCAACTGGCAGATAATCACATAATGTACATCGAATTGCCATTTTTTTTCTTTTTAATATATTTTTGCCGAATGATATAATTTGAAGAAGTTAAAAAAATTACAAAATACACCTAATGAGATCATTATTTACAAATCGCATATTTAAAACCATTTTGTATAATCACATTTTGAACAAAAATATACCTAACAGTATCATAATTAATTATAATCACATAATATACATACAATTTTAGATTTTAATTATTTTTTTCTTTTTAGAATATTTTTATTCTATGTTTTTTTTTATATGTCTTGGAGAAACTGGCCGAGGGTGATTGTTTTTTTTTTCATATACTGTTGTCAGTTCTCGGATTTGGTTGTCGAATTTATTGCTTGCTTCAGTCTATTGTTAAAAAACCGGTCGGACGCGTACTCTTTTTTATGGTCGTGTAAAGTCGAGTGCGCTTGACTTTTGTACACAATGTTGTTACAGTTTAAGATTTATTTTTAAAGCTAGTTTTCCTCACTTGAGATTTTAAAATAAATTAATATATAAACCGTAACACTTTTCGTTGCAGCAGTCCGTGAAATTGATTCGTGATCAGATGGCACTTTTTGATAGGTATAGGTAAGTTCTCTAAATATGGACCACCACATCGTTTTCTTTGAATAAAATTTTATTTTTAGAGGGTAGCCAAGTTGTTTGATCCTTAGCGGCTAGGCAAAATATTAAGGTATAACAATCTTGTATAAAAAATTGTAAAATAATAAATTTGTTTACGTATTTACTAATAATTGTGAACTAATGCAAAAATAGGACTTTAGAAAAAGGCTTATAAAATGGACTACCAGGTGTTTAATATGGACCCTAGGTATCTAATACGGACTAGTGTAACAATTATGTACTGAATAATCGTTTTACATTCAAATAATACCAATATTTCAAAGTAATGTGTCATTTATTATTCATGTACCTACTTAAAGAACATAAAATATTTCAAACTTAATGAACTTGAGATCTGTTACAGAAACATTTCTGGACTAAATCTTTACTTATTACTATATAAAGAAACAAAAAAAAACATTCTAAATTAAATAATTTTAACGTGAGACTCATAACGTCTTTGGAATCGGCTTCAGTTTACTTTAATTAACATTAAAAGGGAGTATGAAATCAAATTATTTGTATATGCCGTAATACTTAAAGAACATAAAATATTTCAAACTTAAGGAACTTGAGATCTGTTACAAGAAAATTTTTGGACGATATCTTTACTTATCTAAGTATTACTTATTATTATATAATGCAACAAAAAAAAACATTCTAAATTAAATAATTTTAACGTGAGATTCATAACATCTTTGGAATCAAATAATGAAATCAAATTATTTGTATATGCCTTCACAAAATTCACATAAATAGATGCACCATCACCGTCAACTCCAGCACATTGTGCATGTACCCAGCGGCGACAAGGAGGACACTGTATCCACTGCTCTCCACTCTTATCTTCAGAGAAGAGACCATTGCAGTAAAAACATTTGGAGTCTTGCTTCTCACTACGATCCGGGCTTTCGTCTGTGTCATCATTAACTGAAAAATTACTTTCTTCAGAGCTTGATGAGGCAATTTGCTTTTTAACAGTTTTTCTCTTTTTTGCAGTTGGCTTTTTAGTTTGTTTCTTTTTGATTTCGCATTTTCTTTTGTTTACTGTTTTGTTCTTACTTTTTTCTTTATTCTTCGTTTCATTTAACAATTTCGATATATTTTTTTTCGTCTTTAATTCTTCTGCTTCTATTTTTTTCTTTATCGAGGTTTCCAAATCTATCTTATATGGCGACGAAGACAAAAACGTAGACTTTGTTGATTTTCTTCCCTGCTTACTACTGCTTTTTTTACTTGCATTTGGTACAGGAAACAATTGTTTAGGTGATATATAAGATGTAGAAATCCCAATAATATCTGCCACATTTGAGGTACTCGGTACAGGAGTCAATTGTTTAGGTGATGAATAAGATGCCGAGGGCCCTGCTACGGCCACATCTGCTACATTTGAGGTACTCGGTACAGGAGTCAATTGTTCAGGTGATGAATAAGATGTAGAGGGCCCAGCTACATTTTCCAAATTCGAGCTACTCGGTACAGGAGTCAATTGTTTAGGTGATTCGGCTATAACAGTCACATTTGAAGCACTCACCATACTAGTTGTAATAAGGGAGACAGTCTTATTTTTCATTGATAGGTTCAACAATTCAGTACACAACTTTACTAAAGTTGTAACTTTAACAATTTCAGTGCCCTGTACACACTCATTAGTTATTTTTTCCACAGTAACTGGCGCGTCAGTTTCTATAAGATCGTTAGCTGTCGATTCAGGTTCATCACAGAACGTTCTATCTGAATCTTCTAAATCGTAGTTATTATTCTCGGGGGAGGTGGTAGTCGACTGAGGTTGCATAGTATCTGTTGGTTGAAATTGATTATTAGTTATTTTTTCCACAGCAACTGGCGCGTCAGTTTCTATAAGATCGTTAGCTGTCGATTCAGGTTCATCACAGAACGATCTATCTGAATCTTCTAAATCGTTGCTATTATTCTCGGGGGAGGTGGTAGTCGACTGAGGTTGCATAGTATCTGCTGGTTGAAATTGATTATTTATATTATTAATTTCATCCGGTAACTGAATGAAATCATGTTCTTGAAATACACCACGATCTATCGGGTAAATTCCTGTGGCGCGAAATCCATTTATTGCAAGATCAGCACGTTGTGACTTTATATAGGCACGACCAAATATTTCTGCAATATCGTATTGGGTAGCAGCTTGAGTTTTCAAGCGTACCCACTGGCGAATTTCTTCAGCAAAGTACTTTTTAAAAGGCCCCATGAAAGTGCGATCGAGAGGCTGAATTTTATGGCTTGAATGAGGTGGCAACGATAAAAGCTGCACGTGGTTAGCCCTTGCCAAATCTATAAGTTCAATATTACGAGTGTGGCTAGTGTGGCCATCTAATATCAAAAGCACAGGCGAAGAGGAGGAAGGCTTCACAAACTTTATAAAATGCTTAAACCATTTTGTAAAAAGGTCTGTTTGAATCCATCCTGATGGGTGGCATGCGTGAATAGCACCGGGAGGAGCTTCTTTCATCAAAAGTGGATGGCCTCGTTTTCGAGGGAAAATCATCATTGGGGGCACATATGTACCACTTGCGCTCATAGACATAACACAAGTAATTGTTGACCCTCTTTCAGCCGACGTTGTAGCAGCAATTTGTCTTTTTCCTTTCTTTGCTAACACTTCAGGCAATTTTGAAGGTACGACAGTAATCCCTGTTTCATCTACGTTGTAGATATTGTTAGCAGAGTAGTGGTGTTTGTCCATTGCCGTTTCTAGTAAAGTGAAAAAGTGATCGACGTCCTCTTTATTAAAACCCCGTAATCTAGCGAAGGATGTACCCGTGGGGTGACGGAAAGACACTTCGGGATGTCTTCGGAGGAATAAACGCAGCCAAGTTTTTCCAGCAGCTTCCTTGTCGTTAGAAAAATTATGCTTCAGTTTATTTTTTTCAGCCAATTGATATGTTAGTGTCATAATATCACGACGTGTTAGTCCGAAGCCTGCGGCCTCCATTTCTAGTATGTATTCAACCAAATCTGTCTCAAATTTATCAGGAAAGATGGCTTTTCGACCCAATTTTGAATTTGTCACTTCATGCAAAGGCTTATCTTTTTGTTGACATAACCGTATTAGTGTGGTTTTTGGAACACCAAATGTTTTTGATGCTTTTAAATAGCCCATTCTTTGTTCTTTTATGGCTAGTATAGCCATGGTCATAGAATCTTTATCCCATTGCTGTCTGATTTTTAATTTTGATGCCATGGTTTTTACCTAATAACAAAACAAAACACATATTATAATATGGACCACATATTTACAATATGGACCACTGGATCTAAATATGGACCACTGGTCCATATTTAGAAATAACTTAGTAGTCCATAATATAAAACGATGACTTTTTGAGGTTATAAAATTGCAAAAAAATTTTGAAACAAAGTACGGTTACAAGCCACACCACAAACATATCTCTATAATACAAGGTTTCTAGAATAAGTATGGTTGAATTTAAAGCAATAACAATAAAATAGTAACACTCTTAGATAACATACCAAAAATCTTCATCGAATTGAACAAAAACACAAAAATGTCTGCCACAAAATTGTAAGCGGTCGTACTTCCCTAAGTATCGAGAGGCACTGAGAGGCGCGCGGGGTGAGCGCCTAGAGCGTTGCTAACTTCACTTAGCTGTGACATCTAGCGAGTTCTAACGGTGGTCCATATTATATGACTAGTCCATATTTAGAGAACTTACTCTATTTTTAAAGCGTGACTAGGCGGGAGTGTGACTAAATGGAACTAACTCATAAAAAGTAGTGATCTCGATGAGCCTATTTCGCCTATAATCCCTTTTTCTGGAGTAGGTAGGTACAGATCCGTCTGGATTTGGTTGATATTCCACAGTATCGTCAAAAGTCATCATCATATCATCCCATGAATACGTCCACTGCAGGACAGAGAGCTCCCTCCAGAATTCCAGCTATTGCTAAAAAATTGAGGAAGGGAAGTACCATAGTCACCTCGCCTATCAGCGTTGCGGCTGGCACCAAGGTCCGCGGTTATAGGTGACCGCAGCATGTAAGATGGTAAAAATACACAGAAGGATGGAATTAATTAGATTTCCTTTCTTACTATTAATGATCAACACATAAGTAAAGAGGAAATATCTTCACTATCACAAATAAAGTTTGGATGAAACATTAGATTTTTCAATGAATTTATTTACATTTGTAAAAAGTAACCGAGTGTTTTGACCGACTAGTCATAGCCGACTATAAGACGTTTTACACTTTACTACCTTACACAGACTATGTACATATGACTGACTCCATACATTTACTCTGAGTGTAATACAGATCTCTTTTCTGCACCAACTCGCGCGAGCTTTCTCGATTATATTCGAGTCATATTCGATTGAAAACTTCGCGATTCAATTTTAATGATTCTGCGCGACTCTCCTTCTGTTCTTTGACAAACAAAGGCAAATAGCTTATTTCTTCTCAGAATAATGATTTTCACCAACTCTTCGTCATCGAGGAAACTGAATCCGATTATATTTGTTTGGTAATTAATTAGCTGACTTTGAAGGTATGTGCACAAAGACTGTCTATAGCGTCTATAGTCTGGGTTAGTAGCCTCCTTGCCTATTTCTGCCATAGTAAAGCAACAGTGCTTGCACTGTCATCACCATAACACCCCATGAAATGTCCACTGTACAGGGAGATCCCTCCAGAACTCCAGCAAAAACGAATGGTACTGTACAGTAGTGATCCTTCTCGAAAGCCTTCTTTTAGCAGAGCTGGCTGGCGAGTATTTCTAAAATTGAATTTGATTTCGAATAATGACGTCACGTCCTGAAAACAATCGCCAGTCAACTCCTGCCCACGGCTGGGTACGGACGTTGATATTCTATACGATAAAAAAAATAATATAACAAAAGATCGAAGCGTTTCCATTGCGTTTATATTAACCCCGGTCCTCGTGATCGTTATAGTACCTACTTAGGAGGGCATTTACCATAGTCAACACGCTTGTAAGAGTTGCGGCTGGTGACTGCTGTTGTTGGTGACTGCAGTATGTAAGATGGTACGATACTCAGAAGGACGCTGCTGCAAAGCCTCCGTTTTATACTTAGATTATGAATAACGGCAGCTTACTGCCTATGGTTTTATATGCCCTCAGTCGCCTCTTACGACACCCACGGGTAGAGATAGGTTGGTACTATTCTTTGCCGGCAAGTAAGTTATTAAGTTAATATAATAATAGTTAATATAAGTTAAGTTATAGGTAAGTTATTTCCACCATCGACTTCATCATTCTCCTCACCTCAGGGCTAGATTGTGATTAAAAACTCATCCTACTCCCATGCACCCATAGCGCATTTAGCAAGATCTTATAAACCTTCTTACTTATACAAAACTCTGAATTGGTGGGTACCCAAAAACTGTTCTAAGAATTCCTTGATTGAAACGGATCACCTTACAAAAAAACCACTTAAATATTAGCGCACCACACGTTCTCATAAAAAACTGTTTTTTTGTAAGCGAGCTTCAGAAGTGTGTCGATGTGTTCGAGTCGAGAGGCAATAAAGGCGTATGGGGCGTCAAAATATTTGCTTCCCATAACCTTGGAGGGTTCCACTCTCGTACTCTACTCGTTATTATAAGTAAATACCGATATTAGATAGAGCTGTTCTCATGCTTACACTTACCTACGCGTAAAACGTACGTAGCAAATGTGTTGCAGTATTACTACGATTACTTTCTCAAGCGTAATTGATCCACAAATCTAGACAAAAAGTGCGCGTAGTTTCTAGTCTTTTTTTTAGGGCTCCGATACCAATATGGTAAAAAAAAGGAACTCTTTTGGTGCGACTTTGTCTGTCTGTCTGTCTGTCACACCTGTATATCTCGGCAACCAGTCATGCTATCGTCTTGAAATTTGAAATAGTATCAGAATATGGTTGCCCAACGTAATTGCACATGAAATAATAAAAAAAAAGATTATTAACGTAAAGGGGGTCCAAATAGGGGGGGGCAAATTTCAAGTTGTCGCTACTAGGTCAAATGGGGTATCATATGAAAGGGCTTCACTTGTACATTCTAAAATATATTTTGCATATTTTTAAGACTCTTAGTTTTCAAGTTATGATGAGAAATGTCAAAAAAATACCATTCTTATCTCCGAAGTTTGTGAAAGGAAAAATTTGAATTAATTACAGTCGATAGAAATGTACAGCAAAAATAAAACGATCTTTCTCAGTTGCACTGTTTTTTAGAAATCTACAAAAAAACCTTTACAAACAAATTTAGTTTTGCGGTCCTAAAAATGGACTTTATTGCTTCCAAAAATACTATAGGTAACTCTGAACCCTCGGCGCGCGAGTCTGACTCGCACTTGACTGTTTTTTTTTTTAATAAAGCCGATGACGATGCGATCTTTGGTCAATCAAAGGTCATCATCATCATTTCGTGTGGTTTGCAAGGTAGATGACCGACCTCAAAAACCCTGGTGTTAGAGTTGTTGAGCCGCCACAGGCCTTCGACATGGCTCACTAACGACTACATCCGTGGATAGTAGTCGAGACCAAAGGCTTAACGTCTTTCCAAAGCACGGAATCATCTAGCTTTTCGGACAATCAGGTGAATTAAAGGTTGATGACATAGTCTTCGGCAAATCACGTGATCTAGTTGCCACGCAAAGAGATAAGCAAGCAAGACGCACAATGCTCCTTGAGGCGTTGAGGCTCCTTGTCTTGTTCTGGTCAGTATCTCCGATAACAGACAAACAAGATTGACAACTGGTAATCACCCAGGAGCACCCTGGTGGTAGGTAAAGAACGAAATTCTTTACCGATCACTCAGGTATGGTTTGAGGGTCGTTGGGAATAGACGCGTCACGTTACGGCTGGCGACCGCTGTTGTTGGTGAACGTAGAATGTAAGATAGTATGATACAATGCATAACACAGACACCCACGGGTAGAGATGGGTTGGTACTATTCTTAGCCGGAACCACACGTGACCGCGCACCGGACACCGGGCCAGCCATGTCAAAGAAGAGCTAATGTTAACGTCATATTCTCTGGTGGAATCCGCTTTACAGGGTACTATGCCTGAAGGCTAAATTCACAGTGTTTCACAGTAGTGTTGCAAAAGCAAAACCTAATCGAAACAGAATTAAAGCCATTGTAATAGGTCTGTTGTGACAGCTGTCAAAAGTACAAAAAATTATGACCTGCAAAGAAAAATTAACCATGTGTCATGGTGTTACGGAAACGTCGAAACGGACTTCTTACGTGGCCCTAGTTTCGCAGCTTTTACTTGCGTCTAATGATTGCGGCAGCAAATTCGAAATTATACTAAAATCAGATCCGTACCTGTTTCAGTTATAACAGCACTAGCGAGTATTCCCTAGAGAGCAAAACTTGCCCCATTCGGTAACTGTTCCAAGGTCCCGGAGCAGCGCAGTAGTGTTTACTCTGCGTGTGACCTACAGTTGGCTACAATGGACACATTACGTGTTATTGTGCTGCTACTCAAAGAAAGAAGGGTAGGATTTGGCTGCGAGATTCGCGATTAGCAAAATTACTGCAAGACAGTCGAAATAATGTAGTTTGAGTAGAATAACAGCCAGTGTGACAGCCAGACGGAGGGATGTGGGAAGTGAGAGACAAGAATAGCTCCGTTCTGCTATTCCGACAGTCTACAGTCTCTCTTCGCGATCTTCAGAAATGAGGAGATCCGCAGAAGAACTAAAGTAACTGACATAGCCCTGAGAATCGCTAAACTAAAGTGACAGTGGGCAGGGCACATCGCAAGAAGAACCGATGGCCGATGGGACGGAAGGTTACTAGAGTTGCGACCACGTACCGGAAGACGAAGCGTTGGCAGGCCCCCCACAAGGTGGACCGACGATCTGGTCAAGGTCGCGGGAAGCCGCTCGATGCGAGCAGCGCAGAACCGGTCTTCATGGAGATCTTTAGAGGAGGCCTATGTCCAGTGCAGTGGACGTCTTTCAGCTGATTTGATGATGAATATGACGAATTTCCAACATTCGTAGTTCGTTGTTGCATTTAGCCTTCAATACGCCCTTAACGGGAGCGCAGCGAGGTTCAAATCTCTTTGAGAATAATTCGAGTTACAAATACCTACCTAACCCAATTAATATATTCGACGAAGAGATTTTCAATGTTATTTTATTTTTACACTTGTGTATTTGTTTTATAGCAGCTTATTTCGGAGCCACAAAAAAGCTAGGTACCTAACTACTTCTTACTTTAGGTGCTCTAGGGAAGCCTGTTAAGTACCTAAGTTGGGGTATCTACATTTCACGAGTTATGAGTCTCTTAGGATATTACGCTAGTAACATTCAAGGCCAGAGTAATAAAAGCTTGAAAAAACAGGAAGGACTGAAACCTAGTAAATTACAGACATTTCAGAAGTCTTTAACGAAAACAATAGCTAGGTACGGTCAACCGCTTGTCGGTTTGTCGGTAGAATTTTTTTCAACTCTATTACCACGCCATAAGGTCCAAAAGTGTTTCTACTGATGTGCGGCCGTGTCTACCTACTGTACGGCTGCACGCGGTGGCAACACCTTGACCTTTAGGGTGCGTGTGGTGTCCATTGACGTGGAGCGAGCTGGCGGAGCGGAGAAACGAGGAAATATTAACTTTAGGAGGAGTTTTTATGCAATCCTATTGGTTAATCCCAGGTAGCAAAATGTCGTCAAAATGACGTCATAATACAGTCATTTTCGACGTAGGAGACGTCATATTATGACGTCTGTATGACCAGCCAATGACGTACTATTGTCACAGCCTTTTGACGTCATATGAGGACGGTAGGATGACGTCTCTGAAGACGTATTGATGACGTCTCTTACGACGTACTCACGACGTACTGTAGTAATTCATTCTGTAGACGTGGCTTCAAGACAAAGGCAAAGCGGCGCTGCTGTAGGTGGCTTAATAAAAATAAATAGTTGCATAACTGAAGATGTGATGTTATAAGTGATGTATAGTCAGTTTAACCAATCTAACCATCTAGGAACGTTATTTATAGGTATAACCTATAACCCTACATTTCCACCACCAAGGAAATGTCACGGCTACATACCACGTCATACTGCGAGAGGGTCATTCTACGAGAAAAAATCTCAATACCAAGATGCTGCGTTTTGTACAGCGCCATCTCCTACATATATTTATAACTATAAAAATGACGTCAGTTTGACGTACGATTCCGACGAATGCAGTACCCTACCAACCTTATATTGACCAAAAAAATTTCAATAAATAAATTAATGACCCGTTATTCATTTAATAAACTGTAAGATTACGTCACTCTCCCGAATTTGTCGACCTACCAAAGACTGACCACAGCTGACTTTAATGGACTTCAGCTGATTCTTGAAAAACGCTTACTGTTCACAGTCCTAAAATGACCAAAAAGTGACGACATTTTGACGGACGATTTTGACCAATACAGTACGGTCTTAAACTGACTTAAAACTGACGTCAGTTAGACGAAAGATTCCGACCAATGTAGTACCGACCCTATACTGACCAAAAATGACGTCAGTTTTACGTCCTATCTCGACGAATTCAGTACTGACCCTAAATTGACCTTAAAATGACGTACTTTTTTCGTCCTAGACGTCATTTTTCTACCCGGGATATTTCGCTCCGCCGCGTCAATGGACAGGGAACTTTAGTAATTAATAATTAATAATAATTAATATTTTTTTATTTGCAAACAACAAACATTACGAGTATACAGTTTGTCTAAAAATATAAAAAAAATTGTTCCAACTGACATCTAAGCTAGGGAAACCTGTGTTTTAGATGTCAGCATTCCTTGCAATGACTACATCGAGAGACAAACAGGGATTGCATATTATAAAATCATAGTGTTGTACAATCAACGACAGGTCAAGCCGGACACTCGCAGCGTGGCTCTAGCCAGTACATAGTGAAATAAGAACAGTGCAAATTCCAATGTGTCAAGCTTGATATGCCCCTGACTGTACAAGAGCAATAACAAGAGTGCGTTTGCGTTAGAAAGCGAGAAATGTATATATGTAGGTAATACGTAAGTATGTATGTGTGTAAGTGTGTGTGTTTGTGGGGGCAGAGTGTAAAGTGTGTGGGAGTGACTGTTAGCGGGTCTCTGGTTCCGGGCGTTTATAGTGTAGCGCTGGTTCAGCCTATACTGGTTTTGTTTCTACGTGCTTGCTGCCGTGCTTACTTCCAGCCAGCCTAAGCACGATGCCCTTAGTAAAAATTATACCTATCTAAGGTAAATTTTTATATGTTGACGTTTGCTTCGTACATTAAAAGTAAAAAAACCGGCCAAGTGCGAGTCGGACTCGCGCACTGAGGGTTCCGTACCACCACATAAACATAATTGTATTAGTTGAAATTTCAGTAAGTTAATGTGCTAGATTTTTTGAGTCCGACACGCGCTTGACCAAATTTTATTATTTGTTGTTATTTTATAGCCTATGCCCTATAAACATACCAATTTTCAAGTTTGTAAGTGTTCCCGTTTTTAAATAGAACTAAAACAAAAATCGCCTCAGCAACCATCCAACTCAGTGGCGGCCTTACCCATTGCGAGGCTCCGGGCGGCAGGTCTTTGCGAGGCCCTTTGTCCTTCGTGAAAAGTATGTGAAGCGAAAGTAGGTCTGGTTGTTTGGTTTAGGTATTTTTCATGTTTGAGGAGAAATGATAAGGACATACAAATAAAAAAAATAGTTTTAAAATATTTTACATTGAAAGATTCACAAAATTAACAAATACAAAGATGATAAATTTCAAAATTGATGTTTGCGGCTTTTCTTAAGACTAAAATCTTTAATTAAAGCACAATAATCCCACGAATTAGCTACGTCATTTTCGATTGAAAGAATAGCAAGGGCTGAAAGCCGATCTTGTGTCATCGACTTCCTCAAATATGTTTTAATAATTTTAAGCCTCGAAAAACTCCTTTCAGCAGACGCAACTGTAACCGGTGTGGTAGCAATAATTCTCAGGACTATTTCGATAGTGGGGTAAACTTCAGTTAATTTTTTTTCTCTTATGTATTTCAGCACCGAGATAATGTCCTCGTTTCCTTCATACACACGGATGAACATATTCAGTTCTTCGTATGTCCATCAATATCACATGATTCTCCTACTGTCATCATAGATGTTTGCAAGTCGCTGCATTGCTTTAAAAGTTCATCATCACTAATTTCCTTTAACTTTTTTATATTATACATGAAACCAAATATGCTCTCATGATGTTTAAGAGCCTTAAACCTAGGATGGCAGCTTGCGCGCACATTGTCGACAATGACATAAAAATAGTTTATTTTGAAAATTTCTTCCGCATTCAATTCATGAGCTTCATATTCCCCTTCATAATCAAAATGCCTTTTTTTACGTCGTCTTCTGACATCTTTGAATTCTCTGTCAATATCATTTTCCTCTGCTATTTCTCTCGCTGTTACAAGGGATGACTGAGCGATAGAGGAGTAGAACATTATTTTCCGACTCCCGAACTGACCCGAGAGCGATGCGATTAAAAAACCGATCTTAAAGTGTTTCCAGGCGCGATATACAAGTACTACATAATGAATTTTTCAATTATGTTTTGAATGAATGAGTAAAGCTCAACTCACACATAGGCGGTATGATTGCGAAAGCGGTCCGGGGCGGTTTGGCGGGAACAAAACACCGCACCGCGACCGCTTTTCAATGTGACAGGGTGCATATGAACTCATACTTTACAAAAAATACCGGCCCCGGAACGCTTCCGCTACCGCCTCTGTGTGTTATTTTAATTAACCGTTATGTTATAACCGTAATAAGTAATTAAGGATCAAAAGTTAATAAAAAAATATATATAGTTAAAAAAACTATATTTTTTAAAATTTGCTTGGGTTGTTGCGCGAGGCCCCTGCAAGAGCGAGGCCCCGGGCGATTGCCCCGTTCGCCACCCCCTAAGGCCGCCTCTGATCCAACTTCACCCTCTCTCTTATATGAATGTTCTTGAAACGGGAGCTCACCACAATTGGTTACCATTAGTTGTGAGAAAAGTTGTAATATTTAATGATTTCAGACTTTTCCCATTATTTGTACTGTGAGACCTTCCTTCTGTGGTGAAGAATCTGTCAAAGATTGTGTTATTTGCTGATGATACTTCATTAATATTCAATGTAAGTAGGAAATCACAAAATTATAACGAAGTCAATGATGCACTTCGACAGATTCATGCATGGTTTACTGTTAACAATCTGGTCCTAAACGCCAAAAAAACTAAATGTATTAAATTTGCACTACCAAATGTAAGGTCTACTTCACATAACATAGTATTGAATAATGAACGATTAGATTTTGTAAATAGTACAGTTTTCTTAGGGTTAACACTAGACTCTAAACTTCAATGGGGCCCTCATATAACGGCTCTTTCTGGTCGATTGAGCTCGGCTGCATATGCTGTTAGAAAAATCAGACAACTTACTGATGTAGCTACTGCAAGGCTGGTTTACTTTAGCTACTTCCATAGCATTATGTCTTATGGCATACTGCTTTGGGGCCGAGCAGCTGATATACATTCAATATTCGTTTCACAAAAGAGGGCTATAAGAGCAATTTATTGCCTGAAGACTCGTGATTCCCTGAGAGAACTGTTCAAGGAACACATGTGTGACTGTTCATGACAGTGCCATGCCAGTATATCTATGAAAATATAATGTATGCTAGAAAGAACATTCATCAATTACCTAAAATTTGTGACAGGCATAATTTTAATACTAGAAATAAGCATAAAATTGATCAACCATATACTAGATTAACTAAAGTCAATACATCTTTCGTTGGTCTGTGTATACGATACTACAACAAAATACCTGACAATATAGTGCAATTACCTGAGAGAAAGTTTAAAGAATGTGTAAAGCAAACGTTATGTAAAAAAGCTTACTACAGATTGGATGACTATATGAATGACAAAGAGGTATGGTGCTCTGATATTCCAGCGAAACACAAGAAACACATTGTAAAAAGCCGACTCTTAAAGTAGGCCGTGCTGCAGTGGTTTCTTGCCGTTTCTTTTACGCTGCCATAGCACGATCCGAAACGGCGTAGACTCGCTCTATTTGCATTGTATTCTGCATGACATTCAATAAGTATTCTGTAAAGAATCTACATTGAATAAATTATCTGAATCTGAATCAGACCTAGCTTCTAGCCAAATTTCATAATTTTAGGTCAACGGGAAGTACCCTGTAGGTTTTTCATTTTTGAATAAATGTATGGAGATCAGGACATAAAATGCCATATCTTTTGATTGCGTCGTTGTAAAAAATTTAAATTTGCAGATCTTGTGTGGTTCATGGATCCTAATATACGGTATTAATTTCAACCTGATACCTTTACCCGTTCGTGAGATAAAGGGTCTTGACAGACAGACAGACAGACGGACAACAAAGTGATCCTATAAGGATTCCGTTTTTTTCTTTTGAGGTACGGAACCCTAAAAATGATATTTGGCCTTAGAATAACTTTTTCAACACATTTGCTCATAAAACAGCTCTATTTGCACTGTATTAAGGTCCATAATCCAGCTTATTAAACACGCGTGCTTTTTTCATTAACTTCACTAGTGTTGTAATTTTTGTCTTTTTTTAATCGGCAAGATGCAAGGAGTTTCTATATCTATAACATTCATAATATTTTCATGAATAAGTAAACTGTTTTCGATAATATGATAAATAAATGTTAATTACATGGAAATACTTATATTAATCAATCAACTTACTACAAATTTGTCTTGAAAGGAACAAAGAGCCTCAGAACGAGAGTGAGCCTCAGAACAAAGACCTCCTTGCTGAGTAAGCTGTTTGGCAGGTTAGTGTTTTGTTTTTTTATAGCGACAAGGTGCAAGGAGTTTCTATATCTATAACATTCATAAGAATTTAATGAATTAAGAAACTGTGTTCGATAATATGATAAATAAACGTTAATTAAACGTAAATATTGATTTTAATCAACTAACTACAAATTTGTCTTTAAAGTAACAAAATATTCAATTTTAAAATAATTTGTAAAGTAGTCTGTTTGATAGTGTAGTCATTGTCTCCTGTGCGAGCATGTACCTACTCGTATATCTGTGTATTCGAAAAAAGTAATACGCGCGCCATTTTAACAGATATTTCTTGTTGTGAAATGTGTTTAATGTAATTAAAAAATTAATGACTTCTACAAATAAAAAAAACAGTGATAAGTGTAGAACGTCGAAAATTCTTAAACAAAAAACACAAGTCCGGTGTATGGGTGACGTAGAAATGTGAGGTTAAACGTCTACGAAATTTCCTTAGGAAAAAAATTTAAGCGAATATGATTCGTTTTTATTCGCAAATGTGTTGAAAAACGTCGTAAGACGTTTGTGCGCTTTGGTGATTACATCCTCGGCTCCATTACGCCCTCGCCTGGGGCTCGGGCTGCAATTTCTGAGCGTCGGCTGTAATATCCAAAATAGCGCACGTGCATCTTAATGTCTAGGGACTCGTGCTGCTGAACCTTTTTTAGGGTTCCGTAGTAAAAAGGAACCCTTATAGTTCCGTCATGTCAGTCTGTCTCTCCGCGGTTTAGCTCAGAGACCCTTAGTAGGTACTAGAAAGCTGAAATTTTGTACGCAACCACGCCGACAAAGTGGTAGAATAAAATTTTGAAAAACGTATTTTTTTAGGGTACCTCCCAATCTCCCATACATGTAAAGTGGGAATTAAAAAAATTCTCGTCTACCCCTTAGTGTGGGGTGTCGTTAGATAGGTCTTTGAAAAAAATATGAGTTTGCTGAAATATTTTTTTGATTTAGGAATCCGTTTGCGAAATATTAAGCTCGAAAGCGCAATTTTTTGTTGGAGTCGAGTGTTATTAACTAAACGGTTGTTATTGGAAATGTGAAAAAATTCACATTAGTAGCATATATGATGAAATTAAAAGGAAAACTATCACAGTTAAGTAGGCTTTGCAGGTTAATGAGCTATAGCTGAAAAACAAAAAATAATAAAAATGGCAATAGCAATCAGCCCAGGCAGCACACAAGTCAGATAACTGGCCAACAATTTAATCTTATGCAGGGTTAAGCTTAATAATGTATGTATAGAAGCTGTGCGTATTTCCAAGTTCTGTATTAAAGTTTTTCTTTGCTATAATAATGCTATTTGCTGAGTTAGTTCTGTAATATGCCGATTTTATTTCTTAAAGCTGAATAGTCATCATAAACAGACCTGTTACTCAAGAGCTTGTGTAACCTTTTGTATAACACTCGTATAAAATTCCATTATCAAGCATGATACTGGATAATTTATATTCTTTTCTCCTTTAGCTGTATTACACACCACATCTTGACAGTTATTCAGCTGCTGTAAAAAGTAGGTGTTGTTTCTGTTATGAAGCATATAGTTACTTAACAGAAATTAAGATAGCTGTTATAACTACTTTATGCCACTTTAAGTACGAAATTACCGTCATGTGCAGCTAATTGTGGTAAAAGTAATAGTAACAGATTCTTATACAGAAGTTCGCTGGGTATCCACGAAAATAAGACATTGTTTAAGCTAGAAGAACTATTCCGGAATGTTAGTCAGCATTTAAGTGGCTACTAGATTGAAAGTTCGACTGCACGTGCGCGCTTAAGAGATTTGCGTGTTAAAAACCGCCTTATAAAATAATAAAAACTACACCGACCGAGGAGAGTAAACAGCTCTAGAGGTGTAGTAGTTAACCTACTATACTTATATATTAACACAACATTACTTGTCGTAATGCTTTTTATGTTGAATATTAAATAGCTGAATTTCATTGTGGAGCTAAAAAGAACAAATAATATACCTAACTTATACTATGGGTTTTCATTTCATTAATTACATTACAAATTATAAATTATAAAGACGACCAATTTGTTAATGTATTGACTTGTATTGAGAATGCAATATGTAAATACTCTGACTTAGATGTAATCGTTATAGGTGTTTTTAATCCCAACTCATGGTCAAAATCAGTAGAGGCTCAATTTACTTTTTTTTGTAATTTCTGTAATCTTAATCAACATAACAATATTTTGAATGATCATGGTGGCATTCTTGATCTTGTGCTTAGTGGGCTGGAGAGTGAGCGTGTATTGGTAGCCAAGGGAGAGGAACCGCTAGTGCCGGAGGATAAGTACCATCCGTCAATTACCATCCGCGTGTTAGTTCCACGCTGCACGCAGCCATTACTGACACCGCCTCCACCAAGGCTACGAGCCGGTGCCTGTCCAGATTGGAATTTTCACAAGGCAGATTTTATAGGTCTTTATGAGGCTCTGGCCAGTTTGGATTGGGAGAACGTTCTATCGGCATCTGATGTTGATGTAGCTGTCAATAATTTTTATATGGAACTCTATAAATGTATCAACGCTTTTGTACCCCTCAAAAAGAGAGCTCAAAGCGCAAACAGATACGTATATCCATCATGGTATACTTCGGAAATTATTCTAAATATAAAACACAAATATTTCCATCTTTCCATGTATAAATTCAATGACAGCGAGTTGAACAGAGAACTCTTTAAGTATTACAGGTGGCACGTAAAAAAACTGCTAGATTCTGCCTACCAACAACACATTAAGGTCATTCAGGAGAGTATAATCCGTGATCCTGCTAAGTTTTGGCAGTATGTAAGTGACAAACGGAAAAGTAGACAGAAATGCAATAATTTCATGTTTCAAGGTGTTGAAGTGTCAGGTCAAGATGCTGCTGATGCTTTTGCCCTTTATTTTAGCTCGGTATTTCGTGAGGATCAACCACGACTTGACCCTGAGGCGGCAGTAAGCGCGGCGAGCAGAAGTACACCTGACGCAGCATGTGTTGCGATTGAAGCTGTTGGTGAAATTGACCTTGTAGCTGCTGTAAAGCGGCTTAAACCACGGGCATCTGTGGGGCCAGACGGTATCCCATCTTTTCTGGTGAAAGACTGTGTATCTGCTATGAAGGATCCACTGTTGCATATATTCAACCTCTCACTAAAGCAAGAAACATACCCTAAATCGTGGAAGACTTCTCGAGTCACACCAATCTCCAAGGGTGGCTCTGATTGTGATGTTACTAATTATCGGCCAATCGCAGTGCTGTCAGTTTTCGGAAAAGTATTCGAGTCTATAATGGATTGTCATATTAGTAACCAAATTAGAACGATTTTGGATGATAGCCAGCATGGATTTCGTCGGGCTCGGTCAACTAACACCAATCACGTGAACCTTGTGGACTATGTAGCTGATGAAATGGATGCGGGTTGCCAGGTCGACGCGACATACTTTGACTTTAAGAAAGCGTTCGATCTGGTAGACAATGATATACTATTGGTGAAGATGGCTAAGTTTGGCTTTTCACCAACGCTTCTTGGCTTTTTCTCCAGTTACCTAAGTCATCGAGCTCAGTTTGTAAGAGTAGCTGGCTATGAGTCGGATCCATATTACACTCGTTCAGGGGTAAGCCAAGGAAGCACCTTGGGGCCGAGTTTATTTTTGCTGATGATAAATGATCTCCCGAAAGTTGTTCGTTGTGCCAAATGCCTCATGTTCGCAGATGATCTCAAACTGTGCATGGGAATAAGTGGCGAGGTTGATGTTCGGGCGTTGCAGAGTGATGTCGATGCAATTGGTAATTGGAGCAAGGAAAATAATTTGCCCTTTAATACCGACAAATGCAAAGTTATCACTTTTACACGCTCTCGACATCCGATTGTAGCCACGTACAGTATATCTGATGAACCACTGGAAAGAGTTAGCGAATTGAGGGACTTGGGATTGAAACTAGATGCTAAACTTGACTTCTACTCACATATTATGTCAATTCGTAAGGCTGCTAATAAGACGCTTGGATTTATTATGAGAACTGCTTCCGAATTCGGAAACCTAAAAGTAGCTCTTATATTATACAATGCCTATGTCCGGAGTAAGCTAGAATTTGGAGCCATCATCTGGGATCCTTATGAAAGCAAATACTCCCTGATGATCGAAAAGATCCAGCGTAAGTTTGCTCGTTGGCTTTATAAAAAGGCCTATGGCTACTATCCCTATTTATATCCGTCCCTATTTGTTGCTGGAATGGTTTCCTTGAACACACTGTCACTGAGACGGAAGCTACTGCTGGTTATCCACTACTACTCTATTCTTCATAATAAAATCGACAACTTGTCTGCATTGAACCGTATTGAGTTAGTTGTACCCTCCAAGTGGACGAGTAGCCAGGATGGTGCTATGATGTGTACGCGCCGGCGAGCGAGGCTATTTGTTTGCCCTTCCACGCGCACGCGCCGTGCTGACAATGCGCCCACTACACGTGCACTCTCCCTTATCAACAGGATAGCTGCTGAATACAGAGAATTTGATATATTTGCCGATAATATGGGCACTGTTTTGACCATAGTATGTACATTTTTAACTAATAATCTTTGACATATTTTATAATTTTATTATGATGTTTTACTATTTAAGATAGTTATGTTTTTTTTTTCTTTGACTTGTTGGTGTTTTGGACATGATCTGTAAACCACTTGAAACTTATTAAATAAATATAAATAAATATAAATATAAATGACTGAATCCTAATTGTTTGATTTACAGTACGAATATGTGATTATAGGAAACTAGTTATCGAAAATATATGTTGTGTGCAGACCACTTCTAACCAGAGAACAACTTAATAAGTAGACACATAAGGTCTGTTATGCAGACATAAGACGAGAAACCGCTGTGCAACCAGATTTTATACAGAATAAGCGTCGCCATTATGATTAACATAACCTATTATAATGATGTGGAATTTTATACACAAATACTCAATTTTAATAACGAAATCGGTATAATATTCTTGTAAAAGTAACACAAGATTATTTTTGAACCCTTAAATTGCATAAAACGTAAAAAATATTTCACTCGTAAAAATAAACCAATAGACGAAATGTTGTTTACTTCTAAAAAAGCCGGCCAAGTGCGAGTCCGACTCGCGCACTGAGGGTTCCGTACAACCATTATCATCATCATAACATCCCATGAAACGTCCACTACAGGACAGGGAGCTCCCTCCAGAATTCTAGCTTTTTCTGGAAAAATGTGGAGGGGAAGTACCTACCGTAGTCACCTCGCTTGTTAGCGTTACGGCTGGCACCATGGACCGCGTTTTTATGTGACCGCAGTAAGTAAGATGTAAGATACAAAGGAGGATGCTGCTGCCCATCCTCCAGTTAACCCTTAGTCGCCTCTTACGACACCCACGGGTATGTATGGGTTCCACCACACCACCGTACCACCACATAAACATAATTGTATTAGTTGAAATTTCAGTAAGTTAATGTGCTAGATTTTTTGAGTCCGACACGCGCTTGACCAAATTTTATTATTTGTTGTTATTTTATAGCTTATGCACTATAAACATACCAATTTTCAAGTTTGTAAGTGTTCCCGTTTTTAAATAGAACTAAAACAAAAATCGCCTCAGCGACCATCCAACTTGACCCCTCTCTTATATGAATGTTCTTGAAACGGGAGCTCACCACAATTGGTTACTATTAGTTGTGAGAAAGGTTGTAATATTTAATGATTTCAGACTTTTCCCATTATTTGTACTGTAAGACCTAGCTTCTTGCCAAATTTCATAATTTTAGGTCAACGGGAAGTACCCTGTAGGTTTTGCATTTTTTAATAAATGTATGGAGATGAGGACATAAAATGCCATATCTTTTTATTGTGTCGTTGTAAAAAATTGAAATTTTCAGACCTTGTGTGGTCCATGGATCCTAATATATGGTAATAATTTCAACCTGATACCTTTACCCGTTCGTGAGATAAAGGGTCTTGACAGACAGACAGGCAGACAGACAGACGGACAACAAAGTGATCCTATAAGGGTTCCGTTTTTTTTTTGAGGTACGGAACCCTAAAAAACGCTGTTTATCAGGTAGCGCGTGAAAATTTTACAAGAAATGTATACATAAATACCTACACAGTAAAGTTGCATGCGCAAATACAATTTTTTTCTTTAAGCATTAAATAAGGGTAAAATTATTTGGCCATAATAGGTACAATAATTTGACCATATATAATTCATGTCATTCAGTCACCATACAAACGCGTGCGCTATTGTGTTCGGATTTGTCAATTTAAATTTAATTTGATTAACTTCTTGATGAAAATACAGAAATAAGCTAAACGCTGTGTATCATCTGAATATTTTAGCTATGAAGGACTTCATTCATCATTCATTCATCATCTGGCTAACAGAGCTATAAAACTTGTACAAGAGAACAAAATGCTTTTATGCAGAATATACTCAGCTTGTCGTAGGTACAATTATTCAAAACTTATTCATCTGTTATTTTTCTATTACCCAGCTATTAGCAGTATAATTTTGTGCCCAAATTGCTTGAATAATGTCTGAGTAAGCGCTAAATCAGCTAATTACGGTAGTCTTATTCAGTAATAAGTTTATATGACTGCTGTTATACAAAACTTACTCAAAAGGTTTGTGCTGGCTGGGAGGCGCTAGGACCTCGCTGAGCATTAGGAGGTAAAAAGTTTATGTTATAAATGTTATGAAATACTTACTCAAAACCCGCCTTGCAATAAAAAAAAATAAAAAAAAACCGGCCAAGTGCGAGTCGGACTCGCGCACTGAGGGTTCCGTACCACCACATAAACATAATTGTATTAGTTGAAATTTCAGTAAGTTAATGTGCTAGATTTTTTGAGTCCGACACGCGCTTGACCAAATTTTATTATTTGTTGTTATTTCATAGCCTATGCACTATAAACATACCAATTTCCAAGTTTGTAAGTGTTCCCGTTTTTAAATAGAACTAAAACAAAAATCGCCTCAGCAACCATCCAACTTGACCCCTCTCTTATATGAATGTTCTTGAAACGGGAGCTCACCACAATTGGTTACCATTAGTTGTGAGAAAAGTTGTAATATTTAATGATTTCAGACTTTTCCCATTATTTGTGCTGTGAGACCTAGCTTCTTGCCAAATTTCATAATTTTAGGTCAACGGGAAGTACCCTGTAGGTTTTTCATTTTTGAATAAATGTATGGAGATGAGGACATAAAATGCCATATCTTTTGATTGCGTCGTTGTAAAAAATTTAAATTTTCAGATCTTGTGTGGTTCATGGATCCTAATATATGGTATTAATTTCAACCTGATACCTTTACCCGTTCGTGAGATAAAGGGTCTTGACAGACAGACAGACAGACAGACAGACGGACAACAAAGTGATCCTATAAGGGTTCCGTTTTTTTTCTTTTGAGGTACGGAACCCTAAAAACTAGGGAACCCTTATAGGTAATGCGCGTGGCCCGACACGCACTTGGCCGGTTTTTATATTTTATTTCCGCTAAAAATATAGAAACACGACCTCATCATATCATCTTTTGAAATGTCCAGAACAGGACAGGGAGTTCTCTCAAGAATTCCAGCTTTTGCTGAAAGTTGTAGGGGCACAGAATAGTAGGGGAAGTACCATAGTCACCACGCTTGTTAGCAATGCGGCATTTAAGATGGTACGATTCACAGAAGGACGCTGCTGCCCATTAGTCGGCTTTTACGAAACCCACGGGTAGAGACGAGTTAGTATAGGTAGGTTTTTCTTCTATTTTATGGTAGGTAGGTACTCTTTGCCGGCACCGCAAGAACTACGTATGTGTTCTTATTTAAGAGCTTCGTGCTTACTGGGCCATGATGTTTACGAAATCTTATATTAGTCAGCGAACTACAATAATATTACTTGCTTTCTTAAACCTAGCGTATTCTCTCGCTAGTGCCTTACGGCTATTATTTAATCTGTGCTTACGGTACTGTCCCAGACTTTCCCCAGTTCTACTCGTGACTGAATCTATAGGATGTAAATTTAATTGCGTCCCATAGCTTAAAGGTTCTTACAGTCATCAACATCGGAGGCATATCAATAGGGTCCTGTTTTGTACCCTTTGGGTACGGAAGTCTAAAAAAGTGAAAGGCCGCCTATTGCCTAATAATTTTTCAACTTTATGGTGTAAATCGAATCTTCAGATTCAGATTTTGGTAAATGTCTTTTTGTCATGCTTTTTACCTATACACCAATCTCTGATGTTAATGAATGAAATTATACGTGATTTTGTAATACATACATACATAACATCACGCCTTGTTCCCGTCGGGGTAGGCAGAGACCACAGTTCTCCACCTGTTCTTTTGTAATGCCTGACTATAAGTACTTGAATATGGTACTTAGTACATGAAACTGAACAACTTTCCCCAAGAAACATAGGTTGTAAAATGATCTTTCGACATCTTTAGACACATCAGAATGAGTTGAGAAATCTTTAGACTTCAGAAATCTTAAGACAGTGACACCAAATAACTTTTGTTTCATGATAGCTTTAGTAAAAGTAAAGAGAAACAATCTTAATTGATCAAAACCATTTCTACAGCGTGAATTTGTAGTGGTTTCACACCCGAAGCCCAGTGATTCTGCTCATGAAAACAAGTATCTTTCCCGAAGAAAAAAATTTTTTACTCGAAAAAAGTTTTTCACCTCCCCATACAAAATGAGTCGATCACGTGACCACTTTACTATGGAGAAGCGAAAAAATTTTTTCGAGTAAAAAATTGTTTTCTTCGGGAAAGTTGCTTGTTATCATGAGTAGAATCACTGGGCTTCGGGTGCGAAACCACTACAAATTCACGCTGTATAATATGAATTGCCCAGCTCAAGTGACGGGGCGACATACCTAGATCGCTCGAAGATTTGATGGCAACTGGGGGAGGATGGTTCTAGAATGGAGACTACGAAACGGAAGACATAATTGGAGCAGACCCAGTAGCGGACCTACGATCTGGGGAGTGTTTCTCAAAAACTACTAGTTAACTAGCCACGTGTTACAGTTTCACATGGGTTACCATGTCGACAGTCGACACCCTCATATTTGGACTGAAAATTTTGAGTAGGTAGGTACCCAAAAGTTTTCTTCTATAAACTTTGCATGATACGTGTGTCAGATGTCAAACATCTTAAGAGACTCTTCACATTAGGCGGTTTAGCAGCGCTGCTATTGTTTGCATGATCCCTTGTCTCGCGATTAAGCAGCGCGACTGGTTAGCCGTGTGACTAAATCGCATATTGTATTTTCATTTTATTCATTCCTTAATAGTAGTTTATGCAACTGTCATATAAAAGAGGTTATTAAAACACGAGTTTGGGTTTATAATACGAGGCGTAGCCGAGTGTGATAATAGCATCAAACGAGTGTTTTAATACCATATTATATGCAGTTGCGTATACTACTTTATCTTCACTCATGCAATAGGTAGGTACTTACTTATAAAAATTAAACAAAAGTAAGTAAACAACAAAAGTAACTTATATTATGTATATTACAGTTCTGATATGAGTCTGAAGAAGGCCGCCTTAATATATCCGCTAGGTCTTCTTTGAAATACCTATACAAGCAGAACATTTTCTTAACAAGACATGGTTTTCTTTTCGATTTTCATTCTTTCCCAATTCATTGTAGTTTATGTCATAAAATGTCCTAGACTAATATGGGAGAAGATCATAAGTTATTGAGTATCTTCTGGTGTAACTGCAGTATCCTGACTGCACCACTTTATCTACTTTTTCAATAAACTTTCAAATTACTTTCACGGGCACAAAATACTTGAAAAAGATAAATATTTGAAAATGGCGGCAAATCTAATATCTATTTCCAAGTCCTTGTAATTTCAGTATGCGCGCGCATATTTTCCACAACAGATAAAATAATTGTAACTATAGTAACTGTTACTGTAACTGCTCAAAAATAATAGGTTGTTTATAAGGTACACTTTGTAAATATGCTACTGATATTTGACAGCTACTAAAAAAAACTGTTGTATTTATAACCGGCTCTCTAAAAGACCTTGTATTCAGTCTTCTTTAAAAAGGTTTAGGTTCAAGAAGAATTTTATCCAAGTGTTATGTTATGATTAAAAAGTTAAATTACGTAACACCTTTGCAAAATTTTCATACAAAAATCGTTACGTAATGGTAACTTTTTATTTTTTTATACATACTCTGCGTAATATTCAGCCTTATTACCAACTTTTTGAATCACAATTCACGACATGAGTGTAGATAATAGTAGTTTATGCAACTGTCATATAATACCATATTATATGCAGTTGCGTATACTACTTTATCTTCACTCATGCAATAGGTAGGTACTTACTTATAAAAATTAAACAAAAGTAAGTAAACAACAAAGGTAACTTATATAATGTATATTACAGTTCTGATATGAGTCTGAAGAAGCCGCCTTAATATATCCGCTAGGTTTTCTTTGAAATATACAAGCAGAACATATTCTAAACAAAACATGGTTTTCTT
Organism: Athrips mouffetella; assembly: GCA_947532105.1. Lineage (NCBI taxonomy): Eukaryota > Metazoa > Arthropoda > Insecta > Lepidoptera > Gelechiidae > Athrips > Athrips mouffetella. The sequence continues at coordinate 8,626,313 of OX383958.1, forward strand.
TTCGATTTTCATTCTTTCCCAATTCATTGTAGGTTATGTCATAAAATGTCCTAGACTAATATGGGAGAAGATCATAATTTATTGAGTATCTTCTGGTGTAACTGCAGTATCCTGACGGCACCACTTTATCTACTTTTTCAATAAACTTTCACATTACTTTCACGGGCACAAAATACTTGAAAAAGGAAAATATTTGAAAATGGCGGCAAATCTAATATCTATTTCCAAGTCCTTCTAATTTCAGGCTGCGCGCGCATATTTTCCACTACAGATAAAATAATTGTAACTATAGTAACTGTTACTGTAACTGCTCCAAAATAATAGGTTGTTTGTAAGGTACACTGTAAATATGCTACTGATATTTAACAGCTACAAAGAAAAACTGTTAAATTTATAACCGGCTCTCTAAAAGACCTTATATTCAGTCTTCTTTAAAAAGGTTTAGGTTCAAGAAGAATTTTATCCAAGTGTTATGTTATGATTGAAAAGTTAAATTACGTAACACCTTTGCAAAATTTTCATACAAAAATCGTTACGTAATGGTAACTTTTTAATTTTTATGCATACTCTGCGTAATATTCAGCCTTATGTACCAAGTTTTTGAATCATAATTCAAAGATTACGACATGAGTGTAGATAAACAATTTTACATCATGTTACTCTTGTTGTTGTGTTGTGAGAGGGCTCTAGATAAACCGCCTAAATGAATCGTCACCCGCGGGGTACAGGGGCGCGGGGGTAAGACGACGGCGGGCGAACGAAAGCGGTGCGGGCGGCGGGGGGGGGGCATTCTCATTCTCTACGCGCAACCGCCCCCCGCACCTGCCCGCACGTACCCCGCGGGTGAGGACTCATTAAGGTGGTTGCTGAGCAGAAGTGCTGCCACTTTGAGAAATAAATTTATTGCGTCATAAATACAAAACATTTAATAAGGATTGTTTGATTGGCGGCAATTTGGGGTAGTTCTATATTTTATTATCCATCACATCACATCTTAGCTTATCATGAATAGCTTTGTATTGTAAAAGTGCCAAAAACGGCCACTTTTAGCACTTTACCAATACAAAGCTATAAATGATAAGCTAAGCTATGATGTCATGGGTTATAACATATATAACTACCCTATATTGCCGCCAAACGAAGAATACTACTGAAAAGTTTTGTATTTGCGACGCAATAAATTTATTTCTAAAAGTAAGGTGCTGCCACCCGGCAACCGCCTTACGGCGGTACTACTATAGTTGTGTTAAGCATTGATGTAACAACATAGGGACCATCCGCGACGCTCCCAAAATTCACACATATCTCCGACATGCTGTCACAGGTATCCGTTACAAATAGGGTATCCCTGATTATTGTGAATCTGCTCAAAAAACTGAAATTATATTACTCTATGGTTCCCATATTACTCTATGGTTCCCATAAAAAATTAGACCCTGTTCAGTAGGGTGAAGCGCAAAACAACATTTTGTTAAATTTTGTTTTTCCTGTATCATTAATAATCCGTAGCCTGAAAGGGTTCGCACTAAATTTCAGCTCTCTAAGTACAACTCTTGAGGTGGCGCATTAAATCCGAATTTTGTATGGATCTGTAAACACGTATTAAAATTTATCATATTTCTAAACTATAATCTTAAAAATAAAAATAAAACAATATTGGTAGGTACTTTTTTCAGAAATTTTAATCATTCACATTTTGCACTATTCAAAAATAATGGATCATTGATTGATGATACAGAAATAACGAAATTTCAAAGAAGTTGTTTTTCGCTCCACCCTACTGTGTTTTGTCGTACGTTGCTTGATCGTCAACAATTTGATCACTTGCACGGCTGAACAAAGTAGCATGTATTCGTACCTTTTGAACGAGGCCTTACAGCTGATGCATTTTCTATGGGAAGATAAAAATAGTTTTTCGTAGTAGATAAAACTTGTAGTTTCATGGGCACATTCTCCTTTTTCAGAGTGTAAATTTCTGATACAGGTAGTATTTATGGACCACAGTAAATAAAACAGAGGTATACTAACAGTAGGTTAATGTTTTATTTTCCTTTTAGATACAGTAACAGCGGGCTCCGTTTCGTATTCTATCTCCACACGAGGCTTCTTCTTAGGCACTTTCTCAACGACATCCTGGAACAAATTAACAAATACAATTAATTCTTCAATTATTATGTATTTTAGTATTAAGTTGTCGAATCTCTGTAAAAAATACATTTAATAAATAGGGTATCACCAGATTATTCGACTTCATTTACATTGAATTAATTTTTTTACAGAATACTTATGTTTTTGTCTTGTGACATCAATAAGTATTCTGGTAAAGAGGCGAAATTCCGATTTTATGTATTTTAAAAACTCTACTCTAGATCTGGCCCTTATTCAGTTATGTTTTTGCCTGGTGACATCAATAACTGAATAAGGGTATGAAATACATAAAATCTGAATCACGCCTCTGCCATCGCGGTATAGGCAGAGGCATCAGCACTCCACCTGCTACGATCTTGACATACTTTTCTTGCTCCCTCTACTTCCATCAATCCTTTCATACACACTCGTCGGTTTAGGGTACTTTTAACCTGGCCTTCATTAAGAACGTCCTAAATTAGATTTTGGAACGTTCGCAGAGGCCTTCCCCTACCAAAGTATCCATTCACTCTAGACTGGTGGATCTCTTTCGTTCATTCATCTTCTCCACTTGATGAAACCACCTCAGCATTCCTTTTTCTAAGATTGATAAGAAAAATAGAAGAAGCAAAAGAAGTATGCAAGATCGTAGTATGTGGAAAGATGTCTCCAAGTTTAAAAAGAACCGGACAAGTGCGTGTCGGGCCACGCGCTGTATAGGGTTTCATAGTTTCTTTACGATTTTTTTTTATCGCAAAGCGGGTTTTGAGTAAGTATTTCATAACGTTTATAACACAAACTTTTTATCTCCTAATGCTCAGCGAGGTCCCAGCGTCTGATTGCTATTACAAATTTATTTATTAACCTGCAAAGCCTACTTAACAGTGATAGTTTTCCTTTTAATTTCATCATATATCCAAAAACAACCGGTAACATCCGGCAGGGGGGGATCAACACTCGACTTCAACAAAAAAATTGCGCTTTCAAGCTTAATTTTTCTCAAACGGATGCCTAAATCGAAAAATCTTAGCAGACTTACATTATTTTTACAAGACCTATCCAACGACACCCCACACATTGAGGTAGACAAGAAAAAATAATTTCATCCCCACTTTACTTAGGTACCCTAAAAAGAATATATTTCGAAATTTTATCCTGCCGGCGTGGACGAAATGTATATCCGTACAAAATTTCAGCTTTCTAGAACTAAGGGTCTCTGAGCTAAGCCGCGGAGAGACAGACAGACAGATAGACGGGCATGGCGAAACTATAAGGGTTTCTTTTTGACTACGGAACCCTAAAAAGCACTGATAAAGTAAAGCATAAAACTTACTAAAATTAGATAGCGCTGACTCATAGTCAGGAAAGTTATTATGGTTTAATGAGCATCCTGCTAAAAACGTACATAATTTCATAATACTATCAATAAAAAACACTGATGTTTAAAACAGTAATATTTTTAGAAGGAAACCCGGTTAACTATTAACTTTCCAGACTAATGAATCAGTGCCATAGTTCTCCACTTTACCACCGGGTTACAATTTCTATAAGGAGAGGTCAGCCCAAGGAGGTTTTAGTAGCAGCTCTTACTGCTAAGGAGGAAGCCATAAGCGTAGCACTTTCTTGCGAGGGACCTCCATACTAAAATGTATGGAATTTTTTTCAAATCCTAAAAACGTAAATTTTTTATCTTTCTCTCTGAGAAATTTGTGACATGGGACTAATAAACCACAGTTTTTCTGGTGAAAACACTTACCATTCAGGAAAAAAACGATGTTAAAAATCACGCATAAAATGGCTATTACGGATTATTTACGCTTCCGTTCTTAGTATTAATGATCAATTCACAAGTAAAAAACTATATATTTTCACTTTCGCAAACATTGTTTATACTAAAACATTCGATTTTTAAAGATATCTTGATTTTTGTAAAACTTAACTGAGTTTTTTGACCGACTAAAATGGGCGACAGTGAGACGCTTCACGCTTCACTAGCTCATACAGAATATGTATATGACGGACTCTATAGTTTTTTACTCTAAGGGTCAGCCATTCATAATTATTCGTCCATGTTAAATTAAACTTTTTACAACTTTCTGCTTCCCTCCCGACCGTCAAAGCTGTTGCAGCCAGAAAGCTTAGGTAGAGAAAAAGTACAAAAAACAATCGCAAGGACTCTGATTTCGATAGGTCTTGAACCTCTGTGCTCTGGCTGCACTACAACATTCCACTTGTCCATATGTGACCCTCGATTATGGACCCTAGCTATAGCTACGCGAGCCACGGGTTAGATACAGAAAATTGCCAGGGCGGTTAGTTTCTATGCTGTAGGGTCAATTGGCAGCCACAAAGCGAAAGGAGATCCAAGTCGACGAAAGCGCAAATGGTACGATATCTATTTGGCAATAACTTGCACTAAGTAGATAAGACCTAGGACCTTGTGCAAAGTAGCTTTTGAAGTGTGACTGTTAGAGGCTTAGCAGACTTTGTCCGCCAGTGTAGCCGGTATTGCGAAAATTATAGTTTTTATCTAAATAAAATTCAAACTTATAATTTTTCAAAACTGTTCTACGTTTTAAACTAAATAAAAATCAATCAAAACAACCTTACCGACTAAATGACTCTTTGAACTTAACAACTAACTCACGCGGTTTTCCTTCCAAATCAAAGATTTTAGGAACTACGCGCATAGATGCGGAGCGTTTTTCTTGTCAATGACTACAATAATATTACTACAATAATATCAAACAAACTGCTGTGTGAAGAGAGAAACGGCGCGATTTAAAGTCGCGGTGTGCACAGCCTCTAAGCCGCTAGCTTTGGTTTCTGTAAAAAAAAAACCGGCCAAGTGCGAGTCGGACTCGCGCACTGAGGGTTCCGTACCACGACATAAACATAATGTATTCGTTCAAACTTCTGTAAGTTAATGTGCTAGATTTTTTGAGTCCGACACGCGCTTGACCAAATTTTATTATTTGTTGTTATTTTATAGCTTATGCACTATAAACATACCAATTTTCAAGTTTGTAAGTGTTCCCGTTTTTAAATAGAACTAAAACAAAAATCGCCTCAGCGACCATCCAACTTGACCCCTCTCTTATATGAATGTTCTTGAAACGGGAGCTCACCATAATTGGTTACCATTAGTTGTGAGTAAAGTTGTAATATTTAATGATTTCAGACTTTTCCCTTTATTTGTACTGTGAGACCTAGCTTCTTGCCAAATTTCATAATTATAGGTCAACGGGAAGTACCCTGTAGGTTTTGCATTTTTGAATAAATGTATGGAGATGAGGACATAAAATGCCATATCTTTTGATTGCGTCATTGTAAAAAATTTATAAATTTTCTAATCTTGTGTGGTTCATGGATCCTAATATGTGGTATTAATTTCAACCTGATACCTTTACCCGTTCGGGAGATAAAGGGTCTTGACAGACAGACAGACAGACAGACGGACAACAAAGTGATCCTATAAGGGTTCCGTTTTTTTCTTTTGAGGTACGGAACCCTAAAAAACCGGCCAAGTGCGCATCGGCTTCGCGCTCTAAGGGTTCCGTACCTATCTACCATATGATATACTAAAAGCTTTTGCTCTTTGATTTTAAAAACTCCGCGACCATCCAACTTGACCCCTCTTTTATAGAAAAGTTCTTGAAACGGGAGCTCACCTTAATTGGTTACTATTAGTTGTGAGAATAATTTAAATATTTAATGATTTTAGACTTTTCCCTTTATTTGTACTGTGAGACCTAGCTTCTTGCCAAATTTCATAATTTTAGGTCAACGGGAAGAACCCTATAGGTTTTGCTTTTTTGCATAAATGTATGGAGATGAGGACATAAGAAGCCATATCTTTTGATTGCGTGGTTATAACTACTGCAGCACGGCCTGCTTTAAGAATCGGCTAAGGACAATGTGTTTTGTTAGAATATCAGAGCACCACACCTCTGTGTCACTGATGAAGTCGTCTCAGTCGTCTAATCAGTTTAATCTTTTTTAAATAACCATTTTCTGTCAGGTAATTAATTGTACTACACTCAGGTATTTTGCCGTGGATACATCTATTCTTTCGTTCGGGGGGTCATTGCGTGCGAAGTGGATATAGGCCCTCTGCTATCATCAGAGGTCGGAATCTGCCGGTCATTCCAGGTCCATACTTAAGTGATAAGATTGGGGTCCTCTTATTAAATTGATTGTGTTAGTGGGAGGGGGAAGCTACTATGGATTGGCTTTGTTTAGAATATCAGAATAACAAGGAATTAATTATTATAAATATTGAAACTTCTTGCAAAGTCAATATAGTATAGTCATTGAAAAGAGGGCCCCAATCATATCACTTAATCACCGGCAGATTCCGTCCACTATATCATAGAGCTTTGGATGATTCAGAAGGCAGTGACGGTGATATACAGGTAAATCAAGGATGTCAAACTCACCTCAATATCGGAGGTTTCTGATTCAAAGTCGCTACCGACGTAAGCTCCCTCTCTCCTTCCAGAATCACTTTCCTGCAAAACAACAAATTGGTAATGTAGAATAGTGCATTGCTCGTCGAGAAGCGAAAGGGACCGATCCCCACTACATTTGATACTTTGCATTCGTGAAGCTTCATGAGTGAACCGATTGCAATGAAACACTGCTTGTATGTTTCACGATAGTAAACCATATACATTATTGAAAACCCCGTTCGAATCGATTCAGTAGTTTGTGTATACTACTGTATAAAAAAAAACCGGCCAAGTGCGAGTCGGACTCGCGCACTGAGGGTTCCGTACCACCACATAAACATAATTGTATTAGTTGAAATTTCAGTAAGTTAATGTGCTAGATTTTTTGAGTCCGACACGCGCTTGACCAAATTTTATTATTTGTTGTTATTTTATAGCCTATGCCCTATAAACATACCAATTTTCAAGTTTGTAAGTGTTCCCGTTTTTAAATAGAACTAAAACAAAAATCGCCTCAGCAACCATCCAACTTGACCCCTCTCTTATATGAATGTTCTTGAAACGGGAGCTCACCACAATTGGTTACCATTAGTTGTGAGAAAAGTTGTAATATTTAATGATTTCAGACTTTTCCCATTATTTGTACTGTGAGACCTAGCTTCTTGCCAAATTTCATAATTTTAGGTCAACGGGAAGTACCCTGTAGGTTTTTCATTTTTGAATAAATGTATGGAGATGAGGACATAAAATGCTATATCTTTTGATTGCGTCGTTGTAAAAAATTGAAGTTTTCAGATCTTGTGTGGTTCATGGATCCTAATACATGGTATTAATTTCAACCTGATACCTTTACCCGTTCGTGAGATAAAGGGTCTTGACAGACAGACAGACAGACAGACGGACAACAAAGTGATCCTATAAGGGTTCCGTTTTTTTCTTTTGAGGTACGGAACCCTAAAAAGCATGAAGTCGTGAGCCCGGCTAGCACGCTTCTAAATATTATCCAAAATTACACTTTGGATGGTCAAAATGACACCATGTTCGGGTTTAGCAACCTCAAATCATACAAAAATGACTCCCTGAATTTCCATATCGATCAAATTTGTGAAATCAACCCCCCCACCCCAAAAATCACTATGTGTCAAATTATTTTAAAAGGTCTTACCTACCACGCATGTGTTTCGTAAAAAGTGCAGTATTTTAAAGAAATACTGGACGTACCGCTAGTACTATTAATTATGCATCTCACACCTAAGGTTTGCCAACAACGACTGATTTACAAATCATTGTCTTTCTTACTTTATTTTCTACTTCAAGCCAAACGAAACGGCTACATAATGTAACCATACAGAGAAAGAAACATCGCGCGGTGACCATGAAGTAAGCGACTACAGTTTGTCTCAGAAAACAAAACGACAACCGTGAGGTGATGCGTCTGTCAACCAATCGTAGACTACGAGTATACCTTGACTATACAATACTGATTCGTCTTCTTGATAGTAAAAAGTGTGCTAGTATGCGTAAATGGGTGCGGGAATGGGGTTGGTTTATACGGCAAGTGTTGAACGTGCCGTCTCTAGTACTCTGTGTGTAACCACGTTTTGGGCTAGGTTATTGTAAGCTATACTGTAGCATCCATTGATTGCAGTCAGTCGATCGGCTCACATGGCTTATTTATACGAAAATATGTCGTTTCATGTCTCCATTGCGCATACGAAAAGGGTGAGCACGGCAGAAAAGAAGGAACAATACACTCTATTCCCAAACCTTGCGAACCGATGCGGATGATCCACGTTGACCATTTACGACCATTTTATAGGACCAAGAAAAGGAACCAGTATATGTTGGTAATAACAGATGCGTTTTCCAAGTTTGTGATAGCTGAGCCAACGCGAACTGTGAATTCAGAGGAAACCATTCGCGCTCTGAAACTAATGTTTGGTTTGTTTGGGTATCCTGATCGTGTCGTGGATCATGGTACCAGCAAAATTTTAAAAAATTCTCCACGGACAAGCAATTCAAGCATATCCTCAATGCCATTGCATTTCCGCGAGCGAATGGACCAGTTGAGCGCACAAAACGCACCATACTCAATGCGTTGAGAGCAACTGATCCCAGAGAGGCCGCAAACAACTGGGCTAATTGCTTACCAGATGTTGTTTGGTGGATAAATAACACTCTGAATGATACCACCGGATACAAGCCTTATGATCTGATGTTTGCTCGAAGTGGTAGGTCAGTTTGCGACGTTACCGTCTCGAATCGCACATCTGAAACCGTTCGGGACAGGCGCGCAACGGCGAATAGTCGCATCACAAAGGCAAGCGAGAAAATGAAACAAACATTTGATAAAAGGCGCAAACCATGTCGGATAAACAAAAAGGGTGATTTGGTGTTAAGGAAACAAGCACCCACTAGCAGCGCTTCTAGAGTCAACACGAAATTAGATGACTTTTACTCCGGCCCTTACATTATAACCAGTTATTGTATTATAACCAAAGGGGTTGCGTGGTTATAAAAGCTTTTCTGGTTTGGTCGCAGCAGATTCTTTGCGGCCTTATAGTAGCATTGCTCCTGTATCTGATAGTGCCAGCAGCTCTGATGAGCAGTTAGAGACCGAAGATCTCATTGATTTGTTAGAGAGCTAATTATGTTGTTTGTTCCCATTGCGGGAGCAATTGTTACAGGATGGCCGACTGTAACGCCACGCATGGGCCAGCATCAGCCAACGCAAGCCAAGCCATAGTAAAGTCGCACACGGCCAGCGTCGCCCAGCCATAGCCAAGCCCAGCCAACGCGCGTCCTCTACAACACCTGCCTGTGCGTGCACTTGATTAGCAAAAACTCTGTCCGTTTAAGAGGCTATGGGAAAAGATAGATATTTGACAGTGCGCGCAGTCTTTTCGCTTGAAAGAAAGGGATAAAGTGCGCAATCCGCAACGAATTCGATTGCAACAGATATACTGTGCGTGTTACCAAAACTAAATGACGTAAGCGCCTGATATAAAATATCGACTTTTTGTAAAAACTAAGTAATAAAATAAAATTTTAGAATGGGCAAACCCTAGCAACTACAAATACCATTCTGTATACTTAATTTCACTACTTAAAATACCTCCGATTCCACAAAAAGAGGAATAAATGAAAATTGGAGAGGCAACTTTGGATTTTTATTTTGTCGAGTCGATTTTCACTAATCATGTTTTGGTCTTGGTGATGCCCTCACTTTAATGGTCAATAAATACATACCTGAAAATCACGGCAAGATATTGGGTAAATATAAAGATATTTCTCTTTAGAATACCCAAAAAAACTTACATATCGCCTTAAGTTAAAAATAAAACCACGTGCTGATTTTACGCCTACATTTTATTTTTGCTAGTTTCAGATAGCAAAGAAAAATGCACCCTAAAGACATGTCAAAACGAGCTTCTCACCACACCTTCTGACCACAGAGGCTGTTTTAGACAGGATATAAGAAAAATACTACATCATCATAGCATCCCATGAAACATCCACTACAGGACAGGGAGATCCCTCCAGAACTCCAGCAAAAACGCGTAGTACTTAGGAGGGGACTTATCATAGTCACAACGCTTGTAAGCGTTGCAGCTGGCGACCGCTGTTGTTGGTGACCGCATTATGTAAGATGGTACGATACTCAGAAAAATGCTGCTGCCCATCCTCCGGCTCATAAGCTCTTAGTCGCCTCTTACAACACCCACGGGTAGAGAAGGATTGGTACTATTCTATGACGATTCTATGATGAAGACTACATACCTCATCTGAATCCACATCACTGTCTCCCTCAACAAACTCGTCCGCTTCCTCCACTCTTCTCAACTCCTTCTCAAGTTCGGGCTCCATCTCTCTCTCCCTTTCTACCTCCTCTTCTTCATCTTCTCTCTCGCTTTCGCTGGAAACTTCCTCTGCTTTGAGAGCCGCGTCGAACGCCATTTGTGGGAAGTTGTAGATGTCGTTGTACTGGAAAATGTGGAAATATGTGGATTATTTTTACCTGAAAAAAGTTTTTGTTTATCGCGAAGAAAACGCGTCGGTCTGTTTTCTGCCATACATTTTCACGCAGTGAAATAGTCAAGCGTCAATATATTTCCTTAACCAAATAAGAATAGTAAAATCATTAGATGAGGTTTCTGAGTCAGACACCTCATCTAACGATCTTCGAAAGAATCTTGTCAGGATGTCTGACACACCTGTGTACAGTATGCTGGAAAGTCAGTGAATTACTTAGAAAGGAAGAAACTCGACATTTTGTTATATTTTCCTTACATTTTCTATGATTAAATCTTTGAAGAGACGGGTTTTCTTCAACATTTTAGTGTGTAATGTTTGACAATTGTTGAAAAGGTTCTTATCTGGACAAAGATTTTACCAAACAGATTCGAATTTTTGACACTGACGCTTAGTTTTGGCTAAAGGACGTTGAAGAAAAATCATGTTCATAGGGGAAAAGTTAGTAGGTCCTCTATTAATGTCACGTTTTGTTAAGTGAGCCACTTCCAGTAGCGAGACGCTAGTCGTCTTTCACCCACCGCAAGTCCAGACAGCAAAAATTTAAACGTAATTTGGAAATATAATTTGGCCTTAAAACCTTTTGGCGTTCTTCATTTAACCCTGCATCACTCTTCTCAACATTGGTGACTCTCCGACTACGAGCACGTATCCTTCGGTAATATTCGGCAAAACGGACATTTGGAGAATGCGTGAAATGTAGCAACGTGACCTCGCACAGCGTGGTTCGAGACGGGCTCCCGCAACAAGGAAATGCGGCAAAAAAACATATAACATCCAACAATAGAAGAAACCCTATTACTGGAAGTGTTGAACAACCCCTCATCATTTCGGCAACATCAGATCCACAGTTGACGCCCTTATCGTTAGACCCTGGATGGCAGACACTGTGGTATGCTTACGCGTTCACGACGGAAGGTTAACTAAGGAATCCAGCAAGCTTTGGTGGACAGCTTCGCTGCAAGGCTCTTGATTTCTGGCTTAGAATGAATCGGTAAATGAGCACCCTTAACAGCCTCTCTCGGGAAATCGTTACCAGGATGGACATTTTTCGCACACGAGGTCGGATTCGCAGAACCGAGGAAGGTTTATAGGTGGTAGGGCTTTTGTGGAAAGTCCGCCTGGGGAAGTACCAGCCCCTTGCTTTTTTCTGCCGCGAAGCAGCAGTGTTTGGACTACTATGTTCCGGTTTGAAGGGCAAGGGAGCCAGCGAAATTACTGGCACATGAGACATATCATGTTAGTTCTCAAAGTGAGCAACGCGCTTAGTTGTCTCCTTAGTGTCAAAATATGCCATTAATGAGACAGTAGGTGTTATGGGCGGTGGTAACCACTTACCATCAGGTGGCCCACCTGCTCGTTTGCTCACTTGTAACATAAAAAACAGGTACACTCACATCTCACGGTCAGCAAAATCGGATATCGCGTCGCGAGTGTGAACGGCAGTTTATGTAATTTGTATGAAGTTTTTTTGTTTTGTTTATTCATGTTAGATTTTTATTTTGTTATTTTTGTTAGATTGTTATGTTTTGTAAGGTGTATGACTTTTCAAACATGAAAAGGCTCCAGAAGAGAAGCCCATGTTCTTTTGTAATGTAGTGATAGTAGAAATTTTTGGCAATATTTTGTAAAGGGAGGTAATATTGAATGACCACAGTCATATAAGTCAGCATATTTGCCCCTTCCAGTAGCTTACAGCGGCAAGACGCTAGTTGCGTCTCGCCCACCGCACAATTTAGCTGTTCAAGAAAATTGCAATAATATTTGGCCTCAATACTATTTGGAGTTCCTTAATTTATCTTGCTTCAATCTTCTCAACAAGATCTTCTCACTTCACTTTCATGGATATTGTTTATAGGATCGCAGTAGTTTTTCCACACCTATAAGTACTTACAGTGCCCTTCTTCAGTCTCTCAAGCAGTTGTTTCTCTATAGCATTGTCTATCCTTGCAGCCACTAATGCCTTCTCTTCTCTCCTTCTCTCACGTCGCTCTATCTTCCTCTGTATAGGTACCAGTTCTTTCCTGTAATATTGAAAATGACAAGATTTGACAATTTTACACTTAAAGAGGAAAAAAGTAAACGAAAGCCCAGTGAAATGTAACCAAACTAGAAGTTTTCTTTATGTGACTTTCCTTAAATTTGAGATTGGCTGGAATGGTTGTTTTCTATAAAAATAAATTACATGTTTCAAAAGATTCACAAACTTACACAGAAATAACTAATGCAAAATATAAGTTAGTTTAGGAACTGGCCAAGTGCGAGCTGGACTTGCATACTCAGAGGGTCACATACTCGGTAATAAGGATGCTGTACCACCACATACAGATATGAATAACTACCCAAACATTTATATGCCCAAAAATTGTGTTACTCTATGGTTAGGATATAATAACAAAAGTTCTAAAAATTTTAACAAAAGCTCTGTGAAAAAAGTAACCCTAAATTCAAAATACTCTGTTGTCAACTATTTGACCATTAGCTATTATATATGTTAATAGATCTGGGCTTAACCACATAGCTATTACAGTTCAAACAATACAGCCCTTCAAATGAAGGACAGACAGAAAATGTAGCATTAGGAACAGGGTCTGCCGTGGAAACCACTGGATACTTGGGCAGAAGATCTACTTACTGTCTGACTTTTAAGTCACAAAGATTGTCTACTATTTAGACAATTTTGGCATTGAGCTACTTTTTAAAGCAAGGCTTTATATTGCCCAACTTTTCATTGAAAACAACGTACAAGTCCCAGTAGTATTTTTAGTTTTTACTGTTTACGACTACAAACTAATGTTTTACAAATACGAGGGCCAAACCGAAAAGATCGGGAATAGAATACTCAGGAATAAATTAGATTAAAACCTTTTTGGTTTATGACATGTAGTATTATTTCAAACACAATTCCATTTTTGAATTTTAAAAAAAGTAAAAAAGAAAAGAGTAGTAGCCATTTGAATTTGACAAGTCAGTGGGGAAAATGGAGCTTACGCGGGAACATTTCCGTGCCATAATTTTTCACAACTTTCGTCGAGGTTTATCTCAAGATCAATGTCTCGCCGAGCTTTTTTCTGTTTATGAACTTGAAGCACCCAGTAAAACGACTATATATCGTTGGTATTCTGAGTTTCGTCGTGGACGTTCCTCTTTCACGACAGTTCCTTCTACTGGTCGACCAAAAACAGCGCTAACACAAGATAACATCGATGCTGTGCGCCAATTAATAAAAGAAGATAGACATGTGACATACGAGCAGATTCGGGCTTCTCTCAGCATTGGTATGACAGCAATTCAAACTATTGTATATGATGAACTGGGTGTCAAGAAGTTAGTTTCCCGCTGGGTGCCCCATCGTTTGACCGAGGAACAAAAGTCGGCTCGTGTTAATTGGTGTCGGTCTACTCTGCAACGGTTCAATAGAGGGAGCTCAAATGCAGTTTACAATATTGTCTCTGGTGATGAATCGTGGATTTATTCATATGAGCCCGAAATAAAACATCAATCGGCTGTTTGGGTCTTCGAAGGCGAGGTCAAGCCAAAAAAAGTTGTCCGCTCTCGTAGCGTGTCGAAAAAAATGGTCGCTTCGTTTGTATCGAAAACTGGTCATGTGGCTACGATTCCTTTACAAGAACGCAGAACAGTTACTGCTGATTGGTACACAATAGTTTGTTTGCCGGAAGTCATAAGAGAACTTCGTAAAATTAATCCGAATCGTCGCATCATTCTTCACCAGGATAATGCGAGCTCACATACCGCTCGCAAAACGATCGCGTTTTTAAATCAGGAAAACGTGGAGTTAATGGACCATCCTATAGCCTGACTTGAGCCCCAATGATTATTTTACATTACCAAGAATTAAAGATATGCTACGTGGTCAATGATTTCAAGGCCCAGAAGAGGCAGCCGAAGCTTACAAATCGGCCGTTTCGACTATATCCACTTCAGACTGGAATTACTGTTATAATAATTGGTTTGATAGAATGCAAAAGTGCATCGTATTGTTGTATTATTTTTGTACTTTTTTCTATTCCCGATCATTTCGGTGTGGCCCTCGTACACTAATAGACAAGGTTAAATTTTTTGAATATTGACACTATCATTGTGACATTTTTACCACTTATCTTGCCGTATCTGAACTGAGACTATACTATCCAGCACAAAAAATATAAAACAATACTTACACTCTCCTTAGTTTTAGCTTCCTCATTCGTATGAGGTATTGTGTTATTTTTACGAATCTCTGTTTGCATTTTGCCTTGATGAATGCTGGCCAGTACAAGAGGTTTTCATTGATCTGGTGAATGGCTTTCTCAAAGTTCCTGGATAGTTTTACTTTCTCCCATGCTTTGGCTGGAAACATTACCCTGGAATTTGTAGAGAAAAAGAAATTAAGCTAATTTGCTAGTGAAAAAAGGGACTTAGCTTGTTTTTGTCCCTTTCTGTGTGCTACTTTTTTCCCTGTCCTTCCTTTCCGTGTGATTGTAAGTAAAACTATCATAAAGAGAATAATTTATGTCCCTTTTTGTGATGCACTTGGCCAGTCTTATAAAATGTTGCATATTCCTTTGATTAATTTGGATCAGATAGTTTTTCCTGGCTTGTGCTGGGCTGAATTATCTATCTAATATTGTTTTAAAATACTAAAAATCCATAATAGACAGATAACTTTTACGGACTTGACGTAATTTAAAACCATTTTACATAGATAATTTGAGGCAGCCCGCTAAGTGCAATGTCAAAATTTGGCCTTCAAAAAGATTCAGAAAATAATTGATATACAGCAAGTTTCAGAAAATCGGTTAAATCAATTGCTGTCCCTCTCTGTATTGTTGACCAAGAAAGTGACTGCTGCAACCATGAAAATGCTTTCTGCAACTCATAAAGGTAAACTCATAAATAATTCATTCAGAATTAAGGTCTAGCAAGACCTTTGTTATGAATTGATAAGTACCCTAGGTATTTCGGTAAGATCAGCGAATGTCAATTAAACTTAACTGCGCTGCTTTACTTGGGTCATCATCATCATCATATCAGCCGAAAGACGTCCACTGCTGGACATAGGCCTCCCCTAAAGATCTCCATAACTTAGGTAAACAACAACAATCATAATTTTTTATAGATACACAGTTAACACAGTCATATTCAAGATATGAATGAAAGTGTTTTCATGTGTTCCAAATTTAAAAGTAAATGTTTTCTGAACCATAAATCGACTGAGAGCTAAAAGAGGCTTCAGTCTCTTTTTTTATAGTGCATTTTTTGAGCCAAGCATCTACCAATATCTGATTGAAGGGTAAATATAAAAAGCCAAGTTATAGTATTAGCCATAGATTTATACAGTCAAGATAGGGTCTTGGGAACAAGCGGTTCAAAATTTCCCCATACAAGAAAAAATAGCGCCATCTGTGAAAAATCGCGTGAACTACGTTGTGTAGTACTTCGGTCGGTGCTAAATACACGGAACAGAAATAATATGGCGGGAAAAAACAAAACAAACTTTTTACTGTTTATATGTGATTTAGGCCTGGTTTTTCAGTTTCATTAATTGGATTATAGTCAAAAACAATAATAAGAAATAACAATAATAATAATAAGTGTATATTGTTTCTTCAACTAAGAACATTCCATTTTGTTGGTAAGTTTATTTGCATCCAATGTTGACAATATGACTGACAACCACTGACGTTTGTTGGTCCTAAACGTCAGATTTCGGACCAACGAATTGGGGACATTGTAACGTGCCGATGGGCTAGTACTTATATATAAGTAAATGGTATTAGCATTATTCATTACCTTTCTGCTGTCCTCATATAAAGGTAAATAATACCATTCTCTTCCCTAACTGTAGCATATTTGCTGTTTGCAAGTGGGCAAGAAGCTCTGCTGCACAAACCAGTGAGGTTATATTCATTGCGGCAAAATTGCTGCGTTTTTGTCCTGCAAATCAAAAATTGGCGACATGAATACGGTATTTAGGGAATAGACTTGCATTTTAATGCGTTTTCGAGAGATACTTACGTTACTTTATGGGAACAATGTGTTTTGTTGATGATGGCCCAAACAACCTAAAAAATTAAAGAATTCAGTAGATATGTTGATAGAATTTGAAAATAATTTCAAAGGATTTAAAAGTTAGATGTTTGTTCTTACATCGTCGTGTTGCATTGTGTATTAAAAAGCAGTTATTTCGTAAATAAAATAGATATTCACATGTGGATTCAATGCGCAACACGTTTTGACGTTTGACTCACTGTTGCCAGAATGTTACTTTTGTAACATTTTGTGTTGCTTTTGACCCTGTCATGTTACCTTCATGTTACACGAATTAAAATGTTACTTTTGTGTTACTTGTAGCTATATTTATGGACTAAATTAAAATATCCAAATTTTCTGGCAAAAATAATCGTAAACGGAACGCACTCGAAAAAGTTTTCGTTCGTCGTGTTGGCGAATTTAATTTAAGCCATCTTTCTCTTTCTTACACTTGGAAGAATGAAGAAGATAACATTAGAACTTCGAAAGTTCGTTCGACTTCGAAGTAAAGTATTAGAACACAAAAAAATTTGGTTGGAGTGTATTTGCATGGAACATTGGAACTTTCTTTGAAGTTCTTTTTTTTTGTTTTTTCGTTGTGAACTTGTGCGTGCTTCAATAATTGTAGTTTGAGTAGGCTGAATTCCGGCCAGCACAGTCGTCGTATTCTGTTTCATCAGTGTCTTCGCGTAAATAAAGTGACCAATGTTTAGGTTCAAGTACGAATTTGAATTAGCTACCCCGTCTCAATAATAGGTTATAACAAGGAGGTTTTAGTAGCAGCTCTTGCTGCTAAGGAGGGAGCCATAAGCGTAGCACTTTCTTGCGAGGGACCTCCATACTAACTTGTATGGATTTTTTTCAAATCCTAAAAACGTAAAATTTTTATCTTTCTCTCTGAGAAATATGTGACATGGGACTAATAAATGCTACTACCACAGTTTTCTGGTGAAAACACTTACCATTCAGGAAAAAAACGGTGTTGAAAATCACGCATAAAATGGCTATTACGGATTATTTACGCTTCCGTTCTTAGTATTAATGATCAATTCACAAGTAAAAAACTATATATTTTCACTTTCGCAAACAAAGTTTATACTAAAACATTAGATTTTTAAAGATATCTTGATTTTTATAAAACTTAACTGAGTTTTTTGGCCGACTAGCATGGGCGACAGTGCGACGCTTTACACTTCACTAGCTCATACAGAATATGTATATGGCGGACTCTATAGTTTTTTACTCTGAGGGTTATAATGACGTTGATTACTAAAGTTCACCAAAGAAAACGAATAAAAAGACTTTATATGCGTTTTCTACATAAAATTGGATAATGTTACTTTTCTCATGTTATTTTTGTCTATTAGCTACTGGCAACACTTTTGAGTTTGACTTTTGTGGTAGGCAATAATGTGCGTCAGGAGAATGTGCAACATTTGATACGCAGCAAAAATTGTGCAGCCGATAATTGGCGTCACGTGACGCCGATCATCTGCTGCATATTATTTGCTGCGTACTACTGTGCTGCACATTATTCAAGCGCTTGATAATCGACGTCATGTTATTGAACCACGAAGCATCAACCTTCACTAGAGATGTGTTTTTTCTTATTTTAACTATCGAATATGAGTCGATATCGATACAAAAATATTTTAGAGATATTATTGGTTCCAGTTGAGAAAATTTCAGGTTAGCTACCACAGAACTATATATAAGCTAACGCTAGAACGCTAGTCTTCGTCGATTCGTACGGGAACCGAGCGTATAACATTTTTGGTAGGTACTTTGACGTCACGAGTGTAATTTAGTGATGGGAATCGCAAGCCGGGCGAAATCGATTCAAAGGCGACGCCATCTTCGCTGCGGGATTTCGATTCAAAGTTAGTTCGCCGCGCCCCCTCGCGACTCGCATCGGTGCTGGCGCAGCGCGTGCCAACCTTCAGTTTAGTAGTTTTTAAAATTTAAAGCGGGAAGCCAGCGGTGAGGCATCGGTCGCTCATCGTGAATAAAAATAAATACTTTCACCTATATTAATGGGACCATAAACTACCCATTTTCAAATTATCTAGCTAATATACATAAAGCTCATGAGCAGACCAGTAACCAAAACGAGAGAGCTGCGGGATCGATGTGATTTTATGTCGATTAGAACCGACAGAGGTTCGGCAGAAGAAATGATAATTAGAGTCGACAGATGAAATAAAAATCATATCTTATCCTATTAAACGATCAATATTTGTTTATGTTTAATCGATTTCTCGGAAACGGCCCTAACGATTTAAAAAACTATATTATATTATTATCAAGTCTGGCAAAAATCGTTTTCTCCGTTTCTTGAAATAGCATGTTTCATAAACCTGCAGCGTCATCTGTTAGTAGGCTTTGGTTAAGATTATACAAATGTTAAACGTTATCAGTGTTATCTATCACAGTCTCGTATTTTCGAATAAAAGCGTGTTACATTATAAAACAGAATGAGGAAATAAAAAAGAGGGTATAATAACACGCTTTTCTTTGAAAGCTTGAGACTATGATAACGTTTAACGTTTTATTATTTCTTTTTTTACATCTACTAAAAGCTTGTTTTAAATATTTTTTTTACTAGTATTTTTAATAATAATTGTTTATGTCCCTGAAAAAGGATAAACTTGGATCGGTGAAAAAGGATAAACTTGTTGTAAATTTTTCTTTTCGTTGTTGTAGTTTTCATGTGTTTGAATAAATAACAAAGAGGTAAGAAGTAACCATTACCAGCTGTTCGATAATTATATTTGCATTTCACTACCTACATTATGTAGTTACGTAATAATTTAAAAATATAATTATCATTTCCACTGCTTTCAAAATCGATTTTAATCGAATACGAAATCGGCATCGAAAATTGCACTGTACAACACTAATTACTACTTTTGACAGAGGAAATGAGAAATTGACCTTGAACGTGACTCAATAGGTTATATCGCTTATTTTTACATTGCGGGTTTTCAATACACGACAAGTCTGGCTCGTTAAATTAAAGCCGCAATGGAAAAATATATGGACACATTACCGTTTGGATGAAAATAACAAAATAAATTGTTTTATAAATAATAACAGATTCTTTTAAGACAAGTAGTATTTACTGATGACACTAAATACCTAGCTTCAACTTTGCGATTGGAATTATTGCAGTTAATTACTGCACAACAAGGCATTTTGTTTTTATTATGAGACGTCACACGCTGAAAGCGGTCGCGGGCAGATTGAAGCTCGCGGCGAGCAATGGTGCACCTGCTCACCATTTCTCCACGCGAGGTACATACACTTATATCTGTGTTAGCTACCAAGACTTTAAAGATAATAGTATCTATCGTTTAAGTATGATATCCATAGGTTCGTTAGGGGAATCGGTTAGGTTGTGTTAGGTACTCTTGCGACCACAACGCACAAGCCGATTGAGCGAAGCGAGCGTGCCGCGGTAGCGGCCGACGAGTGCCAGAACTGAAATTGAGGCATAAAATACTTTATCTACATAAAACTCCAAAAAAATATAGAATACAGTTTTATCGACTTAAATAGGCCAAGGTGATACACAGCTCTATAAAGAACTTGACCTTTTCCAAACGTGACGTGAACTATCAGGTGCGCATTATTCGAGCGCGCGATAACCAGTGACACATACTACGCAGCAAATATTGATCGACTGGATAGTTGACGTCACGACGCCAAATATCAGCTGCACATTATCAAGGTGCGTACTATTTACTGCACAATATATGTTGCACATTGTATGCCACCGACTATACATATAGGTATAGTCTAAGCACCGACTTTTGTGACTTTGATGATGGAAGGATTTTTTTTAAAGATGGTTATTTTTTTAAGGCTCCTCGACTTGCGTCGGTGTTGGGCCATCTTTAATTCACACTATCGATCCATGAGTTCAGTTACGGACAGCAATGGCAGCGATATTGTACGGAGTGGTGGTCGCCCGCAGAGCTTTCCTACCATCCCAATGTACACACATGAAAATCTGGCTATTAAATGGACTGTATTTTATTCTGACGGAAGACGGTTAAACAAACTGACAACAAAAATACACGGATATAAAAGTCTGTCAAAAAAAAGAAAAACTGATACTGGCAACACTATATGTTTCTACTAAATTGAAAATAGGAACTGGCAGCACTGAGAAAAGCGCGAATATTCAAAAATCGGAGATCGGATATTACCAAAGATTTCGAACCTCCTTGCTTCGCTCGGAATAGATACAGCTTGACCAACTTATCTGGAGAATTTTGTGATGGCGCCACGATCGAAAAGGGTTGCCACCTATTACAAAAATAAACAAATTCAGCCTTTTTTAATACTCTTAACTACATGATGAAATATGAAATGACTTTTTACTGTTTGCCTCCTTGCTCGCAATCACAGATAAAAGATACCTATACAGGGTGTAAAAAAAAGTACGATGATCCTTCTTAGGGGTGATTTTACATCACTTAGGGTATTCCCTGTAGATAGCTTGGTATAGCAAAGCATACAAGTAATATATTAAATGTTTAAAATTGCTTGACAAGTACGTTAAGCGAGCTTGAATTCATTGAATAATAATCTGGGTAACATTAACCTGTAGCGGCAGCAATGCGTTTGTATACGGTGTTATACCTACATGAACAAATGGTGCTATTGGAGATTATTGCTCCTTTTCTGCATCAAAGAATGATTTCATTATGAGAATAATTTCTCGCACACCACTTTCCATCGCTTGTGGAATGATTTTCTCATAAAATATTCGGAAATATGCAGAAAAACAAGAACAACACAGACAACACTGACTGATACAAGGAGATTTAAGTAGCAGCTCTTTCGGCTAAGGAGAGAGCCATAACCGTATCCATTTCTTGCGAGGGACCTCCATACTAAAATGTATGTACACTTGTTCACGTATGGACTGTTAGGTCGCCCACTATCCTCGTAAGTGTAAAATGCGGACGAACTGTCATACGGGTTTCTTTATTTCATATACAAAACAAAACCTTTAACTAAATCCGAGGCTCAGTCACTTTAGCTTCTGTAGCTACTGAAATAAGAGCGGTACAAAAGTCCACCGTGTCAAGATACACATGCTTTTGACTGTAGGTACATGTACCTGAACACAAAACTGTAGTATTTCTATAAAACTTTGTTTGAACACTTATTACCCCCTTTAAAAGATGATTTCTAAAACATGAAGGTTCACGTCTCTCTTTATTTCTTAAAGTATTTTATTTATCTTTTTTACCCAAGTTTTCAAAACTCTAGAAGTTTCATACGTATATATTTTTATGAGTTGCGTATCTTCTGTTCGAGTGAACCGATTACAATGATACACCGCTTTTATATTGCAAGAAAGAACGCCAAACACATTATTGAAAACCTCGTTTGTATCAGTTAAGTTGTTTATGAGATATTGGTGCACAGGCCGTGCTAATTTGCATTCTTGTGGCTTCTGTTCGCTTCTTTTTGAGTGAACCGATTGTAATGATCTAAAGCTTAAATATTGTCAATAATAAGTCAATGAGTTCAGTGGTTTTCGAGTTACTAGCGCCACCGCTTGAAACTTCACGTATCCTCTGTTTCAGTGAACTGTTCGCAATTAAACAAATCTGAGAAATGAAACAAAATTAAGCCTAATGTGTTATTGTTACCCTTATTTCAAGCAGTTGAGTGGTCTGTGAGTTATTGGCGCCGCCGCTTGAAACTTCGATTGTACTCTGTTTGAGTGAACCGATTGCAATGAAACTAAGCTTATATGTTGCACGGAAATAAGCTTAATACATTACCTATTGAAAACACGGTTCCAATCGGTTCAGTGGCTTGCGAGTTTATCGCGAATACACCACCAGACAAACAGACCAACAGACAAAAATTCCAAAAATGGACCGAATGGTTTCTATTACCTTTTTTGTGACCCCCCAGATCCGGATCAATTTTTCCCGATAATTTTCAATGAACAGAATCGGCGAGTTATTATATGTATAGAATGATGATCAATTCACAATTAAAAATGATATATTTTCACTTTCGCATATAAAGTTTGGATGAAACATTAGAATTTTTTTTATATTTTTAAAACGTAACGAAGTCCCTAGTTTTATGACCGACTTGTAATAGTCGACTAGGAGACGCTTTACACGACGTTTAGGACGGACTCTACAGTTTTTACTCTGAGGACTGTCAACAACAAAATGACTTTTTCAAAATGACGTAAGTAGTTCCGCTTTTGGCCATTCTACAGAAAAGTTGGTCAAGCTGTACCTTGCTGATTTATTGTAGTAGGGGATGACATCTGCCAACATGTCACAACCCACTCACAACCCCACGTATAGTACTTATCTAGTAATATCCTTAGACTATATGGTAATATCATTGGTCCCTGCAACCCCATCATCGATGATCCGAAAATATTCAGAATAACCTGTCAAATCCATAGAAAAACGCCTACACCACATAGTGACGAATTATTTCTTTAATCCTCCTTCTATATAAGTACTTTTATTTTTCTGTGGATATTACTGTAAAAACCATCTGTAAACTGAACTGATCAGATACTTTCTCACAACATACGGAATAGTAAATAAATAATAATAAAATAAAAAAATAAGTAAAATTCTTTATTCTCTCACTCTTTTTAAAGGTAGGTAATTCAAAAGTAATGATATCAGTTGGTGTGGTAGTGAGAGACAGGAGCCTAAACTAGGTGACCCTGTGACTCTCTCCCACTGACCTCTTTGTATATATAGAGGTCAGTGCTCTCTCCCCTGGTCTTCACCCCTCGGACATCTTCTTCTTCTCATATTTAAGAGCCGCGCTCTTGTCGGTGGAGCAATCTCCATTTCTCTCTGTCCTCTGCCAATGATTTGACATCCTGATAAGACTCAACGTTTACCCTCTCTTTTATCTGGTCAAAATAAGTGCGTCTTGGTCTTCCTCTTCCTCTTCTGCCCTCTACTTTTCCTTCAATAATATTCTTTATGAAAGTGTCATGTCTTATCAGGTGTCCGACCATCGTCCCTCTTCTATTTTCGATGGTTCTCAGCAAATTTCTCTTCTCTTTAACCAAATCTAGAACTTCCTCGTTTGTCTTTTTCTCTGTCCAACTGATCCCTTCCATTCTCCTCCAACACCACATCTCAAACGCTTCCTACCTCTCTCTATCTCTTTGTGTTAGAGTCCACGTCTCACAACCATATAATGCAATGCTCCAGATGTACACTTTTATCAGTCGTTTCCGAACACTTCTAGAGATTTTAGCTTTTAAAAGGTGTTTTTTGTTGTTAAAAGCTGCTTTGGCCATTGCAATTCTAGAAACAACTTCAGGAGTGCATCTGGAGTCATTAGTAATTAAACTGCCTAAATATCTGAATTGTTTCACCGATTCTATTGGGACATTATTAAGATGAATTATTGTGTCATTTGTTGCTGGTTTTTTCGAAACTGTTAACTTTTTTGTTTTCTTACTGTTTATTTTAAGCCCAAATTCTTTAAATATCACGTCCATTTCTGTAACTAATTCTTCCAATTGTAATGTGTTCTCAGCTACTGCAGCAATGTCATCAGCAAATCTTATAAATTGTATATTTTTCCCGTTAATTTTGATACCCCCTTTTTCAGAATCATTTATTTTCTTTATTGCGCATTCTATAAAAATATTGAATATTAGTGGTGAGAGTGGACACCCTTGTCTAACTCCTTGTCGTATCTTAGCTGTACCTTTTTCCTCTCCTACTTCTATTGTTGTTTCTTGTTCTTTATAAAGTTTATATATTATTCTTCTGTCTCTGTAGTCTAGACCTGTCTCTTTTAATATCTTCATCATTCGTTTCCAGTTAACCCTATCGAAAGCCTTTTCTAGATCTACGAAGGCGATATGAGTATCAAGTCCCAAATCCATACGTCTGTCTGCAATAAGTCGTAGTGCTAAAATAGCTTCTCTAGTACCCCTGTTTTGACGAAAGCCGTATTGATCCGGTCCTAACGTTTGTTCGGCTATGGGCCTCAACCTGTTTTGCAAAATTTTCAGGAGAATTTTTGATGCCTGAGAAACTAAGCTAAGGGTTCTATGTTCTTCACATTTGAGTGTGTTTAACTTTTTGGGAAGGGTAACGGTTTTAGTTATTTCAAAATCTCTCGGTATATAGCCAGTCAAGTACATGTCCTGAGTTAATTTGAAAATTTCATCTAATAAAGTTTCGCACTGGGTATATTTAATCATTTCTATGTGGATTTGATCTTCACCTGCAGCTACACCTGCAGCTGCAGCTTCACCTCGGACATAAGGAACCATTTTTAAAATTTAAAAGTTTTGAGTTCTGAGGCTTTTGAGTTTTTATTTGACAAATTTTGAGATTGAATTCAGACCGCGAAACTGAAAAATTTTCGCTTAGTAACATAGGTCATCGGACGAAAAAATATTTTACTCTTTCAGTACGTGGGCGACCGAGCTTCGCTCTATACTATAATAGCCGCCTCAACATTAAAATATCATCCGGTGAGCAAGCTATGCTACCCGCCAACAGATGGCGCTGTAGGTTTTTGTCTAAAACGCAAATGCTTAAAAACACGGAGAAAACTAATTTTCCTCATTTACTTATTTTCCTAGACATGAGACCTAGCTAGATCGACTTTTCGCCCCCGAAACCCCCGTATGGTATATTTCATCGAAATCATTAGAGCCGTTTTCGAGAAACCGATTACAAATATATATACCTATATAAGGTGCATTCGGGTAATTACGAAACGTTTTTAGATAAATTGACAGCGTGACAATTTATAACTGTCTAATAAAAATGTGGTTGAGTTTTTAGTATCAAACTCAAAATAAATGGGTTCTTGAATATGTATACTAAACCACAACTTGAAGATAGTTTCCAAAAATTTACCCAGTAAGTTGATAAAAATGTTTTAAAATTTGGTTTTCATTTCATTGCACGAGTTCAATTCCGAATGACACTCAAAAGTCGTTTTTATTCTATTGTGGTATAATGAACATATTGCTTTTTCATTCATATTTAGACTCCTAAAAATATTTAATCGTAACTAGTCATTAAACAGCTTAAACGTATTTATATGATATTTATAATTCGGATTTACCCGACATGAAATCTGTGGGGAAAATCTATTGTTTTTTTTTTTATTATCGTTTCTTTTTTTACTACTATGACGCCAATTTGTTTGTGAAACGATGTAGTTTAGCTGACGTCATTAAAATATTTTAATATCCAACAATGAATAAACGATTTTAACCTGACTTTGACTTTGATTCGGAATTACCCTCGTCATCATTACCAGCAATATGGCGTAGATGTTTAAAGATGAACGTGAGTTTCCTAATTTTCTGAGCAGTAGCATGGATATGTTCTTCAAAAGTTAATTTTTCATCCACAAATATTCCCAATTATTAATCTGAATTATTAAATACCTGATTGAATTTGTTTGCTTGATTGAAGAAAATCGCATCCTACTGTTGTTGGATAACTGCACATGACATGAGTGCATGGCGGGTAGTTCGGATACTACGATTTTGAATAGAAAAAATAATGATTTTGGTCTTGTCCGCATTAAATGTTAATGCATTGTGATTGAGCCATTGACAAACCATTCAATGCTCAAACAATTCCCCCCACGTATAACAAACCGGCCAAGTGCGAGTCGGACTCGCGCACTGAGGGTTCCGTACCACCACATAAACATAATTGTATTAGTTGAAATTTCAGTAAGTTAATGTGCTAGATTTTTTTAGTCCGACACGCGCTTGGCCAAATTTTATTATTTGTTGTTATTTTATATCCTATGCGCTATAAACATACCAATTTTCAAGTTAGTAAGTGTTCCCGTTTTTAAATACAACTAAAACAAAAATCGCCTCAGCGACCATCCAACTTGACCCCTCTCTTATATGAATGTTCTTGAAACGGGAGCTCACCACAATTGGTTACCATTAGTTGTGAGAAAAGTTGTAATATTTAATGATTTCAGACTTTTCCCATTATTTGTACTGTGAGACCTAGCTTCTTGCCAAATTTCATAATTTTAGGTCAACGGGAAGTACCCTGTAGGTTTTTCATTTTTGAATAAATGTATGGAAATGAGGACATAAAATGCCATATCTTTTGATTGCGTCGTTGTAAAAAATTTAAATTTTCAGATCTTGTGTGGTTCATGGATCCTAATATATGGTATTAATTTCAACCTGATACCTTTACCCGTTCGTGAGATAAAGGGTCTTGACAGACAGACAGACAGACAGACAGACAGACAGACAGACAGACAGACGGACAACAAAGTGATCCTATAAGGGTTCCGTTTTTTTCTTTTGAGGTACGGAACCCTAAAAAGGAAGTGCAGTATCATCTGCGTACGATATTATTTTGCAATTTGGTATGCGTAGCTGGCAAAATTGATTTATGTAGCAGAGAAAGAGTGTAAGACCCAAAATGCTGCCTTGGGGGACTCCACACTCAATTAAAAGCTCAGAGCTGATAAAATTATCGACCATGACACACTGTCTTCGGTCGGTTAGATAGGTTGAGATCAGTGAAAGCTGGGTGCCTCTAATACCAAATTTTTCCACCTTTTTGTTAACGTTTCACTATAAGGTTAGATTTTGTTTCAAATGTCAATATCAATATCTAAATAATTAATTTAAAAAAAGTAATATAAAGGTTTTGTTTCCGAATGTACCTACTAAAATCTCTGTAAAAAAAAGCGATGGGACATATCTAGGACATTATCGAGACTACAAAATTGCAATGTCCTATTACTCACCAACTTGGTATAGGTATAGTTATCCGTATCCGGATTCACTCATTTTTAGGGTTTCGTACCTCAAAATAAAAAACGGAACCCTTATAGGATCACTTTGTTGTCCGTCTGTCTGTCAAGACCCTTTTTCTCACAAACGGGTAGAGGTATCAGGTTGAAATTGATAACGAATATTAAGGTCCATAAACCACACAAGATCTGAAAATTAAATTTTTTTACAACGAAGCAATCAAAAGATATGGCTTTTTATGCCCTCATCTCCATACATTTATGCACTAAAGCAAAACCTAGACTCTAGGTCCTAGACGGTACTTCCCGTTGACCTAAAATTATGAAATTTAGCAAGAGGCTAGGTCTCAAAGTACAAATAAAGGCAAATTTCTAAAAACCATTAAATATTTCAATTTTCCTCACAACTAATAGTAACCAATTCAGGGGAGCTCCCGTTTCAAGAACTTTTCTATAAAAAGTCGAAAGACATTATCGAGACTACAAAATTGCAATGTCCTATTACTCACCAACTTGGTATAGGTATAGTTATCCGTATCCGGATTCACTCATTTTTAGGGTTCCGTACCTCAAAAGAAAAAAACGGAACCCTTATAGGATCACTTTGTTGTCCATCTGTCTGTCTGTCTGTCAAGACCCTTTATCTCACGAACGGGTAAAGGTATCAGGTTGAAATTGATACCATATATTAGGATCTATGAACCACAAAAGATCTGAAAATTTAAATTTTTTACAACGACGCAATCAAAAGATATGGCATTTTATGTCCTCATCTCCATACATTTATTCAAAAATGCAAAACCTACAGGGTACTTCCCGTTGACCTAAAATTATGAAATTTGGCAAGAAGCTAGGTCTCACAGTACAAATAATGGGAAAAGTCTGAAATCATTAAATATTACAACTTTTCTCACAACTAATGGTAACCAATTGTGGTGAGCTCCCGTTTCAAGAACATTCATATAAGAGAGGGGTCAAGTTGGATGGTCGCTGAGGCGATTTTTGTTTTAGTTCTATTTAAAAACGGGAACACTTACAAACTTGAAAATTGGTATGTTTATAGTGCATAAGCTATAAAATAACAACAAATAATAAAATTTGGTCAAGCGCGTGTCGGACTCAAAAAATCTAGCACATTAACTTACTGAAATTTCAACTAATACGTGGTGGTACGGAACCCTCAGTGCGCGAGTCCGACTCGCACTTGGCGGTTTTAATTGTATCGTACAGTCAAAAGCACTTCAAGCTAGACACTACTTGAATTTTTACCGTTCTTATTTTAAACGTTCTACATACTAGAGTCATGCCACAAGTGTCAAACTTGATGTGATCTTGTCTGTACCTATCTTGGATAAGATTACAAATAAGTAGGTAAAGACATGTAAAGATAATAAAACACTTTCGATGATAAAATCCAGTTTACTTCGATTGACGGAAAAAAAAATACGCATTGTTTGTTAGGTAGGTATTTATAGGCGATGAATGCAAGTACTTACTTTTAAAATACTAATAAGTACTTTAACTTTATTAATCCCTGTCCAGCGTTGGACTCTCAATGGAATGTGTATAAAATCGTATGAAACATTTTAAGTTTAATAAATACAACAAGGGGGGCAGCATTGAACATTTTTGTTTTTTAATGTGATAACTCAAAAGTTTGTCTAGTTAGAGGTTTTTGGTCTCTTTGGTTGATTACCTACCTTATTAAGGAACATTATGACTATATATGCACAAAAATTATGCCTAAGAATAAGATGGGATTCTCATAATAGTAACAGGAGGGAAATGTTCAAAACTTCCCCCGTTGGGGGGTAGATTTGAACAGACTTGGGGCACCTTTGAATAATTGATTTTACGGAGAAATAAAATACGATATGTTAATCTGTTTTAGGCGTGGGATACTACTAGAAATAACAAATATTAATCAACATCACTTTTTTAATGTAAAAGCGATTTTCAAGAAAAATTAAACTCAAGTGAACTAATTACTGGGGCACTTTTGAACAAACGAATTTTAAGGGATAGCTGATAAGTTAGGGTCGGCCTTCAGTAACCACGTTACCAGCAAACTAGCACCGCCTTGCCTCGCTACTAAGTTAATGAAAAAATGGACTTTAAGCTTTGTGACACACTAATAGTGGTCAACGCGGAGACCCAGCGCCGTACACTCTTCTTGTTCAAAACTACCCCACCTTTTTTGTTCAGAACTACCCCAACAGTACTTTGGAAAATAACAGTCACTCTTTTCCAACAAGACAGACAAAAATGCTGTCTTTTCGTATATAACTGCTTTTGTAATGGATTATCCCGTCAAAATCCAAACTTGTCTTGAAATCCTCACAAGTAATTACAAAAATATTTACTTTTTGTTATCGAATAAAAGTAATGCCACTCACCCGTTAACGTTTAGTTATAGACAATAAATGACAACTGACAGCGACGTGGGCCAGTGTTGCTAATATAACATATATATTTCTACTAAAGCTGCTTTCAATTTAACTTCGTGAGCGCCTTTGTTCAAAGCTATACCTCCGTTCAAAGCTGCCCCCCTCTCCCCTACCCACTTCAACTTTTACAGATTAGCTCATGATTAGCTACAATAAACTTTTATTCATAAACATTATTAAAAAAATGCGAACTTCAAGAAGTCGTTTTAAGCAAAAGTTGTTTAGATATGAATTTCGCTGAAACTTCCCCGTCCCTTTTTGTCCTAAAGTCCCTAGGCTTCCTTTAGGACAAGAGGCCGTTAGTTGTGAAAGCTGGAAGATGGGGCACGACACGTCGGAAGTCATCAATGGTGCAGCAGAAACTGTAACCAAGATCAATACGGTCGGGCTGCCAGTTCAACCAGCTGAAGGCAGAGTTACCACGACAACGGTCTGTACAGAACGTAAGGGCTCTCAACTCAGATTCTGAGTAGTAGGGGTTGTTGATGCCGATAAAAGCTGTGCCTAGGCGTCGTGAGGCGTCGTACACAACCTGATGGAAGAGAATATGAAAAATTTATTACCTAGTACTCCACAAAGAAAATCTTTTTTGTGGTCAACATAAATAAAACACAATTGAGAACCTCAAAATGTTCGGATTTACACCGCTCTGTATCGAAAATAGTAGTGCCCTCGTCATATAAATATCATCACAATCACAATGTTCCTGTGTCAATATAGTCATACCTACAATCTATATTTTTCATCTGGAAAGTGCAAATCTACCTGGAAAAGTACCAGAATGCCATACAAACTTTTATCTTACCTTGTAAAAGTATTGAGGAACGGGGACCTGAGGATTGTTGTTGGCGTCGCGATGCAAGTAGATATCAACGAGTTGGTTATTTTGGTTACGTAGTTGTGTCACCCCCCACGTGCCTGTCCAGACTGTAGTGTGATATCCAGCCTGTCCAATGCGAGTGCGGAGATTCTAGAAGAACAGGACGTACATTTTGAATTAGAAGTAAGAAAAACAACACCTATAAATCTGTAATAAATAATTATATGTGCATCGATTAGGATTGGACGTTTACCTGCTCAATCCAGTTCCAATTACCAGCGTTGAAAGGCGCCCATTGAGGTGCAGCGTTGATGAAATAGAAGGTGGTGCGCTGCCCAGTTGCATAGATCATATCAGACTTAGCAGTTAAATGGCCACGATTAAGGAATTGAATTCCAGTGATGTATTTATCAGCTAATTCCTGCCCTAAAATGGAGGCTATATGGATTTTCTGCTGAACTTGCGTGTAAAGGTTGTTGATCCCTAAACCTGGGAAGAAGCTGCCAGCTGTAAATAATTAAAATAGTTGGTTTTACTAATAACAACACCGTATTTTGGTAAACTTAACTTCACTTAATCTATGAACTTACCCAACCAATTGGGACGATCAACTCCATTTTGGATAACGGCATTCGGTGGGTTCTGCTCGTACCACACGTAAAGAACTTCCAGACGGTTGGGGTCGAAGCAGGACCAATACTTAGGGTAGAATCTATTGTTTACCCAGAAACCGACTCTGGAATATAAAAAAAGTAAGGTTAAAAGGTCTACAAATAACGCAGAATGATTTGCTTTGATAGTAATACAACACACTCACCTGATTACACGGTTATTGTTGAAGCATCGGTCGTTAGTGTATTCGGCGTCGTGATAAGAATGACCTGAGCAGGTAAAACCTCCAAAAGCGCCATGACCATTCAACCAACCAGCGCCTGAGACTAAGTTGTTGTTTACGCATACGGCTGTCTGTTAACAATTCTTCTGTCAGCATTGCAGTTGAAGGACAAAGCAGAGGATTGTAGCAGGACAAAGCTATGCCTGAAAGCAGGATGGAGCGATATGTGCCTCTGTCGTCGCTCCAATATTTCACGCCTCGCTCCATCCTGCAGTCATTTTAATCAAGGTACATAATTTCGACTTGTACTAGATAATGTGGAAAACAACTGACCGCAGAAGCAACATTTGATCTAATCTGAGGATGGTTGATGCTACGTCCAGATCCTGTGCAAGCGATGACGACGGCTTCTCCTGTGCGGAGGTGGATTATGCCCGAGTTGCCGGCTGGCACAGGGAAGTTGTCATTGTGCAAGTACACCGGCTGAGGCTGACCCAGGTCTCCGTTCACGCGGATTTGGCAACCTAGGCAAATGACGTAACTTTCAAAAGCACATCACAACGGAATTTTGAAAAATCTTGTATGAATTTACGGGCTTGTGGTGCTATCACTTTCTTGTCACCGTTTTCGATCACATTACACCAGCTTACACTAAATCGTTAATAAAAACTTAAGACTACGCACAGTAATAAAAAGGAGCGTTTTAACATTAATCTTTTCCTGAGACGAAAATATTTCATTTTCGACAAGTTAACAGTTCCCTACATTTAAACTAAAATAAAACCTACCACTGCGGGGTATAGCTGCAGTCGATACATTGCTGTTTCTTTGCTGTTCCATTTCAAGCCACATATCCAGGTAGTCTTCAAATTCATCTTCATTGAGGAGTAGAGCGAGATGACCAGGCTCTGGCATTTCTGGTCCTGCTGGCATCGCTACCACTGCCATTGCAACGGCAGCGGCTATTGCGATAAAACGTGACATCATTGTTGATGTTATTCTTTGAATAGGTATTATAAAACGAACAACCTGCTGACACCTGACTTCAGTCAGAATGTGTTAGAGTTGTTATCGTGCTCAAAACACCAGCCGAATATATATGTAGGAAGTTCCATAATCTTAAGATCAAGCATTTGATAAACGTTTTTAGAGGTTTACAATTGTGATTGGTGATTACTAGTGGATTACATTAATAATTAAAAAATGTGTCATTAATCATGTTAGATTACGTGTTAGATGTGTGTTTCTTGTGGTGCCGGTAAAGAATAGTACCAACAAATCTCTACCCGTGAGTGTCGTAAGAGGCGACTAAGGAATTTTGAAGCGGAGGATGGGCAGCAGCATCTTTCTGTATACCGTACGAACTTACATACTGCGGTCACCAACAACACCGGTCGCTAGCAGCATCGCTTACATGCGTGGTGACTATGGTAGATCCCTTCCAAAATACCACGCTTTTTGCTGGAGTTCTGGGGGAGTTCCCAATCCTGCAGTGGAAGTTTCATGGGATGCTGTCTCCCAGCGCTATGCTAGAACCCAGCGCAAAATTCTGCACCTGTCTATTCTTCTTGGATTAAGTGTATGTGTTATCGGCAAAGCGTATAATTTAGGCATTCTGTACAATGCCTAGACATTCTATATAATGCTGAGATCGTCTAGGCAATGTATAAAATATTGTTTCTATCGTTTATACTTGTGCACATTGCCTAGTCAATGTATAGGATGCCTAGGCATTGTATAGAATGTCATGTGGAGATACTGCTAACCTAACCTAACTTTTTTTTTGTGATGGAGAAAATGTTCTGGGAAACGGTACGGTTATGTGGGGCTTGCACCCAATAAAAACTCCACCGTGTGCCACTCTCGCATTTTGGGTGGGTTACGAGCACTGTACGTTCGCACTACTTTCGCAACCCACCCTGAACCTAACCTAACCTAACCCCACTTACATCCCACTTACCGCGTAATTTAAACACTGCCGGCTGAACATTGGGAATTGTATAAAATGCCTAGGCAATGTGTAAAATAAATTTTATTTCATACTTTGCCTGAACGTTTTAGGTATTGTATAGAATGACTAGGTTTTCTATAGAATACTGGATTTGACACATTGCCTGTGACATATACAACACTATGCTGGGTTGTTTTGCAGAATCTTGCAAGTTACAAAAACGTACTATTTTATTCGGATAGAGACCCACATCGGTTGCCACACCTTAGACTGCCACTACCGTTTGATTATCTTTTTGAAAAGGTACGTATGTTTTGCAAGTGGAATCTAACTACGACAGAAGAGTTTATTAGAGGAAATCTATCTTTTTCCAGTTCTTTAGTGATCTCTTTTTGATGGCACTCAATTTACTTAAGGTGGTTTCTGAGTGGCGGCACTACCCCTAATTGCCGCCAAACCAACAATCCTTTTCAAATGTTTTGTTTTTAGGACGCAATCAATTTATTTCTCAAAGTGGCAGCACCTCTGCTCAGCAACCACCATAAACTATATTTTAAGAAGAGTTTATTAGAGGAAATCTATCTTTTTCCAGTTCTTTAGTGATCTCTTTTTGATGGCACTCAATTTACTTAAGGTGGTTTCTGAGTGGCAGCACCTTACTTTTATATATAAATTTATTGCGTCGCAAATACAAAACTTTTCATTAGTATTGTTCGTTTGGCGGCAATATAGGGTAGTTATATATGTTATAACCCGTAACATCATAGCTTAGCTTATCATTTATAGCTTTGTATTGGTAAAGTGCTAAAAGTGGCCGTTTTTGGCAGTTTTGCAATACAAAGCTATTCACGATAAGCTACGGTGTGATGTGATGGATAATAAAATATAGAACTACCCCTAATTGCCGCCAAACCAACAATCCTTATCAAATCTTTTGTATTTAGGACGCAATCAATTTATTTCTCAAAGTGGCAGCACCTCTACTCAGCAACCACCATAAACTATATTTTAATAAGAGTTTATTAGAGGACATCTATCTTTTTCCAGTTCTTTAGTGATCTCTTTTTGATGGCACTCAATTCACTTAAGGTGGTTTCTGAGTGGCAGCACCTTACTTTTATAAATAAATTTATTGCGTCGCAAATACAAAACTTTTCATTAGTATTGTTCGTTTGGCGGCAACATGGGGTAGTTATATATGTTACAACCCGTAACATCATAGCTTAGCTTATCATTTATAGCTTTGTATTGGTAAAGTGCTAAAAGTGGCCGTTTTTGGCAGTTTTGCAATACAAAGCTATTCACGATAAGCTACGGTGTGATGTGATGGATAATAAAATATAGAACTACCCCTAATTGCCGCCAAACCAACAATCCTTATCAAATCTTTTGTATTTAGGACGCAATCAATTTATTTCTCAAAGTGGCAGCACCTCTACTCAGCAACCACCATAAACTATATTTTAATAAGAGTTTATTAGAGGACATCTATCTTTTTCCAGTTGTTTTTATTTTCAGGATATAACAGCAAGTAAAGTCTCGGTTTCGTCATAAGTCATCTTTTGCAGCCACATATAAATTTTCTTTTTGCATTCATATTTAGTGTTGGTGTAAATGTGCAAATTTATTGTTAACTCTATTATATAAGAAAGGGCCAAGAAACAAATAGAACCTATGAGCAAATTCCGTGCGGACAGAATTTGTAGGGCATAAATTTTTCCTTTTCGAGTTAACTAGTTTAGCGTCAAATGGATCAAATGATAGGTTAGAATGTTTTTATAAGACCGTGTAAAGTATAAAAAGTTGTCTCACGGTAAGTACCTCGCTTTTTCGATATAGTTCAACAGTAGGAAATCTAAACGGAAGGAAAGACATAACCTTTAGAATTGCCCTTTGTGCTCTTTCGATATTTATGAATTTAGTTGTATGTGCACCGCCCCATGAAGAAATACAATAGATAATTATTGACTGGCATAGTGAAACATACACAGATTTGAGCATATTATAATCAATAACATTACGGAGAGTTTTGAAAACATATATAAGCTTCCTTATCCTTCCACTAACCATGTCCAAATGTTGTTGAAAATTAAGTCTATAATCAATTTATATGCCTAGATACTTATAGGATTCGGTTTTTTGTAATATAGGACAATCGCAATTTGAAGCTGTATGTGAGCAGTGGTGAGCTATTATGTGGTTTGATGATAAAGAAGTACGATGCGAGTTTCGTATGGTAAACGTTATGTATTTCGTTATGTTTTGTATATTTAAAATCTACTTTGAAATGTACAAGTAAAGCCCCTTCATATGATACCCCACTAGTCCTATAGTAACGATAATTTGATATTTCAACACTCCCATTTATAATTTTATCAATTGCAATAAAGTTATGCAACCATATTCTAAAATATTCCAAATTTCAAGTCCATAGCATGAGTGGTTGCTGAGATATACAGTTGTGACAGACAGACGAAGTAGCACCGTATGGGATCCGTTTTTACTATTTTGGTTCGGAACCCTAAACATCGTCCAAAATGTGGGTGCAAAAAGCACTTCCTTATCATTCCACTTTTGAGATTTAGTCCCACCCACATAAGAAATTCGAGTGATTCCTATTACGTCCCATATGCCTACGCACCATTTTGGTGCTTAATGGGATTTGAATATTTTTTTTCCCGATGCGTCTCACTTCATTTTTATGACGTTTTATGAGTGGAGTAATGCTAACAACAAAAGTGTTTTAAAAATATTTTTAATATTGAAAAGTTCTTAGTGTTTACAAGATAACGAAGCACAAAATATACAAATACAAGGTGTTAGGTAAATAACGCAAAACTTCTCGGGTGGTAGCTCTGGACATGAAACTGAACAACTTTTGTTCTACGACTTTTGAAAATTCGCAAAAAAAAATTTTGCTTCTGCATACAAATCGACCAGCTGACCGAGCCAATTTGTACGAAAAAGCAAAATTTTTTTTTAATTTCCAAAAGTCGTAAAACAAAAGTTGTTCAGTTTCATGTCCAGAGCTACCACCCGAGAGGTTTTGCGTTATTTACCTAACACCCTGTATTGTGTAAATGTTCCTGCCAACGGACTAAAGGCCTATCTTATAGTCGACTTATAGCGACTATCACTCTACCTTAAATGTTTTAATGTAACGTTATTAAAAGAATGAAGTTTAGTTATAACTCATCGATCGGGGTTTTCGAATAGTTTATGACTTGGAGTACAGGAAAACCAATTAGTTGACAAAACGTTTGTTGCTGCTTGGATGTTCTTTTGTATGTAACTTTCTGTTTGTAAAATTGTGCAATAAAGAATAAATATATAAACAATAGACGATTCCAAAAATGTTAGTCATCAATCATATTTATTATGCGTACTTTTAATGAAGACTGACGATGCTGTGATTTAACTGTCAAACAATATACTAGAAAAATATAATATCTGCCTTTTATTATAATATCTAAATAATTAATTAAAAAAACTGTGTAGATTTTGTTTCCGAATGTACTAAAATTTCTATAAAAATAGAGTTGGGACGTAATGGGAATACTCGTACAAAATTGCAATGTCCCATTACGCACCAACTTGGTGCGTAGGGACTGGGACGTAATGGGCATCACTCAGAAATTCAAGTAAATTATAGATGTTTGGGTACCTAACCTTAAATCTATAGATTTAAAATAACAAAGGAATTCGTAACTTTTTTTTGTATCGTGGTGCTTATCGTAGTTTTCATCAATCAATAGAACTTACCAGTATCATACTGTATGCAAATTTAAGTCTTGTAATCGCTGCAAATACGAATCGTTAGATTATAGGTGCCTTGATTATACTTACGTACAGTTAAGACCACGTCAAGCTTGACACATGAGACTTTGCATCATTCTTATTTCAATGGACGTACGGGCTAGTTGCATTGCGCGTGTCTAGCTCTAGCTTTTTATCTATTTATATCGATAGGTCGATTCCTGTGGTATTTTCTTGCGTGACGCTCTGGTGAGAGAGAATAGTACCAACTATGTACCAACTATGTACGAACCCATCTCTACCCGTGGTGTGTGTCGTAAGAGGCGACTATGGGCTTATGAACTGGAAGGACTGCAGCAGCCTTTTTTGTATCGTACCACGGTCAACCACTATCGCGGTTCATGGTGCCAACCGCAACGCTAACAAGCGGGGTGACTATAATAGTACTTACTGCTCCAAACTCTACCACGCGCTTTTGCTGGATGTTTGGAGGTAGCTCCCTGTCCTGCAGTGGATGTTGTTTTATCATGGGATGTTTTGTTACGAGGTCGATTCCCTGAATGTGCTTCATGGGATTCTCATCATAACATCCCATAAAACTTCCACTGCAGGACAGGGAGCTCTCTCCAAGACTTGTGGTACTAGGGATTCATGGGATTCTGCCTAGAGATTAATACAAGCAAAATGAGTTTATTTAGCCCTCTATATTTATCCATCGGAACTGAAAAAGCATCGCAGGTCTTCCACACCATTTATATTTCGTACAGCTAAGGTGTGGACTTTCCTGTCTTCGTTCATTAGGCATGTCCCAAATCAATTCAAGTTATGAGGTAATTGGCTTCGTTTGGGTGAGCTGGGCTACATCTACTCGTATCGTCGGCCTCGGGGGTGATGATGGTAATTTCAACAATATTACCAAAACTAAAACAAAACTTATGTTAAGTATTAACTATAATATTTAATACGTTTTAGACAAACGTTTTTGTTTTGGCAATATCGTTCAAATTACTGGGGGGTGATCGTGGTAATTTCAACGACATTACCAAAACAAAAACGTTTGCCTCAAAAGTTATGATAACTCTTGACTAAGTGTTTTAGGCAAACGTTTTTTTTTCGGTAATATCGTTCAAATTACCACGATCACCCCCCTGGTCGCCGTAACACAAGATTTTGCTTAGCTCGGGACCAGAGTGTTTAATTTAATTTGTTAAAATTTTGTGAATAATAAACAATTTTATTTTTATTTATTAATTACCTCGATCACCTCCCTCAACTCAATCGCTATCAAAAGCAAGCTAACAAAAACTAGATGTATTGATGTAGATTTGAGATTATGTATAGGGAGGAAAAATTGTTACGTACACCTAACAGCACGTCAGTAGAAACGCTTTGGACTTTATAACATGCTATTACAGTTGCAAATGTTTCCACTGACGTACGGTTGAACGTACCCTTTTAACTTGTACTTGTTCGCATTTAAAACAAGCAAGGTAGGTACCTACCTAATATCAAACGAATGCAACTTTGAACAAAAATGTTGACTACTGTTGAAAATTATGTTAAAATGGACTGTTTTTCCAATAAAAACCACCAATTCTCAAAAACCATGAAAAATTGCTTTATTAGCACAAAACTTCAAGTCGACCACTGACAAAAATATAAAAACAGAAAAAGTATAAAAGCCTTCCAGCCAGTCGCCAACATCCTCCCCCCCAGTGCAAGCACTCAGTGGGAGTTGGCAACTGACTGAACTCCTAACGGCACAAGTTTTTTTGTAGGCCTTCTAAATACCCCCCCTTGAGTTAACAAATCTACTACTCTGATATGACCATCCTGACCAGGGTATGTCTTTATTACCCTCCCCAAGGGCCAAGTTCCTCTTGGGAGGCTGTCATCTGCAATCAGTCCAATATCGCCAACCTTCCATTCTTGAGGGGCTACGTTTGCAATACGTCTAGGCACCAAGGTGGGAAGATATTCCTTTATCCAGCGCGCCCAGAACATGTCCGCAAGGCGTAAAGTTCGTCGCCAGTCACACCGCCGTATAAGATCTGAATCTTCTAGATCTCCTGCGAGCCAATTTGTTGGAGGATGGTTCGAAGAAGAGCCGATGAGGAAGTGGAAAGGAGTTATAACCGTAGGACTTTCTGGACTCTCGGTGGAAAGATATGTCAGCGGCCTCGAGTTAACAATGGCCTCTGCTTCCAATAAAAACGTATAAAAGACCTCTTCCTTGGGTGCTCTTTCTTTAAGTGTTACTTTTAATGCAGACTTCACGCACCTGATGAGGCGCTCCCAGGCTCCACCCATAAAAGGAGACACAGGTGGAATGAAGTCCCACTCAACTTTCTGGTTCATCCATTCAATTTTATTATTTGTGGCATAATCTAATAGTGGCTCTAATTGATTGTGTGCGCCAACAAATGCGGTAGCATTGTCTGAAAATATTTTCTTTGGGCAGCCTCTCCGAGAAATGAATCTCCGTAAACATAATATTGCAGAGTCCGCTGATAAACTGGCCACAATTTCTAAATGAATGGCTCTGGTTACCAAGCATGTAAAAAGTGCTACATGTCGTTTTTCTCTCCTCCTACCGATTGCAACTTCGAGTGGGCCAAAATAATCCAATCCAACGTTGGTGAAGGGACGAAAATGATGTTCTAATCTTTCTGTTGGAAGATCGCCTGGTTGGGGTACTTGTGGTCGCCCTCTCAGCCTCTTGCAGATAAAACATTCATGCATCACAGCTTTGACAGCATTTCTGCAACCAAAAATCCAAAATCGCTGCCGTATTTCATTTAAAACTAATTCCTGATTTGCATGTGCAGCCTTCACGTGATAGTCACGGATAATCAAACGAACCACTGGATGACGACTATCTAGGACGATCGGGAACTTAGTTGCCTCACTTATATCTGGCGCATGGACAATACGGGAATCCAAATGAATGAGTCCATCTTCTTCAAGTCGTACTCCAAAAGAGGAAAGTCGGCTGTCCTTGGGGAAGGGTAATCCTGCTCTAAGTAATGCTAACTCTTGGGAAAAACATTCAGCCTGTGATCTAATTAACAAATTTTGCTCTGCTTTTATAAAATCTGATACTGTTATACACAAAGGATTATTATTAGAAAAAGTATTAGAATTTGGAATTAGATTTCGAATAAGTGATCGAAACTTTCTACCGGCTTGAATAACTCGAGCTGTTGCTCTCACGAGACGCAGCCAATCGCTAAACCTGGCGACGTTAGCAACAGGAGGCAATTTATCAACCGAAACTGGCGTTAAATGTAAGCCAACTACCTCATTAGGCTTCATTTCCTCAGGGAAAGGAATTGATTCATCGTCGCAATGATTCTCGACCGGCCAAGACTCGGAAGGACCCAGCAAAAAAGATGGACCGGTAAACCACCTGTGTGATGAATGTACAGACACTGACTTTGCTCGTGTCGCATCGTCTGCGACATTTAATGAACCTGGGAGCCAACGCCATTGGGCAATGTCTGTAGATTCGGAAATTTCTCCCACTCTGTTAGCTACAAATGGTTTAAAACTTCTGGCATCACTGCGTAACCATCTAATAACGGTCATCGAGTCAGTCCAAAAACAAACTGAAACCTGTTTGTAACGATGGAACTCCAAAATTTTAATTGCTAATCTAGCAGCTATAACAGCAGCCTGAAGTTCAAGACGCGGGATAGATATCGGAGCCAAAGGAGTCACACGGGCTTTGCTACCGACTAAAGCTAGTTTTATGTCCCCGTTACGAAACAAAAATCTGAAATACGCCACTGCTGCGTACGCTTGCTCACTTGCGTCAGCAAAAACATGTAACTGGATTTCAAGCGGGTCTGGTTCACTCAAGTAGCAGCGTGGAAGGCGAAGATTTGCTACTGCCTCTAATTCCTGGCGCCATTGGTTCCAAAAATCTTTATATTTGGATGGAATTTCGTCATCCCAACCCAATTTTTCTCTCCAAAGTTGTTGAATGAAAATTCTACCTTTTACAGAAACAAAAGAAAGCAACCCTAAAGGGTCGCAGTTTCCATCGCAACTGTGCAAGCTCAAAAGCTTGCAGCGGAGGCTGAATTACGGCGAAGGCAGTTGGAACGTGAACGTGCTCTTGCCGAGAAAGAGCGCGAACGTGAGCGCGCTCTCGCTGAAAAAGAACGCGACCGTGAACGCGCTTTCGCTGAGAAAGAGAGGGAAGTTGAAGAGCGGGAGCTGCAAGCGGCCCTGGCCGCTCTCCATGCTGATACCGCAGTTAAGTCTTTTCGTTCTCGTCCCCATAGTGTTATAAGTGTCAGTAGTTCAGTTTCGGTAGAGGATTGGTACAAGGATTGTTATAAGCAGCGTGCCCCAGGGTTCGTCGAACCCAAGGTCGAGCCCCGTAAGCCTACTATCCATGACAGCACCATAGTAAAAAAGGAACAGCCTC
Source organism: Athrips mouffetella (assembly GCA_947532105.1). Taxonomy (NCBI): domain Eukaryota; kingdom Metazoa; phylum Arthropoda; class Insecta; order Lepidoptera; family Gelechiidae; genus Athrips; species Athrips mouffetella. The sequence goes on from OX383958.1 coordinate 8,667,994, forward strand.
ATAACATTTCCCCTTGTTGTCAAAATAGACCAAAACTAGATTTACCCTTTTTTAGTGGAAAAACTAACGAGTGGTTAGTATTCAAACGAACTTATGAGGAAAGTAAACATAATTTTTCATCTTTAGAGAATTTGTCACGCCTCAGAAACTCTTTGCGCGGGGAGGCACGTGACGCCATCGCTTCACTTCTTTTCTGCGCGGAGTCACCTGACGAGATCGTAAGCGCGCTCGAGCTCCACTTCGCCCGTCCTGAACACATCGTGCTGCAGGAGGTCACCGCACTCAGGAACTTGCCAAAACTAAACGAGCTTAGAGATTTAAATAAATTTGCTTGTAAAGTTCGCAATAGCGTTGCAACGATGAAAGCACTTAAGCACACTCAATACTTACATTCGCCTGAACTGTATTCGACTGTTCTTGTTAAATTGAATGTACTACTAAGGTCTAGGTGGTGTGATTACGCAAAAGAAAGTAGTTTGTCTACCGCATCTCAGGACAGTTCTAAATTAGAACTTCTCTCGCAGTTTTTGCTCCGTGAAGCAGAAACGCAACTTTTGTTTTGCTCAGAGCTCGATATGGCTGCTTCTGCTTTGCCCTCTTCGTCTGCTGCTGCACAGAGAAATAGGCGGGAAAATATTAATTTATCAAAAGAAAATGTATCGCGATGTGTGTACTGCAAAGGTACACATAATATTAAATCTTGTGAGCAGTTCAAAGGGCTTATAGTTGATGATAGATGGCGCTGGTTACGAGATGCAAAAATTTGCTATAAATGTTTAAAAGATAAACCACACCGTTGGGTTTTATGCAAAGTCAGGCCATGTGGAGTTCAAGGTTGTATACGGCGTCACCATCCTCTAATTCCTGGCGCCATTGGTTCCAAAAATCTTTATATTTGGATGGAATTTCGTCATCCCAACCCAATTTTTCTCTCCAAAGTTGTTGAATGAAAATTCTACCTTTTACAGAAACAAAAGAAAGCAACCCTAAAGGGTCGTAGACACGCATAACAAAAGATAAAACGTTGCGCTTAGTAAACTTTTCAAGTTCGGTAAACGTACTGATGCGGAAGCCTAAGGTGTCCTCGCAAGGATTCCACCTAACACCTAAAGCGCTGACGTCCTTGTTAGGTGGCAGGCCAACATCTTGCCCAGACTCGGCCCAAAGACTTGGAGAAACAAGAGAAAGAGCGTTTATATCGTTTGACACCCAACCACGCATTTCAAAGCAGCATGCTTGATGAATGGAAACAATGTCTGCAGCTAGTTGCGCAGCCTCGTTCACATCGCGGCAACTTCCGATGAAATCATCCATATAGTGATCATGTATGACAGCATGTGACGCAGCAGGATACTGGTGAGAAAACTCTAAAGCGTTCTTATTTTTTATGAAAAGTGCGGTGCATGGGCTCGAGGCGGCCCCAAAGATCATAGAAGACATGCGATACTCCTTAACGGGTGCAGAAGTGTCGCCATTGCGCCATAAAAAACGTTGTGCATTTCTGTCCCTCTCTATTATTTTCACTTGAGGGAACATTTCCCTAATATCAGCAGTAAGCGCAACACGCCCTTCTCGAAAACGAAATAATATCCCTAACAGAGACTGCAAGAAGTCTGGACCGGGAAGCAGCAAACTGTTCAAACTCACTCCTTTGGTGGCTGCAGCAGCGTCATGAACAACTCTTAATTTCTTTTTTTGAGGATGAAAAACTCCGAAGTGAGGAAGATACCAATTTAAACCTGCACTTTGATTGCATTCAACGAGCGCGCTACTCTTATGATAACTTTCCGGAGCGCACTCCTCAGCATAACCCTTTTGAATAACACCATCTACAAAATCTCTATAAGCGGCTGCGAAGCCCTTGTCCTTAGCCATCTGCTTCTCTAAACTTTTCAAGCGTGAGAATGCTTGCGGGTAACTATCGGGTAGTGAACATTTATTTAAGTCACGCCACGGTAAGCCTACCTCGAAACGACCGGTCGGTAACCTGTGAGCGGTCGCTTCTAAAATATCTAGCGCTTGTTGGTCTTCTTGGTTATGACGCGGACCACGTTGACAAATTCCAATAGAATCGAGCTTATACTGTTCCTTAATAATCGAATTTAAATCTTCTAGACTAACGGAAGAAGTCTCAAAATCGTTACAGTACGTGTGATTTATAAACGCGACGGGTTTGCTCTGAGTGGACAACGCACCGTGTAAAGTCCACCCTAATAATGTTCGCGACGCTACGGGTTCAGATTTTTTACCAACACGAACCTCTCTACTCAATGACAAATGCCAATCGCTTGCACCAATAAGTACAGTCGGGGTCGCGTCAATGTATGTCAGATCGTCTACTAAGTCGCGCAAGTGTGTATAACTACTTAAGTCACTTTGTCGAATAGTTTGCGGACTGAGCGCTAGCGATTGAAGCGCTTTTGCGTTTTGAATTAATAGACGATCAGATGATTTCGCGCCTCTAATATTAAAACTGACAAGTTTAGCGACGGTATTTCTTGCCATACCGCCGATACCTTCAATCGATAAGGGCTGGAGAGGGCCCGTAGCGCCGATGCGGGTAGCCACGGCGTCGTCGATCAGGGTAGCCGTACTGCCGTCGTCAAGCAACGCATACGTCTCGAGCTCGCCGGCAGGTCCAGAAATCACGACTGGAACAACCTTGAGAAGTACCCGGCGATTCAATGGATCTGGAAGATTTTTAGAAGAATTAGCAGATGCTGCTGCTACCTTAACGGTGTCGTCTTCATTTAAAGTTTTTTTTGTAGTTATTGGCGGAGTTACGGTACTTTGTTCTACACGAGAAGCATCTGTGATTGCCAAAATTTGTGGTACTGTGTTTTCAGGTTGAGCCGGCTGAGAAGTAGCGCCATGCATTAGAGGATGGTGACGCCGTATACAACCTTGAACTCCACATGGCCTGACTTTGCATAAAACCCAACGGTGTGGTTTATCTTTTAAACATTTATAGCAAATTTTTGCATCTCGTAACCAGGGCCATCTATCATCAACTATAAGCCCTTTGAACTGCTCACAAGATTTAATATTATGTGTACCTTTGCAGTACACACATCGCGATACATTTTCTTTTGATAAATTAATATTTTCCCGCCTATTTCTCTGTGCAGCAGCAGACGAAGAGGGCAAAGCAGAAGCAGCCATATCGAGCTCTGAGCAAAACAAAAGTTGCGTTTCTGCTTCACGGAGCAAAAACTGCGAGAGAAGTTCTAATTTAGAACTGTCCTGAGATGCGGTAGACAAACTACTTTCTTTTGCGTAATCACACCACCTAGACCTTAGTAGTACATTCAATTTAACAAGAACAGTCGAATACAGTTCAGGCGAATGTAAGTATTGAGTGTGCTTAAGTGCTTTCATCGTTGCAACGCTATTGCGAACTTTACAAGCAAATTTATTTAAATCTCTAAGCTCGTTTAGTTTTGGCAAGTTCCTGAGTGCGGTGACCTCCTGCAGCACGATGTGTTCAGGACGGGCGAAGTGGAGCTCGAGCGCGCTTACGATCTCGTCAGGTGACTCCGCGCAGAAAAGAAGTGAAGCGATGGCGTCACGTGCCTCCCCGCGCAAAGAGTTTCTGAGGCGTGACAAATTCTCTAAAGATGAAAAATTATGTTTACTTTCCTCATAAGTTCGTTTGAATACTAACCACTCGTTAGTTTTTCCACTAAAAAAGGGTAAATCTAGTTTTGGTCTATTTTGACAACAAGGGGAAATGTTATGAGGCTGTTCCTTTTTTACTATGGTGCTGTCATGGATAGTAGGCTTACGGGGCTCGACCTTGGGTTCGACGAACCCTGGGGCACGCAGCTTATAACAATCCTTGTACCAATCCTCTACCGAAACTGAACTACTGACACTTATAACACTATGGGGACGAGAACGAAAAGACTTAACTGCGGTATCAGCATGGAGAGCGGCCAGGGCCGCTTGCAGCTCCCGCTCTTCAACTTCCCTCTCTTTCTCAGCGAAAGCGCGTTCACGGTCGCGTTCTTTTTCAGCGAGAGCGCGCTCACGTTCGCGCTCTTTCTCGGCAAGAGCACGTTCACGTTCCAACTGCCTTCGCCGTAATTCAGCCTCCGCTGCAAGCTTTTGAGCTTGCACAGTTGCGATGGAAACTGCTGATGAACTCGAACGATGGCTCGTGCTGCGTGTTGAAGTACACGGAGCGTCTGCTGAAGTAGCTGGTGCGGATTCTGAGTCCCGGGTTTGAGTGGGGGCGACACACGAACGTAATTGATATGGGGCCTGTCCCATAGATTCCGTGCTGACCTCCACTTCGGGTGTAATGTCAGAAAGTGCACCGGTGGTGCTTAAAGGTTTCTTGGTTTTTTTGGGTGGCATTTTGTCTGGTGGCTTTTTAATCGAAGGACTATGTTGAAAATTATGTTAAAATGGACTGTTTTTCCAATAAAAACCACCAATTCTCAAAAACCATGAAAAATTGCTTTATTAGCACAAAACTTCAAGTCGACCACTGACAAAAATATAAAAACAGAAAAAGTATAAAAGCCTTCCAGCCAGTCGCCAACATCTACATTAATTAAATGTACCTTTGTAGAGTACAGTTTACTTTTATCTAATCTGTGGTAGAGTGTGTAATTAAAGTACAAATGTAAAATAAACATAATGTCATCATCATCATCCATGAAATGTCCACTACAGGACAGGGAGCTCCCTCCAGAGTTCGAGCTTTCGCTGTATACTTATTTATTTATTTCATAAAAATAACACATAATATTTACATAAAGAAGTAGAGCTAAAGATAATAAAAATATCCCATTTTATTGAAGGCAGTGTGAGTCTGCATATAGAGCACATACGGAACTAGGTGATTCTAAACTCAATTTCATCGACGGGAAAAATTATAAACAAATAATAAAAAAAATATAATTTATTTTACCCGTCGATGAAATCGTTTGTTTCCCGTGGCACTACTGCGTGGCACTACCAGTAGTGTCACGGGGGATTTTCCTTTCCCATGACACTACCGGTAGTGCCAAAGGTAAAATTACATTTCCTCCGACACTACTCTGATTCCAGTAGTGTCAAAGGAAATTCGTTTCCCTGTGGCACTATCAGCACAATATTTTAATTTATTAAAAATCGGTGAAATTATTAGAAAATGAGGTAATATTTTGTTGTTAATGATAGATCTCGTCGCGATCTTCGTTTTGGTTCACAGCTGTCAAATTTATAATCACTAACTCGAAAACTACTGACCCTAGCTAGACTACTCTTGTGCTAGGAAAAATAGTGCCACGCAGTAGTGCCACGGGAAACAAACAGATGAAATAAAAAAATTAAATAAATAAAAATTATTTATTTCACTTTACAAATTGGGTCTAGAAACACCGAATTTCATAAATGTGCTCTCCTTTTATGGACATCCATGATCGACGGGAAAAAAAAATAATTTCTTTTTCCCGTCGATGAAATTGGGTCTAGAATTTCATATGTGCTATCATTTTATGGGCATCCATGATCGACGGGAAAAATTATAAAAAAACCGGCCAAGTGCGAGTCGGACTCGCGCACTGAGGGTTCCGTACCACTACATAAACATAATTGTATTAGTTGAAACTTCAGTAAGTTAATGTGCTAGATTTTTTGAGTCCGACACGCGCTTGACCAAATTTTATTATTTGTTGTTATTTTATAGCTTATGCACTATGAACATACCAATTTTCAAGTTTGTAAGTGTTCCCGTTTTTAAATAGAACTAAAACAAAAATCGCCTAAGCGACCAGCCAACTTGACCCCTCTCTTATATGAATGTTCTTGAAACGGGAGCTCACCACAATTGGTTATCATTAGTTGTGAGAAAAGTTGTAATATGTAATGATTTCAGACTTTTCCCATTATTTGTACTGTGAGACCTAGCTTCTTGCCAAATTTCATAATTTTAGGTCAACGGGAAGTACCCTGTAGGTTTTGCATTTTTGAATAAATGTATGGAGATGAGGACATAAAATGCCATATCTTTTGATTGCGTGGTTGTAAAAAATTAAAATTTTCAGATCTTGTGTGGTTCATGGATCCTAATATAGGGTATTAATTTCAACCTGATACCTTTACCCGTTCGTGAGATAAAGGGTCTTGACAGACAGACAGACAGACAGACAGACAGACAGACAGACAGACAGACAGACAGACAGACAGACAGACGGACAACAAAGTGATCCTATAAGGGTTCCGTTTTTTTCTTTTGAGGTACGGAACCCTAAAAAATAAGAAATAAAATTATAAATTTCTCTTTTCCTGTCTATGAAATTAGGTCTAAAATCACCATTGACGTAAGAAAAACGCTGCGCCCCCTGGCGTAGTTTCCAAAATCTTTGAAAATCACCTAATTTCATATGTGCACTCCTTTTATGGACACACATGTGTGCACTCTATGGAGATGTGGTTCACTCGGTACAAGGGAGACTTTATTCATAAAGTAGCAGTGGCCCAGATTAGTAAGTATAGTACTCCAGAGGACAGGACAGTTAACTGACGGAACTTTTCAAGAACAAGTAATGCTCTCATACTGATACATTTAATGAAAAGGAAAATAAAATAATTGCGACGACAGTGCTTTGTGAACTGGATTTTCCGAATTTCATTTTGATGTTAGATACAAAATAAACTAAGTTAATTGCACATTATAAACATAGTACCTAACTGGGCGTTAGTAGCTACTTACCTTCTGGTGGCCCACCTGCTTTTTTGCCCACTTCTTACATATACAAATAATAAAAATATTGTAGGCAAAGGCGAAAATTTCACTGCAAGTGATTTGTTTGTGACAAAACAGTTAAAAAAAAACAATTATTTAAGAAATGATATTATAATAATTACTATACAACGAAATTACATCATATCACAAAAGTAATACTTAATAATATAATAATAATGAATACAGTTTTAATTTGCTCTTATATATCACACATGTCTTAAAAATTGTTACGCGTTACAAGAATAGTGTGAGAGCCTGGTGTCTGTACTAGAACCCCAGACTCTCGTCCCTGGAAAATACAGATTTTAGATTCATTCTTCTTCTTATTGAATCGACAGATTTTAACAGAATACCCATTAATGTATTGTATTGTAATGTCACGCAGAATACAATGCAAATACAGTGAGTCTGCTAACGTTTTGGATCATGCAATAGTAAAATTAGTTTACTATTAATTAATCTGTGCTATTATAGTACAAAGCAGTATCATCATAACATCCCATGAAAAAAAAACGTCCACTACAGGACAGGGAGCTCCCTCCAGAATTCTAGCTTTTGCTGAAATAATGTGGAGGGGAAGTACCATAGTCACCTCGCTTGTTAGCGTTACGGCTGGCACCATGGACCGCGGTTGTAGGTGACCGCAGTAAGTAAGATGTAAGATACATAGGAGGATGCTGCTGCCCATCCTCCAGTTAACCCTTAGTCGCCTCTTACGACACCCACGGGTATGTATGGGTTGGTACTATTCTTTGCCGGCACCACACGGGACCAAAGTCAATGCTGTCAAAGCAGTATGCCATAAGACAATGCTATGGAAATAGTTAAAGTAAACGAGCCTTTTGGTAGCTACATCAGTAAGCTGTCTGATTTTCTGACAGCATATGCAGCCGAACTCAATCGACCTGAAAGAGCCGGTATATGAGGGCCCCATAATCTCTTTAGCTACGCTTTGTAGAAGTGATTGATAATACAATAAGAATACTAATTATTTTAGTGAAAGCAAAAACAAAAACTAGATAAGATAGTTAAAGTATCGACAAAAAAAAGTACAAAACTTTTTACTAAGCTAACAGTCCTTTGACAGTAAATGATGGGAGATGAGGCACGACAGACCGGAATTCGTCAACGGTACAGCAGAAACTGTAGCCAATGTCAATGCGGTCCGGCTGCCATCTGAGCCAGTCGAAGTCTGGGTTATTTCTGCAGCGGTCAGTGCAGAACTGAAGTTCTCGAACCTCTTCCTCCGTGTAATAAGGGTTATTAATGCTTATGAACGCAGTTCCTAACTGGAGGTTGGGTTCGTAAACCACCTAAAAATGTAGAAAAATATTTAAAAAAGCGCAGGTTTAAATAGCCAGGTCAAAATTCTGCTATGCACTTCTGATTATATTTCACAGTATAGCCTAAAGCCGTAAAATTGCACACCTTTTGGTGTTTTACAGATTGTACTTCGGTAAAATTATGAGCTCCTTCAATCACGAGTCCAGACGTACCGCAGGTTGTTATACCAAAAATGTGCACAAAACGTCTTGGATCATTTTGTGTGCGTCTTTATTCCATATAACTTGAATCTATTCAAGTCGCGAGCGAGTGCTTCTTCTGAGTAAATTAGTTTCACCATTGACATCATTTTTGCCACCAGGGCTATACAGGGTTTTAGGAAATTTTATATTTCTTTTTCTTTTGTATTATTTTTTTAAACATGCTTATTGTTCTTTATTCTACTTATAGAACATGTCGTTTAAAGGAAATCGGTACTTTTCCTAACACCCTGTATAGATGTCAAAGGCCTGTTGTAGAAAACAATTTCGGTACCAAGCGATTCTGACCTTATAGAAATATTTAGGAACAGGCAGACGTGGATTGTTGTTTTCGTCATGATCCAGGTATATTTCCACAAGCTCGCCCTCCTCATTACGCAGCTCGGTCACTCCCCACGTTCCAGTCCATACCTTTGTATGGTATCCTGCATTACCTATACGAGTTCGCAAATTCTAGAAAAAAATAGAATGTCATTGTATCACACACTCATTGTACGACTTTCAAAGAACAAAAATAAAGATTTTTATTATAACACTTCCTGTGTTCGGATAAATCTACAAAGTAGAAAATCGCAAAATTTCACAACCACAGTAGCCTAGTTGGTTAAGCGTCTGCGGTACTTACGCAGAAGACGCAGGTTCGAATCCTGCCTGTGGTTGTGAAATTTTGCGATTTTCTACTTTGTAGAACAAAAATAAGTTTGCACAATGAAAAAAAATGTTTTATTATAAAAAAGGGATTTAAGTAGTTCCGGTAGTTCTTTTGTGGTATTCTTGGAATTACGAGTATTGTGATGAGGGCGATACTGGACCAAAATTTACAAGTTTTCAACTTTGTTAGGTCATAGCGTGAAAATCTGTGATATCACTTTATAAATAGAATAAAATATGTGTTTATTAATAAATGCTTCAGTGCTCAATAGGTCAAGCACCTAGCCATAGATTAAAAAACTAGTCATAACTTTAAGATCATTATTACCTGTTCAACCCAGTTCCAATTGCCATTGTTAAAAGGCTGCCATTGTGGAGCAGCGTTAATGAAATAGAAGGTAGACCGCTGCCCAGTAGCGAAAATCATGTCAGTTTTGGCGCACAAATGACCTCGTGCGAGATATTGCGATGAAGTTACATATTTGTCAGCTAATTCCTGCCCTACGTAAGAGGCAATTTTGGCTTTTTGTTGAACTTGCGTGTAGAGATTGTTGATGCCAACACCGGGGAAAAAGGTGCCAACTAAAATAAAACATTTAATTGGTTTGTAAATTATCAAAACAGCATCGTACAGAGTAAGCGTAGGGTATTTCAAGAGTACTAACCGAGCCAACTGGGTCGAGCGACTCCAACCTGGTTGACAGCATTGGGAGGGGTCTGCTCGTACCATACATAGAGAACCTCTAGTCGATCAGGGTCAAAGCATGACCAGATTAGAGGATAGAATTGGTTGTATACTTCAAAACCGACTCTGTAAAAAAAGGTTATGGGCGTCAAGCAAAATAGGTCCAGTGGTCGACATTTTAAGGTTTAAATTATTGGTCCCAAATCTGGTCTCAACTCAAAACCCGACAACTGGAAACCTTTTTGCTTGGACGCCCACTTGAGCATATTATGTCGTCGTCTTCTTGTAGCTAAATCACCAGCTAATCAATTAACTAACCAGAATGTCAAAGCATCTACGCTGTTTTTGAACTGGAGCCACAGATTACATAAAAGTTACTACGCTGGTTACAGAGTTCATTAATTTAAGCTCAATAATTTTCAAATAATGACCTGGATCATTTTACAATTGGTGATAGTGCAAAAATAACCTCATATATGTTGCTCGTTTAATCTAGGGTCATATCTCACTATTATTCTCTTTTTAAGAAAAACGCCTGTCCCAACTTGCTGGCACAACATTCTATGATGTGTGCTATGCATCTATATGCACACCAACACGGTATAGGGCCGGTATTTCACTGGGACGCCATAGTGGCGCAACTGGTTGCGCTACTGGTGTCCGTAACTAGACACCAGAGTCGCTACACCCTGCGGCCACAGTATTAAGGGCTATATTTCACTGGGAGTGGTAGCGCTACCACTCCCAGTGAAATATAGCCCATAATACTGTGGCCGCAGGGTGTGTCTTTCATGTCAGGGTTACGGACACCAGTAGCGCAACCAGTCGCGCTACCAGTCGCTCTACCAGTGTACCAGTGAAATACCGGCCTAGGGATATATTAAATAACACTGACCAATTAAAAAGTACCGGCCACTTTAAAATGTTTTTAATATCAAATTGTTCGTCATTTATTCCAGGTTGATTCTAAATTTCAATTGAAGAAAAAACTAAATGTGTTGGCGGCAAAAAATTAGTTTAACTGGAGAAAGCAAATTTTTCACGCAGTTTCATTGTTATTTTTTTTTTGTTTGAGAACCGCTATTACGTCTTTTTTATTCAACTGGTTGTGATAATTTGACATTATACCTACGGCAATGCAACGAAGAGATGTTGAATGGGTTGCTGGGCTGCAGTGGGTTGCTCCAGGCTGGTGCTTTTCAACTTGACGTCGTAGTAGGCACCAGGCAAAATGTGATTTCTAGGTTGTGGTCCCGCTATCGTGCCACGGGGGAGGTGACAAAGAGGCATCTAGCACCAAGCCGCATTACTACACCCAGACAAGACCTTTTTTTGCAAAATGCTGCAAGAAGGTTACCAAATCTTACGGCGATGCAACTGGTCCAACGGCTGAAAACCGGGTGCTTGTGAGTGACCAAATAGTGAGGAGGAGACTGCACGAAGCCAATGTTTATGCTCGTAGACCACTTCGGGTTCCATCCCCATGAACAATAAATCGTGGACGAAGACTACGATGTGCTAGAGAACATGTAAACTGGGCACCTTATCAATGGTCGTCGGTGTTTTTCACCGATGAATCCCGATTCGGTTTTCACCCTGATTCAAGGAGAGTACGGGTTTGGAGAGTTCCTGGTCGTACAAGCCGGCTTCAACACCCCAAGAAGTTCATCCATACCAAGGTGGAACAATTATGGTTTGGGCAGGAATTCGTTTTGGTGGAAGGGCGGAACTCGTTTGGATACAGGGCAGTTTGACGGCTGCAAAATACCGTAATGAGGCTGTAATGAGGTGCTCATCATCATCATATCGTGTGGGTTGCAAGGTCGATGACCGACCTCACAAACCCTGGTGTCAGAGTTGTTGAGCCGCCAAAGGCCTCTGACATGGCTCAACATTTCCTGCTTATACCCGTTCACATACGGCCAGGGTGGTAAGAGCCTAGTTTCAGGAACATGATGTCACGGCCCTAGACTGGCCAGCACAATCCCCAGATTTAAATCCCATTGAGCATGCTTGGGATATGCTCCAAAGAAGAGCTCTGAGGGATTTTCCTGAAAATTTGGTCACAGAAGAACAACTTTTGTGCATCTCATTAGGACCTGGGACAATATTCCTCAAAAGGATATTGACAACCTCATTCTCAGTATGCCTAACCGATAAAGATGCGTTATGACTGTCATGGGTACTTTTACTAGTTATTAACTGTTAATAATATTGATAGACACTCTGGAAACAATTTAACTAAACTTTTACATGTTATTTAAAAATTAAACTTGCATTATATACAGTTTTTACACTTGCGTTTCTATTTCTCTGCATAGAAATGTGAAATCTCGTTTAAAGTCAATGTTTATTAAAAAAAATAAAAATTATTAAATTAAGTTTTCTTGGATATACAATGTCATTTTTTGGACCTGATGTGCGTATGCCCACGTTATTTTTCGCGACTTTTCTAACAACGCACGAAAATTTTTCAACTTCTCATACAAAATGGGTCGGTCACGTGACCACTTGAGTATGAGGAGTCTAAAATTTTTTGTGCGTTGTTAGAAAAGTCGTAGAACATAAGTTGTTGCTTTTGACCTCTGTAATAACGTGGGCATACGCAAATCAGGTCAAAAAAATAACCTAGCATACATGTCTTAACAAAATATTTGTGTTGTTTAAATATCCCTATACCGTGTTGATGTGTGTATTTTTCAAGGAACTAACCTTATAACATAGAAGTCGTTAAAGCAGCGCTCCGTGGTATACTCAGCAGCAAAAGCAGCGTTGGATGAACATGTCAGCTCACCGAATGCTGCACCACCTTCGAGCCAACCGTCACCCGCTACCAAGTTATCTTTCTGGCAAACCGCTGTCTAAAATTTGTATATACAATTTAAAGCTGGAACGACTCTATAGGATGTTAAAATAATTTTGATGATGATTATGATAAAAGCAGGAACGACTTCAAGCTAACTCTGCAGAAAAAATAAACAAAAGTTTGTTTGGTTTGTATGTTAAGTATGCATGCTTTTATGAGGAGTCAGAAGGTGTCTCACAAGGCTCGTCTGGCTGTTCATAGAGGCGTTTTAGTACCAACACTGATGTACGGCAGTGAAAGCTGGGTATGGCAGAAAAAGCATGAAAGTAGAATTAATGCAGTAGAAATGAGAGCATTGAGGAGTATGATTGGTGTGAAATTGAGTGACAGGATTAGAAATAGTGTGATCAGAGAACGTTGTGGCGTGAAAGAAGACGTAGTGACTAAAATTGTGTGTGTAGTGACTAAATGGTTTGGTCATGTAGAGAGGATGAATAAGGGAAGATTGACGAAAGAGATCCACAAGGCGAGAGTGAATGGAAACGTTGGAAGGGGAAGGCCTCGGCGAACGTACCAGGACCAAATTCAGGACGTTCTGAATAAAGGCCAGGTTAAAAGTGCCCTAAACCGACGAGCATGTATGAAGGGATTGATGAAGGTTCGGGAGGCAAGGGAAGTATGTCGGGATCGTAGCAGGTGGAGAACTGTGGTCTCTGCCTACCCCGACGGGAACAAGGCGTGATGTTATGTATGTATGTATTTTAAGTATTAATTAATGCTGAAGATCTTAGTCAAATGCATAAAATAAGAATAAATAAAGACATCAACGTAACGTCATCATCTGTAACGGAAAGGTGTTATATTACTAAAGGGTGTGAATCTGCTCATGAAACTGAACAACTTTAAAAAATATATTTTTGACCTTCTAGAAACTGCATTACTTGATAGCGCATTTTGTATGGGAGGCCAAATTTGGGTTTGGTATTTCGACCTATGTTTTTTGGGAAAAGTTGTTAAGTTTCAAGTGTAGATTCACACCCTTCAGAATTATCACACCTTTCCATTACACGTTGTATACCATCTATCAGTACTGAAGAAATAACAGACACGTAGAGAAAAAGATGTGTGGATAAAGAGGAGGAAGGCATAGATCGGTGCATATGAGATGGCGAGAAATATTTTACAAAAATTCAATAACTGATTGATTAGGATGGAGGAATGAATCGTTTGCGCTTTTGGTTTCTTTATAAACAGTACCTGGGCGACCAAGCTTCGCTCTATATAGCCGCCTCAACATGAAAATATCATCGGGTTAGCAAGCTATGCTACTCGCCAACAGATAGCGCTGTAGGTTTATGTTTAAACGCGATATTTTAAAAAAATGCTTAAAATCACGGGGTAAACGACGAATTTTCCCAGACATGAGACCTAGCTAGATCGATTTTTCGCCCGCGAAAAACCCAGTATGGTAAATTTTATCGAAATTGTTAGAGCCGTTTTCAAGACACCGATTATAAATATATATGTCACAGGCAATGTATCTAATCCGGCATTCTTTAAAATACCTAAAACGTTCAGGCATTGTATAAAATTAATTATTTTACACATTACCTAGGCATTCTATATAATGCCCAATGTTCAGCCGGAAATGTATAGAATACGCGGTAAGTGGGGTTTAAGTGTGGTAAGGTTATGTTAGGTTAGTTAAAAACACATGTTATTTGTCTTATTTCATACTTTACCTGATTTACACATGGCATTCTATACAAAGCCTAGGCATTCTATACATTGACTAGACAATGTGCACAATTAAAGACGATAGAAAGAATATTTAATACATTGCCTAGACGAGTTCAGCATTATATAGAATGCCTAGGCATTGTATAGAATGCCTGAATTATACACTTTGCCGATAACATGTATAAAAATATTTCTCGTTTAATAGTAAAGGATTATTACCTCTGCGGACACTATCGAAGTAAGTCTTTGGTTCTGACTCTGGATGGTACGACCGGAGCCTGTACAGGCGATGGTGATAGGGTCACCAGTATTAAGATGGATGATGCCAGTGTTACCGGTCGGCGTCAGATACTTGCCATTATGAAGATATACCGGCTGGGGCTGGCCCAAGTCACCATTTACTCGTAGCTGACATCCTATGAATTAAATAAACAAAAATAGTAGTTTAAACTTTACCATCTTAAATCCCAAAACGTTCAATGTTTTACAAAAATCTTTTGCTACTGCCTTTCCACAAATAATATATTAATAAGAGTCAAACTTTAAGAAGGTCCTCTAGTCTTCGTTTTCTTAGTTATACTTAATATGAATTAGCACATCGAAATCTTCATCTATCAAAATACCTACCTCCAGTTCTAGAAAAAGCCTGAGTAGACACGTTGGTACGCTTCAGTTGTTCGTTTTGAAGCCACAAATCCAGGTAGTCTTCGAACTCTTCTTCGTTTAGTAGCAGAGCCAAATCTCCTGGCTCTGGCATCTCTGGTGCAGCTGGCATTGCCACCACGGCTAAGACTGTCGTTGCAAATAGTAATAAACACCGCAACATGATGACTGTTTTGTAAAACTAAGTTCTACACTTGCCGCAACAATCTGAAACAGTAGTCGAACAATTACTTCTAGATTTATATACCCAGAGTTATAAAGGGAGTTATATGAGCCTATTATAAATTGTAATCTTCTATTTTTCATTTCTTTTACACATTATATGACTTAGATAAAGTCAATTATTGTTGATTAGGCGAGGTATTATTTACGACACATTGCTCGTGTCGCGTGCGGGGTGCGTGTTAGCTGTTAGCCAATCACACAAGGTTCTGGCAGAGCGGGTGGACCCAGCAGTACACATTATTCTGCACCCACACAATATGTCCTAACCAATAAAAAACACGAGAATGATGTATGCCCGCAGTTGAATTTTTATGTTAAACTACTTGTAGGGTCTTCGATTATACCCGAGTCCTCTTTTTGAGATTTGTAAACTGTTTCTTTATAAGATCATTTGCAGCTTAACTAGTGGTTTTCATGATAGCGTCTTAGTTGTTATATTGATTGTTATAATATTGTATACCCACCCACCAACACCATCTCTAGGGTACCTATCGTAAAAGATAACTACTGGACTTTCAACCGGAGGACAGGCAGCAAACCATGGAGCACATAATTTCTCATATCCAGGACCTCCAGAGACTTGTTTAGTTTACCGCCTGACGCCGCCGAATGGCTAAAAGGAGTAAATTTAAGTCTATAAATGAATATCGCCTATTCGTAAAGCCATACGATTAAATAAATAGGACAATGGTTCTATATGATAGCCAGAGTCCAATGATAGAGCCGGAAGATGACCATGGGAACTCAGTAATAAAACGACGCAACCCCATCGAGTTTGGGGTTGTCTGATTCGTCTTGACAAGTAAAGTGATCTTAGATGACATCCAGGGACTCATGATGGAGCTGGAAGGGGGCCATGGGGACTCAGAAATAAAACGACATAATCCCATCGAGTTTGGGATTAAGTTATTTGTCTTGACAAGGACAATGGTTCTATATGATAGCCAGAGCCTCATGATAGAGCCGGAAGGCGACCATGGGAACTCTGTAATAAAACGCTAGCCCCATCAAGTTTGGGGTTGTCTGATTCGTCTTGACAAGTAGATTGATTCTAGATGACATCCAGGGTCTCATGATGGAGCTGGAAGGGGGCTCAGTAATAAAACGACACAATCCCATCGAGTTTGGGCTTAGCTAATTTTTCTTGACAAGGACAATGGTTCTATATGATAGCCAGAGTCTCATGATAGAGCCGGAAGGTGGCCATGGGAACTGGGAGTTTGGGGTGGTCTGATTCGTCTTGACAATTACTGGGTTTTAGGGTATGAGGTTACTTGTTTTTTAGTAGTTGACATCATACATACTAAAAATTAAAAATAAATTATAAGTAAGATAAAAAAAAACAATTAGTTAATTAATTACACGCTCATGAATAAAAACTAAAAAGTTATCCCAGTTTCAAGTTTTCAAAGCGTGTTACATTTTTTTTTCCTTAGTCATTGGTTACATTATAAAACAACAAGACAGAAAAAAGGGGATTTCACAGGTTTTTATTTGAATACTTGAGACTGAGATGAGTTTTTAGTACTTTTAATAAATGCTTGTTTTGTATATTTTTTTCTATTATTAAATTTTTAGTATCAGCAATAACATTTTCGTTTACGAGTAAATAAACTAAAATAAAAAAAACCGGCCAAGTGCGAGTCGGACTCGCGCTCCGAGGGTTCCGTACCACCACATAATCATAATTGTATTAGTTGTGATTTCAGTAAGTTACTGTGCTAGATTTTTTGAGTCCGACACGCGATTGCCCAGATTTTTTTTATTTTTTAGCTTAAGCACTATAAACATACCAATTTTCACATTTGTAAGAGCTCCCGTTTTTAAGATAGAGCTAGAACAAAAACCACCTAAAAAAAAATAGGTCTTTAGTATGGGAGCCCCCCTTAATTTATTACTTTTTTATTTGTAGTATTTGTTGTTATAGCGGCACCAGAAATACATAATCTGTGAAAATTTTATTTGTCTAGCTATTACTGTTCATGAGATAGAGCTCAAACAAAATGTTGTAAAAACAGCTGACTTTGGTGGCATCTCATTCCATTGCATTAAAATATTTTAAAAAATACAAAAAACAGTATTTATCTACTCAACGAGCTCTAAACAACGATATCCCACTCGATGGGGTAGGTCAAACTTTTTTTTACACTCCCCCCTTTAGCTGTTCGGGAGCCCCAGTTAATTTTTTACTTTTTTTTTATTTTTAGTATTTGTTGTTGTAGACAGATACAACAGATATAAACAATTTGTGAAAATTTCAAATTTCTACCTATTACGGTTCATGAGATACGGCCCGCTGACAGACAGACAGACAGACATCGGAGGCATATCAATAGGGTCCCGTTTTTTACCCTTTGGGTACGGAACCCTAAAAAAGATAAAGGCTCAATGGTTAGGCTGTTTAGCACTTTTGTCTGTGCCTCCCACATACGCATATAATCTGTGTTTCCCACATACACATATAATCTGTGTCTGTGTATTTCCAAAACTACTCGTATAAACTTCTTTAGAGAAAAAAACAGCAATTAATGTACTATTATTATATTACTATTAATATAATATTATTACATTAGGTGGTTTATTTATGAACAGTGGCCAAATTATCAGCCTGTATACCTAAGGTAATTTCATAAAATTATCACACGTTTTGATATAAATTATTTTAGATGACGTCGTATACATAATATACAGGGTGTCTCATTCAAATCGGTCAGTATGGGAAAGTCTGAAACTATAAGACATACGAAGATTTGTTCTTAGGAACCATGTCACCGATTTTGATAAAAAGAAAAACTGCATTCATACATTTGAAAAAAAAAAGTGTACCCAGCTGGGGAATCGAACCCGGTAGTTTTGAAAAAAAAGCTTACAGTTTTTCTGTTTAAATAACGGTTGTGTAGGTCTTAAGCAGTAAATGTCTCTATGAAACACGATGTCTAAAATGAATAAAATGCATTGTTTTTACATACTTTAATTTATCATAGTAGGTGTTCGAAGTGACCACCGTTTTTTTCAATACAATATGGGTACACTTTTTTTTCAAATGTATGAATGCAGTTTTTCTTTTTATCAAAATCGGTGACATGGTTCCTAAGAACAAATCTTCGTATGTCTTATAGTTTCAGACTTTCCCATACTGACCGATTTGAATGAGACACCCTGTATATAAGCATGTTGTTGTTGGGTCTAGACTGGGGATTATTTATTATGAATAGTTTATTGTTGAAGCATTTTGAAGGAACGTGTATTGTGATTCATTATAATTGCTCAGATGTCTCAGTATATAAGGTGTTTTTTAATAAGACTTAAATATTTCTAGGGGTGGTGTAACTATGATAAAGAAAAAGGTTTATCAAAGTTTTAGAAAAATCCTCCCACTAGTTTCTTTTTTATAATTTTCAAACAAAAAATTAATTATCATTTTCAATCATTCTGTAGTAATGATTTCGACCGCACTAAGAGCCCGAAACAGAGACGAAACCGCCCAAACCACGCACTCGGCTTGCGCTCGATTGGCTCACGACTCCGCGCTGCCGCCTGTGCAGCCTGCTTAGCACGCTCCCCGAGAGAAAATATATCTCGGAGAAATGTCACTTTAATTGGGGAATTATGTCATCTAATCTATCACCTCCAAGCGCGAAGAAATGTCAGTGGAGGAAAATGTTTAGACAGAGATAGCTGTATACATACACAAATACATGTAGCCGTCCTTGTCTTTCAAAATGTGTCGCACTGCTCGGATGTCAAAAAAACGTGACCAAGACCATGCTTAAAGTCTTTAATCTATGGGCCTAGATAAACTAACAACTGCAGTGTGCTAAGCCGGCTGATACGGAGTGTTCATTTTAGGATATTTAGCGGTATTGTTTTTAGGATTTTTCTCGAAAACTAGCGTATAGAAATGTAAAAAAATAACACCAATAGTATTCATTTAGGTGCTTGAGGCAACCCTAACAATATTTGGGTCTAATTAAAAAACACCTTATATTGTGCAGTGAATACTTATCAATTTAGTTTTTGAAAAGTTTACAGAGCATTTCAACTATAAATTGAGAATTAACCAACTACCACCTACACAGGGTCACATTTCGGACACTACATACATCGAGCGCGAATTTGAAATTGGAAGGTCGCGTAGGTCCCTCAGAAGGATCACGAGAATCTAGCGGGCGCGCCCGGGTGTGTGTCCGTTCTGTTTGATAGTACACACGGCCGCACATCGGTAGAAACACTTTTGGACCTTATGGCTTTGAAAAAGTTTCTACCGACAAGCGGTTGACCGTACTATGATTTTATTCTGTGAAAGGGTGTTACTGTGATCACTGCTGTTCTTCAAGGGGGTAACACAGTATTGCTTAGAATCACAACTCCTTTCGCCAAGGGACATATTTCAAAACTCGAAAACAATTTACTTTTTAGTAGGAGAAACAACAAGGCGAACTTGCGCAAAACCTGCTGGGATGAAACTTGGCACGATTCTAATGAATACCTAATAGGTAACCCTCAGAACAAAAACCTCCTTGCTTCGCTCGAGGTAACCTAACATCATGCTCCCCGGCAGGATGCGACGAAGACGCACAGTGGGACATATTGTCAAAAATATGTCTTTTTAGGGTTCCGATACAATAAAAAACCCGGCCAAGTGCGAGTCGCACTCGCGCCTTAAGGGTTCCGTACCTATCTACCATATGATATACTAAAAGCTTTTGCTCTTTGATTTTAAAAACTCTGCGTGCGACCATCCAACTTGACTCCTCTTTTATAGAAAACTTCTTGAAACGGGAGCTCACCTTAATTGGTTACAATTAGTTGTGAGAAAAATTGAAATGTTTAATGATTTGAGACTTTTCCCTTTATTTGTACTGTGAGACCTAGCTTCTTGCCAAATTTCATAATTTTAGGTCAACGGGTAGCACCCTGTAGGTTTTGCTTTTTTGCATAAATGTATGGAGATGAGGACATAAAAAGCCATGTCTTTTGATTGCGTCGTTGTAAAAAATTGAAATTTTCAGATCTTGTGTGGTTCATGGACCTTAATATTCGTTTTCAATTTCAACCTGATACCTTTTCTCGTTCGTGAGAAGGGTCTTGACAGACAGACAGACAGACGGACAACAAAGTGATCCTATAAGGCTTCCGTTATTTTTTTTTTTTGAGGTACGGAACCCTAAAAATGGTAAAAAAAGGAACCCTTATGGTGCCACTTTGTCTGTCTGTCCGTCTGTCTGTCACACCTGGTTTATCTCAGCAACCACTCATGCTATCGACTTGAAATTTGGAACAGTTAAAGAATATGGTTTCCCAACTTAATTAAACATAAAAGAATTAAAAAAATAAATAATATTATTAATGTAAAGGGGGCCCAAACAGGGGAGGAAATTTTTCAAATTATCGTTACTAGATCGAGTGGGGTGTCAAATAAAGTGCTTTACTTGTACATTTATAAATATATATTTTTGTAATTTTTTGCCACCCTTAGTTTTCACGTTATGATGAAAAAGGACAAAAAAAAACCATCCCCCCCCCTTATCTTCGAAGTTTGTGTAAGGAAAAACTGAATAAATTACAGTCGATAGAAGTTTATGTAAATATTACAGCAAAAATAAAACCATCTTTCCCAATCCAATTAAGCTGAGCTCCCGTTTCAAGAATTTTTTGGTCAAGTTGGATGGTCGCGGAGTATTCAAAATCAAAGAGCAAGAGCTTTTAGTATATCATATGGTAGATAGGTACGGAACCCTTAGGTCGCGAGTCCGACTCACACTTGGCCGGTTTTTTTTACCAGGTTGGAAGTTGTGTCTTTTGAACCGACACAGGAAAGTGGTTGAAAATTTTACAGAATATGTATATTTAAGATAAATATATCACCTAATAATAAAAAACCGGCCAAGTGCGAGTCGGACTCGCGCACCGAGGGTTCCGTACCACCACATAATCATAATTGTATTAGTTGAAATTTCTGTAAGTTAATGTGCTAGATTTTTTGCGTCCGACACGCGCTTGTCCAAATTATATAATATTTTGTTATTTTATAGCTTATGCACTATAAACATACCAATTTTCAAGTTTGTAAGTGTTCCCGTTTTTAAAATAGAACTAAAACAAAAATCGCCTCCGCGTCCATCCAACT
The DNA here is from genome assembly GCA_947532105.1 of Athrips mouffetella. NCBI lineage: Eukaryota > Metazoa > Arthropoda > Insecta > Lepidoptera > Gelechiidae > Athrips > Athrips mouffetella. The sequence goes on from OX383958.1 coordinate 8,689,174, forward strand.
TGAACCCTCTCCTATATGAATGTTCTTGAAACGGGAGCTCACCACAATTGGTTACCTTTAGTTGTGTAGTTGTGAGAAGAGTTGTAATATTTAATGATTTCAGACTTTTCCCTTTATTTGTACTGTGAGACCTAGCGTCTTGCCAAATTTCATAATTTTAGGTCAACGGGAAGTACCCTATAGGTTTTGCTTTTAGTGCATAAATGTATGGAGATGAGGACATAAAATGCCATATCTTTTGATTGCGTCGTTGTAAAAAATAGAAATTTTCAGATCTTGTGTGGTTCATAGATCCTAATATATGGTATTAATTTCAACCTGATACCTTTTCCCGTTCGTGAGATAAAGGGTCTTGACAGACAGACAGACAGGCAGACGGACAAAAAGTGATCTTATAAAGGTTCCGTTTTTTTCTTTTGAGGTTCGGAACCCTAAAAAACAAAAAAATATTAAAAATATGCGCAGTCGCCATACAAAAAACCATTTTTTAGGGTTCCGTACCTCAAAAGAAAAAAACGGAACCCTTATAGGATCAGTTTGTTGTCCGTCTGTCTGTCTGTCTGTCTGTCTGTCTGTCTGTCTGTCTGTCTGTCAAGACCCTTTATCTCACGAAAGGTAAAGGTATCAGGTTGAAATTAATACCATATATTAGGATCCATGAACCACACAAGATCTGAAAATTTCAATTTTTTACAACGACGCCATCAAAAGATATGGCTTTTTACGTCCCGATCTATATACATTTATGCAAAAAAGCAAAACCTACAGGGTACTTCCCGTTGACCTAAAATTATGAAATTTGGCAAGAAGCTAGGTCTCACAGTACAAATAAAGGGAAAAGTCTAAAATCATTAAATATTAAAAATTTTCTTACAACTAATGGTAACCAATTGTGGTAAGCTCCCGTTTCAAGAACATTCATATAAGAGAGGGGTCAAGTTGGATGGTTACTGAGGCGATTTTTGTTTTAGTTCTATTTAAAAACGGGAACACTTACAAACTTGAAAATTGGTATGTTTATAGGGCATAGGCTAAAAAATAACAACAAATAATAAAATTTGGTCAAGCGCATGTCGGACTCAAAAAATCTAGCACATTACTGAAATTTCTACTAATACAATTATGTTTATGTGGTGGTACGGAACCCTCAGTGCGCGAGTCCGACTCGCACTTGGCCGGTTTTTTTTGTTTTTAGCCTAAGAACTATCCTATATTAATGGTAAAAATTCAATATCAGGCCAAATATTTGTTAACGGCCTTTAATGTAATTAATTATAAGAGACTATATTTTTGAATCCACCCAAATTTCGAACTGGAAGGTAACAATAGTACATTAAAATGCAAGTGCGCTATTTTGGATATTACAGCCGAGGCTCAGAAATTGCAGCCCGAGCCGCAGGCGAGGGCGTAATGGAGCCGAGGGTGTAATTACCAACGCGCACGAGCTTTTTACGACCTTTTTCAACACATTTGCGAATAAAAACAAATCAAATTGGTTACCTTTAAAATACTAAACTTTGCTAACCTTACGTCCACCGCACGTCCACCGGAACATTTTGTCGGCTGCATATGTTCATGCTTCCCTTTAATTGTACCAAATTTCAAATTTGTATTTCGTGTATGAGTATTTTAGACGGTTCAGGATCAGTTTTTTATATGTAGAAGTCGACACTATTAGAAATAATTACAATAATAACCACGACAAATATTTGTAAAATGGCGCGCATTCTTTCTTTTACAGCGGTCACAGATTATACGTCGCGTGAGGAGCCCCTAAAACATTACCATGTTATCTTACACCATCAATCTTTTATCAATTATTAGTCAATCTAGTAACCAAGCTATAAAAAAAAGTAATTGTCACTCGGTACCCAAACATCCTATTCCATTTACCTTGAAATAGATTATAAAAAATTGAATATCTTGTTACGTTAATGACAAATTTATTGTTAATTAGTTAATTACCATAAATAATTTCATAAAATCAACATTCATTTATGATATTTTCTCGAAGTCAGCTTGAAAATTTTAGTAACATAATAAGCATAAAAACTCCTTGCTCTTGACCGATTTAAAAAACAAAAATATAATAAAACACTAGTAAAGTAATATTATGACAAAAACACGCGTGTTTAATGAGCTGGATTATGGACCTTAATACAGTGCAAATAGAGCTGTTTTATGAGCAAATGTGTTGAAAAAGAAGTTATACCCCGAAAATAGCGCAATTTTACAGCAATTAAGCTCTCGTATCACCGATATCATCGTCAAAATGTGTCTATGTTCACCATATTTAAGCGCCAAAATCAAAATTCACCAAAGATATAAACGGGAAACTAATTATATCCCTCGCAACCCTTTTTTTATTATATTTCCTTTATTATTATTTTTTTAATCATGCTGTCGTAAATTTTAGTGGATTACTAATGAATTATTTTATAGACCAGCTAATCTAATTCTTGATGAAAAAAATGCTGATATAGATTACTAGCAGCCCGCCCCGGCTTTGCACGGGTTAGAATTTAGTTTTGAGGGATGTTTATCTAGAAATGCTTAAAAATATTTTTCTTTAAGTATTTTTTTATTATTATTATAAATTCGTAATATCTTTTGAATGGAATCATATTTCTCCTTGGCTTACATTATTGAAGTTTGAGTAGGGATACCTACTTTTATCTAGTAATAAATTCTAATTGTGAAATATCATCTCCGTACACATGTTTCTTACTCCTTATTACTTATCATATATTTATTCAAAAACAATTTAACATTGTGTGCTAAATTACATAAAATCACTTACATCTATAAAATAAAATAATATTAATGTCAATCTTAAACAACCTCCTCAAATTATCAGTCTATAAATTATTACAAAAACAAATTACAATGAATATATTAAATGCAACAAGTCATTATGTTTTAAATTCAATGCAAACTTAAAATTCCTCTACTGTGTACAGACACCTATCCAAGAGATGTGTTTTTAGTTTGTTTTTAAAAACGTTAACATTTCGTTCAATCTTTAATTCTACAGGCAATCTATTAAATATTTTCACTACTTGCACACGAGTCCAGGATGTACCTTCAGTATGGTACTAATACTACAATTTAGGTCTTTCCTTCTTGTTTTTTCACGCAGTTCCATTTGTTGCTCTGTCTCATAACTAGACCTTTGCTTAATGAAACCCATTAACAGAACCATTATGTAAAGGCTGGGCAAAGTAAGAATAGCTAATTCTTTGAAGTGAGGTTTACACGATTCCCAGGGCGGAATCCTAACTATTGCACGAATTGCTCTCTTTTGGAGTATAAAGGCTCTATTCATGTTATATTTATAGCTACTGCCCCAGAAAGATATGCTGTAACGAAATCGTGACTCAATCAAAGAATCTTTAATTGATCTTTTGTGAGCACATCTCTTAGAGAGCGTAGAGCGTAGCATGCAGAGGTTACAGTACTTTCAATGGAAGCTAGCTCAGGTTTCCAGTTTAGTGCATTGTCAACATAGACACCTAGGAATTTTGTTTCGTTTACAGTTTTAACGAGATTACCATTGAAGTTAGCTTTGAGATCATCTTTATTACGAGCAGTAGTTTTAAAGAGTAAAATATTAGTTTTATATGCATTTATTGATAGACCGTTTGCTTCAAACCAAGTGCTGAAAGCTCCTAGAGTTTCATTGACTTTTTCATTTAATGAATCAATATTATTCGCATATACTACTGCATTTGTATCGTCGGCAAAATTTACAATTTTAGAATTTAGATTTAGGTTATTATTGTTCATGTAGTAGAGCATATCATTAATAAAGATTATAAAGAAAATAGGCCCCAAGACCGAGCCTTGTGGCGCTCCTTTCCCAACCCTTACTAACTTAGATGTCTCTACAACCTCAATGCCTTCGTTTGTGACTTCTTTTATTTTAACAAATTGTCTACGATTTGCAAAATATGATTGAAATATTTCCAACATCTTATGTCTCACACCGTAATGCTCCAATTTTGCAAGTAATAACTCATGATTTACTGTATCAAAAGCAGCGCTGAGATCAAGGAATATTCCAGCTACCTTTTTCTTTTCATTGAGCTCATTCATTACGTCACCTATTAGTACCTCCATCGCATCGCCTGTCCCGACACCGCTCAAAAAGCCAAACGGTCTTGGATGTAGAACTTGATTACATACTAGATGAGAGACCAAACGATTTTTTAATACTCTTTCAAAGATTTTAGATAGAATGGGGAGAAGCGATATCGGTCGGTAATTTTTAGGATCTGTAGGGCTATCTTTCTTATGTATCGGCACAACTTTTGCTATTTTAAACTGTTCGGGGAAGACGTTTTCATAGAAGCAAAGATTAAATAGATGAGCTAGGGGTTCGGCTAAAATATCGATGTTATCTTTGATTATAGTCACTGGTACATCATCATAGCCAGCCGAGTGTTTCGTTTTCATACTTGAAACTATTTTGTGAATTTCTGTACGATTAGTTGGACGGAACCATCGCTCCCTCGATTCGAGATGTATTTCTTTGAAGTAGGTTTATGGCGGAAACCAAAGGCATCACGTTGTCTTTGCTGTTTTTAAATGTGTCACTGAAAATCTCTATTACATCTTTAGTGTCATGAATTATGGTATCGCCAACCTTTAGTATGAGTTTTTTCAGTTTGTTCGAAGGATTTTTATTCGTGTGCTTGTTTACTACCTGCCATATTCCTTTAGATGAATTTCTTGTCAGCTTTATTTCTGACTGCACTGCTAGTGACCTGGCACGCGCTATTACCTTCCTGTAAATTTTGATGTAAGCATTTTTATATTTTAATACGGAAGAGTGGCAATGTTGCTTATTTATATTGCACAACACACGCTTAAGCTTACTGGATACCTTCAAACCTTTTGTTAGACATAGTATTTTTTTGTGTTTTTTTAGGTTAATTTTCTTTTTGACTATAACAAAACTGTTAACAAATATATTTTTAAATTGTTTAATGAAAGAATTTATACCTAGATTTAGCCAATTTATTTTTAGTAGTTTTGAACGAAAAATTTCCTTGTTTTTTTCACGGAATTGTCGTCTATCGGCAAACATTACAGTTTCTGAACAATTTTTTAAATAATTCTGTTCGGTAATTGAGGTGAGAATAGCACCATGACCGTCCGAAAGTCCGTCTTGATCTACACAAACATCCTGGATTATTTCATTTGGTATATTAGTGAGAACATTGTCAATGCATGATTCCATACCATTACGTATGAAAGTAATAGAATCAACCAGGTGCCTGAAGTTATAACTTTTCAGCAAGTTTAAAGAGTCATTTTTATTATTATCGTTTGTTAACATATTAACGTTGAAGTCACCGCAAATTACACACCGCTTGTTAAAAAAAAATTGTAACAGTAGTTCAAGCTTTCCTATGAATTCCCCAAATTTTTTGTTGTTTTGAGAGCAGCAAAAAATTGAAATATTGGTCTTTAGATCCTGAATACCACAAATTTCGAAGCACTCTACTTTACTTTACTTCTTACAATCTATTATTTTCACTTGTCTCTCTCTTTCGACTAATATTAATGATCCTCCCCTTATCTTATTAATTCTAGTATAGTATGCTGCTAGTTCGTAGTTACCAAAATATAAACTAGATATTGAATTTTTATTCAAAAAGTGCTCACATAGACAAACGAATTGCGGTCTTTGTTTGAGCTCTTCTAAATAAATTTCGTGATGATCCCTTTTGGTGTAAATTATTAGCTAAAATCCAAATTTCAAGTACCGCATGTCAAAACTGTAGGAATTTTACACAAAATTTCATCCCTTATTTCACCCCTTTGGGGGATGATATCTCAAAATTGCTAAAACACATATTTCTTTATTTTTATTATTAACTTAAGTCCAAATTTTCGAGTACCGCATGTCAAAACTGAAGGATTTGTATACGAACTTTAATACAAATATAAATAATTTATTTGTAAGAACACACGTTCTGGCAAGGATCTTAAACTAATAAATCAATTAGCTCACAGCATATTCTACCACTGACGGCATGCATCTACAATTAACAAAGTTATAATAATTGTATATCAAAGTAAAACTTGATATTTATTCACCAAACTAAAAAAAGTATATACGTCATTTCATTAATATTTTATATGTCAAAAATCTTAATCTTCGTTTAAAATTCAGCCACGCTTTAATAACATTTTTTAATAAGCCATCTCCTCAGTTTTAACAAAAAATACCTACAAATAGTAAGTTGTCTTAATTCGACTGGAATCTTGTTGTAAATCTTGCTGGAATCTTTCATCCCTTATTTCGCTCCCTTGGGTGATGGTATCTCAAAATTGCTAAAACACGTGTTTCTTTGTTTCTTATTATTAGCTAAAATCCAAAGTTTCAAGTACCGCATGTCAAAACTGTATCATTTTATCTTTAAAAATGAAAGACTTATTAGACCAACATACGGAAAAAAATCATCCCTTATTTCACCCCCTTAGGGTTTAAAAACTCTAAAACACGTACTTTTGTATTTTTTACTAAGAGTTCAAAACCAAATTTGTATTATTTTATCTTTAAAAATGAAAGACTTATTAGACCAACATACGGAAATAAATCATCCCCCTTTTCACCCCCTTGACGGGCGATTTTTAAGAAATGCTTTAATACGTGTTTCTTTATTTTTTACCAACAGCTTAAATTCAAATTTGTGTGAATCTAGCTCAAGAAACAAAGGACTTTCATACAAATTTTCATCCCTTATTTCATCCCCTTGGAAGATGAATTTTCAAAAATCCTTTCTTAGTAGGTAGTTTTGATTTTGACATGCATAAAACCTGTGTACAAAATTTCGGATCTGTATCTATAACGGTTACGGCTCGACGTTGATGAATCAGTCAGTCAGTCAGGACAAGCTCTTTTATATATTTTGATTTTTGAATCTTCATACAGTGAAATAGTTTGGCTCTCAAGCTATTTTGCTCTTGCGTCTGATTCTAGCGTCAAACTTGGTACGAATATAGTCCAATAAAAGCCGTTTGGCCAAAGGGGATGACAGGTATGGAAAACTGACTCACCAGCAGCGCCGTAACTCGTTTCAATTTCCAGATTAGTGAAGTAACTCTGAAGTGATATGATAATACCTTCAGCCAGGCAACTTGGCAGCGATGTACCCTACCTTACGTGTAAACGCTTGTTTTAACCATGTTTCTATAAAATAACAGTCTGTTGCAAAATTTTGCGGTGGTCTCTTAGACTACCATGTTTACTTTATATTTGGTTATCGGTCGGTTCGGTAGGCAAGTGCAAGTATTTAACTGATAATAACGATATCGTATAGGCTGAGCCATTAAGCTACTACGAGTAGTACGTACCAGTCTCACTCTGCATAACACTAGAATTGCTCCCACATCGTTATTTACAACAACTGCAGAAACATTTCTACATAATTTGAAGAAACGATAACTAGTCTAAAATTATGTTACTAGATTTGTCCCACACTAACAAGGCAAGTTTAATAAAAGCTTGTAATAAAAAGGTTAGGCTACGGGGCAAACCCTTAACCCGGTCGTCTTTGTTGCTCACTCTCAAATTGTAGCTGACTAAATTGTCCAGAGGAGTTTCTCTCAAGATTCGGAAAAAAATTTTTTTTTTTAACTATTTCGGCCATTACTTTTTTAGTTTTAGATTTTTTCGAATAGTTATTTTTGCATCTTTTAGCTCATGTAAATACGTGTCTTTTGTGCTATTTTTGAATATCATATCTTCAGAAGTCTCTGAGATATAAGGAGATCTCATTTTTTCGTGAAATCGTAGCCTATACTGGAACGAACGAAAAGACATTTCCTTTTTCGTGAAATCGGAGCATAAACTGGAACGAACGAAAAGACATTTCCAATGTCATAAAATATAATTTATTATTTCCCGTCGATTAAATTGGGTCTACAATCACCCAATTTCATACGTGCACTCCTTTTATGGTCATCCATGTGTGTACTCTATTATGAAGATATGGTTCACTCGGTACAAGGGAGGATTTATTCAGAAAGTAGCAGAAGCCCAGATTAGTGAGTATAGTACTCCAGAGGAACAGGACAGTTAACTGTCAGAACTTTTCAAGAACATGTAAATAAATATCATACTCTCATACTGATACATTTAATGAAAAGGAAAATAAAATAATTGCGACGACAGTGCTTTGTGAACTGGATTTGCCGAATTTCATTTTGATGTTAGATACAAAATAAACTAAATTAATTGCACATTATAAACATAGTACCTAACTGAGCGTTAGTAGCTACTTACTTTGTGGTGGCTAACCTGCTTTTTTTCCCGCTTCTTACGTATTAAAATAATAAAAATATTATGGGCAAAGACGAAAAATTCACTGCAAGCGGTTTGTTTCTGACAAAGCAGTTTAAAATAATCTAATATTTATAATAATTATTACTATACAAAGAAATAACATAGTACATATCACAAAAGTATTACTTAATAATATAATAATAATGAATATAATTTTAATTTGCTCTCACATAATATCACATGTCTCAAAAATAGTTACAAAACTATCAAAGCTATAATGGACACGTTACAAGAAGTGTGAGAGCCTGGTGTCTGTACTGGAGATAGACCCTGTATGACAGAACCCCAGACTCTCACTCCTGAAAATACAGATATCAGATTCAGTCTTCTTCTTATTGAATCGACAGATTTTTACAGAATACCTATTGAATGTCGCGCAGAATACAATGCAAATACAGCGAGTCTACTAACGTTTCGGATCGTGCTATAGTATGGTAGCGTAAAAGAAATGGCAAGAAACCACTGCAACATGGCTTACTTTAAAAGTCGGCTTTGTGTAATGTGTTTCTTGTGTTTCGCTGGACAAAGCACTAATACAAACACATGTAGTCATCAAATCTATAATAAGGTTTTTTATGTTACGTTTGCTCTACATATTCTTTAAATTTTCTCTCAGACAAATGCACTAAATTTTCAAGTATTTTGTTGTAATATCGTACAAAACAAAATAGCTCAGGCGTAAAATAACGCTCATGTATGGAGGGGGTCAAACAAATTCCTAACACTATTTTTTCTGCTTTTTTATGTTTGCATAGGTGTTCTTAATGTATATTAAAAAATCCCTAGTTGTACCTAGAAAGCTTCTCTTATTTTTGGGTCCACTTTGGAGAAATAATCACGTAACTTAAGTTTATCAAGCTTGGTAGACATAATTTGAACTCACAATAAATAATAGGAGTAGGTATAATCGAAACACGATCTCTAGCCGTGCGTGCGACCCTTCGATCCTATGATATAATATAATTAGTCATCATAACATCCCATAAAACGTCCACTACAGGACAGGGAGCTCCCTCTAGAATTCTAGTTTTTGCAGGAAATATGTAGAGGGGAAGTACCATAGTCACCTCGCTTGTTAGCGTTACGGCTGGCACCATGGACGGCGGTTGCAGGTGACCGCAGTAAGTAAGATGTTAGATACAAATGAGGATGCTGCTGCCCATCCTTAAGTTTATAACCCTTAGTCGCCTCTTACGACACCTACGGGTATGGAAGGGTTGGTACTCTTCTTTGCCGGCACCACACGGGGCACTAATGCCATAATTAGCGCTTATATAATTCCTTGCGCTTTAAACATATATTTTAGTATTGTTTCTGCTTCTGAGACACAATTTACGTCTAAATTTGGTAAAAAATTATTAAAATATATCGAATATCTTATAGTATTTAGTATTGTATTCTATTGTATCTTACGATATTTTAAAAATCTAAGTTGCACTGTAGTTACAGATCGGGATCTTTTTTAGGGTTCCGTACCTCAAAAGAAAAAAACGGAACCCTTATAGGATCACTTTGTCGTCCATCTGTCTGTCTGTCTGTCAAGACCCTTTATTTCACGAACGGGTGAAGGGATCAGGTTGAAATTAATACCATATATTAGGATCCATGAACCACACAAGATCTGAAAATTTCAATTTTTTACAATGACGCAATCAAAAGATATGGCATTTTATGTCCTCATCTCCATACATTTATTCAAAAATGCAAAACCTACAGGGTACTTCCCGTTGACCTAAAATTATGAAATTTGGCAAGAAGCTAGGTCTCACAGTACAAATAATGGGAAAAGTCTGAAATCATTAAATATTACAACTTTTCTCACAACTAATGGTAACCAATTGTGGTGAGCTCCCGTTTCAAGAACATTCATATAAGAGAGGGGTCAAGTTGAATGGTCACTGAGGCGATTTTTGTTTTAGTTCTATTTAAAAACGGGAACACTTACAAACTTGAAAATTGGTGTGTTTGTAGTGCATAAGCTATAAAATAATAACAAATAATAAAATTTCGTAAAGCGCGTGTCGGACTCAAAAAATCTAGCACATTAACTTACTGAAATTTCTACTAATACAATTATGTTTATGTGGTGGTACGGAACCCTCAGTGATCGAGTCCGACTCGTACTTGGCCGGTTTTAAAAAAAATAGAGGACCTATGTCGGTCAATTAACATTTAAACTGTTAGGAATTTGTTTGACCCTCGGGACCGTTTACGCCTGGGCTATAATGAAAAATTTTTTGATTACAGTTTATACTTTTTCAGAAGTTTATACTTATTTCTCATAATAACTCTATAGTAGTGTAAAATTGAGGGTTCTGCATCACTTCACCTCGCTTTGCTCGGTTTCGTTATTCAGAACCCATCAATTTTACTCCGTTGTTAGAATTAATCTCATTTCACATTTTAAACAGGATCTTTGGTGTTTTGGTATTATTAAAATTTGATCGGACTCAAAAAAGTTTTCTTACTTTAGGCGGATACCTATCTGAAAAAAAGAAAAAATGCAAAACCCTTTTAATGTGGTGTGCCTTTGTTAGTTAATATTTTAAGATTTTTGAACTTAAGAACTAGGCACACCACTTGGGACATGGTTGCTGTTTCAGTTTAAGACGTTATTTGGTTTAAGACGTTATTTGGTTTAAGACGTTATTTGGTTTAAGACGTTAAGAATTCGTGCTTCGCCAGGAAATGCTTTCGGAGGGCCCAACTCCTACAACATTCCAAGACTTGACCAAATCTAATCGATCTGCGCTACAGGTCTGGGCAAGTCCATGTATTGCATCTCAGTAAGATCGGTCAATACTAATTAATATCATTTGACTTATATACTTCCAGTAGGCAAAACAGTGCTTGCGTGTTTTAGGACTTCAATTATTATCTCTGTAAACAAAACACGCCGACGTAAGCAGTATTTTTTAAAAAAAACCTTATTTGAATACATGTTATAAAAATAAAAGTCTGAAATTTATGTATAAATATTCAATCAGTAAGTTAAGATTTAAAAAGTTTTACGAATAAAATGTGCACCCGTAACGCCACCTTACAAATTAGGTATGAAACTTTACAGCTCATCGATTGGATTACAGGTATGCATCGTTCATTGCTTGCGTGGTGTTGTGGTGACCGGTTCAGATCAGTTAGATTCATCATATTAAAAGTACGTTGTTGAAAATGTAGGAGGCGCTGTTTTAAAATAAGTATTATATATTTTTATCAAACGGTAATGTATAACACTTAACGAGGAGGGGTGAAGTCGGTATTCATGAAACTGGACAACTTTTCTCAAGGAATATGGGGCAAAAGGATTTTATTTTCCATTCAATAGTACGTTAGTCAAATAAATCATTTGTAGAGAAAGTTGAAAATTTCGTAGTTTAATATACTTTTAATTAGTTCTTGATAGCAAAATATATGCATGTACTCATAATACTAAACAACTTTTCCCAAGGAACATAGGTCGAAATACAAAAAACCAAATTTGTCCTCCCATACAAAATGCGCTATCAGCTGTTGCAGTTTCTATGGGAGGTCAAAATTTGATTTTCGTATTTCGACCTATGTTCCTTGGGGAAAGTTGTTCAGTATCATGAGTACATTCATACCTTTTTCTATCAAGAACTAATTAAAAGTCACCCTATATGTTATCTATATAAAAATCTGAAATTTATGTATACATATTCAATCAATAAGTATAGATCAGTAAGTTTTACGAATAAAATGTGCGCAAGTAACGCCACCTTACGAATTCGACCTAAAACTTTGCGGTTCATCTATTATTGGATTAGAGGTTTGCAGCGCGATTGATTCGGACCGACTAGATTCATCATGTTAAAAGTACGTTGTTGAAAGTATAGGTGGCGCTGTTGAGCTGGTGACAGAGCGTAAAATAAATATGTTATAATTTTATTTATAATGCGAATACTTAGGTACTCATGAAACTGGATAACTTTTCTCAAGGAATATGGGACAGAAAAGATTTTGTTTTTCATGCAATGCTATGTAAGTTAATTGAATCATTTGTATAGAAAGTCGAATGTATCTTTTATTGTTAAAATATCATCCAGACTTAGAAAAAGCACCCATCCCCACCATCACACAAATGTTTTTGCCCTAGTCGAGGATCGAACTTACGATGCGGAAGGGTAGCTCACTACCAACTGCGCCGCCAGGTCAGCCGCGATGCGATGCGAGTACATAGTCAATCCTTTTACGTTTTTCGTATCTTATTACAGCTGTTCTCCTTATAGGTGAAGTTTTGGTTATGCGATTTAACGATAAACAAATATAAACCTAATGTATTTGTGTCAAAAGGACTAGATGGGTAAGTAAGCTGTGATGAATTTATGACTTTTGAATTAGTGCAGTTGCCAATAAATTATCATTATTTTCTCCGCCGTCAAGTTGCACAGACCTCTTACAGGTTCTTGATTTTTTAAGTGAAATTGAAGAGATAATCCGAAAGTATGTACGTATCCTAAATATAATTTTTTTATATTATTTCATGCTTTAATTTTCAAAAACTAGATATACTCAGCAGCACGTCAGTAGAAACAGTTTTAGATGTTATGGTATGGTAATAGAGTTGAAAAAGTTTCTAGTGACGTGCGCTCGACCGTACATAATTACATATTTTTATTCATTTTTTTATTTGTTTTCAGGTTTTCCAACCCTTTCGTGTCAGACAATGAGGAGGTAGAGCCGCCTACTACTCAAAAGAAAAAGGTGACTACCCCTAAAGTCAAGAAACCAAGCACCGGAAGGCCCAAAAAATCTCAGGCTGCTTTGCATCCTCCGACGATATTTGATGCGCCATTACTAGGCCCTGATTCTGAATCCGATGAAGAAATAACTAGCGCGCAGCCCTCTAAGAAGAGAAAAAGAATTCAGCAATTCCCGGATTCTGATGTAAGTACATGCATTACGTTTTTTAAGTAGTTTTGAGTATTTTTATTTAGACTTGCGCCAATGAATTCATTTTTGTTTTGTAATTCTACAAGTAGCTCACTCTCCTGATATCATGATTTTTTTTGTTTCTTCTTAATATTCGTATTTTCAATATCCAGTAGTGTGTCCCACTGCTGGGCAAAACTCTCCCCTTTATTAAGTAATAAAGGGGACCACCACGAGCAGAATAGCAGGTAGGGTTAGTTTTTATACAGAGTGTTAATTTGATTGTGTGTCATAGCTCAGGACGGGATCAGTATCATAGTAACTGAAAAAAACTTTTCCTAAGGAACATAGGTCGAAATACGAAAATCAATTTTACGCCTCCCGTAGAAACTGCATCAGCAGATAGCGCATTTTGTATGGAAGGTCAAATTTGGTTTTTCGTATTTCGACCTATGTTCCTTGGGAAAAGTCGTTCAGTTACTGATACTGATCCCGCCCCTGAGCTATGGTACGCAATCAAATTAACACCCTGTATATATTAGGGAATTCCCGTCAGAAAGTGTTTATCCTCTTGCTGTGTACTGTTTATAACTAGACTCACATAGGTGATTACAATAGTTAATAATAAAATGTTTTTTTACATTTCAGGACGAATCGGAACCAGTGCGCGCATCTGCCCTGAAAAACTTCTTCATCCGTCGTACTGGTAACGGTAATTCCTATCAGTCCGATCCAACCCGCCGAGGAGAATTCTATGTCGAGTTCCGGGTGTTCAATACTCGCGACATAGAACATCGTCACTGCAGCGACTTAGAGCGGAGTAAGTATGCATTGGTGCAGTTTAAGACTGCCCTTAATGCAGAAAACCCCATGTGGCGCTCTCTGAATAAATTAGTGGCAGACAGCAAGGAGCAATTCAAAGCAATTCGCCCAATACTTTATCCTTCGAGCATCAATATTTGAAGAGATAGGGATAGGGAGTAAATACAGGCAGTCGTCTTTTATATTATCAGCATTTGCACTACCTTGTACTTCAAAAATCAAAATGTATTATGCATATTCGTATATTATAATCAATTTCATATAAGTATATTTTCATTTTTATATTACTTGGCTGAACTTACTTACAACAACATAAAGAGATTATACTATTGCACATATAAATAAATCTGATTGGTTGGACTATCTTAATAATCTTGATTTTCTATCTCTAGATTTTCCGCTTTTCATCATTTACAAGTGGTTATAATTTTTTAGTTTCTGTTCTTATAAAAAATGAACTTTTGTAATGATTGTCAAGTTAAAGTTACTCGCTTTTCATCTCATAAAAGAAGTAGTCTCCATAAAACAAACTGTTTATTACGAACTGAATTTAGCAACGTTTATATTATAGCTTCTGCATTCAAAAATCGAATAGTTAGTTACAAAATAAATCCATTGGCGAACTATCTTTTGCCAGAACAGTTTTTATCAGAGGCGTCTCCAATAGTATGCTCCCTTATCGAAAAATTAAGAAAGAAGCAGGGATCGCTAAAAATGAATTTAGAACTTTTTATTACATATAAACTTCCAAAGAATGACACTGAAGCTTTGAAATCGTTTAACACAAAATATTCTTTGGTATTTCAAAATACAGATTTATCAGAGTTGTATAATGAACTATCAAATCTTCTATCATGTAAATGTATAGAATTTGATCAATCTGAATCAGGTTGGACAATTGAATCGATAAGTCACCTAGAAATGAATGTTGCTAAATTCAGCCCGTTAAAAGCAGGTTCATACTTACCTCTTCCGAAAAAAATACAAAACACTAAAGCTTGCCTTAATATTAAAAACGATGATGAATTTTGTTTTCTTTGGAGTATTGTCGCTCATATGTATCCTGCAAAGCAAAACCCGAATAGAGTTTCTTCATATCCTCATTACTCTGAAATATTTGAAATTTCAGGTATGTCGTTTCCCCCAAGTTTCAATGACATTAAAAGATTTGAAAAAAATAATTCTAATATAAGTGTTAATATTTATGGATTGGATAAATATAATAAAATAACTGGACCCTTATATAAAACACTCAAACGGAAACCAGAGCATGTTAATTTGTTATTTTTTAACAGAAATGGTCGTAGTCATTTCAGTTTAATCAAAAATATTGAAAAATTGATACATAATCAAATAACTAAACATAAATCTAAACTCTACTTTTGTGAAGAGTGTTTTATGTATTTCAGCTCAGAACAGAAACTATCCAATCATAATTGTGCGAGAATCCAAACCGTTCTTCCCGAAGAAGGGTCCAAGCTCCATTTCTCTCACTATGAGAGAACTCAAAGAATACCTATTGTGATCTATGGTGACTTTGAAAGTTTATTACGCGAATACTCTGACAAGAGTAAATCTGAACATGTGGAAAATGTGCAAGTTCACGAAGCTACTTGTTTTGGTTATTATATTTGTTGTTATTCTAACCCCGAGTTAAATGAGTATGTATCATATCGCGGGCTGAACTGCTCTCAAAAATTTGTAGAATCGATATCTAAAGATGTTCAAAGGTTGTATGAAATATTATCCATAAAACGAGATATGCTGCCTTTGACAAATACAGAAAAAATATTAGTCAAAAATTCTACTTGCTGTCATATTTGCAAAAAGCCTTTTAATCTTGAAGATCCCATGGTTCTAGATCACGATCATTTCACCGGAAAATTCAGAGGACCTGCACACAACAGCTGCAATTTAAAGTGCAAAGATTGTAGTTTCATACCCATTATATTTCATAATCTTTCTGGTTATGATTCTCATTTATTTATAAATGAACTTTCAAAAATATGTGGGCGAATAAGTCTTTTAGCAAAAAATAAAGAAAAGTTCATATCTTTTACAAAGTTTATACCAATTGATAGACAAATTACGCTGCAGTTAAAGTTTATCGATTCCTTTAATTTTTTGAGTTGCAGTTTAGATAATTTAGTACAAACACTTGATCCTGATGACTTTGAAAACCTTAGATCTTTTTTTGTTAAGCAGGATTTTTTTGATTTAGCTCGACGGAAAGGTGTGTATTGCTACGATTATTTGAACTCTTGGGAAAGATATGAGGAAACTCGATTACCAGATAAGACCTGTTTTTTTAATAAATTGACGTCAGAGTCGATATCTAATGACGATTATAATCATGCTATTACCGTATGGGAGAAATTCGGATTTAAAAACTTGGGCGAGTACACAGATTTTTACTTGAAATGTGACGTATTGTTGCTTGCTGACGTCTTTGAAAAATTTAGATGTATAAGCTTAAAGCATTACAATTTAGATCCATGTTTTTATGTTTCCTCGCCATCGATGAGCTGGGAGGCGATGCTTTTGTACACGGGTGTAAAATTAGATTTAATTTCAAACGTTGAGGTTTATCAAATGTTGGAACAAGGTATTCGAGGAGGTCTTGCACAATGTTCCTTAAGATATGCAAAAGCTAATAATAAATATTTACCTGATTATGATCCTTCATCTCCTTCAACATTTTTGACGTATTTAGATTGCGTGAATTTATATGGTTATGCGATGATGTCAAAATTGCCCATAGGGAATTTTTATTTCTTAAAAGAACATGAGATTTCTACATTTAATGTTGAAACTATTCCTCATGATGGTGAGAAAGGTTACATTCTTGAAGTAGATTTACACTATCCTTTAGAGATTCATGATAAACACTCTGACTTACCTTTTGCTGCCGAACAGTTGAAAGTTCCCATGCCATTAGGGAAAAATAAAAAATTGGTGGCAAATTTATATGACAAGCATAAATATATTATTCACTGCAAACACTTACAAGAATGTTTAAAAAACGGCTTGGTACTACTCAAAATTCATAGAATCCTTTGTTTTGATCAGGCGGCATTTCTAGCACCCTATATCAATCTGAATACTACTCTCAGACAACGTGCTAAATCTCCTTTTGAAAAAGATTTCTTCAAAAAGCAAAATAATTCTATTTTTGGAAAGACTATAGAAAATAGAAGAAATCAAGTTGAAGTTAAACTTGCAAATATCTGGACTGATCGCTCGAATAAAACAAATAAATTTTATGGTGCTGAAAAATACATAAGTGCTCCCAATTTTAAAAACTTATTAATTATTTCTGAGAATTTAGTGGCTATCCAATTAGAACCAACAAAAATTGTATTGGATAGACCTATTTACATAGGTTTTTCCATTCTCGAATTGGCTAAAACTCATTTATACAAATTTCACTACTCTGTAATAAAACAGATTTATGGTGAAAATGCTCGCCTTTGTTACACTGATACAGACAGCTTGCTTTATTTTTTGCAAACAGAAGATTTTTACGAAGATTTAAAAACATATGGTCACTACTTCGACACCAGTAATTTTGAAACAAATAATATATTTAATATACCAAGACTAAATATGCAAATTCCAGGATATTTCAAAGACGAGATGGGTGGAGAAGTGATATCTGAGTTTGTAGGGTTAAAAGCAAAACTATATTGCATAAACACGAAAAAGTCCTTGATAAGAAAAGCCAAAGGAGTAAAAAAAAGTATTGTGAATAGATTAGATATCGACAAATTTAAGAACGCATTATTATATAATGAAACTTTTCGCGATTCAATGTACATAATACGATCCAAAAATCATAATGTGTACACCCAAAAAGTCAATAAACTTGTTTTGAATTCTAACGACGATAAAAGGCAGTTAACTAAAGGGAACTTTTCAACCTTACCTTGGGGTCATTACTCCACAATTTTCTAAGTTCAATTTAGTTTTTGACTTTTTGTTTTTTAGTTTTAGAGTAAACAAAAACTTAAGATAATTTGTATGCCGAAAGTTTCGTAAACGATGATTATTATGCTAACAGTTACACTAGACAGTGGCACGTGAGTTCGAATACTTTTCTGATGCACTCAGACTATCTCGTTTACCAAGTCCGAATGAGACGAGCGAGGCGTTCCGATTCGCTGAACAAAACACCCTAAGCGTGCGAGCAGGAAAATATTCGAGTCCGTTCGTGTCGCTATCAAATGAGACTTGTATGTACTCGATGTTGTTGTAAATAATATAGGTATATTACTTAATTTGTAGTTCTAAGAATAAAGTAATGTGAAATATTATACTTAAATAAACCATCATATATTACTCTTATATCGCGGGTGTATTTTTTAATTTACCTACCTCCTTAATTTTAAAAAATAAGTTGCTAAACCTGAAAGGAAAAAGGGGCGTGATTAAGAATGTAAGGGGCAGGTCGGCAAAACTGAAAGGGAAAGAAATGTTTAGTCAACCGAGTCAGCGTAACTGAACACAATCCAGTGAATGAAACTTACAGGAAATGAAAAATCGTTCTCCATACAAAATTGTAAACTTGGCTAGGCAGTTAGTTAGACAATCTTTTTAATTTCCTGCAAGTTTAGTTAACTGAAAGTTGTTCAGTTATGTTGACTGATCATGCCTTTTAAATTTTGCCAACCTTTCCCTTACACCCTGTAAATGGTATGAGCGTAAATAGTACGTTCCTTGAAGGAGGTTACTCAATATCATTTATACAATAACATGTACAGTCAAGAGCCCATCAAGCTTGACACAATAAACTTTGTACCGTTCTTATTTCAATAAACGAATGGGTTAAAGTCGCGCTGCGAGTGTCAAGCTTGAACTATCGTTGACTGTACAAGTCATTAAATATATCTAGTACTAACTAAGATACTTAGTTGCCTCCTAAAAGAATTGACAATTTGCGTGACTTTAGCCTGGGCGCTACTATCTAGACTTATAAAATTTTATCAAATTTGACAGGTCTAAAAGTGTTGCTGTCTCTGTTAGTGCCTTAGCTGCTTTTTTCAGCCTTAGTCAGTAACAAAGATACTAACACTTTAGAACTGTCAAACTTTCCCTAAATTTGCGACCGCGCTAGAATCGCCCTCAATATTGGTGTAAGAGCAAGAAACAAAAAAGAAAACATATTTTTATAATGTTTTTATTTAGTTGATAGGTACATAATAACTGTCTTAATAATCAAATTTATTCACTTATCTTATCAATCACTGATCACTAATTTTACCAAAATAATATCGAATGTTCTTGTTCTTGATTATCAGAAATTTTTTTTGACATTTTTTTTACTATCGTTTCCGTCTCATTTAGCACTTCATCTTGCGGGTCCATGACCAAATACTGGGCATTTACAGATCGATTGGTTTCACCTTCATCAAGTGTTTCAATTGTTATTTTAATAAGGTACTGCCCCCTCCGCTTTTCCTCTCTTCTGATAAATGAGGCTAATGGGTTGATTTTCATTTTTTTAGAGGATTTTTGTTTCTTGTTCCAACTCACCCTTCGTTTTTCAACTTTTTCCATCCATTTATTAATGTCTTGGGCATATACCTCATCGGGATTGCCGTCGACATCTTGGCTCACGCTAAGAGGGTCGAATGTCGAAGTTTGTTGAGACATAACTATTCTGTAAAACATAAAAAAATAATAATAAAATAAACAATAAGGTGGCTTATGTCTAGCGGTGGTCGATTTCGAGTCGATATGATGATGATAAAACAAAAAAGATAGATTTATTAAAAATTAGGCACTTAGCTAAAAATAAATATTAACTGAAAGATACTTACCAGTGAGATTAGTAATTAAAACTCTGACTGAAGCAACTGACTTGTTCTAATGCAATCTAATGACTAATGCATTTGTATTCGCTAATATCGAAAAATTGAGAAAAGCAATTTGAAACCAATCTGTAATTGGGGCCATACACATATATGGCTTATGATCACATTCTTAAGAAAATTCCGACGACATGTCTAAACATGCAGTTAGTCGACCATAATCAAATTTTTATCACCCGACTGCAGCAAAAAGGAGGGTTATGATTTTGACCAGTATGTTTGTATGTATATAGGTATGTTCATCTGCTACCTCATAACTTCTAAACTACTTATCGTAATTTGGCAAATGAGGTATCTCCGCACTATTTATGGGTGAATTTTAAATAAAACCATCACAGTTAAATATGAAGCTAATCAAGCAACCCGTATCTCTAGAAATTGCTAAAATCAGAGCTAGTTCAGATATTGCTACCATAAAACATAGCCCACTTTTACCTAATTCTATACGCTGTATAATATGCGGACCCTCAAATTGCGGAAAAACAAATACTATGATAAGTTTATTGCTTCATGACAATGGATTAAAATTTAAAAACTTGTATCTGTATTCAAAAACAATTTTCCAAGATAAATATCGATTTTTGGAAAACGTGCTTGCAAATATTCCGGAAGTCAAATTATTTAAGTTTCATAACAATGAAAATATGATTCCTCCTAATGAAGTATTAAAAAATTCTATCTTCATCTTTGATGATATTGCTTGCGAAAATCAAATGCATATTCGCGATTATTTTTCTATGGGTCGACATAAAGACATAGATTGTTTCTATTTGTCCCAGACCTATTCAAAAATTCCGAAACAGTTAATACGCGATAACATAAATTTTTTGATAATTTTCAAACAAGATGATATAAATTTAAGACACATATATAATGAGCATGTTAATTCTGACTTAAGCTGGACCAACTTTAAATCATTAGCTTCCGAAATATGGAAAGATCCATTTACCTGTTTAATAATCAATAAAGATTGTCAATTAAATAATGGTAGGTACCGAAAAGCATTTGATACTTTTGTTAACTTTGAATAGAAGTAAGCATTAGACCCGTATGCAAATACTAATACATATCAGAAGACATAAAATGATCATTCATATTTCAACATCGGTAATAATTGGAAGTGTAGACTTTTGTATTATTCAGACTATGGAGTCAGAAATAAAGAAACAAATAATAAATTCTGTAAAAAGTATTAAACAAAAAATAAAGCAAATGCATGAGAGAGAGCATCAATTAGATTCAAAACGTCGAAAAATATTTAAACCAATAATAGACCCATTGGAAGCTATAGCCGCAAATACTTCGAAAGATGATAAAAAAAGCTTAGAAGAATCATTGAATGAAACTGTGGCATCTAATGATTCTTCCGTTTTTGATTCGGCTTCAAGCGACATGAGTTGCGATAAGAATGAAAAATTTGACATCAACTTTGAGAAAAATCTCAAAACTCTCGAAAAATCGGGATATCATAGCGAATCAAAATCTCCAGCCAACAAAACAGTTCAAAGTGATCATAAAACATTGAATGTTGCATTTGGTGTACGAAATGATGACGGTAAATTATTTATAGGAAATCTACCACTTTCATTTAAAACTTCTGGAGATGACTCTTCTAAATTTTCCATGATTACAATAGGTGATAACTCTTATAAGATGACACCTGGATTATCAGAACTATTATTAAAAAGTAAACCCGATGTAGAAATAATAGACGAGAAGGATAAACTGGTCTACAAAGATATTCTCATTCGTACAAATGCTCATAAAAGGGGATTCTGTCCATCAGGTCAGATACAAGGAAACTCTGGTATGAAATACTGTAAAATTATAAAACCTCTTTTCTCCGGATCGGATCCAAATATAAAAGAAGGGGGTCAATTACCGACTTTAAAGCATTATAAATCAAACGTTGATTTAGTATATTGGGATGATCCTAATGAGTTGATTGAAAGACTTAAGGTTTTGATTGCTTCGAAAAGTGCTGGCAATACAAGTCATGATAATGAAATTATATCCATTATTGAAGAATTGAAAGAAGCTGGAATTATCAAGGATAAATAGAATGTCAAATATTTTATACATTCATTCTTAAGTCGTCGATCAGCCATGAATGTTGATAAGTTTGGTATTCATCCTTTTAAAAAACAAAAAGCTAATTATAACACAGCTCCAATGCCATCAGCTATTATAGTATTGGATGATGGTTGTTTAAGTGCGGGAAATAAAACTATAAAGAATATAGGGACGCCGGTTGATCCTCAAGATTGTGTTCCTAAA
Source organism: Athrips mouffetella (assembly GCA_947532105.1). Taxonomy (NCBI): domain Eukaryota; kingdom Metazoa; phylum Arthropoda; class Insecta; order Lepidoptera; family Gelechiidae; genus Athrips; species Athrips mouffetella. Next base: position 8,711,389 of record OX383958.1, read on the forward strand.
CAATATGTTGACAAAATTATAGAAAGCATGTGTAAGAAACTAAAAACAATTCAGGAAAATTTAACCCAGTTAGGAACGGGAATTAACAGCCTTGAAAAAAATATTGATTTATTATCGCAGAAAATAAAAAAAAAATGAGTAAAGAAACCGTAGTAAATGAAATACATAAACAAGCGAGGAGAAACTACCCCCGAAGACATGTTATAATGAAAGATATAGACGATCTATGGCAAGCTGATCTTATTGACATGCAATCAGTTTCCAAGGAAAATTCTAAATACAATTATATACTAACAGTCATTGACACATTTTCGAAATACGCCTGGACATATCCGTTAAAACGAAAAACTCAAGAATGTATATGTAATGCTTTTCAAGATTTGTTTTGTAAGGGGCGTATACCCAAAAATTTGCAAACTGATTTAGGAACAGAGTTTTATAATAAACAGATGAAATTGCTATTGGAACGGCATAAAATAAATCATTACTCGACATATTCTACGAAAAAGGCATCGATAATAGAGAGATTTATTAAGACCTTGAAAGGTAAATTATACAGACATTTTAGTTTAAAGGGGAACTATAAGTGGAAAGACAATGTACTTTCATCGTTAACAAAAATATATAACGATACTAAACATAGAACTATTGGCTTGAAACCTAATCAGGTAAACGAAAAAAACAAATTGTTTATTTTACGCAACTATGAAAAAAAATGGTCTAAAAAGGTATCAAGTAGTAAACGGTCTTTTAAAGTTGGAGATTTTGTTCGTATCAGTAAGTTTAAAGGCGCTTTTGAAAAAGGATATACTCCAAATTGGTCTACTGAAGTGTTTTCCATAACTCAGGTACAAAACACAAACCCGATAACGTATTTAATAAAAGATGCTCGAAACCGTCCTATATTGGGTTCATTTTACTCAGAAGAGTTGCAAAAAACTAAGCATCCAAACATTTATCTTGTTGAAAAGGTGATAAAAACAAAAGGAAAGAAATTATTTGTGAAATGGTTAGGTTTACCTCCCGAAGAAAACACTTGGATTGATAAATCAAATGTTTTATAAGTAGTAAAATTCCATTGCATTTTCATTATTACTTTGCCCCTCACCTGAGAGGCAGCGTGCATATTTATGAAATTTCATTTAAGTAAATTAAAAATGAAAACAAAAGATAAAAGTAATATTATTCAAAAGTGCAAGAAAAAAATCAGAAAAAAATCACAAAAAGAAAAAGTCAAAACTGGAAACGGGATTAAGAAAACATTTAAAAACATAGTTTCTATTACAAAAGACCACTTGAAAAAATTCAAACCTAAATGCAAAAGAGCAGCTATTGATTTAGCTATTGCTGTTGCAAAAGAAATAGCCTCAGATCCTGAAAAATCCGTAGACGTGCCTAGTGTAATTCCTGTTCCGAAAGTCGGAGGATTTCTACCTTTGATCCCAATATTTGCCGGCTTATCTGCTGCAGGAGGCATTGCAGGAGGAGCGGCTGGGATAGCTAGAGCTGTAAATGCAATTAAATCCGCAAAACAGCGACTACAGGAACTTAAAAGACATAATCAGAAAATGGAAGAGTTTTGCATCGGGAATGGATTGTATCTAAAAGAACATGGGAAAGGCTTAGGAATTTACGCAAAAAATAAAAAAAACTGATTCGGAGGCTACCTAAAAGAGCGCTAACAAACATTGACATTCTTAAATACAGCAGTGACATACCATATTTTAGAGGAGTATTCATGAGAGATACGCTTCCAAAAAATCCTTTAAAAAAAGAGTGTGGCATTATCAATCTCGACAATTCTGAAAATCCTGGTACTCATTGGGTAGCCTATGCTAAGTTGAACAACTATATAGAATATTTTGATAGTTATGGTAATTTGAAACCGCCTGAGGAATTTCTTCAATACGTTGGATCTAATGTTCTGTATAACTATTATAACGAACAAAAAAGTAATTCGTACATATGCGGTCATTTATGTATAAATTTTTTAAAATCATTCTGGCAACAAAATAAATAAAGACTTCTCTTTGAAAAAATATCAGTTTATCATCATGTCTATTACACTAACGATCACGGGAAACAAATCCGTTCTCCAATGTGACTTAAATCCTCCTCTAATATTAGATTATGCCTATGAGTGTGGCTTATTATATTTTTCAACATTTCATTCAATACCAAATATAAATAAAAGTAATAATGTTTTCGCTTATGGGAATAAACAAAAGGAAATAAAGATTCCCTATGGAACATATGATTTATTAGACGTATTCGCATATCTTAAAAATGAATTAAAACAGTGTGAAATTAAAATCAAACCAAATGTTAATACGATGAAATGTGCTTTGTTTTGCGGCGAACCAATTAATTTTGCTGTCAAAAATAGTATAGGTCCTTTGTTGGGATTTTCAAAGACGTTATTAGAATCAAATAAATGGCATGAATCCGACTCGCCTGTCAACATTATTCCAGTGTCCGTGGTACAGATTGAATGTGACTTAGTCCAAGGTTCCTTCACAGATGGTTCACCTACACATGTTATACATGAGTTTGTACTAAATACTCCTCCAGGACATCAAATTATAGAAGTACCTAAAAATATTATTTACTTTCCTTTAAGAAAGAAAGTGGTGTCATCAGTTACAGTAAAAATATTAGATTTGAAAGGAAATCTTATAAATTTCGAAAACGAAAATATTCAATTGAGCCTTCATTTGCGCAAAATAAAATGCTAATATTTAATAATAACTGCGTTAGTAATAAAATTCAGAGTAAATATCATCAGGGTACCATTATCAGACGTGACGTTCCGCGACCAAGACGTAAAAAAATTGTTAAAATTTCCAAAAGTAATAGAGAGTTTCTTCAAGCCCTTGGATTTAAAATATGAGCGTTCTTCTGATAACAGATCATCCCCAATTTGACAATTCTATTGAGAGTTATGAAATCCATGCGTATAATCCCTACAATACCAGTTTTAATGAAAATGATGAAATACGTATACCTATTCATCAGCAAGATATATATGTCTTGCCTTCAGCTAGCGCACTATATATCGAAGGAAAATTTAGCGTAACTGCTAAAGATAGCGTCAGCGGTGTAAAAAAGGTAAAAGAATTCGATTTTGTTAACAATGCTATTGCCTTTCTTTTCCAAGATATCAGATATGAAATGAATGGTATAGAAATAGATCGCATTAGAAATGCTGGAATGACTACAACGATGAAATCTTTAGTATCAATGAACACCGGAGAAAGTAAAGCTGCTGAAGTATGGGGCTGGAACGTTGACGGGTTTAGTAAACAAAGTGGTGAATTCAGTGTTCTGCTGCCGCTAAACAAAATATTAGGTTTTGCGGAAGATTATCGAAAAATAATAATTAACTGTAAACATGAATTAATACTCAACAGAAGTAACACAAATTTTAACAGTATTGTGACTGATGAAGAAAATTCTGTACAATTACATATTCACAAGATTCAGTGGCGTATGCCGCATATTAAAGTATCAGACTCGCAAAAACTCGCCTTAATAAAACACTTAGAGAAAGATAAACTTATTCAAATTGCTTTTCGAAACTGGGATCTTTATGAATATCCACTTTTGCCCAGAACCACTAAACATTCATGGTCTATTAAAACTACTTCACAATTAGAAAAACCTCGTTACATAATTTTTGGATTGCAAACAAACAGAAAAAATAATAAAAATCAAGATAATGCTTCATTTGATCATTGTAATATAACGAATGTGAAATTATTTTTAAATTCATGCTACTACCCATACGATGATCTTAACTTAAAGTTTAATGAAAACAAATACAGTATATTATATGACATGTACGCTAGATTTCGTCAGTCGTTCTACAACCTTCCTGTAGATCCCCTGCTCGATCTTCAGAAGTTTAAAGAAAAGGCGCCATTGTTTGTGATAGATTGTTCAAGACAAAACGAAAATATAAAAACCGGACCTGTTGATGTTCGATTAGAAATAGAAAGTCTAAAGGATATCCCTGATAACACCAGCGCTTATTGTTTAATTATAAACGATCGCCTGATAGAATACAGACCTCTGAGTAATTTAGTACGAAAAGTAACATGAATTCTAATATAGCCATCGTAGATGTCCAAGGATTTAAAACCGACGATAATCAATTTATTCTTAAGGAAATAGCAATTTTGTGTGAGGATCAATTACAAGTTCTCCTGCTTCAACCTCCTTGTCCATTTTATAATCTCTCGACTACTGAGAGAAAACAAGTCAACTGGATTCAAAGAAATAGAAAAATGTGCTGGAACGATGGTTTTATACCATATGACAAGTTATCTTTGTATGTCGATGAATTTTTAATTGGCAAAACTATTTATTGTAAAGGTCTTGAAAAACTTAAATGGATAAAAGATATTTTTTTAACTGATAATGTTATTAACTTAGAAGATAAGAACTGCCCTACTTTGTTAAGTTTATATGAAGAATATCGATTTTCTAGTGATATATATAAATGTATTTATCATCCAACTATGTGTGCTTTAAAAAATGTGACTTGTTTAAAAAAATGGTGTATAAAGAATAAAATATTTTAATACGTAAAAAATGTGGCTTATAGAATGTAAGTGTTTGTCAATGTATTTATCGTCCAACACTATGTACTTTTAAAATGTAACTTTTCTTTAAAAATCTTATAAATAGAATAAAATGTATTGCATAAAGAATCCGACTTTTAATATAGTATGTAGCCTTCTTTCTACTGCCCTAAAAACGGATATTCAAAATCATTCAGTAATCGAAATAGGTATATTAAAATTTTGTTGATTTTTAATTTTTGACGGATACGTTACGACTTTTCCTCTCTTTTAGTCAGATAGGTGTAAATATACTATCTTAGAAGACAGACGAGTTAAATCAAATAAAGCATCCGTCTACCTATCATCGTGGAAGGATCAGCCAATCTACGTCACCTACTTGCTGTCCAGTCCACTCAGATTGTTACCTAGAGTGTGCCGGGTATCAGGAAGTGCACATCTGGCTCCTTTCATGCACAATTTAATGATGCAAAGAGAAACGGTTTTAGTCCGAGTGAAAATTGGGGGGTTTTGCCGCACGGCTAAGTGAGGCAAAACCCCCAATTTCCCACTACTCTCTATGCCTGTCAAAATTGTATGTAATTCATGAATATGCTTCCTAGCATACAAGGATTTGAAGAATGTCGGCGCTATCATAATATTTTCATAAATGTACTGACATCACACCGCCATATTGACCTTAAGGAGTCACGACTCCTAAGACTATAAATTTTCCTTATAGCCATTTTCTGTAAAATTAATATTGAGTGACTATCAGCTGCCCAGCCCCAAAGCAGTATGCCATTAGACAATGCTATGGAAATAGCTAATTATTTATATTATTTTTATAATGCAGCCAACCTCAATCGACCCGAAAGAGCCGTAATATGAAGGCCCCACTTTAGTTTTCATTCTAGAAAATTTCTCTTAAACTACATTTATTTTGTAGACGTGATTGATAATGCAATAGGAATACAAATTTTGGAGAAAGCGTAAACAAATACTAGGTAAGATAATAAAAGTATAGACAGAAAAAAAATATACAAAACTTTTTACTAAGCTAACAGTCCTTTGACAGTAAATGATGGGAGATGAGGCACGACAGACCGGAATTCGTCAACGGTACAGCAGAAACTGTAGCCAATGTCAATGCGGTCCGGCTGCCATCTGAGCCAGTCGAAGTCTGGGTTATTTCTGCAGCGGTCAATGCAGAACTGGAGTTCTCGAACCTCTTCCTCCGTGTAATAAGGGTTGTTTATGCTTATGAACGCAGTACCTAACTGGAGGTTGGGTTCGTAAACCACCTAGAAATTTAGAAAAATATTTTTAAAAAACGCAGGTTTAAATAGCCAGGTCAATATTCTGCTATGTACTTCTGATTATATTCAGGGTTGTAACACGCTCTTAGAAGTGTAGTCGCCAGTAAACAGTTGGAAAAGATAATTGAATTATTTTTAAATTGGAGACAATTCATACAAATAGTCTAAGAGCTAGCTACGGAAATAGGTATGCAATTTATAGAGCCCTGAAATTCCTCTAGTAAGGTGAGAAATTCATACTACTCGTATCATTATCAATTGATCCGGGCGCCTGGCAGCCGTTCAGTGGTGGGTGCGAGAGTGGAAGGGCAAAAAAGGGGTTTTTAAAAAAACTATTGAAGGCCTGCAATTTATATAGCTCTGCGTTTCGTAATATTAAACAGCTTATAATGTATTAAATTAGAATATCACATTGCCAGGCATTTTAATTGGGGGAAAAGTAGTGCCAGGTGATGTCCAAGATGCGCAAAAAGTGCCATAGTCATCTCATCTACTGGGTCAAATTTGTAAAAATGGCAATGTTATATTCAGATTAAATACATAATTATCTATAAATACCTCACCAAACTCGGAGCTCTATAAATTGCATACCTTCAATTTGAATTTACAACCCCTTTGTTGCACAATCACTGCCCCACCCACCGCTGAACAGCTGCCAGATGCCCGGATCAATTAATAATGATGCTATGGCTCACTTACTAGAGGGATTTCGTTGCTCTATAAATTGCATACCTATTTCCGTAGCTAGCTCTCCAGCTAAAAGTCATCTGATCCCACACTAAGGAAAGCCTGTACGATGGGTGCCAGAGATAGTTATACATACATAAATAGATAAATAATACCTAGACGTGCCCAGACACAGAACAATCACTCGTGTACGTCACACAAATGTTTGCCCTAGGCGGGAATCGAACCCGCGGCCCACGGTGTAGAAGGCAAGCTCATAACCACAAAAAGGAGCCAATAATATTTGCGATTGCATGCAGATTTGCTCTTACCTTTGGGATAGCTCGGCCAAATATCAACAACTTTCTGCCAGACTCAAATCAATAGAACGCAGTACCAAGAAGGTCATTGAAGATGATAAGCTTGTAAAAGATAAGATTCACAGTATAACCTAAAGTCATAAAATTGAATACATTTCGGTGTTTTACAGATTGTACTTCAGTGAAATTATGAGCTCCTTCAATCACGAGTCCAGACGTACTGCAGGTTGATAATCTGAAAATGCGCACTAAACGTCTTGGATCATTTTGTGTGTATGTTTATTCCATATAACCTGAATCTATTCAAGTCGCGAGCGAGTGCTTCTTCTGAGTAAATTAGTTTCACCGTTGACCGAATTTTTGCCACAAGTGCTATACAGGGTGTCTCATTCAAATCGGTCAGTATGGGAAAGTCTGAAACTATAAGACATACGAAGATTTGTTCTTAGGAACCATGTCACCGATTTTGATAAAAAGAAAAACTGCATTCATACATTTGAAAAAAAAGTGTACCCATATTGTATTGAAAAAAAACGGTGGTCACTTCGAACACCTACTATGATAAATTAAAGTATGTAAAAACAATGCATTTTATTCATTTTAGACATCGTGTTTCATAGAGACATTTACTGCTTAAGACCTACACAACCGTTATTTAAACAGAAAAACTGTAAGCTTTTTTTTCAAAACTACCGGGTTCGATTCCCCAGCTGACTACACTTTTTTTTTCAAATGTATGAATGCAGTTTTTCTTTTTATCAAAATCGGTGACATGGTTCCTAAGAACAAATCTTCGTATGTCTTATAGTTTCAGACTTTCCCATACTGACCGATTTGAATGAGACACCCTGTATAGATGTCAAAGGCACGCCTGTTATAGAAAATAATTTCGGTACCAAGCGATTTTCACCTTATAGAAATACTTAGGAACAGGCAGACGTGGATTGTTGTTTTCGTCATGATCCAGGTATATTTCCACAAACTCGCCTTCCTCATTACGCAGCTCGGTCACTCCCCACGTTCCAGTCCATACTTTCGTATAGTATCCTGCTTCACCTATACGAGTTCGCAAATTCTAGAAAAAAATAGAATGTCATTGTACTACAAACTCATTGTACAACTTCCAAAGAATTAAAATGTCCTGGAATTCAATAACAAGCATTTCAAGTTTGCACAATAAAAAAATATGTTTTATTATAAAAAAGAGATTTAAGTAGTTCCGATAGTTCTTTTGCGATGATTTTTGTGGTATTCTTGGAAATTAATAAATTATTGTGATGAGGGCGCTACTGGACCAAAATTTACAAGAATTCAACTTTGTTAGGTCATAGCGTGAAAATCCGTGTTATCACTTTACGGTCAAGCACCTAGCCTTAGATAAAAAAGCTAGTCATAAGTTTAAGATTATTATGACGATATTAATTTACCTGTTCAACCCAGTTCCAATTACCATTGTTAAAAGGCTGCCATTGAGGAGCAGCGTTAATGAAATGGAAGGTAGACCGCTGCCCAGTAGCGAAAATCATGTCAGTTTTGGCGCACAAATGACCTCGTGCGAGATATTGCGATGAAGTTACATATTTTTCAGCTAATTCCTTCCCTACGTAAGAGGCAATTTTGGCTTTTTGTTGTCTTCGCGTGTAGAGTTTGTTGATGCCAACACCGGGGAAAAATGTGCCAACTAAAATAAAACATTTAATTGGTTTGTAAATTATCAAAACATGATCGTACAGAGTTGGCGTAGGGTATTTCAAGAGTACTAACCGAGCCAACTGGGTCGAGTGACTCCAACCTGGTTGACGGCATTGGGAGGGGTCTGCTCGTACCATACATATAGTACCTCTAGTCGATCAGGGTCGAAGCATGACCAGTGTAGAGGATGGAATTGGTTATATACTTCAAAACCAACTCTGTAAAAAAATATTTGGGAGTCTTAGCAAAACTGGTCCAGTGTACGACATTTACCCCCTTTTTTATCCATTTATTTGATAAGGTACAAATTATTGGTCCCGAATTTGGTCATAACTGTCATAACTCAAAACCCGACAACTGGACCCTTTTTGCTTGGACAGCCACTTATTTGCAGCTAAAATCTTTAGCTAATCTAATAACTAACCAGAATGTCAAAGCATCTACGCTGTTTTTAAATTGGAGCCACAGATTACATAATAGATACTAAGCTGGATACAGAGTTAATAAATTTAAGCTCTTATTAAGCTTTTAATAATGACCTGCCTGATTTTACAATAGTTGGTCATAGCGCGAAAACAACCTCATAATACAGGGTGTTAGAGGGGGCATGATCAGTGAACAACCCTGAACAACAAAACTTTCAGTAAACGAAAAAAAAATCCTCGTCTCCATACAAAATTGTAAACTTGATCGGGCAGTTTGTATGGAGAAGCCGATTTTTAATTCGTTTCCCGAAAGTTTTGTTCACTGAAAGTTGTTCAGTATCGTTGACTAATCATGCCCCTTCAGTATTCGGAAGGCTGTCCCTAACAGCCTGTATCTTTGTCCCTCTCATCTCATCTCATGATATTATGTTGCTGGTTTAATTTAGGGTAGTGTCTCATTATTTTTCTCTTTTTAATTTTTTTCCAGTTTGCTGGCACAACATCCTGGGATGTGTGCCGTGTTTTTTTTATAAGAACTAACCTTATAGCATAGAAGTCGTTAAAGCAGCGCTCCGTGGTGTACTCAGCAGCGTAAACAGCGTTGGATGAACATTTCAGCTCACCAAATTCTGCACCACTGTCGAGCCAACCGTCACCCACTACCAAGTTATCTTTCTGGCAAACCGCTGTCTAAAATTTGTATGTACAATTTAAAGCAGGAACGACTCTATAGGATGTTACAATAATTTTGATAATAATTTTGATAATGATTATGATAAAAGCAGGAATCACTTCATGCTAAATCTGCAGTAAAGCTAACCTAAGGTTGGTTTGGTTTGTATTTTAAATATTAATGCTGAAAATCTTAGTTAACTACATAAATTGAGAATATAAATAAAGACATCAAACTACAGCGTGTAACGGAAAGGTGTTTTAATACTAAAGGGTGTGAATCTGCCCATAAAACTGAACAACTTTAACAAATTCAATTTTTGACCTCTCGTAGAAACTGCATCAGTTGATAGCGCATTTTGTATGGGAGGTCAAATTTGATTTTTGGTATTTCGACCTATGTTTCTTGGGAAAAGTTGTTCAGTTTCAAGGGTAGATTCACACACTTCAGAATTAACACACCTTTCCGTTACACTTTGTATACCATCTATCAGTACTCAAGAAATAACAGACACGTAGAGAAAAAGATGTGTGGATAAAGAGGAAGAAGGCATAGATCGCTGCATATAAGATTGCGAGAAATATTTTTAAAATATTTAATCACTCATTGATTAGGATAGAGGAATAAACAGTTTGCGCTATTGGTTTCTTTATAAACATTACCTCTGTTGACACTATCGAAGTAAGTCTTTGGTTCTGACTCTGGATTGTACGACCGGAGCCTGTACAAGCGATGGTGATTGGGTCACCAATGTTAAGATTGATGATGCCAGTGTTACCGGTCGGCGTCAGATACTTGTCATTATGAAGATATACCGGCTGGGGCTGGCCCAGGTCACCATTTACTCGTAGCTGACATCCTAAGAATAAAATAAAAATAAATAGTAGTTTCAACTTTACCATCTTAGATCCCAAAACGTTCAATGCTTTACCAAAATCTTTCACTGCTTCCTCTCCAAAAATAGTTGTATTACTAAGAGTCAAACTTTCAGAAAGACCTCTTATCTCCGTATTCTTAGTTATCTTCATCTATTAAAATACCTACCTTCAGTTTGAGAGAAAGCCTGAGTAGACACGTTGATACGCTTTAGTTGTTCGTTTTGAAGCCATAAATCAAGGTAGTCTTCGAACTCTTCTTCGTTTAGTAGTAGAGCTAAGTCTCCTGGCTCAGGCATCTCTGGTCCAGCTGGCATTGCCACCACCACTAAGACTGTCATTGCGAATAGTACTAAAAACCGCAACATGACTACTGTTTTGTAAAACTAAGTTCTACACCTGGCGCAACAATCTGAAACAGTCGTCGACTAATTACTTCTGGATTTATATACCCAGAGTTATAAAGGGAGTTATATGGATGGGCCTATAATAAAATGTAATCTTCTTTTTTCATTTCTATTAAACATTATAAGAAAGACGTTGACTTAGACAATGTCAATTGTTGATTAGGCGAGGTATTAAATTTACGAGATATTGCTCGTGTCGCGTGCGGGGTGCGTGTTAGCTGTTAGCCAATCAGACAAAGTTCTGGCAGATCGGGTGGACCAGCAGTACACATTATTCCGCACAGTATGTCCTACCCAATAAAAAACACAAGAATAATGTATTTGAATTTTAATAACTAATGTTTTTAATGATAGTGTCTTAATTTATTTAATGTATACATGAAAAGAACACACAAAACATAGATTAAGAAAAACGACACAACAGGTACTGCTTATTTCAACTAGGAAATTTCTTCCAGCAGTCCTAGGCAAGTGGAAGAGGCAGATAAACATGCACAATATACATACCCAAACTCTTAGATAAAATTATAATTAATATAATACATAAGGATTATAAATAAATACATATAAGTATATACTTACACAAAATAAATACATACAATAATAAAATAAATAATTATATATACACACATAAATATACGGATCACTCAGACAGAGATAGATAATGTTCTTTCACTCGTTTTTAGGGTTCCGTACCTCAAAATAAAAAACGGAACCATCATAGGATCACTTTGTTGTCCGTCTGTCTCTCTGTCTGTCTGTCAAGACCCTTTTTCTCACGAACGAGAAGAGGTATCTGGATGAAATTGATAACGAATATTAAGGTCCATAAACCACACAAGATCTGAAAATTTAAATTTTTTACAACGACGCAATCAAAAGATATGGCTTTTTATGTCCTCATCTCCATACATTTATGCAAAAAAGCAAAACCTACAGGGTACTCCCCGTTGACCAAAAATTATGAAATTTGGCAAGAAGCTAGGTCTCACAGTACAAATAAAGGTAAAAGTCTAAAATCATTAAGTATTTCATTTTTTTGCCCAACTTATAGCAACCAATTAAGGTGAGCTCCCGTTTCAAGAACTTTTATATAAAAGAGGGGTCAAGTTGGATGGTCGCGGAGGTTTTAAGATCAAAGAGCAACAGCTTTTAGTATATCATATGGTATATAGGTACGGAACCCTAAGGGCGCGAGTCCGACTCGCACTTGGCCGTTTTTTAGGGTTCCGTATCTCAAAAGAAAAAAACGGAACCCTTATAGGATCACTTTGTTGTCCGTCTGTCTGTCTGTATGTCTGTCAAGACCCTTTATCTCACGAACGGGTACAGGTATCAGGTTGAAATTAATATCATATATTATGATCCATGGACCACACAAAATCTGAAAATTTAAATTTTTTACAACCACGCAATCAAAAGATATGGCATTTTATGTACTCATCTCCATACATTTATGCAAAATTGCAAAACCTACAGGGTACTTCCCGTTGACCTAAAATTATGAAATTTGGCAAGAAGCTAGGTCTCACAGTACAAATAATGGGAAAAGTCTGAAATCATTAAATATTACAACTTTTGAAGCAGACAAACAATGGAATGACATTGCAACATGCAAACAATCCAAAAAAAATATAACATATTTCATTTAACATTAACATTAACTAACACACGCTTAACAAGACGACTACTACAGATGAACAGGACTAAGCTCCGCAATGTAGTAGGCACAATAACAGGGCACATTGCTCTCAACAAACACTACCACACTATAGGTATAACAAACAGCCCTCTATGTAGGGCCTGCATGGAAACGGACGAAACCATTGAACACGTCATTCTAGAATGCAAAGTAATTAATAGCATCAGAGAAAACACACTTGGAACAGACATAACCCTTGATCAAATACCCAACAGACTGGAAAAACTGACTGAGTTCTGGCAACAGTTAGGGTGGCTAACTTGATAGTCACATAGGCCCACGCACAATGGTCCTTATAGGACTTAGTGCGGAAACCACACACTTAACTTAGAACAGTTTAAGTCGTATATTTTGAATAGAGCCGTATACTCGCAAGCGTAGCCAGTCGACCTAGAATCTTGAAATTTGGTATGAAGCAACGTTTTATAGCACTCATAAAGGAAAAATTCCGAAAACCTTAAATTTTTAGTTACATCACATAATAAAAGAATTTAGAAATAAAAATACCATAACTTTTACTTATACAACGTGTTAACGGAATAAGCGAAACTGAGAAAATAATTTGTTCAGAATCGAGAGTAGAATCAATTTCACAGGTTTTTGATAGGGATATTTTTTTTTATTTTTACATTTTTGCCGCTTATATTCTAAATATTTCGGTGAATTCGCGCGCTGGCGGCGGTTTATGAGCGGTGAGGAGCGGTTGGAAGAGGGCGTAGCGTGCTCGGAGTGCGCGGACTAGGACAACGATGAAACTAGAACAATGATGAAATTTTAAAATAACAACATGGAATGGATTTATCTTAATAAAAATCAGTTGGGGTGTGTGGCGGTTTCGCTTATTCCATTAACACGTTGTATACCTACAGGTTCATACGGAACCCTCGGTGCGCGAGTCCGGCTCGCACTTGGCCGGTTTTCTTGCTAACTGTACCTTCATTTTTTGAAAATATGTGAATGGGGATCAGAATTTCAAGAAAAAATATGAATAGACTCCCTTAGTCCATTTTAGTGAAGCTGCAACGGCTAAGGTTCTTTCCCTTGCTATCCTATCTCAAAATATAATGAGAAAGATTTCCGACTGTTTATGTATTGAAGAGTACATTTACAGATACTATATACGGGGATATTTTTATTTTTATTGACATGGATTGACTGTAATTTGTATTTAATTTTTAATATTATAAATTAATGTCATTTACAGATTAGTTACAGATCATTTACACGTATATTTACATTTTAATAATAGTTTAGGAGCAATAGTTAAAAACTAATAACATATTTTTCACTTGTAACAAATCAAAATCAATTAAGTAAGTACAAAAGGTTTACTAAGTAATTTTCAAATTTCTCAGCACAATGTTTGTAGTCTGATGGTTGATAGCAAGGAAGTAAAGTCTCTTGGAGCTGGTTACATACACATGAACAGAACAGGCGATGTAGGAAAAATATCCCGCCCTCAGATCAGCACCGGGAGCCTTGACCGGTTGACTCTGCGACTGGCTGCGATATGTTATTGTCATTGTGAAACAAACGTTCATATAAAACTGCATGCGCTTGAAGTGGAATGGAAAGCCGTTTGGTCAAAGGGGATGACACGTATGGAAAACCTGACTCACCCCTTCACCAGCAGCGCCGTAACTCTTTTTTTTATTTTTTTATTATGTATGGGCTTACTCTTGACCTCGATCTAGCCTTGAGGACAGAGATGAGGTCGACGATTGAACGAGCTTGCCCAGAAGAAGCCTATTCACTCGCGACTTAAATAGATTCGGGTTATAAGTGCTCGGGAACACAGACGCAGGCAGAGAATTCCACTCCTTAGCTGTGCGCATTATAAAGGATGTTTCAAAGCGCTTTGTGCGAATGTGTGGAATATCAACCAGATATGGGTGATATCCTGCGGTGCGTCTGGATTCCCGATGGTAGAAGGGGGATGGCGGAATAAGCTCATGGAGCTCTTGGGCACACTCTCCGAAGTACAATCTGTAAAAGACCGACAGACATGCAATTTTGCGCCGGTTTGCTAGGCTGTGAAACTTGGTTTTCACTAGCATCTCATCACCAACGAGCTTCTTGGCTCTGCGATCGATCAAGTCTAGAGCGGCTAGTTGGTATTTGGCTGAGCCATCCCAAAGGTGGCAGCAATTCTCCATGCAAGATCGGATTTGTGCTTTGTATAAAACTAGCAACTGTCCAGGAGAGAAATACCGCTTAACCTTATTGAGGATACCCAACTTTTTGGCCGCAGTTTGAGCTTTTGACTCAATGTTGGCACCGAAGTTCAGGTTTGCACACAGCTTCATGCCAAGAAGCTCGAGGCTGTCGGTGACCGCTACAGATGTACCTCGAAAAGTAGGAGCCAGATTGAATGGACTCCTTTTTGCAGTGAATAGACACGCTTGTGTTTTGGTGGCGTTGAAACTCACCAGATTTTTGTCACCCCAGTCGGAGACAAGACTTAAGGTTGAGTTTATACGCTCTACCGTGGCCTCTCTCAAAGAACGTATTTCGTCACTGCTGGCTTTTGCACTTGACATATATCTCTCGACGACAGTACTGTCATCTGCGTACCCAACAATATTAGGACCAAGTAGGTCGTTGATGTGCAGCAGGAAAAGAGTCGCAGAGAGAACAGACCCCTGAGGAACCCCGGCGTCAATAGCCATGAGGTCAGAGGAGCAGCCATCAAGGACTACTCGGATCGACCGTTCACTCAGGAAGTCAGAAATCCAAGAGCAAAAGTCAGCGGGAATGCCGTATGCAGGAAGTTTGCTCAGCAGACTTGCGTGCCATACCCTATCAAAGGCCTTCGAGATGTCCAGTGATACGGCTAGGGCTTCGCCGTGTTTCTCGATGGCCTCGCCCCAGAAATGCGTAACATACACTAGAAGATCCCCAGTTGATCGTCCCCGGCGGAAGCCATACTGACGATCACTGAGTAGGTCATTAGTTTCTAGGTAAGTCAGCAATTTTCCATTTAGTACCCTTTCCATAACTTTGCAGAGTATGGAGGTGATGGCGATCGGACGATAGTTGGTGGGGTCGGCACGACTACCCTTCTTGGGTACCGGCTGTACATTGGCAACCTTCCAAGGTTTAGGCACCGTTCTTGTTTTAAGAGAGAGGCGGTACAAACGCGTCAGCACAGGAGACAACTCAGGCGCACAGTTCCTCAAGACTCTTGCTGGTATTCCATCAGGACCGCTAGCTTTTTTCACGTCTAGACTTCGAAGTACTCTACGAACCTCTTTTGAGTGTATTGTGATCTCCGACATCGAAGAATCACAGCGAGGAATCGTCGGTGGCTGATTAGAGTCTGCATCTAGGCGAGAATTGCTCGCAAATAGAGATGCAAATAAATTTGCTTTCTCTGTTGCGGAGTGGGCTAGTGACCCGTCTGGTGAACTAGTGGGCTAGTGACCCGTCTGGTGATCTAGTGAACTCGTTCCGATTCCCGGATCTGTGAGGTTACTCTTAAGTGATAATACCTTCAGCCAGGCAACTCGGCAGCGATGTACCCTAGCCTACGTTTAAACGTTTATTTTAACCATGTTTCTATAAAATAAGAGTTTGTTGCAAAATTTTTCGGTGGACTTTTAGACTACCATGTTTACTTTATATTTGGTTATCGGTCGGTTCGGGCAAGTGCAAGTATTTAACTGATAATAACGATATCGTATAGGCTACTAGTAACACGTCCCCATATAAATGTTAAGAAGGTGACATTTTGCGAACGTGACATTATGCGTCGGGAGGAAATTTTCTTCTTCAAAAAAAAAATATCTTAACAAATTGTGCAATTCTGAAAACGTTATTGACATCATATTTGGTTGTAGTCTTGTTATTGTGGGAAATAGCGGATTTTTAAGTATTTCTTATTCTATCGAAATATAAAAAATATAGAATGCTTTCGAGATCCAACGTAACTCAAGTAAGTAATTTGTTAGTAAGTTTTGTCCCTTCAGGATTAATTAATTTGATTTTACAGAGGACATATCTATCAGTTGTAAGTTTCAAAGTATTGATCAAGCCTAACTTTAATAATTGCGTTTGGTACTATCGCTTAGTGCTTATCGAGAATCAATCAGTTTAGTACTACGTTTAATCCCTGGGCGGTACTGAAATAAGTTATAATGCTTCTAGCTAAAGGGATTTCCAGGAGAACAGCCTATTCTTATGACGTTAAGGATTACCCACGTTAAAAGTTTAAAAAAATTGGCTGTGTGTGAACCGAATCGTTTCTCTCAGAAAAGCGATTCTAATTTTGTAATCCCAAAGTTTTTTATTAAATGTCTCAACTCCTCAGAAACTGCAGAGGAAACAATTTTGTTGCCCGAAATTGAAGTGTAGTTAATCACTTATACGAAATTAATTTCCAAAGCGCAAAGGAAAACACTCGACTAGTCCATGAGCTATCCAAAATCTTCGTGAGTGTGGAATACAGAAAAAGGAATCCTATGCCCTTTTACCATAGTTAAAACTATCTTAATACAAAATTTCATCTAAATCGATAAAGGCAGATTATTCGTGAAGGGCCGGAACGTGTCTGCAATATACGAACCATTGCCATTACAATAAACAATAACACAGCCATTGCCTACAACATAATTAGCTTCGATTACTATCTAGTGCAACGAAGACGTTTTAATGTTTAGGAAAGGGTTGCGACCGGATCTACCTTACTTAGACCCCAGGGCCGGTGAATAAGTAATAATCACAACGGGTCACGACAAGGCAGGTCGGGTCGTATTTTGATAGACCCTACGTGTCCCGTGAGACCCTTCCACCCTCCGCACAAAATTGATAAGTAGGTCCAGAAAGTTCGCTTATTCGGATGCGCTCTTAAACCGGGACACTCAGTTTTCCAAACAAACATAGGTCGAAATACAATAATAAAATATTCCCGCGCCACACTGAGACTATTTGTGCTTAGGATGACATAGTCATTATAACGAGGAAAGATAAACTACACATAACATAACGGAAATCTCAGCTCGAAGCTTCGGTTTCCTTGAGTTCCATTTGGATGTTTCTAAACAGGCATCGAACCCGCACGACCACCCACGGGATATGGTTCTTCTGGACATATTTAGTTTGTGCATTTCAGCCGATCCTTTAACCGTGGAAGTAGGCACTCCTTTGTGATGAATTTAACTTCCAAAGAAAGTTATATTGTTATCATTATCACAACATTCATTATAGTCCGTTCCACGAGTCAATGCCAAAGCTTACCAACACATTTTGCAGCTATATCAAGGCTATTATGTTCTTTGATCAATAGTAATCAGCTAAAGCTGTCAGAAAAAACAAGTTCGTAAGACAATGTAATTTTTTCCGTCAAATATAGGTACTCTGGTTCGTCTGGTACGTCGTACTTTGTCTGGTTCTACGGCTGCAAAATGTGTTGGTTAGCTTTTGCATTGACTCGTGGAACGGATTATAAGTCAAAGTTCGAGTTGAGCTTGCGTAAAGTCACGCAAATTAGTTTTACCAGGGGGAAAAGTTGAGTAATTAGGTTTTGCATTTTTTGTGGTAAGCATGTCTTACGTAGGTATTGTGTGAATGAATAGAATAAAACGAAATTCCTGAACGCACTTCCGCCTGCTTTTTAGAGAATGTCTGCTGCAAAATAGATGTTCCAGTGTAAAGATACAGACACTATCCCTACTCAGGAATTCCTTTTACCTTTTAGCATAATGTCTTTGTAACGTGAAGGATAAAAACGTTCATGCATTTGAGATGCCAGATAACGTTACTATAGATAGTTTGATAGTTTTGTAAAATAACAGAAGTGAATAAGCTTGATTTGTAGGGTTCCGTTACCAAAATGGTAAAAAGTAGGAACCCTTATGGTGCCGCTCTGTCTGTCTGTCCGTCTGTCTGTCACACCTCTATATCTCAGCAACCACTTATGCTATCGACCTGAAATTTGGAATAATATTAGAATATAGTGTCCCAACTCAATGGCACATGAAAATTTTTTGAACAAAGTATGATAATTAATGTAAAGGGGGCCAAATTTCAAATTGTTGCTACTAGGTCGAGTGGGGTATCATATGAAAGGGCTTTACTTGTACATTTTAAAATATATTTTTGTATTTTTTTAAGTTTCTTAGTTTTCAAGTTATGATGAAAAATTTAAAAAAAAAGTACCCCCCTTTATCTCCGAAGTTTGAGTAAGGAAAAATCTGAGTTAATTACAGTTGACAGAGGTTTATGTAAACTTTACAGCAAAAATAAAACGATCTTTCTAAATTGCACAGTTTTTCAGAAATCTGCAAAAAACCTTTACAAACAAATTTAGTTTTGCGGTCCTGAAAATGGACTTTATTGCTTCCAAAAATACTAAAGGTATATCGGAGCCCTCGGCGCGCGAGTCCGACTCGCACTTGACCGGTTTTTTTACATAGAGAACTCTCAAAAAGCCTTGGTCTAGTCTAGTGGTTGGAGCGCTCGGCTCTCAACTAAGATGTTCCTATTTCGAATCTCGGTGTAAAATAAAAAAAGGTCAATTGTGAGTTAGACTCCCGCGCCAAGGGTTCCGATATACCTATAGTATTTTTGGAAGCGATAAAGTCCATTTTTAGGACCGCAAAACTAAATTTGTTTGTAAAGGTTTTTTGCAGATTACTAACTTAGAAAGATCGTTTTATTTTTACTGTAATATTTACATAAACTTCTATCGACTGTAATTAATTCATATTTTTCCTTTCACAAACTTCGGAGATAAGGGGGGGGCGAACGGTATTTTTAACTTCAAAACTAAGAGTCGTGAATAAATACAAAAATATATTTTAGAATGAACAAGTAAAGCCCTTTCATATGACACCCCACTCAACCTAGTAACCACAATTTGAAAATTTGCCCCCCCCCCCCCCCCCCTTTTCGGGCCCCCTTTACATTAATAATCCTAATTCTTTTTTATTCTTTCATATGCATTTAAGTTGGGCAACCATATTCTAAAACTGTTCCAAACTTCAAGTCGATTGCATGAGTGGTTGCTGAGATATGCAGGTGTGACAGACTGACAGACAGACAGACAGACAAAGCGGCACCATAGGGTTTCCTTTTGTTACCATTTTGGTATCGGAACCCTAAAAATAACTTTGCAAAACTATGTCTAGATCGAAGAAATTGTAGGGTGAATCACTCGATGGTTGTTCGAAAGGTTAGAGAGCCAAGCCGTTGGTCCCGGCTGTTATCTAAGGAAAGTCGTTGAAAGAGCCATGTCGGAGGTCAGTCAGTCATCGCCCTTGCAACACACACGATATTTTGAAACAAAATTTTAATTGTAAAAAAAAACAAAAGAGCATAAGGAATTGTTGAAATATTCACAAAATTTGTGTTTATTATGACACATTACCTAAAAAATATTAAAACACTGAAAAGTTTAAAAATAAGGGGTCCCGATATGATTGACATATTATTATTTTCATCTACACTCATGTCGTAATCTTTCAATTATGATGCAAAAAGTTGGTACATAAGGCTGAATATTACGCAGAGTATGCATAAAAAATTAAAAAGTTACCATTACGTAACGATTTTTGTATAAAAATTTTGCAAAGGTGTTACGTAATTTAACTTTTTAATCATAACATAACACTTGGATAAAATTCTTCTTCAACCTAAACCTTTTTAAAGAAGACTGAATATAAGGTCTTTTAGAGAGCCGGTTATAAATGTAACAGTTTTTCTTAGTAGCTGTCAAATATCAGTAGCATATTTTCAAAGTATACCTTATAAACAAGCTATTATTTTGGAGCAGTAACAGTTACTATAGTTATAATTATTTTATCTGTAGTGGAAAATATGCGCGTGCAGCCTGAAATTAGAAGGACTTGGAAATAGATATTAGATGGACTTTTTGGCGGGAACTCGGCGTGGGCTCTTGCCTGCTCGGTTGAAATTCTTGTTTTTTGTGTATGTATTGATTTAGTGGATAATGAAGATAGTGTTTTATGCAGTGAATTAACTATGGAGTGCGCAGCTGATGAATATTTCAAGTTATCTCGTGTTTGAACCCAGTTTGTGTTGTTTCAAAAAGTCATGAACATTTCCTTCGTGAAGTCCACTATCACTTTACGGGGGGAGCAATGAACAATTTGCCCACTCGACACTGGCGGTTCGCCATATTTTTATCTTCTAAAAAGTGAAGAAATTCCGAAAACTGAAGAATGTTCAAAATCACGACACTGGCAGAAATGTCTCCAAATAGGGGTTGACGATTGCCAAATTAATAATTTTAATTATTAATTTGGCAATTATTAAGCTGGATATTAGATTTGCCGCCATTTTCAAATATTTACCTTTTTCAAGTATGTTGTGCCTGTTCAAGTAATCTGAAAGTTTATTGAAAAAGTAGATAAAGTGGTGCAGTCAGGATACTGCAGTTACACCAGAAGATACTCAATAACTTATGATCGTCTCCCATATTAGTATAGGACATTTTATGACATAACCTACAATGAATTGGGAAAGAATGAAAATCGAAAAGAAAACCATGTCTTGTTAAGAAAATGTTCTGCTTGTATATTTAAAAAGAAGACCTAGCGGATATATTAAGGCGGCTTCTTCAGACTCATATCAGAACTGTAATATACATAATATAAGTTACCTTTGTTGTTTACTTGCCTTTATTTAATTTTTATAAGTAAGTACCTACCTATTGCATGAGTGAAGATAAAGTAGTATACGCAACAGCATATAATATGGTATTAAAACACTCGTTTGATGCTATTATCACACTCGGCTACGCCTCGTGTGATAAACCCAAACTCGTGTTTTAGTAACCTATTTTATATGACAGTTGCATAAACTACTATTATATTATATTGCAATAATTGTACTGTAGCCTGTGGACATTCAAATTACGAAAAAGGTTACCGTTTGTCATTATGAAATTATTATAGATTTCACCATTTCACATACTAATAGCGGTGTCTTAAAGATCGTAACCCGCCGTAACCATATATAGTGACAAGTAAAGTAGTCCGGCCATGTTGACAATAATTTACGTTTTTGAGTTATCGTTTCAAATTTATACATCTGTTAATAGCCCCTCTAAACAAACCCTATACCTATTTTAAGACTGTTTCTGTGGCCGGTTCAGATTTTAAGACTTATTTGGTCTTAAATTTGTTTTTGACAACTTTCCATAGTCTTACTATTACGTATGGTAATTCAACAAGCTGTACAACATGACAATAACGAAACAATGCGGTAACCTAGAAATGCATATAACTAACATACCTATATGGAGATTATAGTTTTGTCACTATATACGGCTTCGCTTTTGAGTACCTATGTTACACAAATTATTTCACAAAGACAAACGGTAACCTTTTTCGTAATTTGAAAGTCCACGGGCTACAGTACTATGCCTAATTTTTTGACATCATCGTTTATTTATTTCTTTTTAATTATTGTTACATTTTTTGACGATAATAATATTATACTCTGACATTTGAACAATCTATGTTTATCTTATTTTGATAATGTGAAAGAAATAAATCTAATCTAATCTAGATATGTGCTTTTTGTTTTAACTCTATCGTAAAAACGGGATCACTTACAAGCTTGAAAATTGTTATATTTTTTTAACATCATAATTATAACTTCTTATCAATTTTACAAAATTAAAGGACAAGCATTGCATAAACCTTGCATAAACCCTAATATGGGAACATGCATTTATATAAAAAAACCGGTCAAGTGCGAGTCGCACTCGCGCGCCGAGGATTCCGATATACTTTTTGTATTTTTGGAAGCAATAAAGACCATTTTTAGGACCGCAAAACTAAATTTGTTTTTAAAGGTTATTTGCAGATTTCTAAAAAACTGTGCAACTAAGAAAGATCGTTTTATTTTTGCTGTAATCTTTTCATAAATTTCTGTCAACTTTAATTAATTCAGATTTTTCCTTTCACAAACTTCGGAGATAAGGGCCCCTGGTATGGGAATGGTATTTTTTTTGACATTTTTCATCATAACTTGAAAACTAAGAAACGTAAAAAAATTCAAAAATATATTTTAGAATGTACAACTATATTGTAAAACTTTTCCTATTTTCAAGTCGATAGCATGAGTGGTTGCTGAGATATACAGGTGTGACAGACAGACAGACAGAAAAAAGGTTCCTTTTTTTTACCATTTTGGTATCGGAACCCTAATAATTATTCTCATTCATGTATTAAACGGTCTAGTAAAACAATTTTTCGAATAAGTACAATATTTAAAAAAAAACCGGCCAAGTGCGAGTCGGACTCGCGCACTGAGGGTTCCGTACCACCACATAAACATAATTGTATTAGTTGAAATTTCAGTAAGTTAATGTGCTAGATTTTTTGAGTCCGACACGCGCTTGACCAAATTTTATTATTTGTTATTATTTTATAGCTTATGCACTATAAACATACCAATTTTCAAGTTTGTAAGTGTTCCCGTTTTTAAAAAGAACTAAAACAAAAATCGCCTCAGCGACCATCCAACTTGACCCCTCTCTTATATGAATGTTCTTGAAACGGGAGCTCACCACAATTGGTTACTTTTAGTTGTGAGAAAAGTTGTAATATTTAATGATTTCAGACTTTTCCCATTATTTGTACTGTGATACCTAGCTTGCCAAATATCATAATTTTAGGTCAACAGGAAGTACCCTGTAGGTTTTGCATTTTTGAATAAATGTATGGAGAATATGATCTTTTGATTGCGTCGTTGTAAAAAATTGAAATTTTCAGATCTTGTGTGGTTCATGAATCCTAATATATGGTATTAATTTCAACCTGATCCCTTTACCCGTTCGTGAAATAAAGGGTCTTGACAGACAGACAGACAGACAGACAGACGGACAACAAAGTGATCCTATAAGGGTTCCGTTTTTTCTTTTGAGGTACGGAACCCTAAAAACGGTCAAGTGCGAGTTGGACGCGTGCGCCGAGGGTTCCGATATACCTATAGTATTTTTGGAAACGATAAAGTCTATTTTTAGGACCGAAAACTAAATTTGTTTGTAAAGGTTTTTTGCAGATTACTAAAAAATTGTTTTATTTTTGCTGTAATATTTACATAAATTTCTATCGACTGTAATTAATTCAGATTATTCCTTTCACAAACTTCGGAGATAAGGGGGGGGGGAACGGTATATTTTTTGACATTTTTCATCATAACTTCAAAACAAAGAGTCGTATAAAAATAAAAATAAATATATTTTAGAATGTACGAATAAAGCCCATTCATATAGATACCCCACTCAAGCTAGTGACCACAATTAGAAAATTTTCCCCCGCCTATTCGGGCCCCTTTACATTATTAATCCTAATTCGTTTTTAATTCTTTTGTATGCATTTAAGTTGAGCAACCATATTCTATAATTAACCCAAATTTCAAGTCGATAGCATGAGTGATTGCTGAGATATACAGGTGTGACAGACAGACAGACAAAGCGACACCATAACGGTTACTTTTTTTACCATTTTGGTATTATCGGCCGTAGTGCATTGTGACGTCAAAGTTCATGTCGGATCTCTCTGTCTAATCGACGCAAAATTTGTAGTTTTAAATGCTTAAATTTTATTTAAATTTTGATTTGATTTAAATTTAACTTTTTGTCATCTCTACTAAGCTATTTTAATATTTTGTTAATCAATGCGACTAAAAAAATTTATGCATAGTTCCCTATTAGCTAGATATTAGGTATATCTCAATTCTGTTTATAGTGGAAATGCCATAAAATCACAACAAATAATAAAAACTGGTCAAGTGCGAGTAAGACTCGTGCGCATTTGATACACTATTCCGCGACTGCAGGTCCTTGACTAAGACAGTATTTTTTACCTTTGTGGTACGGAACCCTCGGTGCGCGAGTCCGACTCACATTTGGCCGGTTTTATTAATCAAACTAGATTTATGTATAGACTCACCGTTTAGCAAAACCTTTGAGGTGAGGGCAATGATATTATATACGGGTAAGGGTATGACTGCTTTTAAATTACCTACACCTACCTATACGAGGAAAGACACGTAGAAAATATATTTGATACACTTAGACCAGTACTTTTAAATTCCCACCCACCACCTTAACTTTCTTAAAATAAAACCACTTTATTCACTCCTTGTACTAAAGACTAACCAACCCGAAACTATCTAAGGGACTGACTGAGTAGCTATGGCTGCACTTTTCAAAAATACTAAGACTAAATAAATCTCTTCAGATAAGATTAATAAAAGGAGATAAAAAAGTAGGTATAATCCTCAGTAGGTATCATCATCACTGTAGCCCATAACGTCCACTACTGGAAAAGAATCTACTTCAGAATTTCAAGTTTTAGTTTTCACTCGAAGTCAATGACTTTGGGCTAAAGATAAATTACAGTTCATCTGTATGTTTTAGTCGATAGTCGATACTGTTTTTTAATATCAAAATTTATGTTTGCATTATAGTGAATTTAGTTAAAGTGGACGCCCGCGATACAGGTTTACCTAGTGCGGGGTTCAAGTTATTGTAAATTGTGTAAATGTTTGGTAAATAAAGATATTTCTATTTCTAGTAACCTGGCTCAAGCAAGCACCACCAACCACTGATGAAAACAGAAAGACATTATTATTGCTCAAAAGGGAGTGTAGGATATTGATAAAGTTAATGTTAAAACTGCAAACGTCCATTGCAGGGCAGGGAGCTCCATCCAGAACTCCAAAAGAAACGCGTGGTACTTTGGATGGGATTTACCATAGTCACCACGCTTGTAAGCGTTGCGGCTGGTGACCGCTGTTGTTGGTGAACGCAGTATGTAAGATGCTGCTGCCCATCCTCTGGTTATAGTCCATAGTCACCTCTTACGATACCCACCACGGGTAGAGATGGGTTCAGATACAGATTCAGATAATTTTATTCAATGTAGATTCTTTACAGAATACCTACTTATAGAATGTCATGCAGAATACAATGCAAATAGAGAGAGTCTACGCCGTTTCAGATCGTGCTATGGCAGCGTAAAAGAAACGGCAAGAAACCACTGCAGCACAGCGTACTTTAAGACTCGGCTTTTTACAATGTGTTTCTTGTGTTTCGCTGGAATATCAGAGCACCATACCTCTTTGTCATTCATATCTAATCTGTAGTAAGCTTTTTTACATAACATTTGCTTTACACATTGTTTAAACTTTCTCTCAGGTAATTGCACCATATTGTCAGGTATGTTGTTGTAGTATCGTACACACAGACCAACGAAAGATGTATTGACTTTTGCTAAACTAGTGTATGGTTGATCAAGTTTGTACTAATTTCTAGTATTAAAATTATGCCTTTCACAATTTTTAGGTAATTGATGAATTTTCTTCCTAGCGTACATAATGTTTTCATAAATATATTGGCAGGGCACCGTCATAATGTTGATCTTCTTAAACAATTCTCTCAAGGAATCATGAGTTTTCAGGCAACAAATTGCTCTTATAGTCCTCTTTTGTAAAACGAATACTGAATAGATATCAGCTTCCCGGTCCCATAGCATTATGCTATAAGACATAATACTTTGGAAGTAGCTAAAGTAAACCAGCCTTGTGGTAGCCACATCAGTAAGCTGTCTGATTTTTCTGACAGCATATGCAGCCGAGCTCAATCGACCAGAAATAGCCGTTATATGAGGGCCCCATTGAAGTTTAGAGTCTAGTGTTAGCCCTAAGAATAACAAAACTATACTATTAACAAAATCTTCATTCTTCAATACTACCTTATGTGAATCAGACCTTACATTTGGTAGTGCAAATTTAATACATTTAGTTTTTTGGCAATTACGACTAAATTTACAGTAAACCATGCATGAATCTGTCTAAGTGTATCATTCACCTCGTTATAATTGTGCGATTTCCTACTTACATTAAATATTAATGAAGTATCATCAGCAAATAACAGAATCTTTAACAGATTCCTCACCACAAAAGGTAGGTCATTAATGTAAATAAGGAATAAAAATGGCTCTAATATGGACCCTTGAGGTACACCACTTTTGACTACAGATCCCAGTGACTTTGTCCCGTTTACTTCTACCTTTTGAATTCTATTCTCCAAATATGACTTCAGGAGTTAAAATAAGTTATTCTTAATGCCGTAATGTTCAAGTTTTAGTAACAATGTGCAATGATCTACGCAATCAAATGCTTTAGATAGATCACAGAAGATACCAATAACATCTTCAGACTTTTCCCACGCGCAAAACATGTGTTTTAAGAGTGCAGTCTCGGCATCTATTGTACTGCGACCTTTCGTAAAACCAAATTGTTGGTCATGCAGTAAGCCATTTCTATTGAAGTGCGAAAGAATTTGATTGAGTATGACCGTCTCAAAAATTTTACTTAGTAACAGGCAAGACTGATATGGGTCTAAAATTACTGGGATCCTTTTTGTTACCTGCTTTGAATAATGGAACTACTTTTTTTTTTTTATTTAGTCAGGAAAAGTACCATGATCAACACATTCATTGAATAGAACGCCTAAATATGGAGCTATAGTATCAATGATCGCACTACAGTCTTTGACTGACATTCCTCATATGTCCTCCGTAGTTTTCATTTTAATACTTTTAAAGGCTTTAACAATTTCATTAGGGGTGACATGTTTGAACCCAAATTCAGTTTCGCAGGCGTCCACATTATTTTGAAGTATATTGCTTATGAGTGAAGAGGATGAATTTAGTGACTCTGTTGTTTTTAAAGGAATATTGGTAAAAATTGTTTCGAATTCTTGAGCCACTTCTGCGTTATAACTAACGGTTCCGCGATTTGTATGAAGTGTGATTTGATTGTCACGCGGTTTCACTTTACCAGTTTCACTGTTTATAACATTCCATACAGCCTTAATTTTGTTATCAGCAGATTGTATTTTTTTTCGTAGAAAAAATTATTTTGCTTTAAAAAAAAACTAATTTAAACAATTTTGAATTTTTTTTGACATATTCAATGATACTGTCGTCATTTGTATAATTTCTTAGCTCATATAATTCAAAAAGTCTCTACTTTTGCGAATACCAGTGGTAGCCCAGTCACTAAATTTGAATTTTACATTAATTTGCCTTTTTATAATATTGAAAATTTTAATAAATACAGTGTTATTCAAAGTGAATAAATCTTCATATGAGTTATTAGGGTTATTTGTATTATAGTTGTGACAGTGCAACTTGTTTAATAATGTGTTTTTGTATTTTTTTAAAATAATTAAAAGTTACACTTTGACCAGAGTGGTCAGACTGAAGCGAATTTATGATACTTTTCTTAATGTAATCGCAATTACAAAAGACGTTATCAATACAGGTAGCCGAGGTTTACGTCACCCTCGTAGGTTCAAAAAATACTCGTACATGCTCTAAATTAAAACATTTATAGAGACTTATATATTAATATTCATTAATAGTTTGTTGGTATACGTATTATTTTCTTAAATATTTATACATATTATAATCCCCACACACTATCACAAACTTATTTCCTTTTGTCACTGTTTTTAAAACATCTTCAATTACTAACTCAAACAAAGAAAAACTATGAAAATTAAATAATTATTAATTATAAGTATTAATTAATTATTAAATTATGAATTATGAGGTCTGTATACGAATAGTACAACATGCTTATCCAGCTCAACACAAGCGATTTCAATACATCGTTCAACCGAAAGTCCAACAATATCTTTAACGCTCTTTATCTTAAAACTTTTACGGGCTTAATTCAGTGTCCCACCGTGTAAAGCAGATTTTTGAAAGAACTGGCTATACTCGTACAATAATTTTCATAATTAACCAAAATTTGGTAATCTTTTTGCCAGTGTTCACTGAAACATATAATGTCAAATTTGGTTTTTTCTAAGAACATTTCAATTTCTAAAATTTTGCTGGGAAAGCCCTGAATATTTTAATGCAAAATTTTCAAAATGTTAGATTTTTCCTTTGTCTTTGGTATAGGAAATTTAAAGCCAGAAGGTGTTTTTTCTTTTACTTTAGTAAAACTTTGACCCTCTGTTGTCGCATCTATTAGTTTAAAGAAATATTATTAATAGTAACATTACTAACCGAAAAAGATTTTATTGTTTTGTTTCCTATGAAAAATTTCTAATATTATAAGGCTACTAATGTAGCTATGGTTTTCTTAGAACTAAGGGATAGGTACATTAAAAAAAAAAAAAAAAATTTAAATCTGTTTATTTCATAAAACAATTCACATGCATAATATTATTAGTCAGACGCTTAATCTTAACTAAGATTATGTGCGCCAGACGGGTCGCACCGCAAAGAAGTACATTTAAATAAAAATTTATAAAAAAAAAACAAAAAAATACAACAGGTAGTCAGGTTAGAATTACTTTACACAGAATTTTGTTTTAAATTTACAATAAGTGCTGAGTTACTACATAGGATTTTTTTATGGGATCGGCTGTGAATCAGCGCTGACCTGCTCCTCGTCTTTTATTAGATGTCGTTTTAGGGTACGTTTTACTTGTTTTGGTTTTCGGACAATAATTTTGTGAAGGGGAAAGGCAGAGCGATGCACAATGGTATAGAATAAGCTGGTTTATTAGGAAAGATACAAAAGGCATGAGAGCCGTGTGATGAACAAAAAACGAACGACAATAACAGACATCTATCAAAATATATAAAACACTTATAAAAACGGCCAGCTAATAGTGGCGTCAACCATGAAGGTGCTTTACACCAACACACCCCCTCAACTCATGGCTTAACGTCACGCAGCCCTAACGCAGCCGTCAGTAGCTCGTGCCTTATACGAGGCAAAGGTTTGGTGAGGATATCTGCCAACATCTTGTCAGTCGCCAGATATTCCAAAGTTATGGCTTTGTTGTCACGCAGCACATCTCTAATAAAGAAATGTCTAATATCAATGTGCTTGCTCTTTGCGTGAAATACACCGTGATCTTCAGCAAGGCAGATAGCACTTAAGTTATCAGCATGCATTCTTACCTTAGACAATGTGTGAAGACCTAGCTCCTTCAGCAGACTATTTAAGTATACAGCCTCTTTCATAGCTTCCGCCAAACTCACAAACTCAGCCTCACACGTAGAAGTCGCAACAATGCGTTGCTTTTGTGAAGTCCAAGATATGGCTGCACCACCTAGTACAAAAACATATCCAGTAAATGATCGTCTATCGATTACACAACTACCCCAGTCTGCATCCGAATATCCCTGAATACATAACCCTGTCGGTTTAAATAACAAACCATGCGTTATTGTACCTTTTAAATATCGCAAGATCCGCTTTGCAGCTTTCCAATGGGTATCTTGTGGATTTTCTGCAAACTGTGCAAGTTTTGCCGTAGCATTAGCAATCTCTGGTCTAGTTGCCACACTTAAATACATGAGTGCTCCGATCAGTTCTCTATAAGGAAAAGATTTCTCTGCAACCTTTTTATCTTCACTTATCACTTGTTTTCCTGTCTCCATTGGAGTCTGAACAGGATTACAGTCTTCCATGTTGAATCTTTTCAATATATCTTTAATATATTTTTCTTGTGACAAGTAGTAACCATTACCACTTTTCTTTATATCTATCCCAAGACAATAAGTTGCAGGACCAAAGTCTTTTAACTCAAATTTCTTGGCCAGTTCTTGTTTGAACTTATCTATCACATCTCTCCGTTGCGAGCAGATCAAAATATCATCGACATAGATAACTACAAAAAGATCAGCTCCATCTTTAGTATGTTTATGATACAAGCAAGGTTCACTCACTATAGGTCTCAACCCCATCTCTTTCAGCTTTGAATCCAGCTTAATATTCCACTGTCGTCCAGCTTGTTTGAGACCGTATAGTGATTTCCTTAGAAGACATGTGTCACCACCTGCTTTTATTTCTTCAAGCATTCTTATTGCCTTTTTTCCTGTTTCACTTTTACTATCTATTTCGATTAGTTTCTTTAGACTTTCTTCCAACAGTTCTGGAACCTTCATATAAATGTCTTCGTTTAAGTCTCCGTTTAAATATGCCGTGTTGATATCAATTTGGTCTATGTCCATTCCCATCTCAACGGCTAAAGCAACCAACAGACGTACAGTTCCAATTCGCGCAACTGGAGAAAAAGTCTTATTATAATCCAGCCCTTCTCGCTGACTATACCCTTTCGCAACTAATCTCGCCTTCTTTTTCTCTGTTTTGTCAACGTTTAACTTTGTTGTCAGTACGTATCGACAACCTACGACATTTCTATCAGGAGGCTTCTTCACAATGTTCCATGTATTATTTTTTACAAGGCTCCTTATCTCAGATAATATCGCTTCTTGCCATTTGTCTTTTTCATCACTACTCAAGGCCTGCTTTAACGTGATCTCAATAACTCCAGCAAAGTCATCAGTGTCGGCGTATTCCTCTGTTGATGCTTCGCTTTCATTATTTTCAGTTTCTTCAATCTCGACCATATTATACAGCTTTCGAGGACGCCCGACGTGCCCTCTTTCAATTCTTGGTCTTCCAGGACCTCTTTTTAGAGTGATATTCCTCTCTAAAGCCTCATTGCCATCACTATCATTACTAACTCTAGTACCGTCTCCACTAGTATACGTACTACCGCTTGTTTCATCGCTCAATGGCAAAACTGGTGGCCTTTCTGATGAGATTTCTACACTTAAGGGTTGTCCCGTCAAAGAACCCGACTGTCCCGCTTGAATTTCTATTTCAACAGTCTTTTTATCACTATTCTTTTCACAGTGTGGTTCAATGAGTGACTCTTTTAAAATATTATCATTATTTTCAGGTAGCTTACCTTCTTGAAAACGAACATCCCTCGACACTATTATTTTTCTGTCTTCAGGTATCCACACTTTATATCCAATAGATTCAGCTGGATAACCAACAAAAATGCCGAGTGAACTTCTTGGTGCAAACTTATCCTTTCCTGGTTCTTTGTTCAAGACGTGTACTTTTGTACCGAACGATCTAAAATATTCGATATTCACAGGTCTCCCGATCCATTTTTCATAGGGAATTTCACCGTTCAAGCTACTACATGGACACCTATTACGTATGTAGCACGCCGTCGCAACGGCTTCTGCCCAAAAACTTGCGGCTAGTCCCGAGGATAAAAGCATACATCTTGCCTTTTCAAGCAATGAACGATTCATACGTTCAGCTGTTCCGTTACTTTGGGGTGTATGCGGCGTTGTTAGTCGTCTCGTAATTCCCGCACTTTGTAAATATAAATCAAAATTTTTATTTACAAATTCACCACCGTTATCCGATTGTAAACATTTGATTTTCCTATTTGACATATTTTCAACCTGACACTTGAAAATCTTGAACTTTGACAATACGTCACTTTTATTTTTTAGCATGAAGACTTCACACCAACGAGTACAGTCGTCAATAAAAGTAACAAAATATTTATTTCCCGCGTTCGATTGAACTCTCATGGGACCTACCACATCAGAATAAATTATTCGCAACTTCTCATTGCAGGGTCCACTGGACTTCACAAAAGGCAACGAAACCATTTTCCCTTTAGCACACACATCACAATCACGCAAGTCACAATCAGTATTTACCGGGTCAATACCTGATTTCTTAAGTAATTTCATAAGATCTCTTCCATTCAAATGTCCCATACGCTCATGCCATCTATACAGATCGACATTCTTACTTCCTGATACCACAGACGCTGAAGCGTCCATTTCCCTCAAGTAATATAAATTACCTCGCCGGTCAGCGGTCAGCTTTACTTCGCCATCCTTGACTGCGTATGCTACATCACGCTTAAAAGTGACTACACAGCCTCGTTCAGTGAGCTTAGCGATTGAAATTAAATTACTTCGTAAGTCGGGAACTAGTAAAGTATCTTCAAATTTTATGAAGCGCGTACGGTCGTCATTGCATGCTAATATCTTAACTGTACCCTTACCTTGCACGGTTGTAAAAGATTCAGTGGCTAACTTTAACTTTTGGCTCGAAGGCAGTACCTCCTCAAACCTTGCCGCGTCGTTGCACATGTGAGCACTGCATCCGCTATCAAATAGCCATTCTTGACGGCGCTTAGCTCCTACAGCCAGGCAGTCTGAAATTTGATTGATGGTTAATGCTTCACATTCTACAGTTCCATCTGGTTCTGCGCAACTTTCAGCGCACCTAGTTTCCGAAGTTTTCTTCTTCTTTTTACAGTCCGATGCCTTGTGTCCAAATATATGACATTTAAAACATTTATACTTAAAATTCGTTCCAGTTCCGTTCCCTTTCTTCTGACTACTTGTTCCAGCTCCAGATCCATTCACGTTTTTCTGACGTCTACCCACATACATAGCACCTTCGATATCTTCAACTTGAGCGTTTCCTCTCGAGGTATACTCCTCGACGATCTTTACTCGAAGTTGTTCGGGTTTAGGAAGGTTGTCCCTAGACTCTATAGCGCAACGAAAGTTTTCAAAACTAGGAGGCAGACTATACAAAAGCATGATTGCCAATAAATCATCATGGATTTGGATGCCCATCTCTTCAAGCTTATCTACAGCTTCAAAGAAAGAATCGAGATGTTCGCTTACATTTTGATTTTCGCCCATCTTCTGCAACATCAGCCTTTTCAACAGCGTTGCCTTTTTCGCAGGACCTCTCGACGCAAACATACTCTCCAATTTCAGCCAAACTTCTCGTGCAGTTCCCACCTTCTTTACATGATGAACAACACTTGGATCCAACGATAAAATCAACTCGGATTTAGCTTTTCTGTCAGCTGCCTTCCACGCTGACAAAGTGGCATCTCCGTCGCTGGGCTTTGGCTTCTCACCACTAACATACTCCCAATAATCGCCTTTGATCAATAAAGCCTCCACTTGCACTTTCCAGGTATCATAGTTGTCTCTTGTCAATGTTTGGATACGTATACTCGAAGACATTTTTGGATCCGACTATACCTAATTTACCAAATATTTTTACGACTACTATTTTTTTTACCAGCTCTGGGCCCATAACCCTTGTGAAGGGGAAAGGCAGAGCGATGCACAATGGTATAGAATAAGCTGGTTTATTAGGAAAGATACAAAAGGCATGAGAGCCGTGTGATGAACAAAAAACGAACGACAATAACAGACATCTATCAAAATATATAAAACACTTATAAAAACGGCCAGCTAATAGTGGCGTCAACCATGAAGGTGCTTTACACCAACAAATTTTGTTTACCAAATCTTTAGGCAAATTATTCAAGGCGCTGGGCAGCGCGTACATCCAAGCTCTTTGACCATATACATTGTTATGTTTAGGTAAGGTGTACATTGGTAGGTATGATAAATTTCAACAATTACCAGGTCTTGTTTTTACACTTAAGCTGCCTATCTTATTATGGTATTGTGATATCAATTCGATGTTTACCCTGTCATATACACTAAGTATTTTACAATATTTAAATAAATTGCTATAATCACTTTTATATTGCTGTTTTATTTTAAATGGTACTATAAGTTTTAACATTCTTATTTGTATATCATACACTTTTTGAAGATATGTTTTATATGTTCTGCCATAGCTGGAAATGCCATAAGATATTATCGAGTCAGCTAGCGACATATATAGAAGTCTTAGGGTACTGTAAGGTAATTTGTGTTTTAAAATACAAAGTTTGGCCATTATGGCTCTGAGCTTATCGCATATTCGGTCTACATGCCGGCCCCAGTTAAAATTTTCGTCGATTATTAATCCCAGATACATATGTTGTTTGACATTGTCGATAGGTAGGCAATTACAGCCATAGGCATTCTGCATCTGATGCATACACTGGTGCTCATGGGCCACGATACGAGGGTTAGCATTAGATTTTATGTATGGTGAGTGTATATGCATAAGCTTAGTTTTTTGTAGTTAATTGCCAGACCCACATCGTGGGCCCATTTACAAAGCGCATTAAAGTCGTCTTGTAACATTGATTGGCCAGTGTGTATATCATGATGTGCTACAATTAGGCATGTATCGTCAGCAAACTGGTATACAGAGCCGCTACGGAATATTTTACACATGTCATTTACATACAACAAGTACTCAGTAGGTCCAAGGATGGACCCCTGGGCCGTGCCGTGCGACGTAGAAATCAGGTCGCTGTTCGCACCAGCTATTTTAACTGTCGTATGTCTGTTTGTATGGTAATTTTTGAACCATTCCAGTAGTGGTCCCTGTATACCATTTTGCTGAAGTTTGTTAAAAAGTATATTAAAATTAAGCGTGTCAAATGCCTTGCTGAAGTCTATCATTATGACAAGAACATGTTTCTTTTCGTCGAGGTAAGTATTAACTTCGTCAGTAAATTGCGAAAGTAAAAGTGTGGTATTTTTGTGTTTTCGAAATCCAAATTGTTTCTCATGAATTATGCCATTACTGGACAAGAAACTGTTTATGGCTTGTCCAAAATATTTTTCGATTATTTTATCTATGCAGGATAGTATGGTTATAGGTCTATAATTATCTGTATTTGCATAGCTGCCTTTTTTGTGAATTGGTCGTACGATACCAATTTTTAAATTGTCCGGGTACATCAAGTTAGAGATACACGAGTTAATCAGATGTGTGAGGACTGGGGTTATATTTTTTGCAATGGTTTTTATGTCTCTTGCTCGAATTCCGTCATAGCCGGGACATTTTTTTTCGTTAATATCTTTTATTATTTTGTACAATATTTCTTCTTTAATCTTGCTTAATCTTATCGTTACTGTAGGGTTATTTATATACAAGTTTTCATCCAGCAATGGCACGTCACAAGTACATATTACCTTGTTTACATTATTTTGAAAATCCTCTGCAAATTTATTACATATTTCTTGTGATTCCAATTTAAAGGACCTAGTAATGACTTCATCAATTGCTTTAACTATTCTACCTGTTATTCTATTAATTATTTGCCACATTTTTTTGGGGTTCTTAAAGTTATCACAAATTTCCCTTCTAATAGATTTGTTCCTAGCCTTATTCATTAATTTATTAGTTTTATTTCTATATTTATTGTATATGAGTTTATTATTCTTGTTACTGGTATCGCTATTCCATATATCTAGTAGTTCTTTTTTTTTGTGACATATAAATAAGTGTATTATTTATCCAAGAACATTGGCTTCTTTTGTTAGACGATATTTTAACGGTATACTTACAGTTATCATAAGTTTTCCTAAAACTTTCTGAAATAAAATTAAGAATAACATTTGGGTCCGAGAAAGAGTAGACTGGGCTCCAGTCTATTTTACATAACTCGTCCGTTACCTTATTGTTATCTAGCTTAGTTATAGTTTTACAATGTGTTGGTAGCACAGAGCTAGTTAGGACAAGACCGGTTATGAAGTGGTCCGCAATAGCGTCACAAATCACAGCTGATCGTATCGAGTGCGGCTTGTTATCAGTGCTATAGACATCCCGTATGAACGCATGGTCAATACATGTACTAGATATGCCATTTTTTGTTTCTTCAACTCTAGTATATTGTGAAATACAACGCTCAAGTCCAAGTTCGTATAACATGTTTAGGTAAGAGCACACAGTTGGATTATTACTTTTTATATCTATGTTTATGTCGCCTGTTAATATACAATTATCATTTATTGGGATCCTAGACAACAATTGTTCAAGTTCACTAATAAACCAACACTTATTTAGGCTTGGTGGTCTATAGATCGCACATAGTGTAGTTTTGAAACCATCGTTGGTTTCCACTTTGCCTAAAATACTCTCAAAGTTCATCACGTTTGCGGGCAATCTTGTAAATGTGATGCTTTTGTGGGCGTAGATTAATATGCCTCCTCCTTTTCGGTTTCTTCTTAACTCTGTGTGTACATTATAATCTTGAAGGCCAAATAACTCTTTAGTCGTATCGGATATATTTACTTCTGTGACGACTATAAGGTGCACAAGTAACGAGCTTGTAGTAATTACGTATTCCAAGTAGGAATGGTTTTTTATGATGGATCTTATATTCACATGAAGTAATAATAATTTGTTTTGTCTTGGCTCGGTGTCTCGGACAAAATCGTTCCATGTCTTATGGTTACTTTCTACGATACTTGAATGTATGTGATCCAGGTTAGATATATTTATAGGCCAGTTTGGTTATTCTGTCTTAGGTAAGATGTGGTGAAAAAAGATAAATAAATGAGGTGACATACCTAGGTTTGTTTGAGTTCCTTAGCAATCTTCTCGATATCACTCGAGGTGCGCACGGTGTATACTTTTTTGTCTCCTTCTGCTTTACGAACCATGATCGAACCATTCCTACACCACACGTACTTGCATAAGGATTTTTCCTTCAGGTCGGTTTTGGTCTTCCAAAGCAGGAAAGCTATCGTCGGGCTGAGGGCTTCCCTAACGTAGATCCTAGTGCCTTCATCGCAGTTTAGGGCCATGGGGTCGATAGCGGTCGTTTTGGAAGCAGCCAGCCAGTGGTCACGGCTACCATCTCGCAGAGACACTATTATTGGCGCGGTGACGTCATCGCTCTTGGCCTGTGTGGTACCTGGCTTTGATGTTTTTTTCTTTCTATATGCTCTGATTATACAATCAGTCTTCTGGTTAAGGATACCACAAACTGAACTTACAATTTTCTTGATATCTTCGCCGTCTTTTGCAGTTATACCGCATATTTCAAGGTCGTTTTGTGTTTGCGCTTGCTCGATTTTATTCAGTTTTTGCTCCATCACGTCGTTCTTGAGGCTAAGATTTGAGAAGTTATTTTTTAGGTACAGGCACTGATTTTCCAACGATTTGACTTTAGCTTCGTACTGGATTATTTTTTCTTGATAATCATCAATTTGTTTCGAATAGAAAGAGAGGGTGGATTGCAGTTCTTCTCGAATGATCGATTGCATTCATCGATTGCATGCATTCATTCATCACACACATAGTATCCTGCGTCAAAATAAAGTTATGAATAAAATTATTCATGTCGAAGAAAGTAATAATGTCACAACTGTGACGACATGTCAAATTATATAGATGCATATTCATTATGTGTATGCACCCATTGTCATGCTCAGTAACATTTGAGCAATATGGTAAATTACACACAATAAATCTATTAGTCATAACTTCATAAGTTTATCAGCAACGTCACAAAATTATCTAAATCTAATCTACTGATGTTTGAATGGTTTCTTATCAAAATCACAACAGTGCAGTGTTCATCAAACTGGCCAGCTGCAATTTTTTTAACAATGTCATTGAAAGAGGCATTCGGACAACAGTAAACACAACGTATTGAAGACTTGTTGGATCATTTTTAGGGTTCCGTACCTCAAAAGAAAAAAAAGGAACCCTTATAGAATCACTTTGTTGTCCGTCTGTCTGTCTGTCTGTCAAGACCCTTTATCTCACGAACGGGTAGAGGTATCAGGTTGAAATTAATACCATATATTAGGATTTATGAACCACACAAGATCTGAAAATTTCAATTTTTTACAACGACGCAATCAAAAGATATGGCATTTTATGTCCTCATCTCCATACATTTATGCAAAAAAGCAAAACCTACAGGGTACTTCCCGTTGACCTAAAATTATGAAATTTGGCAAGAAGCTAGTTCTCACAGTACAAATAATGGGAAAAGTCTGAAATCATTAAATATTACAACTTTTCTCACAACTAATGGTAACCAATTGTGGTGAGCTCCCGTTTCAAGAACATTCATATACGAGAGGGGTAAAGTTGGATGGTCGCTGGGGCGATTTTTGTTTAAGTTCTATTTTAAAAATGGAAACACTTACAAACTTGAACATTGGTCTGATTATAGTGCATAAGCTATAAAATAACAACAAATAATAAAATTTGGTCAAGTGCGTGGCGGACTCAAAAAATCTAGCACATTAACTTACTGAAATTTCAACTAAATACAATTATGATTATGTGGTGGTACGGAACCCTCGGTGCGCGAGTCCGACTCGCACTTGGCCGGTTTTTTTTCTGCAGTGCCCAGGTCACGGTGCGCAACTATTATACAGGTGTTTTCAGCAAATTGGTACACAGAGCCATGCTGGAATATCTTACACATATCATTGACATAAATTAGATATTCTGTCGGCCCAAGTATTGAACCTTGTGCTGTACCATGTAGGGTCAGAATTAAGTTACTTTGTTGCCCTGCTATGTTTACTGTATTGTATCTACGAGTATTATTGTGATAATTTATAAACGATTCCAGCAGTAGGCCCTGTATACCATTTTGCTGCATTTTCTGAAATAGCGTTTTGTAATTAAGCGTATCAAAAGCTTCACAAAAATCTACCATAACAACAAGTACATGGTTTTTTTCATTAGGATGGTCATTGATCTCATCAGTAAACATTGACAACAGTTGCGTAGTGCTTTTTTGTCTCTGAAAACCAAACTGCTTCTTGTGTATGATACCATTGCTTGATAAAAAGTCATTTATTGACTTTCAAAAATACTTTTCAACTACTTTGTCAATACAAGATAAAAAATTTTATCGGTCTGTAATTGTTTGTATCTGTATATTTACCTTTTTTGTGAATAGGACGTACGATACCAATTTTCAGTTTATCTGGATAAATACGTTTATCAGATGAGTTGGCACGGGTGTTAATTGCTTTGATATGTATTTTATATCTCTTGCTCGAATTTGATCGCGTCCTGGACTTTTCCGGTCGTTCATAGTTTTCAGTATTTTTTTTGCACAATATCTTCATTTATTTTATTCATACGCATTACTACTTCAGGTTTATTTATATAAGACTTTTGGACAAGAAATGGCACATTACAATTACTTATAACTTTGTTAACATTTGTCTCAAAATCATACGCATAGTTCATTCTTATTAATATTTCAATAAATTTTTTTTTACTTATGATTTCTTTTGTCTTTTTCGACGTAGTGTATTATTTTATGTGGATACTTAATTGGCTTATGTGATAACCTGTAACATTAAGTTTTATGTATTTATTAAAACTATATGTTTCCCTTTGCTTAAATAAATAAATAAATTTATTAGGTAATAATTTGAGACATAGTCTTAACAATTTAATTAGAATTTCATCTACCGCTTATTATTAAACAATTATACCAGTAAGTCTATTATTTATAGCCCACATTTTTTTGGATTTCTAAAATTATTGCAAATTTCCTGTTTTATACTCTTATTTTTGGATTTATTCATTAATACCTTATTAACCCTTAATATAAATCTGTCAATTTTTTTTATCATCCGTGTCCTTTTTCCAAATTTCAAGTAACTCTTTTTTTTTGTTTATTTGTTATCTTATCCATTTACATTGAACTCTTTTATTCAACTTAATTCTAGTATTTTCTTTACATCTTAATATATCTATATATATAAAAGAAAAAGGTGACGGACATATCAACGCACAGCCCAAACCGCTGGGTCTAGAGATTCCAAATTTGGCACGTAGGTTTTTTATGAAACCTAGGGGTGCACTAAGAAAGGGTTTTACAAAACTCCACCCCTAAGGGGGTAAAATAGGGGATGAAAGTTTGTATGAAAGTCCGTCAATTTTGAAGTTAGGATCTTCAAAATTTGTATTTAGGCTAGCAACTAAAAATTAATAATTACGTGTCTCAGGGTTTTTGAAAATTCGACACCCTTAAGGGTGAAAAGGGGGATGAAGTTGAAAATTCTTTATTCTTAAAGTAAAATCCACATAATTTATTATTTAGGCATTAATGATGTAATTCTATGCAACTTTCATCACTGTTATTGAAATTCCACCCCAAATTCAACCCCTAAAAAGGGGAAATAGGGTGAAAAAGTCTAAAAACCAATATGGGTATCGTTTGTATGGTTTATCGGGTCGCTGATTACGAAAACTACAACAATTTTGAAATCAAACGTGGTGGACGTGAAATACCATCATCCCCCTGGGGATGGAGTTGGGGTGCGATAGGTTTGAAATGTCTAAAAATCAATATGGGTGTCGTTTGTATGGTTTATCGGGTCGCTGATTACGAAAACTACAACAATTTTGAAATCCAACGTGGTGGACGTGAAATACCATCATCCCCCTGGGGATGGAGTTGGGGTGCGATAGGTTTGAAATGCCTAAAAATCAATATGGGTGTCGTTTGTATGGTTTATCGGGTCGCTGATTACGAAAACTACAACAATTTTGAAATCCAACGTGGTAGACGTGAAATACCATCATCCGCCTGGGGATGGAGTTGGGGTGCGATAGGTGTGAAATGTCTAAAAATCAATATGGGTGTCGTTTGTATGGTTTATCGGGTCGCTGATTACGAAAGCTACAACAACTTTGAAATCCAACGTGGTGGACGTGAAATACCATCGTCCCCTGGGGGTTGGGGTGCGATAGATCTGAAATGTCTAAAAATAAATATGGGTGTCATTTCTATGTTAGGGATAGCGGTTCAATTGGCGTAAGGGGAAGGGATAGGGACAGGTAGAGGTGGAGAGGTGGAGAGGTGGAGAGGTGGAGAGGTGGAGAGGTGGAGAGGTGGAGAGGTGGAGAGGTGGAGAGGTGGAGAGGTGGAGAGGTGGAGAGGTGGAGAGGTGGAGAGGTGGAGAGGTGGAGAGGTGGAGAGGTGGAGAGGTGGAGAGATGGAGAGGTGGAGAGGTGGAGAGGTGGAGAGGTGGAGAGGTGGAGAGGTGGAGAGGTGGAGAGGTGGAGAGGTGGAGAGGTGGAAAGGTGGAGAGGTGGAGAGGTGGAGAGGTAGAGAGGTAGAGAGGTAGAGAGGTAGAGAGGTAGAGAGGTAGAGAGGTAGAGAGGTAGAGATGTAGAGAGGTAGTGAGGTAGTGAGGTAGGGAGGTAGAGTGGTGGAGAGGTAGAGAGGTGGAGAGGTAGAGTGGTAGAGAGGTAGAGTGGTAGAGAGGTGGAGAGGTGGAGAGGTGGAGAGGTGGAGAGGTGGAGAGGTGGAGAGGTAGAGAGGTAGAGAGGTAGAGAGGTAGAGAGGTAGAGAGGTAGAGAGGTAGAGAGGTAGAGAGGTAGAGAGGTAGAGAGGTAGAGAGGTAGAGAGGTAGAGAGGTAGAGAGGTAGAGAGGTAGAGAGGTAGAGAGGTAGAGAGGTAGAGAGGTAGAGAGGTAGAGAGGTAGAGAGGTAGAGAGGTAGAGAGGTAGAGAGGTAGAGAGGTAGAGAGGTAGAGAGGTAGAGAGGTAGAGAGGTAGAGAGGTAGAGAGGTAGAGAGGTAGAGAGGTAGAGAGGTAGAGAGGTAGAGAGGTAGAGAGGTAGAGAGGTAGAGAGGTAGAGAGGTTGAGAGGTAGAGAGGTAGAGAGGTAGAGAGGTAGAGAGGTAGAGAGGTAGAGAGGTAGAGAGGTAGAGATGTAGAGAGGTAGTGAGGTAGTGAGGTAGGGAGGTAGAGTGGTAGAGAGGTAGAGAGGTAGAGAGGTAGAGAGGTAGAGAGGTAGAGAGGTAGAGAGGTAGAGAGGTAGAGAGGCAGAGAGGCAGAGAGGCAGAGAGGTAGAGAGGTAGAGAGGTAGAGAGGTAGAGAGGTAGAGAGGTAGAGAGGTAGAGAGGTAGAGAGGTAGAGAGGTAGAGAGGTAGAGAGGTAGAGAGGTAGAGAGGTAGAGAGGTAGAGAGGTAGAGAGGTAGAGATGTAGAGAGGTAGAGAGGTAGAGAGGTAGAGAGGTAGAGAGGTAGAGAGGTAGAGAGGTAGAGAGGTAGAGAGGTAGAGAGGTAGAGAGGTAGAGAGGTAGAGAGGTAGAGAGGTAGAGAGGTAGAGAGGTAGAGAGGTAGAGAGGTAGAGATGTAGAGACGTAGAGACGTAGAGAGGTCGAGAGGTAGAGAGGTAGAGACGTAGAGAGGTAGAGAGGTAGAGGGGTAGAGGGGTAGAGGGGTACAGGTATAGGTAGAGGGAGAGGGAGAAGGAGGGGAAGGGGGAGAGGGAGGGAGTGAGGGAGGGGGAGGGGGTGATGAAAAGGGAGAGGGAGGGGGAGAGGGAGAGGGAGGAGGGGGAGAGACAGAGGGAGGGCGAGAGGAAGGGGGGAGAGGGAGAGAGAGGGAGAGAGAGGGAGAGAGAGGGAGAGGGTTTTAGTTTTTCTCAATTACTTCTGCGAATTAACTCTGTTTTGAAATATTAGGTGTCTCTCATCTCTCTCTTTACATTTGTTAGGATACTGCTGCTAAGTTCCTTTGTTCTGAGTAATGTATGAGTAACGTCTGTATATTATATAAAATTCAGCTGGATCTTGAATTATACTCATTGATTTGCGCAGGGTTAGTCCTGTTTTTCTTTAGTTTAAAATTACCCCGAAAAGACAGGAAAATATCTCATTGCTTCGGAAAACCGGTAACAACATAAATACGAAATCCACGCGAGCGAAGCCGCGGGCAACAGCTAGTAAAAGGATAAACTGAATGACTGACTGACTGACTGACTGACTGATATATCAACGCACAGCCCAAACGGCTAGACCTAGAGACTTGGAATTTTGCACGTAGATACCTTATACAGTGTAAACATCCACTAAGAAAGGATTTTGCGAAATTCCACCCCTAAGGGTGTAAAATAGGGGATGGAAGTTTGTATGCAAGTCCGTCAGTTTTGAAGTTAGGATCTTCAAAATTTGTATTTAGGCTGACGACTAAAAATTAAGTTTAACGTATCTCAGGGTTTTTGAAAATTCTACACGCTAAGGGGTAAAAAGGGGGATGAAGTTGAAAATCCTTCCTTTTTTAAGTAAAATCTATTATTAATTTAATAAATTTATTATTTAGGCATTAGGGTTGTAATTCTGTGGAACAAACATCACTGTTTTTATATCTCCACCACAAATTCAACCCCTAAAAGAGGGAAATGGGGGTAAAAAATTCTAAAAACCAATATGGGTATCGTTTGTATGGTTTATCGGGTCGCTGATTACGAAAACTTCATCAATTTTGAAATCTAACGTAGTGGACGTGAAATACCATCATCCTTTGGGGATGGGGTTGGGGTGCCATAAAGTTGAAATGTCTAAAAATCAATATGGGTGTCGTTTGTCTGGTTTATCGGGTCGCAGATTACAAAAATTACAACAATTTTATAATCCAACGTGGTGAAAGTGAAATACCATCATCCCCTGGCGATGGGGTTGGTGTGCGATAGGGTTGAAATGTCTAAAAAACAATATGGGTGTCGTTTGTCTGTTTAATCGGGTCAGTGATTACGAAAACTACAACAATTTTGAAATCCAACGTGGAGGACGTGAAATACTATCATCCCCTGGGGGTAGTGCTGAGGTGCAATAGGGTTAAAATGTCTAAAAATCAATATGAGTGTCGTTTCTATGTTAATATAAGGATTGGGATAGCGGTTAAGATGGCGTTAGGGGTAGGGAGAGAAAGAGGGGGAGGGGGAGAGGAGTGTGAGGGGGTGGGGGGAAGGGGGACGGGGAGAGGAGTGTGAGGGGGTGGGTGGTAAGGGGTGACGGGGAGAGGAGGGGAGGGGTAGAGGAAGAGTGAGGGGGGAAGGAAAGGGAG
The DNA here is from genome assembly GCA_947532105.1 of Athrips mouffetella. NCBI lineage: Eukaryota > Metazoa > Arthropoda > Insecta > Lepidoptera > Gelechiidae > Athrips > Athrips mouffetella. Next base: position 8,755,428 of record OX383958.1, read on the forward strand.
AGGAGGAGGGAGAGGTAGAGGTAGAGCTAGAGCTACAGCTAGAGGTTGAGGTAGAGCTAGAGGTAGAAATAGAACTACAGGTAGAGCTAGAGGAAGAGGTAGAGGGAGAGGTACAGGTACAGGTAAAGGTTCAGGTAGAGGTACAAGTAGAGCCAGAGGTAGAGCTAGAGGTACAGCTAGATGTAGAGCTAGAGCTAGAGGTAGAGCTAGAGGTAGAGCTAGAGGTAGAGCTAGAGGTAGAGCTAGAGGTAGAGCTAGAGGTAGCTAGAGCCAGAGTTAGAGCCAGAGGTAGAGCCAGAGGTAGAGCCATAGGTAGAGCCAGAGGTAGAGCCAGATGTAGAGCCAGAGGTAGAGCCAGAGGTAGAGCCAGAGGTAGAGCCAGAGGCAGAGCCAGAGGTAGAGCCAGAGGTAGAGCGAGAGGTAGAGCCAGAGGTAGAGCCAGAGGCAGAGCCAGAGGTAGGGCCAGAGGTAGAGCCAGAGGTAGAACCAGAGGTAGAGCTAGAGGTAGAGCCAGAGGTAGAGCCAAAGGTAGAGCCAGAGGTAGAGCCAGAGGTAGAACTAAAGCTAGAGGTAGAGCTAGAGGTAGAGCTAGAGGTAGAGCTAGAGGTAGAGCTAGAGGTAGAGCTAGAGGTAGAGCTAGAGGTAGAGCTAGAGGTAGAGCTAGAGGTAGAGCTAGAGGTAGAGCTAGAGGTAGAGCTACAGGTAGAGCTAGAGGTAGATCTAGAGGTAGAGCTAGAGGTAGAGGTAGAGTTAGAGGTAGAGCTAGTGGTAGAGCTAGAGGGAGAGGTACAGGTACAGGTGAGGTAGAGGTAGAAGGAGAGGGATAGGGAGAAAAGAGGTAGAGAGAGAGGAGGGGAGGGTGAAGGGGAGAGGGAGGGGAGAGGGAGAGGGAGATGAAGGGAGAAGAAGGGGGAGGGGGAGAGGAAGGGGGGGGAGGGAGAGGGAGATAGAGGGAGAGGGTTTTAGTTTTTCTCAATTACTTCTGCGAATTGGCTCCGTTTTGAAATATAAGATCTTTCATCTCTCTCTCTACATTTGTTAGGTTAAGTGACAACTTTAAAGTATGCCTTAAAGTTGTCACTTAACCTATAATACCTACCTACAATACTGCTGCTAAGTTCCTCTGTTCTGAGTAATTTATGAGTAACTTCAGCTGGATCTTGAATTGTACTCATTGATTTACGCAGCGTTAGTCCCGTTTTTACCCGAATACGGCAAAAAGGAGGGTTATTAACCGACTACGGCAAAAAGGAGGGTTATGATTTTGACCGGTATTTATATATGTATGTATGTTCATCTGTTCCATCATAACTTCTAAACTTCTTATCGTATTTTGATTTTTGACAAATGAGGTGTCGTTAGAAGCGTCTTAATTATCCACTGGTTAAAGGATACAAGAAATTTCGTTTAATTTTATATGGCGCCCTCTAGAGCAGATTAAGTCAAGGACTAATAAAAAAAAAATTTAACCGTACCGTGTTGGGTATCAAATGAAAGGGCTTAGTGAGCACATTTCAAATATATATATATTGTTAGCTATTGTATGTATTTACAACCCCAAAATAATTGAAATAAAAAATCAGTTCAAAAACTAGAACCCCACTACTGGCAAATCTTGCTCTAAAAAGTATGAAACAAGAAAATATTGTCATCTGAAATTGTTATGTACAAACCATGGTATTTAATAAATATTCATAGCGATGTTCAGATAATAGCCGTGGTCATATTGTTAGTTGTTAGTGAGTTTTTCGACTAATTTGAGTGTTGTTAACCGTAGCGCAATGACAATCTAGCGGGACGTCATTCAGCTGTTTTACAAAACAGTGGATTCTGCAATCTATCTGCGCCACGCAAACATACATGTCCAATCAATACTGCTACTTGTTCCTAAAAAGGGTCTTGACAGATACCTAGCTTGTGTGTTAGTCAAGAGATCCAGGGTCCCTAAAAAGAAAACAATCGATAGAACAATACGCCGATTAAAAACATTAAAAAATTTAAATACTTCGATAACGTTGATCTATTCTATTTTAAATTATGTAAAAAGGATATAAGATGACTTAAGATAGCCGGCTATACTTGGTTTATTTTCGAGAAGCGGCTAAAGTTCGATATCATGTTAGTTTGAGTCGTGAATTTCCATTTTTAGCCGGCTAATGTGCACTTTAACCGAAACGAAATGGCTTAAAATGTATTTGATGGACGCGCAGCAGGGGCGAACATGTCGCTTGAGGGGGTAGAGGGAAGACGATGCGCGCACGATGCATTCTATTTGTTTACCTAACCTTTCTTCTTTTGTTAATGCTGGGAAAAAATTCTTTATTCATCTACCCCATCGGGGACTGAGAGGGGTATTTGGGACTCATCATCATCATCATATCAGCCGAAAGACGTCCACTGCTGGACATAGGCCTCCCCTAAAGATCCCCATGACGACCGGTCCTGCGCTGCTCGCATCCAGCGGCTTCCCGCGACCTTGACAAGATCGTCGGTCCACCTTGTGGGGGGCCTGCCAACGCTTCGTCTTCCGGTACGTGGTCGCCACTCTAGAACCCTTACACCCCATCGGCCATCGGTTCTTCTTGCGATGTGCCCTGCCCACTGCCACTTTAGTTTAGCGACTCTCAGAGCTATGTCAGTTACTTTTGTTCTTCTGCGGATCTCCTCATTTCTGATTCGATCTCGCAGAGAGACTCCGAGCATAGCCCTTTCCATAGCTCTTTGGGTGACCTTGAGCTTCCTGATAAGGCCCATCGTGAGCGGCCACGTCTCGGTTCCATATGTCATCACTGGCAACACACACTGGTCAAAGACTTTCGTCTTGAG